>CM037095.1:13644382-14844382 GCA_020916435.1 Oxytropis ochrocephala
AAGACGGTGTTTATACTCATTTGAAAATAACATATGATTTTCCCAATTAAATGGTTTAATGTTTTGATGGAAATGATACTTACTCAGCTTACTAATGCGGAGGAGGAAGCTGCTTATGATAATGCAATGGAACAATTGGCTGTTGAGCATCCCATTGTAAGTGACATTTATAGAGATATTACCCCCTATAATAAGTTTTTTCCTTTATCAAGTCAAAGTATATTAAGAGAGGGGTCACTAGGGGTGCCTCTAATAGGTTGAATGATCATTACGGGAGACACTAAAATGGGAAATATGTTATCACAGGTTAGCCTAGATGACATTCAAGAGACCCCAGGTCTCAAATTGAGCATCTCTTCAACTGATGAACCCACACGGCCAAGGAGTGGAGAGAAGCGCAATGTATCAGATATGTCCCCAGTTACCTTTCCAGACCTTGATCTCATATCTCCTACAAGCAGCAAGATTCCTAAGATCGCCACGGGCATCGATGCGCAGAGACTTCAACATCACCTTCACTACTCCCCTACCAACAAGAAGCCACTCGCGGTGATCAAAAAGGAACATCGGAGTGATCAACATGTATACTGTTTTGGGTGTGGGCTGCCTTTTGCTTATGTTCTTAGGCTATCTTCTTTTATGCTAATTAAGACACCTTTTTGGAGTAGTATCAATCTTAAATTAAGTATCTGCATGCTTTACTAGGATTACATACGTACTTGAAGTCAACTAAAGTTGGCAAATTATGTTAAGGTCGTGTTATGCTATTACGCATATTATATATATATATATATATATATATATATATATATATATATATATATATATATTATTTTGAGAATTGGAACTTCAAGCTAATGTATTGATATTGTGAACTATTAAGTAATTATGTAGCTTAATTATGTCCCACGTTGGTTGTAGTTTATATTTTATCGTGTTACTCGACGCATTGTGTTGTCACATGTTAAATTTTTTTTTGTTTGTGCTCGGTATTAGTCGATGAATTCAAGCAATGAGATAGAAATATTAAACAAGTGTCAAGGAATTTTAATTGACGAAAAAAATTATGTCTACATGTCAAAAAATTCAACCAACGGATAAAAATAATAAACACGTATCAAAGAATTTTAATCGATTTAAAAAAATTATGTCCACGTGTTAAAAAAATTCAAGCAACGGATAGAAATAACAAGCACGTATCAAAGAATTTTAATGGGACGAAAAAATTATGCCGCGTCTCAAAAAATTCCAACCACGGATAGAATTAATAAACACCTATCAAAGAATTTTAATCGACGGAAAATTATGTCCACGTGTCAAAAAAATTCTAACAACGGATAGAAATATTAAACAATTGCCAAATAATTTTATCCGACGACAAAAATTTAGTCCACGAGTGAAAAAATTTCAAGCAACGGATAAAAATAATAAACACGTATCAAAGGATTTTAATCGACGTAAAAATTATGTCCACGTGTCAAAAAAATTCAAGCAACAGATAAAAATAATAAACACGTATCAAAGCACTTTAAACGATTTAAAAATTATGTCCAAGTATCAAAAAAATTCAAGCATCGGATAGAAATAATAAACACGTATCAAAGAATTTTAATTGACGAAAAAAATTATGTCCACGTGTCAAAAAAATTCAAGCAACGGATAGAAATATTAAACAAGTATCAAAGAATTTTAATCGACGAAAAAAATTATGCCCACGTGTCAACAAAATTTAAGCAACGGATAGAAATAATAAACACATATCAAAGAATTTTAATCGACGAAAAAAATTACGTCAACGTGTGAAAAAAATTCAAACATGAAATAACACATACTTCTTGCCCAAGATAATAACACATACGCCCCATCGCTTTTCATCGCCAATTGCGACTTTGTGACATAATTGAAACATATAATAACACATACTTCTTGCCCAAGATAACATGGAAAGTACAAAAATATTATTCTACAACATGTACATACTTTTGGGTACCAAATTTAATTAGATTAAAGCTATGCTGGCAGTGGAGCATTATTAAGTTTAACCCACCCTTTATTTAGTTTGGTTTGCACCTCCACATCAACTCATAGCACAAAGTCCTTCCTTTCGCTTGGTGATAACGACATTCTTGTGATATACGATGGAAGAGCCAGAATCAAAGAAGCCGAGGCGCAGGCGTCAATATAATGTAGAAACTACGTCAAACAAAGGTAATAACGGATGTAGGCGAAGTGGACCACCAATAGGATTCAAGTCTTAACTTTAAGTACCTACTGGTTTATGCAGGGCATGTGAATACGTCTTCCGGAGTATCACGAAACACATCCCAAGCTACTCATGTCCGATCCACATCCCCACCACATTTCATTTTAACCCCTTTCTCATGTGTCACACAAGGTATTGGACTTGGTAACATAGTCATATTGTCCTTTATTTCTTATGCCGTAGAATATCAACTAACACGTATGTCAAATTATATGTTGTCAACTTACTATTTTTATTGGTCAATGAAGGGATGTAGGACGAATCCTGTACAATCATCGACAAGCAATCCAGAGGTTGGTAAAGAAAATCTGTGTCCGAATTTGCGATATTCAGTTTCATCAGGTAATCATCTGGTCATTATTTTAACCGTGATCTCTGTGATGTATTTATATATCTACTTATAAATATGATTATTTGGATGACGATATATAGTACAAGATAAAGGTAAGGGTGTAGCTGACTCACACCATAGCTTGAAGACGATACGCCAACTAAGAACCACCACTATGTTCAGAATCCCCATAGTCAAATACATGTGCCCCTAACGATGGCTGGTAACTATTTACACATATGAACTTTCTTTCATTGGAAATAAATAGTCCCTCGAAATATGTGTTACCAATTGGTGGCCCATGGTTACCTCAAAAGGGTATTAGCTAACGACCCATATTGTTCCAATTGCAGGCCAAACTGATAACATCAGATGTGGTCGCAGGAGTTTAAATACTCAATCGGACCCTACTGATGGGTCACAGGTGGTGACTCAAGACATGCCACATATAGGTATCCATGAATATTATTCTGCACATCATAAGATACGGCAAATGTTATTCCTTTATTAATGATCCAAATATTTAATACTATCTGTTAACCTCTAACATTAGATGAGGACACCGAGATACGTCATACTTCTCAATTTCAATCAGATAATTCAGATATTGATTCTGATGTCGATACTGGAACAACATCCAACGGTACTGATGTTTGTATTATTGACATTTGTTGTTGGTACCACTAACAGCTCAATAATTCATCGTACTTCTCATTGCAGTTAGCTCAAGTGAGTATTGGAATATCGGACCACCAAATCGTGCATGCCATCATTGTTCGCCGTGAATGTGGTACGAGGAGCGAGTTGAGAAAGCGCGACAGAGTGCTAATCCAAAGTTCCCCATGTGTTGCTCCCATGGTCGAGTTCTGCTTCCATTTTACACCAAACCACCGGATTCATTGAACAACCTTTACCGCAACAAAGATAAGAAAAGCAGGTTCTTTCAAAACAACATAAGATCCTTCAATACGATGTTTGCGTTCACATCGATGGGTGGAATAATTCAAAGGAAAATAAATGTTGGTGGTGCTCCTCCAATCTTCTCAATGAACGGAGAAAATTATCACCAAATGGGTAGTTTACTACCAATTCCGAATTAGGCAGCGAAATTTGCTCAATTGTGCGTATATGACACCGAGAATGAAGTCCAAAACAGGATGGCAAAGTGGTTAGGTAAGTTTTTCGAATCTGCGTCTACAATATACTATGTACATATTTATTCACTAAAACTTGTACTAAAGTCGCCACAATTTTCCACAATATTTATATCATATTTAAGTCTTATTTATATCGTGAAACTTTTGCCTTCCAGGATGAAAGATGATAACTCACATTTACAATCACGCATTGTGAATGATATAAGAGAGGTTCTTGACAATTACAACCCCTATGTGAAAAATTATAGGTTCGTTCGTGATCGAGTACATAGGGATGAGACACATAATTTGAAATTACGAATCATTGGAAGTAGAGATAGAGACCCTAGAAGATATAATATACCAAATGTCTCAGAAGTTGCGGCTCTTATTGTTGGGGATTTCGACTTCGGTCATCATGATAGAGATATTATTGTCGAGACTCAATCTGGTTTTCTTCAACGTATCTCAACGTTAAAAAAAGCATATTTACCGCTCCAATATCCATTGTTCTTTATCCTTGGTGAGGATGGATGGTGTGAGACAATTGAATATAACGATGCTCCAGGTTCTTCAACAATCAAACGTGAATACATGACACTTCGGGAATGGTTTGCGTTTCGAATTCAACAAAGATCTATAGAGGACTCTATAATACTATATGGGCGTCGGTTATTTCAACAGTTCCTTGTAGATGGTTATACCATGATTGAGTCTCAACGTTTAAATTGGGTTCGAAATCATCAGATCGAATTACGTGCTGAATTATATAAGGGACTATCTGACGCAGTCCTCCGAGGAGATGTCAATCCCGCTTCAACCGGTAAAAGAATAGTATTACCGTCAAGTTTCACAGGAGGTGCCAGATATATGCAACAAAATTACCAAGACGCAATGGCTATCTGTAGGTGGGCAGGTTATCCCGACTTATTTATCACATTTACCTGTAACCCGAAGTGGCCTGAGTTGGTTGAATTGCTGAAGAACCTTAATTTGAAAGCAGAGGATAGACCTGATTTGTGTAGCCGGATGTTCAAAATTAAGCTGGATCAATTAATCAAGGATATTAAGAAAGGAAACATTTTCGGCCAGACCAAAGCAGGTATTAATTTACCCTTCTGCGTGTCATACATACATTCCTCACTCACCAATTAATACAGATCAAACGACACTCTTAACAAGCACATGCATACATTTGATTTAAAGTCCATTTAATGATCGATATACTAAATATCCCAATAGAATGGAATCACAAATACCTTCACTAATATATAGTTCATTTTTCTCTACTTTTATCCACATTCATATATATATATATATATATATATATATATATATATATATATATATATATATATCATCTACATATTATTGTATTCTACTTTATTGTTTACTGCAATTCCTCTACTTTTAAGACATCTTTATACAATGACAACTCATCGATAGTGTGTTGCATTATTACTCCTCTGTCGTCCTTCTATAGAGATTCAGATCAAAATATTATATGATGAACTAACCCGACATATTTTTAATAATTTTATACCTATGCAGTGATATATACTATTGAATTTCAAAAGCGCGGTTTGCCACATGCTCACATATTGGTATTCCTCAAACAAGGCAGCAGAATATTACGTCCATCAGATATTGACAAAATTATTTGTGCAGAAATACCGAACTCAGCTGATGAACCAGATTTATATAATATTGTGTCGTCACTAATGATGCATGGCCCATGTGGGAATCAGCGGAAGACATCTTCGTGCATGATTGGAACGAAATGTTCTAAATATTTTCCTAAGAAATTTGTCCCTGAAACAACTGTAGATTCCAACGGATATCCAATATATTGTAGACGTGACAATGGTGTTGTTATCCAGAAAGGTGAGGCTTTTCTTGATAACAGTTTTGTTGTGCCTTACAATAAGAAGTTGCTACTCAAATACAATGCACACATCAATGTCGAGTGGTGCAACCAAAGTCGATCTGTCAAATATTTGTTCAAATATATAAACAAGGGTCATGATCGAAAGTTACAAAGAACATTTTATGATTCAAAGAAATGATGAAACTAATGTCGGAGTTGTTGATGAGATTCGGATGTACTATGATTGTCGATATTTATCACCATGTGAAGCGGTTTGGAGGATATTTAGTTTCGATATCAATTATAGGGATCCTTCCGTTGAGCATCGATGTTTCATCTTAGGGTGAGCAATACATAATGTATGACAACAATCGTTGCGTTAACTAATGTAGTAGCTCGTGATAGTATGGAGCAAACGAAATTTTTGGCATGGTTCGAGGCGAACAAAAAGTACTCAACTGGTAAAGACCTAACTTACTTGGAATTCCCATCTAAGTTTGTGTGGAATAAGGGGAAACGCGAATGGTCCCCTCGGAAAAGAGGTTTTAGTGTCGGTCGTATGCATTATGTTCCTCCAGGTACGGGGGAGTTATTTTATATGAGGACATTACTAAACTATGTTCGAGGACCGACTTCATATGAGGACATACGGAAAATTGGTGACGATATTTACCCTTCATTTAGAGACACTTGTGGTGCTATGGGATTATTAGAAGATGATGGTGAGTACATCACTTCAATTATCGAGACTAGACTAGCGGTGGGGTCGAAGCCGTTATATACGGACGTTATTTGTTACTACATTACTTGCAAACCAAATGGCAAGACCAGAGTTTGTATGGGAACAAACATGGCAGCATCAGACGGATGACATCCTAAGGCAGCAGCAACGACGGTATCTAGATCAAGGTATGGGTAGAAATACTATGTAAATTATATGATCCGATGATGACTTTTTCATTTACTGACCAATGTATTTTATACCTACATGTTAATTCTATTTCAGCTTAACTTTGTCGTCGGAGGAACCGCAGAATTTGGTCGCTTGATATTGACTCACAACTACTGGGCATACAACAAAGCGGTTAGAAGATTTCCTACTATGCCGCCGCAATGCAACCATGATGTGCGGCTGATCAACAAAATAGGTTAATTCGGATGAACTTAATTACAACAGGGTCGCTTTAGCAGCTGAATTCCTTGACCTCATTTCTAAGATGACTCCAGAACAACGCAATATATTTGATAAAATTGTGGCCAAAATTGAATCCGGTAGAGGAGGTTTGTTCTTCGTAAGTGGTTTTGGTGGTGCCGGGAAGACATTCTTATGGCGTGCCCTTGCAGCGTTCTACAGATCAAAGGGGGAGATAGTGTTAACAGTGGCTTCAAGTGGTATTGCATCGTTGCTTATTCCAGGTGGTCGAACTGCCCATTCAAGATTCGCCATACCTATAATTGTGAACGAGGATTCAACATGTAACATTGCACAAGGAAGTCCATTGGCTAACTTGATCATTGAAACTAAATTAATCATATGGGATGAAGCACCGATGATGCACAAGCATTGTTTTGAGGCTGTTGATCGGACATTGCGTGACATCCTCAGGTTTCAACCGAACGGTCATTATGGATTACCGTTTGGAGGTAAAGTAGTTGTACTTGGAGGAGACTTTCGACAAATACTTCCTGTTATACCAAAAGGGACTAGACCAATGATTGTTAACTCAACAATAAACTCATCGTACCTGTGGAATCATTGTGAGGTATTAACATTGCATACAAATATGCGACTACTTACAGGGAGTTCTCGGATGATGATATTGTCGAGCGGAAAAAATTTTCAAATTGGATTTTAGCCGTGGGTGATGGAAAAATCGTGAAACAACAGATTTTGATATTAAACTCACCATACCCGATGAACTTATGTTACAAAGAGCGGTGATCCAATTGCTTCAATCGTTGACTCAACATACCCTCTTTCTTAGACTCACTAACAAGTTTGACATATTACGCAATGAGCTATTTTGGCTCCAAAAGCGATATTGTTGGTCAAATAAATGATTACATGGCAGCTCAACTACCTGGTGAGGAACGAGTCTACCTAAGTCTAGACTCAATTCATTCGGATCATCTTCAAAGTGACCGGACTGACAATGTTCATACAGTAGAATTCTTAAACACTATCTCCTCTTCTGGTTTGCCAAGTCACAAACTGAAGCTTAAAGTTGGTGTGCCAATCATGCTACTTAGAAATGTTGATCAAATAGCTGGTCTATGTAATGGCACTAGGTTAATGATCACAAGGCTTGGGAAGTTTGTGCTTGAGGCTAGGGTAATTTCTGGTACTAACTTCGGGCAGAAAGTCTATATTCCTCGCTTGTCACTAACACCTTCTGATGTGAGAATCCCATTCAAATTTCAAAGGCGACAGTTCCCTATTGGTATATCGTTCGCAATGACAATTAACAAAAGTCAAGGGCAGTCTTTACAACATGTAGGCATCTATTTACCAAGTCCAGTTTTCTCCCATGGTCAACTCTATGTGGCATTCTCTCGGGTGACATCCAAACAAGGGCTAAAAGTTTTAATCACACATAATGAGGATGATGTACCGAATGTTACCTCCAATGTCGTCTACCACGAGGTTTTCAAAAATGTCTGTTAGTTACTTTTCTGTTGTAACGAAGAATATGTTACCAAATGATGTTTGTAACTGACTTATTGATAGTCCGTGCGGAGCACGGGTCGGGTCCTAGTATCCCCTTTATGTCTAGTAGAGTATAATAAAAACAGTGAACTATGGATAGGGTGTGTGCTTAAAAAAAAACTATGGATAGGGTGTGAGAATGAAACACATGGTCTATGGTATACTAACACTTCAAAATAGCTCGAAACCCTAACTATGACCGACGTCTGCTTCTGTATGTAGCTCATGGTCCTCTGCGTCAACGGGATTGAGATAGTGACTTTATTTGTGTCGGGCAGGCAAGAAAAAAATGAAAAAAAAATATGTTGAGTTTTAAGATACTCATATTTTTTCTTATTTTTTACTGAACAAGTAGGTGTGTATGTGGTCTAGAGCTGTCAAATTGGCCCGATTAGACCTATAGCTATACCACTGGGCCAAAACATAAAAGCGGATTTGGCTAGGCCAGCCAATTGTCTATTGAGTTATGCTTTTTAACTGCTCAACCTAAAACACTAGGCGAGCAGGTTGGTCTGACCCAACCCAACTTTTAACAAAAGGAAAGCTCAAAAAATATTAAAAACATGTTCAGTTTGACTCTAGGGTCAACTGGGTTGGGCCAAAATAGCTCAGTTCTTTTATAGGCATCTATTTAATGAGCTTAGCCCAAAACATTAGGCCATCGAACTGGCCCGTTAAACTGGGCGAAAATTGACATGGTCCACGAGAATGACCGTGAACATCTACTTATAAGGGGGACGCCAATTGTCATTGAAATTTCAAAGTATTTTCAAACATCGACCGGTGAACATTACCCCACTGTTGGTTGCCTTTGACAATTTCAGCGACATGGAAATGTCGAATCTCAAGAGTGAGCAGTGGTAGTTTGTGTGTGTATTGTTTATTTACCATGCCGTCTAGTTGACCATAAAATAAACTAAAAAAACATCAGTGAACCATATAAACCACATGTTTGAGTGTCCCACCCTAAAAGCATCAAAACAGTATGTAAAACATTGTAGCTAAATTTAGCAGTTGTTTTTATTGCAAAGAGTATCTTAACGGATACTACAACCAAAAAAGAAGATATCTTAACTGGCATTATACTATTGTCGCCAACTGTATATTTGAAGTGATCAAGATGCATGGCACACTAATATTATGCTTTTCTTTTCTCAGCTTTTTAATTAGCAAACATAAAACTATAGTTTGCCAACAACTGTATTTCATTGGCGTTATCTGCAGATTAATTAATAACATTATTATTGTTATTATTATTAGAACTTTAAGTTCAAGCTTTACTAGATTAGACTGCTTATCTTTCAACAATTATATAGATATAGATAACTGATGTCTTACCCACCAAGCTTTGGACAATTGTTTCTGGTTGTCATTAAACACTCTCAATGCCCCACTAGAAGAAAATTTAGTTTAGTAATCCCTGAAATGGTTTTCATCAAATGGAATTAATTAAAGATGAGCCCGTTTGTTATATTTTATTTTAATTAAAGAATAATAACTTTTTTATTAAAATAATCTATGTTAGACGTTTTTCATCTGTTTGTTATAGTTTTTCAAAAAAAACATTAGAATCTAAAACGAGTTAAAATGCATGGGAAGTTGTTTGGAGTAGTTTCTCATAAAAATCATTTTTATAAAATGGTATTTTTTTTAAAAAAGTGATTTACATATTATGTCACACAAACAAAAAAAGAACTTGTATTTTTTTTAAAAAAAAATATCTAAAAGTTAATCTCTATGTTATTTAACATCAAAATCATTTATTTTTTTAATTAGTAGTAAAACGGGCCCTCAATACGGAACTTCATCCAAAAAATGATAAAATGATTTAAATAGGAAATTTATAGTGATTATTAAGACACTTAGCAAAGAGTGATCATTCATGAAATTTGGATCAATGATTTAAATGACTCGATTACAAAAAAATTTGTATTATTAAAATTATTGTAGCTAATATTATTAAATGTCTAATTTATTTTTTTAATTATACAAGTAGGGCTTATGGATACATCAATAATTAAAAAAAGCCATAAATATTACAGATATTGTGAAAGCAAATTTAAACCAACTGATTTGTTGGCATTTTGGATGTGTTAGAATGTACTAAATAAAATTCAAACTAAATAATACTTCTATTATTTTAATTATGCAGTCAATGAAAGATAGGACTATATGCTAAATTAAAAATAATAATTTGTTGGGTTTTAGATGTTTCACTCTCAACTACAAATACTTTATTCTCTTACCATCCACTTCCTACAAACTCTGCCAACTTCAAGTTACATTCTTTTGGAACCCACCATATGTTCATATTTTTTTTATTATTTTTCTAAAAGAAACTAATATAATTGAACCAACAGCTCAAGAACTTATCTGTTTTGATATTTTTATTTTATATTTGTAATATTAAATATTGGACAAAAGTACCATATGAATCTTAACTATCTGTCGGCAATATTCTCATCCTATGAACCACCACTTTCTTCCAAATTTAACAAATATAATTTTCATGTGCATTTGCTAGGAACAACCATAATGATACAAAGGAGTTAAAATAATTTATTTCTTGTCATTGCTTTTTTAATAACAAAAAAATAGTTATGTAGCACGTGCATTTCAGGTTAAAGACGTATTTGGTGTCTGACACGTGTCGACATCGACACCGACACTTTAATTAATTGTATTTTTGAAAATATTATCGGTGTCTATATATCCGTACTCATCGCCGTGTCTAATATCAATATCGTATTTATTATGCGTATCGGTCTTGTAGAAAAACATTGAACATCAATCTTTTTTCATTAAGGGCCATGTTATGTTGTAACTTAATGTTCAAATTGATTAGGTTATATTTGGATCTTTTGATAATAAAAATATTGAACATCAATATCTTAACTAAAGGGCCATGTTATGTTATAGGAAAGTTCAAATTGACTAGTTTATATTGGAATCTTCTCTCAATGCTACATAATAATTGGTTATGGATGATGAAGCATTAATCATTTTCATGAATAATATTAACACAAGGTACCAAAGTTAATAGTACTTTATTTATATTTCAATGTTGCAACACAATCATTGATATTTTACAATTCTATATTTTCTAACAAATTGATCAATATATTAGACAATTATTGTTCAAGAGAGGATAAAAACAAGAATAAAGAAGACAAAACTGTGCTGGTTTTTTGCTCTTGTCCTTCATTCCTAAACCCATCTTTGATTTTCTTTGCTCTTCTGTTGGGTAGATACCATATTGCTTTTAATTTGATAAAGGCAGTTACAGAACACATTGGGTGTAAACCAATGATTTAAGAACCGGGCCATTTAAACCGAGTGAATTCGGAATCGATTGAACTCGGAGGTGTTTCGAGCAGTTTTTTTTCTTTGGTCAAGAATGCTATGATTTTATAAGGCCCATACTTCTTACACACCCCCTCCTACTCTCCACCCACTACCCACACTTCAAAATTCCAAAAATACCTACGGTGGTTCGATAGTTAACCATCGAACTGGTTCGATTGTTAACCATCAAACTAGTTCAGAACAATTTTGGGGGTGTGTCTGACCATCGAACTGGTTCGATATAGTTAACCATCGAACCCTCCATATCCTGCAAAAAAATTAAAACACACGTGTTTCATTAAGGGAACTCCGTCTTTTCACACATGTGGGTAGTGGGTGGGGAGTAGGAGGGGGTGTGTAAGAAGTATGGGCCTTTTATAAATGGGCAAGGCCCAAACCGCACACCCCGAGAGGCAAAATATATCGTTTTGGATAGGGCTTTGCTAGGTGGTTTGAGGAGTTTAAAGTAATTGAACTACGATTTGAAGGTTTTGTTCGTTGGATCTCTCAGGGCCGCCCACGGGAAGGCGACTCAAGGCCTAGCATTAGGTCTCACCTGTCACTAAACTAAAAATAGATGTATGCAGTGGCAAATCTATATAAGAACCGAGGTTAGGGAGTCGTTTTTTTTTAAATCACGCGTTACTAAAAATATAATAAAAATAAAACATTGATATATTTAATAAAATAAATTACACAATTCATAATTATCTATACATACGGGAGGAAGAGGAATTGATGTTAGTGATTGTGTGAGTGTGATGTAGTGTGGACTGGATGTAAAATTAGGGATTTGATCGCTTGAGTGTAAACTATTTTTTTAGAGGATGCAAAATATATTTTTTCAGGGTGTGCGCATAATCTCTTTTATAAAGAGGGTAAATCTAATTTTACCTTTTGAGGACGTGCACTTGGCCCCATTGCTAGAGGGTAAGTCTCCCAGAGGATGTATGTTGGATCTTACTTCTCATGTAAAGGCCTCAACTCTCGCGTACTTAGGTCTTACATTTCATATAATAGTTGAAACTTGAAAACAGTTATATCAGGCCTCAAATTACTTTAGCCCCGCTTTCTTCTCAGTATACTGATTCTCTGGTTCGATTCTTAAAACATTAGTGTAAACATGGTTTATTACTTCTTTTTAAGCCAGCTTTTTTTACCAACTTGCATGAGAATAACCTCCTTAAACTTTAGATCTATCTGCTGACATGTTTGCCAAAACAAGAAAATAGATTAAGAAATCATTCTTAACAGCCTTAGTATCTTTTCTTTTTGGTTTTCTATAAAAGGAACTGACAAACTCTATTAAACAATGAGTGAAAAGTGAACTTATGCCGAAGGAACCTCTGCTGGTTTTTAAGATAATAATTTCCCCTTTTGAAGCTTTTAACATCTTTTAATTAATCAAATATAGTTGTTTTTGAATTTCAGCCACAAAGGATCATTATGACTTCATACATACATATTAAAAAATAACAGAAGAAATAACATAGACCATTGTTTTATTGTTTAACTTTTTATGGTTAGCATGTTATTAATATGCAGCATCTACGTTGATAAATTAATCTACGTCGGAAAACCTGACTCACTAAGTGTACCTGACTTTGCTAGTATGTGTGGTTCCCCCCTCCCAATAGAGTTTTTACCACATCAAAGACTCGAAATTGAGACCTTGAAGTGGGACCCGAACCCAATTACCACTCGTGTTATTATTTTATTGTTCTTTTTATCATGTTATTGGTACGTAGTATCCATCGACTTTATTGGTGATTAATCTACGTCGGAAAACTTGTCAGACCACGTGTACCCGACTTTGCTAGTCAATGTGGTTCTTTCCTCCTTATAGAGTTTTTTTCACACCCAAAACTCGAACTTGAAACTTTGAAGTGAGATCCGAACCTAATTACCACTCAGACCAATCAGGCCCTTACTATTTTGTTGTATTGTTTATAATAACAACAAGGTGGGTAAAGTAATTAAAAAAAGTGAAAATGGGTATTCATGTTTTTTTGCTTTTGTTATTTCCTTCCAACTTTATGTACACGTGAGAATATCATTAACAAAATATAAAAAAAAGACACTTTAACAACATAAGTACATATCATGAATTAATGATAGTGATTTAGCACTAATAATATTAGACCTTAAAAAAGTTTTTAGTCATAAAAACTCAATTAAAGAACCTTGAAGTTGAAAAGTGAATACTAACCAAAGAGAAATGCTATTTAGGTCAGAATTGTTGACAAAAATCTTAATGCGATATCTCGGATAAATACAAATCTGGTGGGACCCAATGCTATTTTAAAAGTAAATTATGATTGGGTCCCACCGTATTTGTACGGATCCGTATATTGGTCAGTATTTTTGTCAACAATTTTGGTCTAAATAGCATTTCTGCAAAAACATAAGAATAGAAAAAAGTTCACATTTATATAAGCTATAAGCTATTCCAACAAAGTTTTTCATTCAGAATTCATCTTCATCTCAGATTCTCTCAGCAATGAAGCTTAAAACCAATGAAGTTCTTCTCAATGGAAAAAGAAACACAACAAAAAGCATTATCCTTATACCATTCACTCTTCTTCTTATAATGCTTCCTCTTACTCTAATGAGAAACTCATATCAACAACCTCCAATAATATCTTCAGAATCAAAAAGTTGTAACTTATTTTCTGGTAATTGGATTCCTTATTCTGAAGGACCTTTTTACAACAATGAAACTTGTAATTTGATCATTGATCAACAAAATTGTATGAAGTTTGGTAGACCTGATAAAGAGTATATTCATTGGAGATGGAAGCCAAATGAATGTGAACTTCCATTATTTGATGCAAATCAGTTTTTGAAGATTGTTAGAGGAAAGAAGATGATTTTTCTTGGTGATTCTGTTGGGAGAAACCAGATGCAATCTTTGTTGTGTCTTCTAAGTCATGTAAGTCATCATAAACTCACATTCATTTTTCTTTTTTCAGAAAATATAACCGTAGGATTTCTCTAAGGAGAGTTTTGCATCAGAAGGTTTTAACGAGATTCTATATCCATTTCTTTTGCTTCGAAAAAAAATAAGCCTGTAATTTTTGTTCCCATGTTAGAATTAGGCCTTGTTTGGATAAACAGATTCATTAAGCGTTTATAGTATAATCACTTATTATACAAGAGTTTATGCAAAAGTTGTTTCTATGATAAAAGATAAAAACAATGCTAAACTATTTTTCTATAAACTATAAACTGTTTTCATAAGCTATTTTGGAGAGCTTATGGAAATTAGCTAAAAACGGCTTACTAACATGTCATAAGCTGTTTTCATAAGCTCTCTCGAACAGTCTCACAAGTACTTATGTCAGTAGATTAGCTCAGATAAGCCGATCCAACCATGCCCTTAATGTCATTCACAGACTTCCAGCTAAAGATTTGGTTCATGACATAGTATTAGAGCTCTGAGTCCAGACTCCAGAGTTAGCTAATAGAAAAATAATAGAAAAATTATTAGTTAATCAAATGTTGTATTTTACTTAAGATTATTGTTTTTACACGGTCAGCACTAGATTTATGTTTTTTTTACATGTGCAATCTAGTTGTATTGTATCTTATATTTTTCAATAAAGTCGTATCGTTGTATCGAATATGTATCGCTGTATTGGATAATTAGATGACATGTTTTGATCGGTTTATTTGAACTTATCTACTGACATAAACAATTGCGAAACTATTTGGGAGAGCTTATTAAAATAATTTATGACATGTTCATAAGCCGTTTTCAACTAATTTCTATAAGCTCTTTAGGATAGCTTATCAAAATAACTTATAGCTTATAGAAAAACAGTTAACATTATTTTATCTCTTTATTATAGAAACAACTTATGCATAAGCTCTTATATGATAAGTGCTTACGCTATTAAGCTGTTTATCCAAACATAGAATTCTATCCATGACACTCCAATGTCTTAGTTCTAGCAATATTTAAAAAAAAAAAAAAAAGTTCGCAACTACAATCCGAGCTGCAACATCTTCGATTTTTATGTCCAATTAAAGTCGCATTTGATTTCGATTTTCCATAGTATCAAAGATCGCGACACGACGATGACCGCAACATGATTTAAGATTAAAACCTTGGTTCTTAGTTAATCACTCACAAGTTAACATGCTTATATGTTTTTCTCTCTCTGTTTTTCAGGTGTCTCAGCCAGAGGATGTTTCTCATAAATTTTCATCAGATACGACATATTTCAAACGATATTTCTATGCAGATTACAATTTTACCCTTGGAAATCTATGGTCACCATATTTTGTGAAATCAATTGATGCTGATAACAATGGTCATTCACACAACAGCATCATGAAACTCTATCTAGATGAAGTAGATGAAGTATGGTCAAATCAAATTTCAAATTTCGACATTGTTATAATCTCAGCAGGACATTGGTTTTTCAGACCACTATTGTACTATGAAAATGGTCAACTCATAGGATGCAACAAATGTGGATCAGAAAATGTTACAAACCTTGAATTCCACTATGGTTACAGAAAGGCATTCAGAACAGCATTTAGAACATTAACTAAGGATAAAAATTATAAAGGTTTGACATTTTTTAGAACATTTTCACCATCACATTTTGAGAATGGAGACTGGGATAAAGGAGGAAATTGTATAAGAAAAAAGCCATTTACAAAGGAAGAAATGAAGTTAGAAGGGTATGTTCTAGAGACATATTTAACACAAGTTGATGAATTTAAGGTAGCTCAAGAAGAAGCTTCAAGAAGAGGTTTGAAGTTTTTAATGTTAAATACTACTGAGATTATGTTGCTTAGACCTGATGGACATCCTAATAATTTTGGACATCCTAAGGAAAAAAATGTGACATTAAATGATTGTGTTCATTGGTGTTTGCCTGGTCCTGTTGATACATGGAATGAGTTTTTGCTTTATATGTTGAATATTGAAAGTCAGAAGAGATCTTTTGGTTCAAAGCTTGAGAGATTGATTTAGAATATATTAGATTTACAATTTTAACCATATGAAATATATTGTTTATTATTTAATTTTTTTTCCATGTATTTATTTACACAAAGGGTAGGTCAGGGGATGGAGAAAGGGATTGCTTTAATGTATTTATTTACTATTACTATACTAGACATAATAATAACATATAGAATGTATATGCAATGTGATTTGTAATTTTTATATCATATTTGTTGTCATGTGTTGATTCTCAAACTGGTCAATATTTAGGCCTAGAAGCTCAATTGTCTTTACTTGCAAGTAAGAAACACTGGTAAGAGCACAACAGTGACCTGGTTTGAACTTTACACCTTGAACTAATGTCTGGTTTAATTATGCAGCAAATAATAACACCATGTTTTTACTAATACTAACATGAATCCCTCTAAAATAGATAGCTTTTAAAGCAAGTTGGGTATGCCTTAGCAATGAAGTTTAAAGGAATTTGATCAAATTGGGTATTCTTGGGGTCATTGTTAATTTCATGAGACACAACCATGAATTATATGTGTAGGGGTGTTTCGCGCAAAGAGAAAGGCTGGCAATACTCTCTTTTGGACACTCTCTCCATCACTAACTCTATGGTTGGTTAAAATTCATGTGGGGATTTTAAAAAATAAACCCGTGAACCCGAACCAACCCATAATAAGTCATAGTTTTTGTAATTTTAGATGTACGGGATATTATTTACTTGAATTGTTTACCTTAATAATTTATGATCAAATTGGAATACTATTAATAGATTTTAGTTTGATTTGGTGTAATTCTTAAATTCTAGAGTTATTTTTGCTATTTAGAAGTGTTGAAATATTACAAACAAAATGTTGCTTTTTATGTTTTAGAAAAATTAATATATTTATCGGATTGGTTTGGTTCGGATTTTGGATAAAAAAATATAAAATCCAAACCAACCCACAAACACCCCTAATTATATGTTTCCCCTATTAATATAAACCTTGCTGTCAAATTATAAATCTAAGCATTTATAGATTAAACAGAATTGCTAGATTAAAATATCTGTGTGAAGCTCCCTTAACAATGCTGGGAATAGGAAGGAGTCATATACAAGTTTTAGGTTGTGGAGGAAGAAATGAGGCAATTTGCAGCTTCAAGAAAACCAAAAATAACACAATCGCGAAGATTAAGCAGTCACGTAGTCATAGCATCTGAGCCCTCTGAATCTTGATCGGACGGCTCATAATCTGACTTTACAAATCAGGTCTAAAACATGAAATTAAAACCTAGACTGTTTGATCAAAATCAGACGATCCAGACAAACAAAAAACGAGTGATACCCTGACTGGAGAGAAACCATTTCCTTGCTTGAACTAGTAGATTCTTTTTCAAAAAATCAAAGTAACTTGAGTTAACCTAGCTATCACATCATCTTTTCTTTTCCATATTCTGCTGTAAAAAACAACTACTTTTTTCGCTTTAACGCTCGCCAGTTCGCACAGATTCGTTCACTATAACGCTAGCCAGTTAGAATAAAGGTAACATTGATCAAAGTTCAATGCATTATGAGAGTTAACTTCTGCAAAAACTCCTTTATATATACACACAAGGTATTCAGTAAGTACAAAACAAAGCTTCAATCATGCATAGTAAAAAGGAAGATATAATCTCTTAATTCAGGTCAAAATGATATCCTGATAAATACCACTATGTTTAAGGCTAAAATATAAAGCACAAATGCCGACCTAAGTAGCATAAGTCTCTGTTGGCTTTCAGTTCTTCCTGCAGAATGGTAAGGAAGCCTCTGATGACCTTCATAGTCTGACAAACCATGTAGCTTATCCGACGAGCCTTTAACAAAACGATTCCTCGCATTGTTCACTTCTGAATTGTTGCTTTGCAGTTGTCGCCATTGTCCGTTCAATCTTTCAAGTTCCATCTCTTTCAGGTGAATTTCATTAAGTAGGCCCTCAGCTTGTGTCTGAAAGCAAGAAAGGGAGACGGTTTATTAGACACTTCTCCAGAATGTAACTAGATATGTAGAACTAACATGTAGATAATCATTCAAACAGTTACTATATGGCCATTGACTAGAATATTTGGTTTCTTAATAACAAGAAAGAATAAACAATTTTTTTACCACGAGCAATATCTTGTACGTAGAGCATAAACTTTAAAGTGAAGAAAGTACCTGTTTAACTGCTAGTTGCTCAAGTAGACCGTGAAGTTGTTTATCCAATGTCTTCTCTCTTTGTACTGCAGAACAAGAATGTTTTAAATTCAAAATCGTATGATAGGACACCTCCTGATTCTGCTGATGATTCTGTTGCTAATGATGAGCCAATAGTGGGAGGTAATGGGACCACTAATGGAAGGGTTACACTAGGAGGAACAGAGTAGGGGTAACATTAACACAGCAAAAAAAAAAAAATAATGACAAATAACATTAAGGCCTTGCCAAGCTACAGGGATTTCTAAGTTAATGAAAGAGTATCGAATGATTCTCAGAGATGGAATGGGATTGAAGTCTATCCAACTAGGTTCCTTCTTTTTTGTTTTTCATTTTGATAGAAGAACACATTCACAAAGATAAGTAGAAACAGGAGTATAAGGAGTTCTCCTAAAGTTGCACTTAAAAGAAAGAGGATATAAAAAACAAAGAAAATACATCAAATCAAAAGAGGAGCCTGGTCCATTTACATGTCCAACCTAGAAACACCCCGGGAAAAAACCCAACCAGACTTTCAGTTAGCATTTTGAAAATTATTATTACATGCAAAATATAACCATATTGGTGATAAATTATTGAGAAAGTACTATAATTTCTCAAAAATCATGTTTAAACACAAACAATTGCGTGAAGATTATTCAGCATACCAGAAATCACCTAATTCAGTGCAATGTTCAATTTTATGGCATCACCTAGGTGAACGTAAATTCAACTATACTAAGCTTTGTAGGACATTATTTTGCATACATAACTAAGGTTGCAAAATTGCAACTTTTCTTACAATTTTATCGCATATGTGTAGTCAATCGAAGGTTTCATAGGATCCGTGACCTATGTACATAGTATACATAGTAAGTACAAAAAATATATACTACATACCTAGTGTAAAAGTGCAACCCAAATAAACATAGGGTCAGGATCCAAACAAACAAACAAAGGCCATCATGCTTTCAGATTCAAAATTTACATTTATAAATCAGTAAAAAATTTAAAATATAAGAATGTTAAATTAACATTAACTGTAGATTACTAGACTAATAGTTATCATTATATCATATATACCTTTTAAAGCAACAATACATAACTAGTACATAACTAGTAACCACAGTAAGTTACCTAGGCAAGCATCAGATCAGGCGTTAAATGTCCCACTTTCAAAGAAAGGGAGGTCCCTGATTCATATCTTTAATCTTTCCTTCCCAAATAAACAACATATATATCAACATAGAACAGAAGATATAGTACCTGGGGAAGGATGTTTAAGTGCATTTTCCTGCACTTCTGCCCATTTCTTCTCCAATGTTTTTACAGTATCCTCCATTGAACTCTGAAAAGAAATAAAGGTTATAAACGTGACAACAATTACTCAAATAGTTAATTATCATTTTTGTTCCCTAAAGCATTAATCAGATTAAGTCTGAAAGTTAACCATTGATCATATTAATCTCTAAATGACCAAATTATACCCAAGGTCTCTAAATAGATTTAATAAACCAAATGAGTTCTTGAATCTGTTGATTTGGTCCACAAGTTTCCTAGGGTCTAACTTGACTTATGAAGTGCACATTCAAGAAAACAGCATAATTTCCATAATTCAGCAATTAAGATGACCAACACTTGCCACTTGAATATTCTGGGGACATTTGGAAGACCTTATTTGACCTTATCTCATAACATAAAAATGACTTATTGCTTTGTTTTCAGCTTATTTTAATGAAACCACGCGAAATAGCTTTTGAATAAACATCTAATTAAACTCCCAAGTAAACCATGTTGAATAAACATTTAATTAAGCTATTTATTCAAACTTGCTTGAACTCATTCAGTATTGAGCAATATGTTATGGTTAACATTACAAAAGACATTGTAGGAATAAAGAAACAACAAACCAGTTCTTTCTTCTTCTTTTCCAATTTTTCTAGCATAGCTGCTTTTGATGCTTCTGCATCTGCATCAGCGTCTGATTCATCTTTAGCATTTGCCTTGTTTTCTTCCTCCAAACCCTCAGATATCCAAGACCGGCCGCCATCCACAGAAGCCCGCATCCGCATATTGTCCAGCTCAGACCTCAGTTTCTGTTCAATTTGATCCATCTCCTGTAACAAACAAAATAATCAACAATAAATAAAACATCAAGTAGTGAACTTCAGTTCCACAAATAGACAGCAATATGAAACAAAAATCACAATCCTCACCTCTAACTTGTTCCTTAGTAATTCAGCCTCCTGCGATTTTTCCTTTATTTTATTCTCACAATTCAAAATGGCATTCTCAAAAGCAGCATTTTCTTCCTTGAGTGTCACCTCTCTAAGCTGAGCCTGCGCTCATCGCACCAAAATAAACAGGAATATTAATTAAGAATCTGATTAGTATTTAGTATACACTAAGGATTTAACTAGCATGCATTGTGAGTGTAAAAATATTTTACGCAATCAATAAACAAAAAATGACACTTATAGAAATCAGTATTGTCAAATAGTGGCGCTATAGTACTATATAGCATATTGAAATTTGAACAAACCGCTGTTGTCCACGATGCACAATAATACGCCAATCAGTATTGTCAAATAGCAGCTACCTTTGGGGCGTGATAGCATGGCAAAACTTGACTAAACCGCTATTTCCGCAATTCACGATTGATAACACATTAATCAGATAAAAATATTTCCCTTTTATCTTAAATTTCTTTCACATCACACATAAAATATTGGTTGATGGTGAAAATAACTTTACAGCTATTAAAGTCATTAACTAATATCCTAAAACAAAACTATTAAGCTTCAGATTCAATATGAATCTGAGCAGAGACAGAATCAAAGCAAGCAAAGAATTGGAAGGCAATGCTTCTCATTTTCATTGAATGTGAAAAATTACAGAGTTAAGTTATCAATTCAGCTTATATACACATTGATTCTGAGTTTCTGACTAACTAACTAAGATAATCACTAACAATTAGAAGCAAAACTGTCTCTAACAGATTCATAACCGAATCTCATTCAACTAACTAAGTCAATTCCTAAGCAAAATTTGAAACCGTAATCAATCAAGAAATTGAAGGAAGGGCAAGAGTGTAATTATACATACCTGGTGGCGGGTGGAGGAGTGAGAGTTCAATTGTTGGGTGAGGGCGTTATTGGAGGCGAGGGAGTGAGCGTGAAGATGAGGGAGGCGTTCGGAGATATCAGGAGGAGGTAATCTGAGACGTAGATCATTGATCGAACGGCGGAGAGAAGCTCCCTTTTGATCTAGTTCCCAAACGTATTTCTTCTGATCATCGGAAAATAAGATTGGGATTGAATCCTCTGTTTCGCTTATTCCTCCTCCTCCTCCTACCACATCTGCTGCCCATGCCAGTAACCCCGCCATCTCTCTCTCTCTCTCTCTCTCTCTCTTCTTCTTTCACTGTTACAAGTTTGGGAACAACCGAAACAAAGCTTCACAGACTCGCAAAATTGCGAGGACAGTGCTACCAGCACCCCGTTATTTTCTATCCGCACCCCCTCTCGTTTTTCGTGCATTTACGAAAATACCCCCATACCCCTTGTAGTGGTATATTTTGGTGTTTTTTCTTTTTCTTCAAAAACTAGTTTCTAAATAACAGTTTTACCGGAAAACAAAACAAACACTTCTTGACTCTTGTGTCAAAAAAAAAAAAAAAAAACACTTCTCACTCACTTTTTTTTCTTTTATTTTTTCAAATTTTTTTATATCATATAAAAATACATTTATATAAGTATCTCAAAGCCTAAATTCTGATGTGTCATCATATGAGGGCATCCACATCAGCACAATTGAATGTTCACAAAATAAAGTCCACCTTAAATGTAAAATGGATATCAACGCAATATTCAACAGTCACAAAAAAATTCAAATCAATTACAAAAAATGTTACATACTGACCATAAAAAAAACGTTACATCATTAAACACTATAAATGGCTGTCATTGGGTTAAACGGTTATAGACTGGAAATTACACCCCTTCTCTTCACTTTATTCAACAATGATATACAAACAAAAAAATTTAGACAAAAGTAGACAAACACCAACTTACAACACCAATTAACCAAGTTTTTTAGACCATTTAACCAAGTGATCAATTAACCAGTTTTTTTTATACGCAAAATCGTGAAAAAAGCAGGTTGGTAAATGGTCTAAAAACTTGGTTAATTGGTGTTGTAAGTTGGTGTTTGTCTGTTTTTGTCTGAAATTTTTGTCCAAATAACATTTTTGCTTTACAAATTTGATCAACCATTAAAGATTTACATATTTGCTGCCCATATCACTCATGTGCATCCAAACTCACGTAGCATGTTAACTCCTGAAGATAATTGTCCCAGATTCTTTTTCCTTTTCACAAATGTTAAATTTCTTTCAAATTTAAATTTCAGATCTTTTGCTTTATCTTCTTTGTGGTAATGCATGCTCTCCTCAACCATTCTACCTACGCAAGATCATCGTGCAATCCTCCTCTCACGCTCTCTCCGAAGATCAATATTTTTCAGCTTCCGACCACAACTTCTAAGCTATTTTTAGAGTGATAAAGATAATGATATTCAGGATATCACTTTATTTTTAGATGTTTTTTATTTTTTTTCACTTCTCTTCAAAGCTCTGTACCCCATTGATGAAGGCCAGCTTTCCTACATAATAATGGTATGTTTAGTCTTCAGATTGTTGTTGGTTCCATTTAGTGTGTATGGGTTTTGTTTCTTATGATATTAATAAAGATGAAAGGTGGAGGTAGCGGCTAAGCCAAACGCGTAAGACAACTGTGGATAATGGCCAAATATCTACAGAGAATTGACGATGATTTAGTGGCTAGCACAACAAATGAAGGTTTCATTTATTCCTCTCTGTTCTTCTAATTTTGTTTTTTATTTTGTTTCCTTTTGTTAAAGGGGAAGCAATTTCTATGATGCAATCATGTTTATCATTACAAACTTCTTTGTGAATGGGCCATTCTTAGAGAAATTTTGATTGAGGAGCTGAAAGTCATCAAAGTAATTGAAAACGATGTAAGTTAGAGGTACACACCATACTTTACAGGAAGAATATAATATGCTGCTTACTCATTTTTCTTTTTTGATTTTTAGTTTATACCATAAATATAAATTAAGGTAAAGGTAAGTCTAAATGAAAGTGTGTGAACCAATAGAGAAATTGGAAACGGTAAGGAAACCAATTTTGAGACGTTCATTGAGAATATATATATATATATATATATATATATATATATATATATATATATATATATGATTATTTTATAGTCTTACTTAATATTCAAAATTATTAATAGTTAGCATGTAGTCACATTCACTAATAGACTTTTGTTGAATATTACGCAGCAGGAAGATTTGATGGGTATCTACAGTTTGACTTTGTTTCCAACAGAGAAAATATCTGCTTGTGGATTATATGAAGACCTCGTGAGGACAAAGTTAATTGTTCTCCTATTCGTGAAGTATGAAATTAAGGACTACGTGTCATCTTATATTCTTATGTTTTTCTTTGGTGAGTTTATATCCTTATGAAGTAGTAGTACTTCAGATTAACCAATTAGTTGAAGTTGACTTATGTTGAATTTCATCATTCTGAATTTGTTACTTTTGTTGATCCACACTTTTTGTTTCTTAGGAGTGGTTTTTTTCTCGAGTCCTATCTGATGTATTTTCTGCATAACAATCCAGCTTAATTGAAAGAGAGGTTGAGCGAAGTTAATTTGTATACTTCACAAAGTGATTAGGCGAAGAGTAGTACAGCTAGGAAACACAAGAAAGGAGTTTTATTATTTATCATTGATGTTTCTTTCTGTATGACGAATTCTTATTTTAGTTATTTGGTTATTGAGTTATTGAATATTCTTATTTTAGTTATAAACGGGTAAGAAAGAAGCCTAGCGGGGGACTATATATATATATATATATATATATGGAGAAATAATGCATCAATGGTAGTTGTTTGTAAATGGGAGTAGAAGTTAGAGGTCGGTAAAGAATTAACGTAACAGTTTACATTCTATTGCCTACTTGCAGTAAAACAAAATAAATATTGCATTTTCTTTCTGTTATAACATAGTCTTAAATTGATATCAATACATATTATTGCATTTTTCTTTCTGTTACAATATAGTCTTAAGTTCAAATATTATGATGTTTTCAAATTTCAGTATAGTTTTTATCAAAAAAAAAAAAAATTATTCAAAATAGGACACTTGAAAAATCATCAATCACGTCCCTGTTTTTATTTTATTAATTTTTTCTCTAATTTTTTTATTTGGTTTTAGATGCCTGGTTATTTGCTTCCATCTATCAGAGTTGTATCGACAAAGGAGATGAAGAGTAGGAAGAAGAGAAAGAAGACATGATATGTGATCGTGAGAAATTTTGCTTCTAACAATTTTTGACAATGTACTTCCTACATCATCACTCATCAATATCATCATTTCTCATCCATCTATTTTTTTAATTTTTGTTTATATTTGTAGTTTTTGACATTAACGTTGCTTCCTCTTGGTTGCTTCTATTTAGTTAGTTGAACCACGTTGTGGATTTGGCTTACTTTACCAAGGTTTGCAAGAATCAAAATATTATTTCAACGATGATAACTCCTATCCCCATTAGGTATTGGGTGAAATGTTTGCTTCAATATGCTATGACTTACATGATTGTTTGTGGTTTCATAATATAGTGGAGCATTTTATTGCCCCTGGTTCTTTTCTTTTTTCCAGTTCATATATATATATAGGACTCAACTTCAACTAAGGAAAATACCTTTTTATATGATGTCATTAACAATTAGATTTTAGGGGAAAAAGTCTTAAACCTAAAATTTACATTTTTAACATTGTGACGAATGTCAGTTAGTGAATATTGAAGGTTCTCTTAGTCTTTTAATTCTCTGTTCTTTCAACAATAATGTATGTGTACTTGATATGCAAAATGTTGAAAGAAATAAAACTAACTTTTAAAAAAATGAGATACTTATAGGAGGATTTTTTTAGTTATAACGGTAGACTTCGGTGAATTTGAGTCCTACATCTTCCTAAATTGTGTCATGTTTAATTGATTGCTTTAATTTGGTTCTCTATTCGTTACAGGTTCTATAAAAACTTTGTTCCCTCTAACAAAAATGATGAATGCTTATCGTCATAGTGCGGAGTGGCTGTGAGAAACCATTGATGATTTTTTAATAATTTTTTTTATTAAGAGACATTCAAGATCATGTTTTTATGGATGTTATAAGAGCCTGCCACTCGCAACATTTAGCACAAATTGTGCTTCTTTCAATTTTGTATTCAACTAATTAAATTAATAATCGAGATTTTTGGCTTTTAAAAAAAATTGTCTTGATTGTCCAGAGTACGCTTGAATAAAACTGTTCTATTACACAATCATGTTTGATACATTTGTCAGCATTGATTCTTATAAAAAAAAACAAAATAAACTAATAAAAAATAAAGGGATAAATTGTTTTGGTGTATTTTTTCTGATAAAGATTGTATTGGTGTATTGATCAACATGATAAGAAAAGAATAAATGGGTTTTTCAAAACCTCCAAATGGGTTTGTCAGCATTGATTCTTATAAAAAAACAAAATAAACTTATAAAAAAGAAAGGGATAAATTGTTTTGGTATTTTTTCTGATAAAGATTGTATTAGTGTATTGATCAACATGATAAGAAAAGAATAAATGAGTTTTCAAAACCTACGAATGGGTAGATTAAGTGAATAAAAAGCGGATCCAAGCGGATCCAACTCATATTAAGTGAGAAGCTAACTTTTGTTAAAAAAAAGTGGGAAATTAACTTTAGATTAAAAAGTAACCAATCTCAACGACTAATAAAAAATTAAGGATTTGTCAAAAAAAAGGGTTGTAAGCTCTAATACATTTATCATTTTGTTACCATTAATTTTTTTTCTTCTTCTTTTTATAAGATGAGGACCTCCTCTGAATATTACAAAAAAAAAGAGCACAGAAAAGAGCCCAAGGGGGGACTAAGCCAAAACCTTTGGCAAGAAACAGGTTACCATTGGTTTTATTATCATAATTGAGGTTACTTACTTTACATTGTAAAGTAAGTTGATCACTTTAAATTAAAGAAGCCAAATCTATAAAAAAAACTTTATATTATCAAATGAAACGGATTTGACAAAAAAAAATTGTCTCGGTTATCATTAGGGTTTCATAGTTATTCTTTCGATGTTTAAAAAATTGGTAAGACTCCCTAATAGCGTTAACATTAAGATCATTAAGAATAATATTGGTACATGATGGATCACGAATATTAAACACATAAATACTCAATTAAAATCAACTACCATGATTTGTTGGTATCAAACTTTACTAAATTTAGATACAATTTTCTTGACTTCTTTTCTTTTAATTATGTTAGTTTTTTTTCATAAAAATATTTAAATTTAATATTATGCATGAAAACGGTTTTCCGTGCATCGCACGGGTTACATACTAGTTCAAAATATAGTGGTTTCTAGAGGGGAGTATTATCATCATCGAGAGTTTCACCGGATGTTTTATAATGTTGAATCTTGACTGTTCAACACCCTTCTCTCATTTTTTTTAAAGTATAAAAGTCTCTTTCTTTGCATTTTTAATGTGTCGAATCTAGATCTAGTTTTCCTTTCATAGTGAGTAATAATCTAAGTCTCTCATTTTATGTTGTGGGCAAAACTAATGCAAAAAGTCGCTCAAGGAAGAACCAAACTTTTGATCCACACTATCCAAAAAATATGAATTGATAATATCACTTTTTTCTTGAATATATATTCAAGCATAAATCACGTTCCTTTCAACTCACTTTCTTGCAAAATCAAACTTAAAAAATCAATTCAAAGAAAATAAATTCTCACCACGACATAACCAAACATCAAACATACACTATATCATTCTAAGTTCTGCGATATAGAAATTTATATGGAACCGTGAAATGCACCGATAATTCAAAACTTAAATACTTATTCATATTTCTCATTTCACATGCAAATCACAAAATTAACATAAGCAAAAGTAAGAGATAGTACATTTATTCACTTATACTAGTAAGAACTAGCAGTAACATAACCACAAAACAGTCTTCTTTGTCAATAACAATCACTTCTATCCTCTGCTATGAATCCACCATAAGAGATTAGTCAATGAATTTCCATCATCAAAACCTTTTAAACTTCTTATCTTCTGCAATGCACTTTTCTTATCATAAATTCCTTGCAAAGCATACACAAACCCCTTCCAACCTTCTCCAACACCATTCCTTTTCAAAGCAGGCAATGTCCATTCAACAAGTTCCTTCACATACTCATCATCAGAGAACAATACTTCAGAAATAGGCAATATAGGTAAAACCTGAATACCAAGTCTACATTCTCTCCACTCAGAAGGACCAAACCATAAACCACTATCTCTCTTATTAGACCATAAAACACCAACAACTCTATTACTTTTAGTAAACTCTCTCTCATACATATTCCCTCCTTCTTTCACATGCCACCACATTTTAGCAGCAAGAATTTCAAATGCTGAAAGTGTTGATCCAGTGACAATGAGATCTTCATCATCATAAACCATTCCCATCAATGCTGCAGAATAATAAGCATTCAAAGCTTCACTTGTACTCTCTTGATTTCTTCCATCAGTAAATTCAGTTAACCCTCCAGCCCAAGAGTGCAATTTATAAAAATCAAAACACCTTAAACTTGCTTCCAAGTTCATGAAATCTTTCATAATTGCATAAGCTTGAGGCTTATACTTTACACCCCAAGCTGGATCAATCTTACCAAGAACTGCAATACCATATAGAAAATGTCCTAAATGATAATGATGATCATTATACATACCAAAACCAAAATCAGCTTCTATAGAATTAGTGCCTTGTTTGGTTATCAGGCCACCCCATTTTCTATCATATAGAAAACCATTCCCTTTAAAAGTTCCATTCAACCATGGCTCAATGGTTTCTTTTAAATACTTAACAACTTTTGGAATCACTTCATAGCAACAAACCTCTTCAGCTATCAATGCCAACCTTGCAGCCCTAGCAATCAACTTACCATAAAAATAAGATGAAGTTGTTTTTATTTGTGATGATTTTAAACTCTCAACATCTTTCAAAAGTGCTGAAACAATTTCACTAACAGACACTACAAGAAAAATGGGATTTTTTGGCGGATTTTTCCGCCAAAAAACACCCAAATCCGCCCAAAAAGCAGTATTTTGGTGATTTTTCCGCCGGTAAATGGCTGGTGGCAACGTATTTTCGGCGGAATTTCCGCCGGTACTTTCCGGCGGATTTTAAGTCATTTCCGGCGGATTTTTTCGGGGGAATTTGCGGCGGATTTCCCCCGGTACTTTCCGGCGGAATTTTGCGCTTTTAGGGGGATTTTTCTGGCGGAATATTGGACAGGTACTTTTCAGCGGAATTGCACACGTTTTCTGGCGGATTTTAAATTTTAAATTCCCCACGATTGTCGTCGCTCTGATTTGGCGGATTAGGGGATGTTTCCGGCGGAAATTTAAATTTCAAATTTCCCCCCTGATTATTGAGCTGTTATTTTCGGCGGATTAGGGATCCTTTTCGGCGGATCCAGTTTTTTTTTTCAGACCAATTTTTTTTCCACTTTATAATCCCCCACAAATACCATAATTCCGCTAAAACGCAAAAATCCCCAAAAATTTCTGGTGGATTAATTTCATTAAATGTCAAAATTCATGGAAATTTTCTGGGGGATTAAAATCCGCCAGAAAGTTTTGCCTTGGAATTTAGGTTTTTCTTGTAGTGAGAATCTTCTTTTACTCCTCTAATAGAATGCCAAGTAACAGATAAAGGAACTGTTTTCAAAATCCATGAATCACTAATAACACCAACAAGATCCCCATCAATGCTTCTATACTTAAAATCACTCAAAATTTTAGCATCACAATCAGTTTTAGATAATAGCTGAAGATGAAGAGGATGTGCTAACAAAAGCAAATCACCTGAACCTTTCTTCTCATATTTATACTCCAAACTAAATGGTTCTTTTAGCACAGCTTTACCAGACACGGCGTAGCAAGTACTGAACTTGTCAAGAACTGCATTGTTCTTTGCATGTGGCAATAGTGCTAACCGAATAATACCAGAAAATGGTTCAGAAGTGATCTCAGAAGGGATATGACTCAACTTGATAGGAGAAGAAGAATATAGAAGCCATGTTTGGCCATTGTTAAACTTGAAGGTGAACTTGGTTAGTGAAGCATTGGAAGAAAAGTAAACAATGGTATGAACAGTAGAGATAGAAAGAGGTGTTGGTTGTGTCACAGAAAAAGTCAAAAAAGGACTTCCTCTTACAAGAAAAAAACGAAGATTTGAAGATGGAATATCTAAAGTTACACTAAGATCACTATAAGAAGAGATTTTGTGAGGGAGGAATTTTTCCAAGGGAAGAGAGAAGAGCAGTGTGTGGATAGCAGCATGGTGTAAGGCAGAAATGTTGAATAAAGGAGATGACAATGGAGTAGTGGTTAAAGGGTGGGAACTTTTTCTTGAAGTGATGGTGAGATCAGCATTGAAAACTTGGTGTATGACTTTGGAGTTTGAAGAAGGAGATGGGTATGAGATGGAAAGTGAAGAGTAAGAGGATTTGATGAGGTAAGGATGAATGTATTCAGGTTGGTCTCCATTTTTGAGAGTAAAGTTTTGGAAGAAAGAGTTTGTGGGTAGTGGTTTGGAGAGAAGGTTTGGTAACAAGAATTTAGAGGGGTCAGGTAGGACAGATGAATGAGCCTGTGGAAACATAAAAGGTGTGTTGCTTTTGTTGTTAGTAGACATTGCTATTTGCAGCAGCTGAAAAACAGTGGCAGTTATCACTCTGGCTGCTTGTATTTATGGAGTAAGCATTGGAATGGTTTGGAAGCAAGAGGGGTTTTGGCTTTAGGTTTTATTGGATTGGATTGGATGGTTGCTTTAGTTTTATTATTATGATGATGGAGACTTGAATGAGATCATTATTATAGTACTAGAAGGTAAGAGAAGGTTGGAAAGTGAAACGGTTTAATGATAAATCAACATGAGTGGAATGTGGCGCTGTTCCCACTTCCCAGGGTGCTGTATTTCCTTCAAGAGTTAACTGAAGCATGCCTATTACTAGTATTGCAGAAAACATAATGCATGCATTAATTGAATTTGACCTTTGGTTGAAGCTCTATCCTTTGACCCAAAAAAAAAAATGGTCCATCCAATAGTTGTTACAGTTGCAGATTACCAGTATTGAAGATCGGTTCACAGGGTCAATTTCTGAGACTGCTAGAAGTGCTTTTGAGATTAACTTTCGTGATTTTAGAAGAAAAAATGATGTTTGGATTCTGATTGCAAAATTGATTCTGCTTCCTAGAATTGATTTTTCTTGAAGCAACTACTTGTAGCTTCTGCCAGAATCAATTCTGTCAAAATCAATTCTGTCAGAATCAATTCTACCGACCGCCAAGCCAAACATACACTAAAATTACCGGTAGTGAAGCAGCAGCATGTTCTTTGGCTTGAGCTACAAACAAGGTGATATTTGGCCTATTGACATGTGCTTGGAGATTAAGCAAGATAACTAGTGGAGGTGTAATAAATAAGCATCATCCACTTGAGTAGCAGGCACATAAACTGCATCTTTTAGACATAAAATATACTATAAACAATTACACCTAATGCTAGCCATACAGAAACACGCATCCATGTAGTAGCCCTGGAAGAAGAATAACACATATATTCGAATTAGAGGTAATAAAATTCACAGATGATAACTTATAGTTCATTCAGACTCAGTATATTATTGGTTCCTTACAGGCCTGGTTGACATCAACTTGGTTACTCAATTGTGAAAAGTGACATCAAAGCTGCATAATGTGAGAAGCAACATTTTTGGTTGTATTGCACATGTAAAAGCTATGAATCCATCGAGACAATCTCCATTGCACGCTGAAGAGCAAATCTGCTGCTGCCTGAAAAAGATTGCATGCCAAAAGAGCAAAATACTATAATTACTAGTAACAGTAGCATGCGGCTGCACTCTGCAATTCTGCATGCACTACTGAAGAAATTGGCCATCTTTCCATCTTCCATATATATCTAGCAGTACTAGATCCCTAGCCATCATAAGAGTGATGGGTTGAGTGGGTTTAATTGACCAAGTTCCAATCCTATGCTGGGTAGTTGGCATCACATTAATATGAAGAATCTCAAGATGAATATTGATTCAGAGAGAAAAGCAGAGAAGAGGAAATTCATCTTCTATTGAAATGTGAAAAATGAATTCAATTGCTTTATATAAAAGCTAACTAGCAAAACGATTTCTAACTAACTCTACCAGCTGAACTAACAGAAATGAAGCTTTCTTATAACTCTACCAAAGAGCAGCGTTATAGCACTACAGCATAGCAGAATTCAACAAACTGCTATTGTTCACGAATTTGAACAAACTGCTATTGTCAAATAGTAGCTACGGTGACACTCTGGTGCTATAGCATAGCCAAATTTAAGCAAATCACTATATTCCTGTGTTCAAATTCTGAAAAAAAAAAAAAAAAATTGTTTCAATGATTCAATTCTTCCATTTTTTTTCATCAATGAAGGATTTCTTGAATCCATACTATCCCCATCACTCTGAATCTGATCAACCAGACATAGTTCTAGCTAAACTATGCTCAAATTTTTATCTATTTTTAAGGTACCCTAAATGACATAAAACAAAACCATGTTATGTTCTATTTTAACTTCATTTCAGAATTCTGGATACAGCCTGTTATGAGTTGTTATGAGTCTAGGTTTAACAGTTGGTCTTCCAATTAGTTATAACATGGGAAATTTCACACAAAGAATACTTCAAACCAAGGTTCTAAAAAACGGTCCATTAACGGCCACGACAAAACTATCTCAGTAGTTACTGTTACCGCGACAAATAACTTAATAAATTTAGGCATTATTATGATTAATTCACACCGCGGCGACCGCAACTTGTAACGCAACAGCCGCAATGGCCAAAATCGCGAAAGCCTTAACGCAACTGCGACCGCTATTTAGAACCTTGCTTCAAACTAGACCCAAATTTGAAAAAATAAGTAGAAACAGTCCCAAACAAAGAACCATTCATTCATTACTCAACAGATTAATCTCTTCTCTACTGTGAATCCACCACAATAGATTAGTGAATGAATTCCCATCATCAAATCCACTTAACTTTCTTATATTCAGCAATGCACCTTCCTTATCATAAATTCCTTGCAGGGCATATAGAAAACCTTTCCAACCTTCTCCAACACCATCCTTTTCTAAATAGGGCAATGCCCATTCCACAAGATCCTTCACATATCTAACATCAGAAAATAAAACTTCTGTAATTGGCAGCAATGGCAAAACATGAATGCCAAGCAAACACTGCCTTGCACCAATATAACCAAACCATAGTCTTACATCTCTCTTCCTTGAACTCAGCACACCAATCATCCTATTCTCTTTTGTAAACACTTCATCATATAAGTCTCCTCCATCCTTCACATGCCACCACATTTGAGTTGCTTGAATCTCAAAAGCGGTCAGTGTTGAACCAATGGCAACAACATTGGCATCACCATAAGCCATACCCATTAGTGCTGCAGCATAATATGCACTAATAGCTTCACTTGTGCTCTCTTGATATCTACCATCTTCACATTCATTCAACCCTCCAGCCCATGAGTGCAACTTATAAAGATCAAAACACCTTAGTTTTGTATAATTTGGGTTTGATTCAGTGCTCAAGTTCATATAATCTTCCAAAAGAGAATAGGCTTGAGACTTATATTTCCTTCCCCAAGCTGGATCGAGCTTAGCGAGCACTGCAATTCCATAAATAAAGTTTCCAAGGTGTTTCAGTTTAGCATTATAATTTTCAATAGAATCAACACACCATTGGGGTGTAACAATGCCACCCCATTTCTCATCATAGAGAAATCCATTCCCATTAAAAGTTCCTTCAAGCCATGGCTCAATTGTCTCCTTCAAAAACATCTTGATCTTAACCTTTGGAATCATACCATACAACAATAGTTCTTCACCTATGATTGCCAACCTTGCAGCCCTTGCTATCAGTTTGCCATAAAAGTAAGACGAAGATGTTGCTATGGCTGATGAGTTTAGACCCTCAACATCTTTCAATAGTGCTTCAAAAATTTCCTTATGGTGTTCTTCTTTCACACCTCTTGTAGAGTGCCATGAAACAGAAAGATTATCAGTCTTCAAAATCCAATGGTTCCCAATAATACCAACAAGGTTACCATCAATGCTTTTGTATTTAAAATCACTAAGAACAGTAACATTAGAACCAGTTTTAAACAAAAGCTTAAGATGAAGAGGGTGTGCCAACAATAACAAATCACCACATCCATTTTTTCCCCACTTATACTCCAAACAAAAAGGTTCTCTGAAAACAGCATCACCTGAGACAGGGTAGCAAGAACTGAACTTGTCAAGAACAGCTTCATGCTTTGAATCAGAATCAGGTAATAAAGCTATCCTGATAATACCAGAAAAGGCCTCAGAAGTGAACTCAAAACGACCATGAGTCAAGTTGATTTTTGAGGAAGAATATAGAATCCATGTTTGAATGTTGTTAAAGCTGAAAGTATACTTGGTGAGGGAATCATTTGAGGAGAAGAAGATAATGTCATGGGGTGAAGAGATTTTGAGGGAGGTTGGTTCTGTGACAGATAGAGTCAAAAAGGGGCTTCCCCTTACAAGAAAAAACTTAAAATTTGAAGAAGGAAAGTCTAGAGTGACACTGAGGTCACTGTAGGAAGAGATGACATGCTTCTCATTGGCTTTCTGTTTGTTGGAGGAAGTGATAGTGAGATCAGGTTTGAAGACCTGATATATGGCTCTAGAAGTAGAAGAGAGAGATGGGTATGAGATGGAAAGTGAAGAGTTAGAGGATTTGATGAGGTAAGGATGAATGTATTCAGGTTGGTCTCCATTTTTGAGAACAAAGTTTTGGAAGAAAGAGTTAGTAGGGAGTGGTTTAGAGAGAAGGTTTGGTGAGAAGAATTTAGAGGGGTCTGGAAGGTCATTGGAATTAGCCTGTGGGAATATAAAATGTGTGTTGTTAGACATTGAAGCTGATAAGAGTAGAAGTGAAGGTGAATGAATGGTTACATACATTTTTGATGAAGTGTTGAGTGGGTTTTATAGTGTTTTGGGGGGAGTGTGTGAGTGACTATTGAATACAGTTGTTGTTTGTTGTTGTAGTTCTCTCTCTCTCTCATATCGATCGACTCTTTGTAAGGGAAGTTGGTCAATTAGTAGTATTATTTGTATTGATTAAATTAAACTCTTACTGATTGTTTGGAAGTGAAACGGTTTGGCTTTTGGATTTTGGGGTGAGGTTGGTTGGTTGGTTTTATGATGGCTGGCTAGCCTAGGGAGATGGAAAGGTATCTAGCAGTGCATGCAGAGTGCAGCCGCATGTTACTGTTCTGCCATTCATAGGTTGTATTGTATGTGCTTCCTGATACTAATGACTTTTGACAAAATAAAATACTAACACTAGTAAAAAATAGCATAAATTACATTTAACTCCCTCTACTTTAGAGATTTAACATCTGCTGCTGCATTTGAAATTTGGATTCGATCCCGGGACCTTGTTAGTTGGAAGCAGCACTTCTACCATCTCATCCAAGTGCTCTTCGGTTAACTCCCTCTACTTTATTTCCTCATCACATGGACCCCCTTCACCTATTAGTAGGGTTTTCATGGGTCGGGTTGGGCCGGTTTTGGCCAAATCTGTTACCTGACCCAATTAAATTTATTTGATTTGGGTTGAGTTAAAAACCTGCACTTTTTATATCTAACTCAAACCAACCTAACTTCGTGATGTGCGGATTGGCTTGGTTCGACTTATTGAGTCATGAGCCATAACATTAAAAAAAAATAAACATCTATATTTATAATTAATTAAAGGCTTAAAGGTACTTTTAGTCCCTGCAATTGTCACAATAATCCAGGTTTAGTCCTCGCAATTCCAAAATTTTTAAAATAGTCCCGCAATTACTAAACGTTACTACTTTTAGTCCGCTTTGTTAGTTAAGGGTTAAAAGCTGTTCAAAATTGATGACGTGGATGCCATGAAGGATGCCAACAAGGATGAAAAGGTGAGTCATCTTCTCTTTTTCTCATTTCGTAAATTGTGTTCTTCCATTACTCTCTTCTTCATCCATCTTCACTCTCTTCTTCTTCTTCTTCCTTCAATCTGCCAATTCATCCATCTTCTCTCTTCTTCCATCTTCTCTCTTCTCTTTTCAATCTTCCATTACACACTTTTATTTCACTTGACTTGAGCTTGATTCGCGTCTCTTTGAGTCCAAAACCATTGCAAATTCGCAACCTTATTTTCAATTTCGTTTTCGATTTTGCATTTTTTCCTTCGAATCTCTTGCTGCGTTTTTGTTCCCGCTATGATTACGAACCTATAGCAACCGATTTCGTGCTTTTGGTTGAGTTTTGAGCATTTGCCCAATTTCAAAGCCCTAAAACGCGCTTTTTTCAAATTCGCGTTTTGAGTAAGCTCTTCAACTTTTTTCTCGCAAATTGATGATAAATTCGAGTTCCTTGTGAAATTTCGCACGAAATGGAGTACTCATTTGTTTAAGTTGGTGAAGAATTGCGAATTTTGTCATTTGAAGGTTGTCTTCAACCTTGTGTTTGTGTTGTTACTGTTGTTGAAGATTTGGGGATAATGGGGAGAGTGGGCTTGGGATTTGGGGATAATGAAAAATCAACAAGAAGAAAGAGTTGTTGAAGAAGATTGTGTTGTTGTTGTTGAAGAAGAAGAAAGATTGTGGGTTTGTAAATGAAGCTGGGAAGAGATGATGATGAAGATGTGTTGTTGTTGTTGTAGTTTTAGTTTTAGGTTACTGATGAAGATGATGATGATGAAGATGATGAAGATGAGATGATGATGAAGATGAGATTAAGATGATGATGATGATGATGAAGATGAAATGACGTGGCCTACTGACTGGATCATTAAATGACGTGGCACACACATGTGCAAGATGTGTCAGCTGCCACGTCATCAATTTTTAACAGTGTTAACCCTTAACAAACAGCAGGGACTAAAAGTAGTAACGTTTAGTAATTGCAGGGACTATTTTAAAATTTTTGGAATTGTAGGGACTAAACTGGATTATTGTGACAATTGCAGGGACTAAAAGTACCTTTAAGCCTTAATTAAATAGGATTCTATATCATCAAATTTTTAACCCGTAGACTAAATCACAAGTTAAAATTTAATCACTTGAACTATATTGAAATATATCTAAATCAATACATAAAAGTCTTAAAATACGTTAATTAAATTAAATAAAAATACATAGTTTCTTTTGAATGGGTCTGCTTTGCGGATTTGACATCATAAACTCGTTACTCGAACCAAACCAATTGGAGTATGAACGGGTCGGGTAAAATACATGTTGAATTGGTCTATGTAGTCAATAGCGGCCCTAACAGAAGCTATCGCAACGTGGGGAGGTGGAGATCTGGCGCTACGCAAAATGCAGTAGCATAGTAGTTTGAAATAGTAGTTGCCGTACTGCTTGTTGCGACGGAATTGCGAAGAAAAGGGAGAAAGATGAGTGCAACAGAGAAGACGAATGAAAAAGACAAGAATGCCCTCTTTTTTTTAACTGCAAAAAGACAAGTATGCCCTCATTTTTTAATTTTGAAAAGACAAAAAACTTTCGGATTTTAGCCGTTTAGGATTATCTTTTTAGACCTTTTAGTCTTTTCAAACTATTTAGGGTTTTTGTCTTCTACTCTCTTCTCTTTCGCGACCTTTTCTCTCCCCTAGTTACAACTCCAGTGTTCCTGTTGGAGGCTCCGGCGCTGCACAAGTTTGAATTTTCTTCTCCCCTGTTTTTCTCTTCCATGACTTAGGTGTAGCGGTCGTAGCGCTGCCCGCTACACTATTTGCCATTGACTACATAGGGATTGGTTTGGGTCACCAGGTTGAACAGAAAACACACACACACACACAAAAAAAAGTAAAACTGTAAACAAAAAACTGAGGGTGTTACAGGCTACCTGCATGCAAACCAAAGTAGTATTCCCTCTGTTTCACAATTTACGTCCTTTTTAGATTATTTATTCTAATCAAGAAAATTAATAATTTTTTTTATAAAAAAACTAATAAACTTTGCTATTTTTGATGAAATTATTTATCTTTTTCCCATTATACTTTACTATCTGTTACTACTTCATTTTACCTATTTCTCTCATTGCAATAGTAAATAATAAAGAATAGCTTTACTTAATAAAGGGTAACAAGAGCTGAATTTCTCCATAATAATCTCATGGTTTGGATTCAGAATAGTTATAGACAATGAAAATCCATGATTTTAGTTGAAAAGGAACCTTAATTAGCTGATCAATGTACAAAGCAATAGCATTTTTGTTTTTCCACTGGGGAAATTCTTGTTATAATATGTTAAAATAATTAACAATATCTAATAGTAATAATAATGACCAAACAAACACTATTTTCCATGACCAAATTCCTTCCCTTCATCACTTCTGCTATGAATCCACCATAAAAGATTAGTCAATGAATTCCCATCATCAAAACCCTTTAAACTTCTTATATTCTCCAATCCACTTTTCTTATCATAAATTCCTTGTAAAGCATAAACAAACCCTTTCCAACCTTCTCCAACACCTTCTCTATTCAAAGCAACCAAAGTCCATTCCACAAGTTCCTTCACATAATCAACATTTGAAAACAACACTTCAGAAATAGGCAACAAAGGTAAAAGCTGAATTCCAAGTCTACATTCTCTCCATTCTTTAGGAGCAAACCATAATCCACTATCTCTTTTATTAGACCATAAAACTCCCATCATTCTATTCTCTTTAGTAAAATCTTCTTCATAAAGTTTCTCTCCTTCTTTCACATGCCACCACATTCTAGCTGCATGAATTTCCAACGCGGTAAGCGTCGATCCAATCAAAAAAACATGAGTGTCGCCGTATGCTAGACCCATCAATGCCGCGGAATAGTACGCGTTTATAGCTTCACTTGTGCTCTCTTGATTTCTTCCATCCGCGAACTCGGTTAACCCTCCGGCCCAAGAATGCAACTTATAAAGATCAAAACACCTTAGTTTTGGGTAATTCAAGTTTGATTTTCTGCTCAAGTTCATAAAATCTTCCATTAGTGAATAGGCTTGTGGCTTATATTTTTTACCCCAAGATGTATCAATTTTTGCAAGAACTGCAATTCCATAAAGAAAGTAACCTAAATGATAATGATGATCATTATAAATTCCAAATCCAAAATCTGCACCAGAATCAGTAGAACCTTGTTTGGTTATAATGCCACCCCATTTCTTATCATGTAGAAAACCATTTCCATTAAAAGTTCCATCCAACCAAGGCTCAATAGATTCCTTCAAATAGTTCTTAAGAGATGGAATCACATCAAGATAATGAAGCTCTTCAGCTATTAAAGCTAACCTTGCTGCTTTTGCTATCAATTTACCATAAAAATAAGATGATGCTGTTGTTATTGGTGAAGATTTTAGATCCTCAACATCTTTAGAAAGTGATGAAACAATCTCATCATTGAATTCTTTACTCACTCCCTTACTTGAATGCCAAGTTACAGAAATAGAATCTGTTTTCAAAAGCCATGAATCTCCAATAACACCAACAAGTTCTCCATCAATACTAGTATACTTAAAATCATCCAAAATTATGACTTTAGAATCACTTTTAGATAAAAGTTGAAGATGGAGAGGATGTGCTAATAGTAGCAAATCACCTGAACCTTTCTTCTCATATTTATACTCCAAACTAAATTGTTCTTTGAGTAAAGCATCACCTGAGATAGGGTAACAAGAACTGAATTTGTCAAGAACGGTCTCGGTTTTCGGATTGGAATCCGGTAACAAAGCTATCCGAATTACGCCCGAGAAGGCCTCGGAAGTGATCTCAGAAAGGGTATGAGTCAACTTGATTGGTGAGGAAGCATATAGAAGCCATGTTTGATTATTATTAAACTGAAAAGTGAACTTGGTGAGGGTTTCATTTGAAGAGAAAGAAAGAATGGCATGGATGGTTGAGATTGAAAGAGGTGTTAGATTTGTCACAGATACTGTCAAATAAGGACTTCCTCTAACAAGAAAGAAACTGAGATTTGAAGAAGGGATATCTAAAGTGACACTAAGATCACTATAAGAAGAGATTATGTGTTTATTTTCATTGGAAGTTTGATTGGTTTTTGTGATGGTGAGATCAGCATTGAAAACTTGGTAAATGAAAGCAGAATTGAAATTGTGAAAAGGGTATGAGATGGAAAGAGATGAGTTAGAGGATTTGATGAGGTAAGGGTGAAAGTATTCAGGTTGATCACCATTTTTGAGAACAAAGTTTTGGAAGAAAGAGTTTGTAGGGAGAGGTTTGGAGAGAAGATTTGAGGAGAAGAAGTTAGAGGGGTCAGGGAGAACGGTTGAGTTTATCAGTGGGAATGTGAAAGGAGTTTTGTTTTCTATAGTAGAAGACATGTTTGAAGGTAATGAGAAATATATGTTGTGCTGTGTGATTAAGGTTGTGAATGGTTGAATGGTTTTTATAGTGTTTGAGGATGTTTGGTGATTTCTGAGAGTATTTTGAGTATTGGAAAGTACTCAATGTACACGTTGGTTTAAGACTACGAGGGATTTAAGGAGCATGAAGAAAGTGTGAGAGTAAAGAGGATTGAATGATTAACTGAAGTGTAAGGGAAGGGAATATTGCCATATGTGTGATCATGTTAAGAAACAAAACCGAGACTATGAAGCACTGACATAGACACAGACACCGGACACAATACTGATACATATACGTAGACACCGTTAAAAAATGCAAGTAATTGAAGTGTCAGACTGTCAGTAGCTAACACGACACGTCTTTAACCTAAAGCGTCGGTGGTACAGAGAAGCGAAGTTTTCTCAATCAAAACAAAATATCATAATTCAGGATATCACATATCACATCATATACAACAATAACTTGTGTATTGACAACATATTAAAAAAATGGAAAGATAAACACGAAACAAGACATACACAAGAATCAGAATGGAAGGGAAACGTGAAAACAAGCAAAATGAAAATACATGATAGTAGCTTTTTTGGTATTGCAACTAGCGGTATACTCAAGCAGATGCATCATGCGGCCGCACCCCCCAGATCTTGATATTTCATAGTTTGGTGACTAAGTAAATAGTTACACTTTTGATTTAAAAGTGTTAAGCGAAAAGTTCAACTATTAATAATTGAAAAATTAGGAAGATATCTTTTTAATTATTGTAAAAGGCTAATCCTACAAATTGTTTAAATTAATTGTTTCCCGTTAAGTCTCAAGACTAAATTGAAATGTAGACAAAGAGAATAGAGGGATCAAAATTGAAATTGAAATTCAATTTGAAATTGGTGAATGAGCAGTGAGCCCCGTGAAATGGATAATAGATAGTAGAAGTAGGTTGTAATGACACATTCGTATGATAATAGTAAATATATTTATAAAGTCATCATACAAAAATAGTTATACCAGTAATATGTAATTGTTTCCCGTCGAGACTCAAAAGTAAAATAGTCATTATAAAAATAATGACATTTGTGAAAATAAAATATAAAGTATATGTATTCGACAACGTGTAATGTTTCGCCATCGAGAATTAAGGAAATCTAACAACAACTTCTAACATTTCCTTGTTGGGACTTAAGCAAAATTTAAGATGATTGACCTTGTGAAACTCTTATTAGATTGGATATTTAACAACAACATGCAATGATTGCCCGCTGAGAGTCGATAAAATTATAAAATAAGAGATAAAATTATAGCGGTAACAAAAATTATGAAATCTTTACGAAAGAGGATACAATAACTGATATTTATAAATGAGGGTAAATAGAAAAAGGGACGGAGAAAAAAAAAAGAAAGGAGGGGGGTAAATTTGATAAGATCAAATAAAAATGAGAGTAAATAGACCGAGAAGATGAGGGGAAAAAAATAAGTGAGGAGAACATTGACATGAGAGAGAGGGAAGGAGAACAAAATAATAAAGGAGAGAGGGGAGAGAGAGAGAGAGAATCTGAAAGGAGTGTGTGAGAGAAAAAGTAAAAGTAAAATATGTTAATTTTTGTCTTTTTTTTAGTCTTTTACAATTTTAACCCTAAAATTGAATAGGTGGCAAATGTAGCAAATGTCTAATTTAGTCATTTTGTTGACATATGATTATATATATATATATATATATATATATATATATATATATATATATATAAAAGGTAAATTCTAATCCTCTAAGGCTCGGGTTTGAACCCGAGTGTGAGCAGTAATAATATTGTGTGTGATGTTAATTTGTTATTTCGTCTAAACTGACCAAAAAAATAATATGGTAAATTCTAAGTTATCCATGAAAAAATATGGATACAAATACTCATCGAAGGTTAATTGGACAACTAAATTATTACTGATAGTAGGTGCTCCTTATGCACAACTCAGAATGAATATTTTAATCACACGTTTTTCATTTGCGCATTTTCCAAAGGTGTTTGGAAAGAAGTAGTAAGTTGGTTGGGGATTTGTGATGATCTAGACTTCCATGGGTCTCAGCACATTCAGACTTATTTGGATCATATTTCGCATCTCAACATCATGAAAAATCTTTGGTTAGTCTTTTGGATGACAACAATGTGGTTGATTAGGAATGAACGGAACATTGTTATTTTCAAAGGGGGTGGGGGTAGCTGAGATCCCCAATGTAGTTCGTAAAGTCAAATATATATCTTGGGGTTGGTATCTAGGTAAAGAAGGTGTTGTAGATGATGCCTTAATTTCTAGTTGGTAGACTTATCCACTATCTTGTATTAAGACTAAAATTAGTAGCAGCTGAACTCATATAATTAAGTTGGAGTACTGTTAATTTTCTTAGCAATTGAGATCCAAACACCTCCCTCACCTCCTTTGTGTGCCATCGACACTCACTTCAGAGTAATATTTTGAAAATTGAAGCAAACATCGAAATGGTGAGACCTACAAGTAGTGGCGGATCTAGAACAAGGGATTAAGGGTTCAATTTTTGTTTTTAAAAATCAAACCTCACTAAAAATAATAATTTTTTAAATGTATTTAATTAAATAAATTACACAACTCATATTTGTCTTTTATGTACACGGGAAAGAAAGAAATTGATGTGAGTGATTGTTTGAGTCTTAAGTAGGTTTTTTAAATAATAATATGTGCATTTTGATTTGATTTGGTTCGGCTTTAAAAAACCGTCATTCAAACGGAACCAAACAATTTATTCAAAATGTGATTCAATTAGATCCAAACTGAGGTGGTTCTTTGCAGTTTTCGGTTTATGGATTAATTTGTAAATTTTGATTTGGTTGATTTGGATTTGAACACCCTAATGAAAGGGTGAAGAACGAAAAAAGTTGGAGTTTCCACAAAACAAATTTTGGTATTTACACAACATTCTGTGTAATCCTTGTTTTTGGGCAATTGACCCATTTAATTTAAAAAGGAATATTATATTTAATAGAATGTTTCTAGAGCGAGAAATCAATTAAATCATTCATTGGTGTACCACTAAAATTGACCAAAAAATATTATATATGTAAAATGTTATAAGTGTCTACGATTGAATCAACCAGTATTAGATCTCAACTATTAATGAAATTTTATACTAAATCCTACTGTCAATTTTAGTGGTTAATCGATGATGAACTTTGTTGATCCCTCACTCAAAGGACTCTATTTAATAATGTCATTTTCATTAAATAAAATATTATATGTTGTAAAAAAAAACCTCCCAAATTATAAGGAGTTATACGATCATCACAAACCGCGTGGATTCCAAATCTCAATTCCTTAACAAGGAAGAGTTCCATAGATTTATTTTCTCTATATTCTCACTTGGACAAGTCACATCTAAGGAAATTCTAACTACTCATCAATATGCCATCCTTTCCTTCACATCCATACCCAAAAATTATCCTAAGGTTTCTTTCTTGACATGGTCACATTCACATACCTTGCTATCTAAACATACTCTCTTCCTTCAACTTCAATCAACCATCCAAATTCAATCTTCTTAATAAACTCCCACACACCCCAATTCAATCTTTCTCATCATCTCTCTCACCATCCATCACAATAAACTATTCAACAAAACCTACCAAAAAGTCACACAAACATTAACATCTTTTCTAGTATGATTTAAGTTCTTTTGTCCTCTTATGAGACACTTGTCATCATATCATACAAATTTGAATCAATCAATAAACCTAGTTTTTTAGTCAACCATCTTATAAATGTTGGAAAAACTTAGACGAAAAATAAGCACTGCCTTCATTAAAAGCTTTGAGAAAAGCTCTAAATCCAAATATAAAACCAATGAAACCCCATCATTACCACCACCACAACCCCCCCAATTAACATCACCACCACCATTACTATTTCCACCACCCCATTTTACATCAACACCCCCACCACCCCAATTTTCACCAACACCTCCACAACCACAACCATTGCTATTGCCACCACCACAATTTACATCAACACCTCCCAAATTAACATTACAACCGTCATTATCATCATCACCGCCACCATTGTTATCACCATCTTCAACAATGCATCACTTCAGCAAAAAGCACAAACCTTTTCAATTCCCACATGCTAATTCAACTATTCTCCCTGACCCCTCCAATTTCTTCTCACCAAATCTTCTTTCTAACCCTCTCCCCACAAATTCTTTCTTCGAAAACTTCGTTCTCAAAAATGGTGATCAACCAGAGTATATTCACCCATATCTCATCAAATCATCAAATTCCTCTCTTTCTCTTTCATACCCATCACGTTTTTTCAACTCTGCATTCATATATCAAGTCTTCAATGCTGATCTCACTATCACTTCCACTCAAAAAATTGAATCTTTCTCCCATTTGAATCATAAAATCTCTTCTTATAGTGATCTCAGTGTAACCCTAGATATCCCATCTTCAAATTTGCGGTTTTTTCTTGTTAGAGGAAGTCCGTTTTTAACTGTTTCTGTTACACAACCAACCCCTTTATCCATCTCAACAATCCATGCAATTCTCTCTTTCTCTTCAAGTGATTCTCTTACCAAACACACTTTTCAACTTAACAATGGTCAAACTTGGCTTCTATATGCTTCTTCACCTATTAGGTTGAGTAATAGTAGCCTTTCTGAGATTGTTTCTGAACCCTTTTGTGGTGTGATTAGGATAGCTTTGTTGCCGAATTCCGGTGATTCGGTTTCTAGGTACGAGGATGTTCTTGACAGGTTTAGTTCTTGTTATCCTGTGTCTGGTAATGCTGTTTTGGAAAAACCATTTTGTGTTGAGTATAAGTGGGAAAAGAAAGGGTGGGGTGATTTGTTATTATTAGCGCACCCTTTACATATTCAGCTTTTGATTGATAATGATTGTGATGTTAAAGTTTTGAGTGATTTTAAGTATAGAAGCATTGATGGTGATCTTGTTGGTGTTGTTGGTGATTCATGGATTTTGAAAACAGATCCTGTTTCTGTAACTTGGCACTCTATAAAAGGTGTGAAAGATGAATCGAGAGATGAGATTGTTTCGGGCGCTTTTGAAAGATGTTGAGGGTTTGAATTCATCGACGATAGCGACAACTTCTTCGTACTTTTACGGAAAGTTGATTGCAAGGGCTGCAAGATTGGCATTAGTAGCTGAAGAGGTTTGTTTCCATGATGTGATTCCAAGTATTAGGAAGTATTTGAAGGAAACCATTGAGCCTTGGTTGAATGGAACTTTTAATGGGAATGGTTTTCTATATGATAGGAAATGGGGTGGCATTGTAACTAAACAAGGATCTAACGATTCAGGTGCTGATTTTGGATTTGGAATTTATAATGATCATCATTATCACTTGGGATATTTCCTTTATGGAATTGCAGTGCTTGCAAAGATTGATCCAATTTGGGGTAGGAAGTATAAGCCTCAAGCGTATTCACTTATGGCGGATTTCATGAACTTGAGTAGAAGTTCGAACTCGAATTACACACGTTTAAGGTGTTTCGATCTTTATAAGTTGCATTCTTGGGCTGGTGGTTTAACTGAGTTCGGAGATGGAAGAAATCAAGAGAGCACAAGTGAAGCTATAAACGCGTACTATTCTGCTGCATTGATGGGTCTGGCATACGGCGACACTCATCTTGTCGCGATTGGATCGACCCTCACGGCGTTGGAAATTCACGCGGCTCAAATGTGGTGGCATGTAAAAGAAGGAGATAGTGTTTATGAAGAAGAATTTGTAAAAGAGAACAAGGTTGTTGGTGTTTTATGGGCTAATAAGAGAGATAGTGGATTATGGTTTGCTCCTAAAGAGTGGAAAGAGTGTAGGCTTGGGATTCAGCTTTTACCATTGTTGCCTATTTCTGAAGTTGTGTTTTCAAATGTTGATTTTGTGAAGGAACTTGTTGAGTGGACTTTACCTGCATTGAATAGAGAAGGTGTTGGAGAAGGTTGGAAAGGGTTTGTGTATGCTTTGGAAGGAATTTATGATAATGAAAGTGGATTGCAGAAGATAAGAAGGTTAAATGGTTTTGATGATGGAAACTCATTGACTAATCTCTTGTGGTGGATTCATAGCAGAGGGAATGAAGATGAGGAGTTTGGCCATGGAAAACACTGCTGGTTTGGTAATTACTGTCATTAGCTATTATTACTGCTGTGTTACAATTTCTGTAGTTTATGGATGTCTGTCTAGTTTCCATGTAAATAAAGTGTGTTGTGTTGGCTTTTGAATTCATTTCGTGTCTGAGTCATGAGAGGAGCTTAGTCTTTTGAGATTTAGTTTCGGCTTTGAGCTTGAGCAGGGGGAATTTCAGATTCCACTGAGGAGCATTGCTCTAGGGTTATAGGAGAGATCCTCTTGTAATACATTTTCCTTGCTTTCCAATCAATAATACAATTTGTGTTTCTTGCGTCAAAAAAAAAATACAATTTGTGTTTCAATTTCCAAATTTCTCCCTCACCAGACACACTCTAAAGCAACCACCATCTATGAAGCACAGACTCGGACTCAGACACGGACACCGGAGACGACACAGACACTGAGACACCGCTAAAGTCTAAAATTTAGGACATCGAGACACCGCATATATATAAGTAATTACAAAGATAACTAAGTCAGTAAACACAAAATCAAGATGACAAAAATCCAAATTGAGAATTTGGATTTATCTTCTAAAAGCAAAGTTGATAAGTTTTACAAAGTTTTTTTTAAAGATAAAGGGTTTTATATACTAAGAATAAGTATAATAACTTAAGCATTTCAAGAAGTTGATTTATTTTGTTTTTAGAAAAATTGTGATAAGAGTGCCGAGAGGTGTCCAAATAGGGTCTAGGAAGTGTCCAAAGTCAAAAAATATATATATCTTTGTAAGAGGGGCACGTAAAAAGGTGTCCGATGCATGTCAACGAGTGTCAGTGTCCGACACAGACACGGGACACGACACTCGGAAGAAGTGTCCGGGCTTCCGAGACCACCATAACTACCATAACTATAAGATCTATTAATCTATTATGCACTAGCAACTTTTAGTTTGATAAGTATGTGGCAGAGAAGACATTTTGCATATTCTAAGTAAGCCAAAAGCCTGTTATTATTTTGTATAGTCAAGAGAAGTATTAAACAAGAGAGCATAACTAATACTATTTGTAAACTCCCCATGTCAGAAACCTATTCTTCTTCTTCTGTTCTTACCTTCTCAAACAAACCAATAATCTTATTTGCACATATCACCTCATTCGTACACCTATTATTTTTAGATGATAAATATAAAGAAAAGTGATTTTTTGACACACAAATTGACAATAGAATAGACAAAAACTAGATAGTTAACGCAACTCAAATATGTCGTTAATTATGTTCAATAAATGGTTAATAGATATATCGGATATCAAAACTCATTAATCATCAACTTAACTTCATTAACATGAATTTCAACGTGATTGAACGCGACTCTCAGGTGTTCAAATCATGTTGATTTGAACACCTGAGAATCGTGTTCAATCACGTCGAAATTTGCAGTTCATGAACTGGTTAATGAGTTTTTGATACTTGACATATCTACTAATCATCTGCCGAACATAACTATTGAATTGTGTGAACTATCTAGTTTCTCGTCTATTTTGTTGTCAATTTTTGTGTTCAAATAGCGCGACCGAAATATAAACACGAAAAACCACGCATTCTATCCTATCCTCTTTCTTTTTCCCCAAACATAAAAAATGTAAAAGCAATTATGTGCAAGTAACTAAATTTCCTTCCCAAATTGGTGTATTTAGATGGTTAACATAATATTTTAATCTAAATGTACTTTCATTTTCTTAATAGCCTGTTTATAAAGGTCATATTTTAATGAGATAAATCAGATTATCTTTTTTTCCTGGCTAATTCAGATTATCTATTTTAATCTTTCATGATCTTTGTTATGGACCATGAGGCAATGAGTTAAACAAAACAACTGTAAAACCCAATACACCTGTTAATTATTAAATAAAAGTTTATCCATCCTCATATATTAAACATGAGACAGCCCAATAGCTTTTGGATGAGATGATTTGTGTCTCTTTTAGCTTAATCGAAGTCCTGAGTTCGAGTCCAGCCTTAGGAATGCAGCAACGTTAAAACTCTTAAAGGAGAGTTTTGCCGCCCATTATAGTTTTGTCCGGCTCGAGGAATTAGTTTTATGCAATTTTCATTTTGGAAAGTAATGTAGATACTTTCTCATAAGGCCAAGTCATAAAGTTGTTTTTTTATCTCTTAAGGAAAGAATGATGAACTGATAAAACTATTTTTCCTATGGTCATCATAGAAGATTTGTTGCTGAGAATGCACACACAGGGAAAAAAAAACCAGTATAAATGTTTATGTAGTTTTTTAAGGTAACTTGTCCATAAAATGGAAGAATAAAAGGAACATTCTTCGAACTACAAAATGATCTTTCTTCAAACAAGTTACCTAATAATATGCTAACCAACTTTCTCATGCCATCTATTTCTTCTGCACTCAAAATAGAGAACAAAAAAAATCTAGGATTCTTATCCCATTTTGCACATTCAAGACAAGTCCAAAGAATAACATCATTTATTCTTGTTATCATTAGTTTTTCTTCATGTTTTTTATGTGAAATGCATTGCTTATATAACTTATAAGATCCTTTAATTTTCCTCAAAAATTCCTTTCTTCATACAATTCCAAATTCTTTTCTTTTCTGCTTCACACTCTCTTCTGTATAAAACACAGTAACCAATTTTTACAATGTCTACCACATTCAAATCTAAACTCACTATGATGAAGAAAATCATTAGACCTTTCAAAGGTAAATCAAGACCAAGACCTGCCCTTCAACCTCCTCCACCACCACCTCCTCCTCCTCCTCCTCCTCCACCACCACCACCACCACCACCACCACCACCTCCTCCTCCTCCACCACCACCACCTCCTCCTCCACCTCCACCACCTCCTCCAAAGCAACCAAATACACCTTTCCTCTTCCCACAAGCAAACTCAACTATTCTCCCTGACCCTTCAAACTTCTTCTCACCAAAACTTCTCTCATCACCACTCCCTACAAACTCTTTCTTCCAAAACTTTGTTCTCAAAAATGGAGACCAACCTGAATACATTCACCCTTACCTCATCAAATCCTCTAACTCTTCCCTCTCCATCTCCTACCCTTCTCTCACCTCCAACTCTTCTTTCATAACTCAACTCTTCAACCCTGATATCACCATTTCTTCCTCCAAAACCACTAATTCAATTCCAAACCATCTTATCTCTTCCTTCAATGATCTCAGTGTCACTTTAGACATTCCCTCTTCCAACATGCAATTCTACCTTATAAGAGGAAGCCCTTTTGTAACAGCATTAGTTACTTCTCCCACACAACTTTCAATCTCCACCATCCATTCCATTCTTTCATTCTCATCCAATAACTCCCTCACAAAACATACATTTCAGCTCAATAATAACCAAACATGGCTCATATACACATCCTCACCAATAAGACTAAATCATAACCTCTCTGAGATTACCTCTGATGACTTTTCTGGTATTATAAGGATTGCAGTGTTGCCGGGTACCGATCCTAAGTATTCACTAATCCTCGACCGGTTTAGTACTTGTTACGCTACTTCTGGCGAGGCCATTTTCACGAAACCGTTTTGTGTGGAGTATAAATTTGAGAAGAAAGGTTGGGGAGAGTTGTTAATACTTGCTCACCCACTTCATCTTCAGCTTTTATCTAAAACTGATTCTGATATAACTGTGCTGCATGATTTTAAGTATAGAAGCATTGATGGAGAGCTTGTTGGTGTTATTGGAGATTCATGGTTACTAAAAACTCATCCTGTTTCTGTTACTTGGCATTCCACTAGAGGTATTAAAGAAGAATTCTATGATGAAATTTGTTCAGCTCTTTCTGAAGATGTAGATTCTCTAAACCACTTAACAACAACAACAACAAAATCATGTTACTTTTATGGTAAGATGATAGCAAGAGCAGCAAGGTTAGCATTAATAGCTGAAGAGGTTTCTTTTCTTGATGTCATACCTGCTATCAAGAAGTTCTTGAAGGAGGCTATTGAGCCATGGTTGAATGGAAGTTTCAATGGAAATGGTTTTCTATATGATGAAAAATGGGGAGGAATTGTTACCAAACAAGGGTGTAAAGATTCAAGTGAAGATTTTGGATTTGGTATATATAATGATCATCATTATAATTTAGGTTATTTCCTATATGCAATTGCAGTACTTGCAAAAATTGACACATCTTGGGGTAAAAAGTATAAACCACAAGCATATTCACTTATGGCAGATTACATGAACTTAGGAAGAAGATTAAACTCTAATTACACGCGCTTACGTTGTTTCGATCATTATAAATTGCATTCTTGGGCCGGAGGGTTAACCGAGTTCGTCGACGGAAGAAATCAAGAGAGCACAAGTGAAGCTGTGAATGCATATTATTCAGCAGCATTGATGGGAATGGCTTATGGTGATACTCAACTTATTTCCATTGGATCAACTTTATCAGCAATGGAAATTCATGCAGCTAAAATGTGGTGGCATGTAAAAGAAGGAGAGAATCTTTATGATCAACAATTTTCCAAAGAGAACAAGATAGTGAGTGTTTTGTGGTCTAATAAGAGAGATAGTGGACTATGGTTTGCACCAGCTCAATGGAGAGAATGTAGACTTGGTATTCACGTTTTACCGTTGTCGCCGATTATAGAAGCTTTGTTCTCAGATGTTGGTTATGTTAAGGAGCTTGTGGAATGGAGTTTAGAGAATTTGAATAGAAAAGGTGTTGGAGAAGGGTGGAAAGGGTTTATTTATGCTTTGGAAGGTACTTATGATAAAGATAGTGCATTGCAGAAGGTAAGAGGATCTAAAGTTTTTGATGAGGGAAACTCTATGTCTAATTTGTTGTGGTGGATTCATAGTAGAAGTGATGAAGAAGAGGAGTTTGGTCATGGAAAAGATTGCTGGTTTGATTATTACTGCTAGTACATGTTGTTGAGTAATGAGAAGGTGAAAAAATGACACTACAATTGATGTGAACTAGCCTTTAATCCAATATTGGGCCTGAAAACTATTCTCTTTGATCCAATGATGAGAGAAAATGTAGTTTTTGATTCATTGAATAACATATACTTGGTCAAGGAACCGAAAACAGCGTTTTTCTATTATATATGGGATCAGAGGGAGTACATGGTATTGATAATTAGTCATTGAAAATATAATGTTGAGTGAGATATTTTTATGTTGTTTTGTTATGAGATATTTTTAGGGTGTTAAGTGTATACATTATACATGTATCACCCACGGTTGATAATTATGCTTTGTTTGATTATAGTCTATAGAAGTTGTGGAAATGTGAAAGATTTGGTTAATTTTGAGGTGGCATAAGAGCCAACTTCACTTATATTTTTATAGTTTTCTGAAAACGCATTTTAATTAAAAATTTCAACTTATTATATTTTCCTTGTTCCACACCATTGACTAGAAGGATTGCTATGATTATGAATAAATCTAATAAATCTTTTCTTTTTAGAGCTATTTGACCATGCCTCTAGTTTGTTCCATCGTTGGGGATCGAATTTGGGTAATAACTGAGTCTGTCCCTTTAAATGGAGTGTGTTAACCACTCGTACCCAAACTTGGAGTTTGGTTATTAATAAAACTAATAACTAATTTAATTATGTGTATCTCCATATCATCAATTGTTGCATTTCATTTTTTATATATAGGCATACTAGTTGTATACATGTGTTTACACGAGACGAGTCATGTCGTGTAGCTTGCTACGAATGATTCTAAAGTTAAATTTGTGTGGTAAGTAAAAGTAAATATATACATAAAATATTTCTCAGTCAAAACAAAATATTTATCTATAAATATTAAAGATATTTACATAGGAGAAATGCAAAATCAAATATACCAACATGTATTTTTTTCTCAGTCTCTTAAAAGCAAAATAATCATTTAAAAAAATTAAAGACTCAATAAAATTATCTCATTGGACTGCTTAAAACAATAAAATTATATTGACAACACAAAATGTTTAAAATTATGTTGACATCGCGTAATTTTTTTTGTGATGACTCAAAAGGCAAATATTGATTTATAATAAATAGTAAATAAATATATTATAAAGATAAAATAATTTGCCAACAATGTGTAATATATTCACTTTGGATCCTCTCCTTCCATCTTCCGACATCTCTCTCTTTCCTCTCTATCTCTCTCTTACTTCCACTCTCTCGTTATTCGTTTATAATTTTTTAATGATGAGAGAATAAAATGAAGAGAGAGATAGAGAGGATGGAGGGAGATTTAGGGAGGGTGGATGGAGAGAATCCAAGCCCGTAATATATTTCTTCAAGAATCAAAAGTAATAAAAATATACATAATGTCACCTCGTTGAAACTCAAAAGCAAAACTTTTTTAAAACAAAGATATTTATCAAGACAAAGATATTAAGAGTCTTCACATTTTCTCGTTTGCGGATGATACTATGTTGATGGGGAATACAACAAGGGAAAATCTCTGGAGCATCAAGACTATATTGAGGAGCTTTAAACCTGTTTCCGAGTTGAAGGTCAACTTCCATAAGAGTAAGCTTATTGGTATTAATGTTGCAGAGAGGTTCTTAGCATCGGCGTCAACTTTTCTTCATTGTAGAACGGAATCTATCCTATTCAAATTTTTGGGGATTCCGGTTGGTGCTAATCCGAAAAGGGCAGCCACAAGGAAACCTGTGACTAATACGTTACGCAAAAGACTTGCTTCGTGGAAGGGGCGTTCTCTTTCCATTTGAGGGCGACTTACTCTCATAATTTTGAACAATATTCCTTTTTTTTATTTCTCTTTTTATAAAACTCCAAAGGTGGTAATTAATGCTATGGTGAATATTCAAAAGAACTTTCTTTGGGGCATTGATGAAGGGGATAGAGGTATGTATTGGATAACTTGGGACAAGATCTGTCGTCTGAAGAAGGAGGGAGGGTTTGGAATTAAAAATCTAGAATTATTCAATACAACTCTTTTATCCAATTGGAAGTGGCAGATGCTAATGGATGAAAATGCTATTTGGAAAGGTTTACTCCTACAAGTATGGTGATTTCTTGTCGGTTTTTATTCATGGGTCTGTGGAAGATATTAATAGGGGACTCAGAGGCTCTATTTGGCGACGTGATTTGATTCTCTTGTATAGTGTTCATTCTCCAGCTGGTTGGTTTGGCTCTTGTATGAGGAGAAAGATAAGAAATGGTGGGCTTATTCACTTTTGGAAGGGTCATTGGATAGGACAATCTCCTTTATATATATATGGTTTTTCCTAACATTTATGCAGGTTGCGCCCAACAATCAGTTACAGTTCTGGATGTAGGAATGTGGATTGGTGATAGCTGACATTGGACGGAGCCATGGTTGTCTATTCAGAATCCGATTTGTGCAGAGGAAGCACTAGAGTTGAACACAATTCTTCAAGACGTGCTTCCAGCTAGGGAGGGTCGTGACTTTTGGATGTGGACACAGGACGCTTCTAAGATTTTTTCAGTCAGCTCGTGTTATAGATTCTTGACAGCCTCTATCATTAATGCAGATGTTGGGAGTGAGGTATACGGTGTCCTAGAGAATTTGTGGAAAACTATCACTTCGTATAAGGTTACCATATTTGGTTGGCGCTTGATTTGTGACTCGTTGCCTACGAGAGATCTTCTCTTTCATCGACATTATTCATCCGAGGTGGAGGCTTTGTGTCCTTTTTGCTTCCAACATCGTGAAGATACTCAACACTTGTTTTTGGAGTGTAGCTTCGCTCATGACACTTGGCCTCGCATTAGTGATTGGCTGAGGGTGCCACAGTTGGATGGATTGAACTTAATTGATCCTTTGCGTGGGATGGGCAAGCATTGCCAAGGAGGGAAGGCTAAGAAATTCAAAATGTTGATTTGGGCCACTACCTGTTGGTGCATATGGTTGTCTCAGAACAACCTTGGCTTTAGAGATGAGAAGCCAACATCGTTATAATTTTGCATTAAAAGCTTAACTTGGAGCGTGGTGGAATAATCCCCTTATGTGCCTTAACAATATGTAATTATCTCTTGTTGTTCGGGTTCGAACACTCCTAATGCTCCTTTAATGAAATCGTTGCTTATCTTAAAAAAAAATCAAGATAAAATATAGAAAATAATCATAGAAAAAATATATAATGTTTTTCATGTTGCAATTGTCTAAATATAAGTATGTAGTAAGATACCACTATTTTTCATTAATTGATTCCGAGATGCCTTAAAAACGACACTTGATATTTTGCGTTTAAACATAGAATAGAAATTACACATAAACGACACATATATTGTGTGGAGAAAGAATCACTCACACAGTAGTAGGTAGTAGTAGCAGCACAGAAGAAAGAAAATAGGGTGAAAAAAAAATGGGGGAAGAGAGAGAAGATCCACAGAAGCTGAAGAGAATAGCGGCGGATTCATTCGATTACGATAACGATTCTCGATGGCCCGATTACTGGAACAACGTTCTCATTCCTCCTCACATGTCCTCTCGCTCCGACGTCGTTTCACACTACAAACGCAAATTCTATCAACGCTACGTTGTGCGTTTTTCTTAAACCCTTTCCTTCGATTTTTCATCTGTTTGCTCAATTGGATCACTCAATTTGTGTTTTTTAATTAGTAATTAATGTTTTCCGTTACTTTATGAATTTTTAGTTATATTAATTAATAGTAGTTTCTAAGTTTCTGCTTAGATGCTTGGTGTAGTGTGTGCATTTCATGGGAATTTGTTCTATTTTCATGAATTAGTAAATTGATTGTGACTATTTGATTGTTTGTTGGTTGTGATCTTTTAGAAGATTAGAGAATATTTATTAGAAGAAAAACTCTATATAGTACAAAATATTAACAGAGTTGAGTTATATATTAGGTTATAAAATGGTTGACTTTTATCTTAGTCATATTGAATGTTGCACTTAACATAATTTCTAATCCGTTGATAGTGTATAGGTTCTTTATACTGGCACTGGCAGTGCATACCATTGATACCAGTTAAACTCAAAAGAAAGAGTTGCTTTGAAAGTAACTCTGCACTAAACTTTGATTCATTCTGGAATCTGGTGGTGGTCATTTTTAGTGTGTTTGGTTTTGAGGGGAACATTAGAATTGATTTTGGCTCCTATCAAGCTTAATTTAAGTTAGGATACATGTTTGGTTACTATTTAGGTGGAAAAATTGATTTTGATTTCAACACCTTGATCTTGATTTGACTAGGAGTGATAAAAAGTAGCTTTTGCGTTGAGTTGATGAAATATTGCCAAGTCTTAAATCAAAGTTGCTTTGAAATTAAGGACATCCGGATATAAATCACTTTACTTCAACTTCGCAAAATCATTTCTAATTCAAAATCACGTTTTTAGAATACATAGCCTTGTTTTCCTTATGAGAATTCAGTTGTTTGTTTCACTTTTAATTGTAAACTGTTTCTGAAAGGTTGTATGTATGGAGATTTCACATTTCATATTTACAATATTGAAATGGATTGTCACTACTCACTGCTCATGCTTTACAAGTGGACATTATGACGTTATTTGTGCATTATAAGATTTTTATTGCTGTTGTTGTGGTATACAAAATTTTATATTTTGATGCTTCATAGATACAAAATTTCATGAGAATGTCAATGTCGTATTTTCACTCACTCGACACTTTGTGAATTGGTTGTAACTATTGGATATCGACAGGATCCTGAGCTTGTGGTAGAACCAATGTCTTTAGGCAGTTCATCTCAGCCAGCAAGGCCATCAGCTACCTCATCGTCAACACCACCACCCCGGCCAAATGATCAAACTCGGGCAAGAAGCTCTGGTGAATGTCATTTCTGCTAATTTCACTGTTTTTTTATATAGAATAAAGAGTTCACAGTGAAGAACATCTTGGTAATCATATTCATTTGTTCTTGGCTGCGCCCAAGGCTGAGTCTTACCTTATGTGTTGGATTTTTCTGCAGGAACAACTAATAGAACATCAGGGACATCAGCAACTACAGGTCCTAATCCAACTCCTCTGCGATGGGATAGGCACACAATTTTATTTTCAGTCAATGCCTGGGTAAAGTCTTTTCACTGTTGAAGGCTTAAATTCCCACATAACATTTTCTGGTTAAGATATGCCCTTTTGCATATTCAAAGTTTTTATGACTGCATTTGACCGATTGTTTATTCAGTTCCCTTACTTTGTCACTGATCACTTGATGTAGTATTTATATTCTAAAAGAGCTTTCTTCTTAAGAATTCTACATGTCAATTTTTTTCTAGTATGCAGCTACTGATCTGATTTGTTTCCATCACTTTTCAATTTCCATTTTGCGCACTTGGGGTGGGGGAATGGATATTATAATTAGAAAGGGATGTATTGAAATTCTGGATTTTGCAAATATATGATAAATGACTCCTTTTTCTTCTTTAATATCCTTAGATTGTCTGCGTGCTGTTCTGAATAACTTCTTTTGCTGATGCATTCAAATACTTACTGCAGGTGTTTGTTGTGGCATTCCTTGCAACTTTTCCATTGATACCTAAGCATCTTTCTAATAGGGCTTATCGACTATCTTTTATGGGCACTACTGTCTCTTCTCTGTACTCATTGTACTCGCAATACGGGGTAAGTTTTTGTTCTGGAGTTACAGTTAACAGTATCTTCTTGATGTTCTTATTCTTCTATCTTTAATACATGTTTCTTGTAAATTGTAGAAACCAAGAGCATGGAATATGCAGGCCTTGCAAGTTTACTTCCAGTCTATAATTGCTTCGAAGGATTTTATATACTTCGTCTACTGCCTTACATTTGTTACATCACATCTTTGCCTTAAATGTGAACTCCCTTGGTCTAATTCTATTACACTCTTGCTTGCTTGCTTCTCGTATTATAATTCCTTAATCTCACCGCCACGTCCTGCCTGCTATAACATGTTTTCATTATGTTGCAGTTGCTTTGATCCCTATCTTATGTTGGTCATTTGAACATGTTGCCAAGTTCCTTAGACGTAATTTCAGTCGCTCTACCTTGTACAGGTAATAAGCTTTTGAAAGTTTATACTAGTAACAATATAATGCTACTAAAAAATAGCGCCACCTCCATTACTATCTTCTATCTGTATATTATACTTGGCTTTCACTTTCTCTATTATTTCTACCTTCTTCATTATCTGTGATTCGTTAGTACATAGTTTGCATAATGTACTATCAGTTAAAAGAACATATCAGTCTGTGGCATGAAGAACCATACCGATGATAATTCTGATATTTGGTTTTTCATTAAAATTTAATGGCCAAAGCCAAGCATAGTATTTCTTATTCAATTTCAATTTGTTTTCTGGAATTATATTTTGATCTCTGGATGCCCAAAGAACATGATTTACTTCATACCAAATTGCAACCTGAATAATTATTTTAAGATCAGTAAGCATAACTGTTTATTGCTGATAATTTTGCCGGCTTTAACCTAGCTCAACTCTAAATAATGGATTTGACAAGATGTTTTGTCTAAAGACGCTATTTTTTTATATTGTTTCGATAAGAAAATGTTAGTGGTTAATTAGTTAGGAGGAGGAGGAAATGTTAATTTACAACTTACAACTTACAAGATTTGAATCCTGGACGTCCTGCTTTAAACTCTTTCGATGTGCCTAAGCTCACTAACCGAGCTACCTATTTACCTACTTAGGATACTATTTTTTAATATGCATTAACATATAAGTAGCATTTTTGCTTAAATAGGAAGTACTTGGAAGAGCCTTGTGTTTGGGTGGAGTCAAACAGTACTACCCTCAATATACTGACATCACATGCTGAGATTGGACTTGGATTCCTGCTTGTCATCTCACTAGTCTCGTCAGTTTCTCAACCTTTTCCTTTCCTTTTTTCCTATTGTTCCTTTGCTTCATATCCCTTTTCTATTCAAGTTATTGGTTTATCTCATGCAACCCTTATTTTTTGAACCACAAATGCAGGTGGCAACGAAACATAATACAAACATTCATGTACTGGCAGGTTTGTTTCTTTGCTCTATGAATATATAAATACATGCTGAGGTTTTTTGTTTTATATTTTTATGAGTAATGTTAGTTGAACTTGGAGCTGTTAAATTTTCCCTTTTGCTCATGCATCCATATGCACCCACCAACAAGTGGATAACTGAAATCTTGAATTATTTTCAGTGCCTCTGCAAACCATATTTAATGTTTTTATTTATCTAAGGCGAAAAATATCTGTAATCTTTGGAAGAATTTATTCTAACTTATTCTATGAAATAAGTGCTTGGGAGAGTTCATAAAAATAGCATATAAGATGCCTATGAGCTGTTTTCAGATTATTTTCATAAGCTTCCCAAGATAACTTTTATAAACCAGCTTTTAGGTAGGGTTCATTCGGATACCTTGTTTGATTCTAGAAACAACTTATACTCGAGCTCTCATATGATAAATACTTTTTGAATGATCGCTTAATTAAACTGTCTAAATGTTTCCTCGATATGAGACAAATTACATGAATGTGCAAGAATAGTATGAAGAACAAAAATGATGAGAGAAAAAAATAGAAAATAGTTGAAGATTCCCTTTGCAACCTGCATTTCATGTAAAATTTAAGAATTGTTTTCATCATCATAGAACATCATTACCTTACTAGAAATAGACATTATTAAGAGGAAAAAAATGTTATCTCAGACCAATGACATTTATTTGCCTGTTTTTTTTTCTTTCCTTGTGCAGCTTTTGAAGCTCATGTATCATGTTCCTGTTACTGCCGCATACCATCAGAGTGTTTGGGCTAAGATTGGAAGAACGATTAATCCACTCGTCCACCGCTACACGCCATTCTTGAGTACTCCTCTATCTGCTGTCCAAAGGTGGTGGTTAAGGTAGAAAAACATGGCTAAAGTTATTTTCATTTGAACGACAAGTAGACATTTTTGTGCTTTTCACCTTCAAATTGGTTACAGAGAACTGAAGTAGTTTTTGGGTTGAATAATTATCTAATTGTTATTGACAATTTGATCAAGTAGTGCTTGTTTAAGTTATATTTTTAGCTTATTAATCGATTATTTCAGAGAAATAAATGTTTTTTAAATGATTCTCTCTCGGTGCTGCAAATATAATTAAATAAAATGTTTTTTATCTAAGTAATTTAAAACTCAGTAGTACAATTTTGTTTGTTTCATTATTCGATTTGTTCCATTATTAATTTTTGTAAGTAATGCATAGAAAATAAATGCACCTTGTTAATATAAACTTTTATTTTAAATAAGGGAAAAAGTTGGTGCACCTTATTAATTTTTGTTTCTTATAATTTGGGAAAAATGTCATTTGACTTATTATATGGAGTTAGGAGTATCTCACTATTATATATAATAATACCAGGCTTGAAATACTTAACAGGAAAAGAAAATACATAGAATTATAGCTCATGACCTCATGTATGTAATGGGTCTTTAGGTTTCTTGTGTTGTGTTTTGAAGATATTGTTATTTGTTAAAGAGATTAATGTTGTCTACTTCCATGGTTATAAGTTAAAAGATAAAATAGTAATATTGTATTGAAAAGGATAAAACAACTTATATTGGGACGTTTATCCTTACAACACGATACATATTACAAGAGTATTTGGCAATGATTTGCATCACATTAAACTTTTATTAACATTTTTTTGTCATTTTTAAAAAAGAAAGTATGAGCGGTGATACATGTTACAATTAAGGGTTTTAATACTAAAATATACCCTCTAATTTTCACTTTTTCAAGAAAACTATTAGGTCAATTTTTGACTCGATTTATCTCTTGATGATAAATCCAGTAATAATTTTTCGACTCGATTTATCTCAGAGATAAATCCAGTAGTCAATTTTGACTCGATTTATAAATCCGTAAAGGTGAAGTCCATTCTCGGATTTATCTCTTCAGTGATAAATCCGTAGTCAATTTTTAACTCCGGATTTATCTCAAGAGATAAACCAGAAAGTCAATTTTTAACTCCAGATTTATCCTCAAGAGATAAATTCAGTAGTAAATTTTTAACTCGAATTTATCTCAAGAGATAAATCAGAATAATTTTTGACTCCTGATTTATCTCGAGAGGATGTTTGGAAAAACAAAAATAGTAACGTTTTTTGTTTTTTAGTAGGGACAAAATTGGAAGTTTGGGACAAAAGGGGGGTATAGGGTCCAAGGGAGGGGGTACAAAAATTAAAACCCTACGATTAATGCTTTGTATGTTTTATTTATTTATTTTTCAAACAATACTATGTTTATTTGTTTTTTTAATGGAATTTAAATTTATTTTAGAATAAAAAGATAACTCACATCAAATAGCACAAAAGAGAAACACATCAGATAGCACAAAAATATAGGAAACAAAGTAATAATAGTAGCAGCCAGCTAAGCTATTTATTATTCCTCACGACATCGACTTCACACCAAACCTAACTTATATTTAATTTTCACATCCCTATAATAACACACACTTTCTCTCTCTTTAAAAACTACCAATATCATTTATATAAATCTTACTCTTTTCCACATCAAAATATCAAACTCACTCACCCATTTACATTTCATTTTCTTCAGTTAGAGAAATAAAAAAGAATAAATATGAATAAAGTCGGTATTCAATAAGTTATCAACATTCCTTAATAAATCTAGAATTTAAATTAGTATTAGAGCATTAAGACAAGTCAAAATGAATAGATTACAAAAATATAATACATCATAAGAAGAATTAAGAAAAATGGAACTATAAGCAGTTTTGGATAAAATGACACTTGAGAAAATGGAATTAGAATATAAAATTAATATAGTAAAAATAAATATTAGAATATTAAATATTCCTCTCTATTTCTTTGTCATGAAATTTACTCACGCACAACTTTTAGATAATTTCAAGTCCATTAATTCTTTCTCATATCGACATAGAATTTTTTAGAAGGTAAATTTTTAGTTGCCCCTTGAAGAAATGTGGACAATATACATTACATTATGTGGCACCAATAAAATCTGTCATGTGTAAGTGTAACTAGGTATAAGAGAAACAATAAGAAAGAACTAAGCCAAATACTCCAAATACTCCCTTTGAACCTATTTATAATCAAAAAAACACTTTTTAGATTCATTGGAAAACTAATGTATCTAGATTATAATATAGTCCAAATACACTAGTTTTTCAATGAGCCTAAAAAATGATTTTTACTTATAAATAGGTCCGGAGGGAGTACTAATTATGTATGCATTTTTTTTTTAGATTAAATATGTATGCCTTTAGTCTAATCAGTGATTTGATTTCAGTGAATACAATACAGCCAAGCTTGCTAAGCTGTAACCAATTAGTACCCCTTGTACTTTTCTTAACCATGTACATCAAGTTATTATTTCCTATCTAACATTATAAACTTTTCATTAAACAAAATTAATGCCAATTAACAGTACTTAAATCCAGCTATATAAATAACTCGTCGTACCCCTTTCTTTTTGCACCACAAAAAGAAAAATGAATTTGTATGTGCGTGAATTGTTAAAATATTTTGCACGATAAGTTTGAGTGCAAGTGGTTAACACATTAGTATTTAGAGAAATGAATTTGGCTAATACCGAGTTCCTTTCCCAGCAATGGAATAAAGTGGAGTTCAACTTTTACTTATCTCCAAGCCGGACTCTAGATTAGACAAGGTCTTTTTCTCCTAGAAACTAGAGTGGAGTCGAAGACCTCTAGACCAAAAAGAATGTCTGTGTTTGTAAAAAAAGAAAAAAGAAGAAGCCATGTGCAGTTTTGTCAAAACTGGACCGAACTGGGAGGTTAAACCGGTTAGTACGAGAACCAGACGCTCTGGCGGTTGGTTCAACCCTAGCTGAATCAAAATTTGGCTGAACCTTCCAAATCAGCCGAGTTGGACCGGATTGAACCGCGGTTCAACCGCTTTGATCTGCCAATTAACTCAAGTTGAACCTCCGCGAGATGTATTTTTTAATTTACTTTTTCTCCAAAATTTAATAACTTTTCTATTTTTATTTAATTATTACTCACCCGGTTCAACCCTCTTTGAACCGAGTGAACTATTTAAATCATGACCTGAAGGTCTCGCCGGTTCAATATCCTGTCCGATTTTGAAAACATTGGCCATGTCCGGCAAAAATTCTATTGAAAGAGGAGAATAACACGAACCGACAAAAATAAAAACACGTGACTAGGTAGGTAGGTTCTTTGGTGTAGGTTAACACAGTATAAAAAACGAAAAAGAAGCTAAGTAGGAAGTACGTGGACTTGAATGCATTATCTATATAAATATCTAAAGGAAGCTTTTTTCCAAGCTCTAGGATGCTCCACATCACTTTCATTTTTTTTTCAATTAGATTTTTAACTATATTAATATTTATTCATAATTTCCACATAAATGAGACTTCATTTCATGATAACCACTAACTTATTAAATGATACTCTTAGTAAAATAATATTTAACTATTATTTATGTGAAACCCCTCCCTTTAAATGCATAATTGTAACATGAAAAATAATTTTAAAGGTCAACTAATAATTTCTTATTTCATCTAACCTATTATAATTGGTAAATTTAAATAAAAAACTCATGTAAAATAAGCTTTTTATATTTATATAAAATTATGTCTATGTTCCTTTGAATTAGCTATATATTATCTATATCTATCTATCTATCTATCTAAACATACATACATCTATCTATATAAATCTCTAAAGGAAGCTTTTTTCCAAGCTCTAGGATGCTCCTCCATATTTTCAAATAACTTTTTAAATTAAATCTCAATAAACTACTTATATTTAGATATTATTATTATTATGTATTTTAATGCAATCAATTTTCTTCAGGTAGAATATCAATAGTTAACGTGGCCTATACTAATAACAATAATTAGTCTTTTATGAGTTCTTTTTTTATTTTTTGGCATAAGCCTTTTATGAGTTATAAAATCCTACTAATTTTAATATGCATATACACGTTACAGTTTTTTAATCACTAAATTAGTTTCAACCCATTTGCATTCCTCTCATTTTCTTTGTTTTGGATGCCACACGGTTAAAGTTCTTCTAACAATATTTCAGTTATAGCAACTTTTCATTTTATCTAATGATTAATATCATTAATAAGAATAAAAACATTGAACCATTATTTCCATTGAATCATATCCACACAAAAATGAGTGTGTAATCTACACTATATATATATGCATAATATGGAATCCTCAATACACATACCCACATGCCCACCCTCATGAGTGTGGGTCCAAATCTCACTTTGAGAAGACATACATATTGTGGAAGAGCAAGGATTTAGTCAAATCTTTGTAACTTCATTGTGTTTTTGGTTTATAGATTTAATGGGTGAGACTCTAAGAATAATGGTTTTCTCAAATCTTTGTAACCTCATTGTGTTACTCCTCATTGGCGTCTTTCATTGAAGAAGTTTTCCATTGCTGGAACTTCAACATAGCTCCCACTCATCATTTCTATGACAGGGAAGGGAGTCATCAAGCATTAGGTCAATTTTAGTATAGTATAAGAAATTGGATTACGTTCTATGTCTAAAATGTTCTCTTATATGTTCCTTGGACATTCACAAATGCATATCTATATCTATATATCTATATAAATCTCTAAAGGAAGCTTTTTTCCAAGCTCTAGGATGCTCCACATCATCTTTATTAATTTTTCAATTAGGTTTTTAATTATATTAATATTACTTATAATTTACACATGAAGGAGACTTAAATTCATGATTACTATTACCACTAACTTATTAAATGATACTCTTAGTGGATATAATTCATGACTTTTTATATTACAAGTATAAAAATACATGACTTTCCATTGATAACTTAGAGATTTTTTTTATAATATTTTCTTATGAACTTAGAGATTTTTTTTATAATATTTTCTTATGAAAAAATGTTTAGTATTAAAATAAAATTTAATGAGTTAATTGTTTTCGTTTGAAATTAATTTTTTTAATTTCATTAAATATTAGAGATATAATGCATAAAAAGCTATTTTTTTAGACCAAATGAAAAGCTAATTATTATAATTATTGTAATTATAATTATTATAATTCATCTGAATTATTAATATTCCATAATTGATTTTATAATGTATATTTAGATTTGATTTAGAAGTAGAATTAGAATTGAAATGATTTAATTGATAATATATAGTGATTCACTATATTTTTCTACTGTTACTATTAATCATGTAAAACATCAGTATAATCCTATGAAACGAAAGGTTGATTTATAAAGTAGGATTACATGCCCATTTACAATTACTTATTTCTTCAAATTTATTTTTTCCGTTATTTTTCTTGCCACCTTTAATGAATATATGAATGCTTTTTTTAGTTATGCAGGTTATCGAATGTAATGTATTTCGCTCTTAGGTAAGTATACTAATGATTTGACTATATTTTTTCAATTTGATCGATAAAAAAGTTTCCCTTTCCAAAAGGATGTACCTTGCACTTTCATATAATTTTTTTTTGATAAGTGCACTTTCATATAATTAATTGGCTTATGTATTTTTTTAATCACTATTTTAAAAAGAAAAGTAAAACCGACTTTGGCTTTGACTTAATTGGTTAACTAATGAACATGTTGAGCTTATCCAATGTCTATACCCTTGCTCTTGCCATTTACATTTATATCCACCATAACTAAGTTCCAATAATTCTATATGACAATAACAGTACAACCGTTTGTAAATCACTTGATATCCCTATTAATATGGACTTACAGTTTCAACTTGGGAATATATATAGTTTCTAACCACAAGTAAGTTCCATTCTCTCTACTTCTTCATAGTTGTTTCCCATCAGCCAATTACCACAAAATAAAAGAGTTCTTCCTTCTTGCAAGGTATTAACCTTCTTCCCAGAATAATTTGTTATGTTTTACTTTCTACATATTTTTATAGTCTTTATAAATACTACTAATAAAATAAATAAAAGGTTTATTTTATTAGTATGTATATAGGTTCATAACCATGATTACATTTAGATGTTCACTTTATGTAAAAATTGAATTTATCTAACAATCTCCATACATACTTTACCGAATCATACCATATATCAACTTCACTACTAATATGATTTAACTTTTTTAAAAGTATGGAAATGGAGATAATTAGAACTTACCTCAATAGCTCTTGAATATCCTTGGTTCCACCCACATTTACTTTTTTCAAGTTAAGATGCGTTCCTACTTTTAAAATCATGGAAGAAAATATTTTACGACCAGTAAAATTCTAAAGCCTATTATAAAGGTGGTTGTTATTTTAATGTTGAAATTTAATTAGATTGCAAGATAAGATTGAGAAAGAAGACAATATTGACGGTCCAAGTGGTTCCTCAAATGGGTCTCCCATCATTCAAACTCCAAAACACACAAAAAGAGGAGAACATTAAGGTGGACGTGTAGAGAAATCTAATTTCCTTTGTGTTAAAAACCGTTACCTAACAAAAAATATCTAATTTTCCAGGTTGCAGTCCAATGAAGAATCAGAAATATCAAGAGTGAAATTCAACAAGATTTATCTGAATGGAAAAAAAAGATTCCACATCAAAAATTTAACAATATTTCGTCAACAAATTTGTAGCATCATAAATTTATTATGTTTGTGACCCTAACTAAATTGTCATTTTATGTTATCATTAAATTTTAATGGTTGTTTATCGTCGTAAATCGTAAATGCATAGTTGTTTTATATTAACAATATTGGTTGGAATCAAAAAAATATTAAGTTAAGTAACTATGGTATATATGAAGGAACGAAACCTTAGCCGTATGAATGAATGCTAAACTTCATAACATCATTTTCATAATGTAAATAAAACAACGTATTTCATTTTCTTTAATTTTTTTATATAACTTTTTTTGATTGTATTTGTAAGCATTGTCTACTATTTTGCACTCATATTGTGCTTACTTATTTCTTATTTTTTTTAGAATCCATTATTTAATTGAAAACTTCCACCATTGAAACATAAATTAGAAAACAATTTCAAAAACTTATTCTAAATTAGAAAACTTCCGAATTGTTGTCTAATTTGGTCTATTGCAAGAGAGAAGTCGTTAATAATTCATAGTAATTCTATTCGCTTCGACTAATCATTACAATATGAACCGTCTTTATAATATTTATTAACATCAAATAATACTAAACTAATTATTTATATTAAATTGAATTTTCATTTTCTCTATGTAAGTTTGAAAATTAATATATTAATAAATGGTATGAAACTTGGTGTTCCTTTATTTATAATTATACCTATTTTAATTATATCCTTAATATTTTTTTTAAAACAAAATATTTTATATAAATCCGTGCATCGCACGGGATTATCCCCTAGTTAAACCTAAGAGAATCTAGATGAATGAGTTCTCTCGATCTAATGAGTGGTCCACAGTGTACAAAGCAATCAATGTTCCCAAAATATGGCAAAGTCTACATATATATGGCATGCAGAGAAATGTCTCTCTCTCTCTCTCTCTCTCTCTCTCTCTCTCTCTTTGTGTGTATATATATATATTTTAGATAGGCAAAGTGGTTAGTAATTAATGTGTTAGTTGTTACAGGGGAGGGGGGAGCGCAGTGGCGGATCTTGATCCAAATAATTGGGGGAGCCAAAATAATACATCAAAAAATTAATACTAAAAAATAATGTTAGATATTTTTTTTAAAGAAAATATTAGAATTGATGACTATAAGATACTTAGACTCTACCAACTAGGGTTGATCAGAGAGGTAATGGCTCAAATCCCACCCCAAGTCTTGAGTTTGAATATTGGGTGTGACAAAACTCTGTTGGGAGGAAGAAACCACACGAGCTCGTGGCGGTCGTCAGTTCTCCGGTGTAGATTAATCATCGATAAAGTCGAGAAAAGCGCATACCAATAACATGATAACCAAAAAAATAAGTTACTTGACTCACAAGAAGACTAAATATTCCTCGGTAAATCTAGCAAACACTTTGTGAGGCCAAAATTAAAAGCATTAAAACAACATATAAGTTTCAGCTATTACCAGATTATTACACCTGCATTCCATAATCCATACTCACCCACCGAACAACTCATTCAAATAATTCATCACAAGAACCTAAAGCGGTGTGTTGAGTATTATCGTTTACCTTTATTGGCCAATTTTAATATTTCTCTCATGTGTTAAAAAATCTATATTTTTTCTGGGGGATGCCGTGGCTCCCCCCCGCTCCAACTATGTTCCGCCACTGGGGGAGCGGGTTCGAACCCCGTACGCCAACATTTTTTACCAACGATGTCTCTTTCACTCAACCAATTGAGTTTCTATATATATTTGATATTTGATTCCCTTCTCCTCCCTCCAACCACCCAGTGTACTATTGCTTTAAATTACAACAGAATTAGTTACAAAGTAGTTACACTAACTCATCTAGTTAAAACTAAACTAACTATAGTGACTACTCTAATTATTTTGCTTCATTTGAATTAGTAGTACCGGCATAAGCATTGCATTTTAGGGATCATGATTCTGTTTGTTAATTAGTAGATCAACCAAGCTTGTAAAACTAAGTTTCAAGCAACTTCATTTCTATGAAATTTTACTTTAATTTTCTATTCTTAAATAAACCAAAGCTTGCTTATAAGCTGTAACCAAATTACCCCTTGTACTTTTCTTAACCGACATTACTCACATGTACATCAAGTTATTATTATTCTATCTAACATTATAAACTTTTCATTAATCAAATTTAATGCCAATTAACAGTACGTATACCTAAATCCAACTATATAAATAACTCGTCGTACACCTTTCTTTCTGCACCACAAAACTTTTCCAACTCTTACAACTACATTTCCAAAAAGAAAAAACTCTTCTTCTCCCTCTTCATCACCCTTCTGATTGTAGCCTCCGTCGCCGGCATCATCGCCGGAGTAAATTCCCACATAAACAACAACAAATAAAACACCATTTCCTCACCAATCACCATTGCACCACAATAAGGTACTTCACTTTCGCTCTATTAATTCTTTATATATGAGATAGTGTTTTAAAATCCGAACCAATTGAGAATCTCTTGGTTTTCAGTTTAGATATTTGAACGATTTGGCCATTGAGTGATTCATATTAGTTTTAGTGGTTAGAGCAATTGAATCATGAGCGAGATATCTCGTCGATTCAATATCTCGTCTGTTTAAGTAAAGTTTCATTTTTTTTTAGTTGCATGGCTTATAAGTTATTATTCTGTTTGCAAATTTAGGTGATTTTGCTGGGTCACAACGACTCTTACACAATAGACGAGCAAATGCAAGTGACCGTTGCTTATAACCGTTTTGGAGAAGGACTTATCCAGAGAATTCCACAGTAATATTTAATCTCACTTTAATATATAACCCCTCTCCTTCAATTGAATAATGAATTAACCTAACAAAATATTGATGATGAAAAATGCATATTTCCATTTGGTGAACAATTACTAAACCATGACATATTAATTCAATTACGGAAACTAAGAGAAGTTATATGTGTGGGCTTTTAAGCCCCTTTGTTGAGTGGGCCCAAAAAATGCAGGGCTTTATAGTGGGTTTAGTGGGCTAAGTTGACAGCTCTAACGTCATGACATATTAATTCAATTAAATTAATATTTTTAATTGTTTATCCAATTAGCCTGAAGATTAATATTCATGTGTTTGTCTTTTGGTTTTTAATTGTTTTACTAGTATTCTCTTAATAATATACCTAATTCAGTTTTTTTTATCAAGTTTCTTATTGTCTTTTGAATTATATAATTATTTTTATATTAATTTTTGTAGTTTTATTTTTACAATGTGAAATGATCAATATTAAAGAATCTAAGCACTTTGGAGAGGGGCTAGTCCAAAGGATGCTAATATTTATTCTCACTTTAATATTGAAATCCCCTCTTTTTATATATCCTCTCCTCCATTTGAATAATGAATTAATCTAAAAAAAATTGATGATGAAAATGCATGTGTAGACATGGATATTTCCATGTGATGAACAATTACTACACATCGTGGGAGTTGTATGCAATTGGTGGAAGTGCTAACCCCACCATCAACAGCCAAGGAAATATATACACTGCTCCTAACTCTTCTGCTAGAGAGGTACACAATACAATAGAAAAATTAATCAATCCATGTGCTATAGTTAAAATGATTAGTTTCAAATTAAATAAATTATCTGAGTTATGTAGCACTGATACCTTAGGTTGAAGACGTGTTTGGGACACCGACACCAATACTTCAATTGCTTCTATTTTTCAAATTAGTATATATATAGTGTCCGGTATCTGTGTCTCTAGCTGTGTCAGTGCTTGTAAGTAACTTTATATTAAAACAAATTTCTTTCATTGGCAGGTGACTAAGAGACCTGGAGTAATAGCTCAGGCTAATTGGGAAGGATGGAATCGGAGAACATACGGAGAAAAGGAGTCAAACACTTAATATGGCTGGCGGTCTTGTGGAATATTTGGTTGGCGAGAAACAAGGTCATTTTCAAAGGGGAGGTAGCTTCAATCTGATCTATTGTATCGAGCATTAAGGATTGTGGATGGTGTGTTGGTTCAAGGCGCGACGGGGGGAGAAACAGTGGGTTATGTTGCTTATCCCCATTGTTGTGCACTCTGCGCGAGGTACTCTTTTTCCTACCTGAGTCTTTTTCCCAAAGGGTTTTGGCTCATGGAGGTTTTGAGGAGGCCCTCCCATTTCCTATTTTCCATCGTAAGGGTTCGGCACCACTTGTACTCCCTTCAATAAAATCTTTGTTTATCTAAAAAAAACTACAAGTCCTTGTACTTGACAGGAAACATACGAAACAAAATTTACAATGTCATAAAGAATGTTAACACAACAATGGCAACAATAGCAAAAGCTGATGATTATATGAAAAGTGAAATAATTTTTGAATAATAGTAAAATGTATGGAACTAAATAAATCAATTTAAACAACTACTAGAAAATATATAGTTGTCTGACTATTGCCTAGTAAAATGCTTAAGCTAAAGAATATACACAATAGCTTAATATTGCAATGAGCTTAAATTCAAAATTCTGCACACCTAGAACATTTACAATAGCAGCCACATTCACACTTAATTGCTTAGCTGCCATTTGGATTTATTTGCTCCAAAATATATAAAATGAATGAAATTCATATTAGCTTAGTAATGACAATGGGCCATACTCTTTTGGAAATTTTCTTCAGAATTCTACAACCCATATCTTCACTGTTGGGGAAGTAGTTAGTTCCTTAGTTAAAACTAGGTTTAATTACACTTTTGGTCCTCTTATAATGACTCATTCACAATTTTAGTCTCAAAACTTTTTTCCCACGATTTTAGTCTACGCATTTTTCCAATTTCTGAAATCATTGCTCCTCCTTTATTTGGTCAAACGTTTTGAGGACTTGTCACTCACTAATCCTATTGGGAATGAATGGCAAGCGAAATGGCATTATAGTGTGTCATTCCAAGTAGGACTAGTGAGTGAGAAGTCAGCAAAATGTTTGACAAAACTAGGAAGGGGCAATGATTTTAGAAATTGGAAAAATGGGGGGACTAAAATCGTGAAAAAAAGTCCGGGGATTAAAATTGTGAGTGAGTCATAATAGGGGGACCAAAAGTGTAATTAAGCCTTTAAACTAATGTATAAGGAGTTTTTTTTTTTGGTAGATGAAATTTTAGGATGAGGGGATAACGCCCCAGTCCAAGGAAGAGAAGACCTTCGAGCTCTTTATGCACTTACGAACCTGAGACCTCCAAGAGACAAATGATAAGTCTGCATTGCATTTAGTTTTCATGGTACAAAACAATGTTTTTATATTGAATTTAAGAAATTACATTAGTTTAGGACCATAAATTGCCACATTTGTCATAATCATGATTTTCAGGTGCAAATTGATGTTTTGGATCATGTTGAAGCTTGAAAGAATGAGTTGAGTGGATAAAAGTTCTACCGTGTGCCCAAAGATGCATTTTCCAAGCATTTGGAGTGCTTACTACTTCAAAGGACTGTTACAAAGCGTCCAGGCGTTTACGCATGCGTCTGGGCGTTTACGCTTGTGTTGCCGCTTTATCTCGTCATGCGCCCAAGCGCTTCTGCGTGTCGGGGCGCTTTCACATCGATGATCTTTGGCATCGTCATGCACCCAAGCGCTTCTGCGTGCGTCTGGGGCGCTTTCACATCTGATGCTGCTGTTTGTCATGCGTCCAAGCGCTTCTTCCATGCGCTTGGGCGCTTTTGCTCTGCGTTTTTGCTTTAAGTTGCGATTTTCACCCAACTTAAGGATCTTTTGACACATTCTTGACCTAGTTTTTGGAGAGAGAGCAAAGGAGGCAGCTAGGGACTCAACATCCTTCATCTCCATTGAAGATTCAAGCTTGGGAACAAGATTTTGGAGCTTCAATGTGGTCACTCTATCTCTCAAGTTCCTTTTTATGTTTGATTTCTTCCCCCTCTATGTCTAGCTAAATACCCTTTTGGTTAGGGATGAATGAGTATTGATGAAACACTATTGTAGTTGATTTTGATCTATTTAAATGTTATATTTCCTCTTCCTTTGTGTATTCAATCTTTGTTCTTAATGCATTTTATGAATTGATCACTTATGAAATGATATATGGTTTATGTATGAAATGGAAGTTTTGTATTTGAATGTTTGAGATTGAATACCTTCAATTCTTAGTCTAGGAATAGTCTTGGAGTTGTTGTATCTTGAAAACCCTTGGTTGTAATGCTTGTGCTCAATTAGAATCACTTAAGGAATTCGGGTTTTTAGTTGTTTACAAAGGATTGGTTGCCTAAGGAATTAGGAATTGATTAATGTTGTGGGGTTTGATAACAAAGGTAAAGAGGGAGTAATTTTCTATAACAAATCATCTTGCAATAGTGTGGAATCAATAGGAATTCATCCCTAACTTCTCTTATTATCTATTACATTTCAAAAGCGTTTTTGTTTCTATTTTCTAAAAATCACAAAATTATTCTATTGATTTTCTTATTTTATTGTCAACACAACTAAACTTAGTCCCTTGTTCAATCTAATTGGTGGAATTTTAAATTGATAAGTACGTGCAATCCTTGAGTTCGACATCCGGTTCTTACCGTTTTTATTATTACTTGCGACGATTTGGTACACTTGCCAATTTCGCCATCAACAAATCCTGTCGTGCTCCACTAGGAGCGCAAGGAACAACCCACTCTGAATAATATTTGCCACCCACCCACAAAAGAGATCTCGCTAGCATTATCCAAAATAAGATTTGTAGCGACTGAAAAATCCGGGAATGGATTCTTCGAAGTTCGAAAGGAAGTCGCCACCGAAATTCTAGTTTAAGGGCAAATTCGGAAAATCCCTTTAAGTTTTAGGACGAGGCATTGGTTCGGGAGTCGTTATGTGTGGGGAAGGTATTAGCACCCCACGACATCCATTGTCTAATTAATTTAAGATTTATTTAATTATTACCCTTTTATTTGTAAAGAAAAAGACTTATTTAAGTTTTTGATTTTTAGTGCTTGACAAGAGTTTGAGTCTTGCTCCTACGTACCTCCAGATGCAATGGAGGAATCAAAGCTACGTAGTTCTTCCTGAGAAAGTTTGTGGTTGGTATTTTTTAGTGTAGGGGTCCTAGGATTCCTTGAATTGTACAGCTCACTGATCCCTAGGACACTGACTAACCCGATTGTACAACCGACTTAGTCCCCTACTTTTTGAAAATAATTTTAGAGTTTTTGAAAGAAATTGGTTTGGTGTGAGGTGGGTCCGTTTTAGAATAGGTATTCTAGAGCTCTGAATCTGCATGCAACTCATTAGTTCTAGAGAACGACTAACCTTGGTTTGTACAACCGACTTAGTCCCCTATTTTTAGGGAAAATAGTTTACTCGTAGTTATTAAGTTTTCAGAGTTACTGAACTGTACAGCTCATTGGCCCTAATATAATGACTAACCCGGTTGTACAACCGACTTAGCCGTTTATTTGATTTCGAGAGGAAAATTATTTATGTTTGAGTTGGAAAAGAATTAAAAAGAGAAACAGGGGGTGCAAATTGTAAATTGGGGTTTTATTAAAATTGCCGGCAATTTTTTTTATGGAAATTAATTACGCAAACTGTTGCCATTAAGGAAAATAAAGAGTTATTAACATGTAGAATTTTATTATGGAAATCGCTAATTTTATGAAGTGGTGTAGAATTTCATTATTGCTAAACATATTATATTGCGACAAAAATTAAACATGGACGTTTATAGCCCATTAAAAGCCTAAATAATTAAAATACTAGAAGTTGAAACTAATTCTTCACCACTCCATAAAATTAGGGATTAGTATGTTGCAGTATTTGAAAAAATTAAATCATTTCATTCATTAATTTTCCAAATCGCATTATGAAATCAAATCTCATTTAGAAATCAAATTTCAGATTTTAAATATTGGTATCTCAATAATATCAATTCTGGCGATTTGTATGTTGAAAAAGTTGAAAAAATTAAATAATTCTATTAATTAATTTTCCAAATCTCATTATGAAATCAGATTTTATTTGATATTAATTCCCACAATAGGGTGAAACTAATTGATCACCAAATTTCATTTGATGTTAATTTTCCAAATGTCATTATCAAATCAAATCTCATTATGAAATCGAATTTTATTTGGTATTAATTCCCATTTCATTTCGTAGACTGATTTGAAGCTATTTTGCTAAAATCATGGAATTCGAATTGAATTTGGTAATCAATAGGGTGATCGAAAATTAATATCAGGTGGTGTCAACAGCTGCCAATACAAATAGAAAATCAGGATTAAATTAGTCAGTACTGAATTTAATCAATAGGGTGATCGAAACTACAGCAAGCCAAAAACTAGTTTTTAAGCATTTATTTCAAGACAAACAGAATATTAGACAGAAAAACGTGGCCTGAAAACTACTCCTATAATTATTACATTTTTGACGTTCGTTCTCAGTTTCAACAATGAATGAATCCTATTTTAACAAATCATATGGACATAAACAAAAGAACTTGGGTTTTGAATACCAACCTACAACTCCAGCCTCTGTTTTGATTCCCTTGCGTGCTTGTTCGAGTAATAGTGACCGATCAAGAATCGTGATGCCTTCGAACCGCTCTTGCCGTTACTCAGATTTTAGAACCGTGTTTATTGGATTAGGGTTTCGATGTGAAACTCTAATCCTATTTTTTGGTAATTTCGCAGTAATTTTCTGCTCTGATTTTTGTGTGTGTTTTAGACCCTAGGCTAACCGTTTATTTATAGGTAGAAATTAGGTTTTAGCATTAATTGTTTGTTTGGTAGGCTTTTTGCAGATCGATAATGTGGGCTTGCCGAGCGATCTTGGAGAGCAAGAACAAACCCCAGAGATTATCGATCTTTGCTCCTTTATTTAATTTTCGTTTTTTATATTCTTTGTATTTTTAATATTATCATTTTTTGTATTTTTGGACATTTTGGACAATTAGACACTTTTTAAAATGTAAATAAAATTAAATAGATTTTTTTTTGATATTTTTGGACTATATATATATATATATATATATATATATGTATGTGCTCAAAATAAGGACAGAATAATAAAAATAGAAAAGAAGTCCGCATGATGAGCCAAATTACGAGAAAATAACTCGAATAAACCCATTTGCAAGGAAACGACTCGGATAAACCCAATTAAGTTCGACTAGGCCCAAATACGAAAATTCAATTAAAGAATGTGCGAAAAGATCGATCATTCGCGCGCATTCTTAATTTAAACAACGGCATTTGGAAGAGGTTAGTTGAGATTGACTTGGGTTGGTAAATGAGACACCTTTTTAATGATTCTCGCAATTGCACGACTTCAGAACAAATAATAAAATAAACGACTAAAGCTGGAAAAAGAATACGAACAAAATTAGGGTATAACAAGATTATTCATACCCCGCCAAATACTCCATAAGGTCGTACACCAAGCAATTTTTTATTGCTCGTTAAGTTCAACAAGAATTGAGAAAAATATAGCTCATGCAATATCATGTGAAGCCGCATGATCATTAACAATAGTGGCCATACCCAAAAAATCCCAATAGGTCGAAGCCTTACTTTATTGATAGAAAGTGGGAGTATCACTAAAAAAAGGACATTAACTCAATGAACCTCAAGTTTACAAATTTTGAGGGAGTAACTATGGAGTAAAACGGGACCCAAAAGTTTTATCCAAAGGTTATCTTTTACTTACTTTGAGAACATTAAGTAGGAGTATCTCCTAAGTGAAGGAGTTTAAACCTATGGTCCCCAGTTCGGTTGGGCCTTTAACTGTTCCATGGGAGAGATCTCCGACGTGAATATGAGGGAGTAACCAATGGATTTATTGAATTTTGATTCTTGAGAGATGTCCATTGATTAATTTTTATTTGTTTTATGAATAACAAATGGGAGTATCCCTTGAATAAGGAGTTTTAACCCCTGATGCATATTTACTTGCCTTTAGATAAGCAACTTAGGAAGATGTAGCTATGAAGACATTCTCTCTTTTTTTTTAACCGGAAAGCCTCGCTAAAATCTCCCAGTGGGAGAAAAGAGTACTTGCCAGGACTTATTCATTGATGACCTGATGTCGGAGCATCATAGTAGAGTTTACATAGGAAATACAGAAAATAAATTACAAACAACAAAGGAAATGGGTGCCTCGCTAAAAACCCAGTGGGAGAAAAGAGTGCACCTTTGCTGTTACAATTTTTGGGAACTTAACTGAAGTAGAAGCGGAGATTTGCCGAGTTCCATGAGCGTGGAATAGGGGTACCAGCCAAAGTCTCTAACTTGTAAGCACATGGTGACAGTTTCTCCGACACTTTGTAAGGTCCTTCCCAATTAGGTGAGAGCTCTCCTCCTGCTTCGGTTCCTGATGTTTTTCTCAAGACTAGATCACCTTGCATCATTTCCCTGGGGACTACTTTGGAATCATAGCGCCTAGCAGCTCTTTGTTTGACTGCGAATTCGCGCAAATGGGCGACATCCCTCAATTCATATAGAAGGTTGAGATTAATGGCCATATTCATCGAGTTAGTAGCTTCATTTGCATTCTCCCTTCGGAAACTGGGTTCGCCGAGCTCAATGGGGATCATTGCATCTGATCCAAATGTCAATTTAAATGGTGTCTCCCCTATTGAAGAGTGGGGGCTTGTGTGGTAAGACCATATTACTTGACAAAGTTGATCGGCCCATGCTCCTTTGGCCTCGTCTAATTTTTTCTTCAGGCCATAAAGGATGACCTTGTTTGCGGCTTCTGCTTGGCCATTGGCCTTGTGGGTGCTCAACTGTGGTGAATTGTTTTTGGATGCCGAGTTCTTTACAAAAGTCTGTGACCAAAGTACTGGAAAACTGTATTCCATTGTCAGATACAATTTTCACAGGCTTTCCAAACCGGCAAATAATGTTCTTCCAATAATTTTTTTTACCCAAGCTACTGTGATTGTCGCCACGGGTTCAACCTCTATCCACTTTGTGAAATATTCAACTCCTACGATCAGGAATTTGACTTGTCCTGTGCCTATAGGAAAAGGACCCAAGATGTCAGGTCCCCATTTATAAAAAGGCCATGGAGAAATTATTGATTGAAGTGTTGTTGCTGGGGCATAATGTAGATCAGCATGCTTTTGACACTTGTCACATTTCTTGACAAAAGTTAGTTTTTGACCCCAAAGGGTTGGCCTAGTGTGGAGCATGACAGGAGTTGCATCCGAGAGTTCCCGGGTTCAACTCCCCACTAGTCCCCTTGAGATGAGGTAAATATACTTACTTTTGTAAGTACTCAAAGAGTCCAAAGGTCTTTCCTACCTTGAACTGGAGCGTCATCCCCTCACCCTAAATTTTTGAATACCAAAAGAAAGTTAGTTTTTGATCTATATTATTAAAATAACAAAGATATTAAAAATTATTACATAAAATTTACACAACATTTAATTGTTAGATTACGGCCAATAAAAATTTGATTTATCAAAACAAAAAACAAAATCTTAGAGTAGTGGCCCTTGTGCCTTCTAAATAAAATTTGATTTATCAAAACAAAAAACAAAATCTTAGAGTAGTGGGTTCTTTAGGTTGTGCTAGATTACGGCCAGTAAAAATTTAATTGTGTTAAAATTAACCACTACTTATTGTGTTTTCATCCCACTCTTGTTATTTTTTTAATAAATCGGGTATCATCTACGCGCAACTGTGGAGAATAATCCCTCGAGTCGGGTAGGACCACAATGGGCGATAAAACTCTCCCTCAAGAGATTTAACACTTCTGCATGCCCAAGGCTAGATTTGATCCCAAGACCTTGGTTAAGCTGGAAGAGACTCCTATCATCTTATCCAAATCTCTTATGTTATTTTGTTTTTTAAGAATTGTGACATGTAAATTTTGTAGGTATTATATTAGCGTAGGGTTCACACTTTAGCAATATAGTTGATAGATATTAAGTTCGAAGGTACATATTAATAAATGCTAATAGATTCCTATTTTAAAGAAGGCTTAAATATCATTTACCCCCCTGTAAAAACAAAAATTTTAAAAAGCCCCTTGCAAATAATAAGTGTTTCTAGTTACCCCCTACAGGGGGTAACCGTAAACGATTTATATTTTGCAGGGGGGTAACCGTAAACGAATTATACCCATTATACACTTAACGCTGTCAACATAATCTAACAGCAGGGGGGTAACCGTAAACGGTTTATATTTGTAAGGGCATTTTAAAACTTTTATTTTTATAGGGGTAAATAGATTATGGTGATATTTGCAGGGGGTAAATGATATTTAAGCCTTTAAAGAATAGCAAAAAATGTTCATAAGACCATATATACATATATGCCTTCCCAGGGAAATTTGCACTAAACCTTTGTCATCTCCTCTCTTGCATAATTTCAAATTTGATTCTCAACAGTAAAATCAATTTATTTACTTATCATCCTATATGAGTATTACTGTTGTCCTTTTATACTAAATACTAAACTTGACAATTAGACAAGCTACTACTTGTCAAATGTTTTCATCTATAATTAAATATTTTAAATATTTCATCTACAAATAACAATGCTTACGGGTACATACATTTTCATTTGTGGTTGATACTCATTTCATCATTTTATTTCTGATGTGATTTGTATAAATTAAAAGTTTTTATACCAGTTGTTTGCAAATATTGCATGTTTTCTTCCTTCCCCCTAAGTTTTACTTTGATTCTTTATGTTATAGAAGCAGGGTCGGCCCAACACTAAACAAGACCAAATTAAAGCGAGCTCCAAAACGAGACATTTTTATATTTTAATGATAATATTTTGTGAAAAAATTACATTTTTGTCTAAATATTTTTGATGAAAAATCATATATCAAATTAGACCGACATTTGAATATTGTAAGAATAGTTAAATATTAAGCTATTTTTTAGCTTTTTGTGATACACAAAAATCCAATGTTGTAAGAAAATTTTAATGTTAAATAATTTTTATATGTAGAATTTTAGTTGAATTTTATGCGACATAAAAATATCTTAATATAATTATTTAAAAAGAAGAAAATCTAGTAACTAAACAAACGTATATAGCAACTCAATCAAAAAACAATTAAAAACAAATATGGAAAAAAAATAAACATTTTTTTTAAGAAGGATAGAACAAAGATGGAACAAGGTAATTAAGAGATAATTAAAGTTAATTATGTTTACTTACACTCGAAGCAATGGAATTTTACATAGATTTTACAATGAAATAATTAAAGTTTATAGATTTTACATACCAATGGAATTTTTTATTATTCCATTCGAAGCACCAATAGAAAGTAATTAATCACGTGTTTTTTTTACAATTTAATAAATTGCATGTCATGTGTCCAACAAATGAATGAATAAATAAAAAACAATACCAAAACTATTAAATTAGTAGACCACAAGATTCCTATTTTATTAGAATTTTTCATTTCTTTTATTTTTCTTTTAACATACTAATAGATATAAAAATTTGAATTTTGATTGTGATAGGTAAGCTTTGTGACAGTGAAAATCACAACAATAAGTGACCTATTAAGATGGCAACAAAAAAGACCCATCACTCAATTTACCATAGAAACAAGATTCACTTCCAATTTTATTTGAATCAAGTCCATTATACACACACAAAAAAAAGACCCTTGATGTGAGGTTTAACTATGCTTTCAATGAGGTAGGGTTAAATAGTTTGTATTTTCTCCACTTTTTTAACTAGAGTTTTGATGGTACTATTTACCCTTTTGTTTTGTTTTGTGTGTAATATATATTAATTGTGGGTCTCACCTAACTAGAGGACATTAGGTTCGGCATTGTGTCATAGCTTGGGAATCAAAATGGGAGACTATTAATTGTTTAGATATTAATTAATGTTGCTACTTACTTTGAAGAAGCTTTATATCATATTTTAAATTGTGGTTGCAGTAACATATTAATAGATGTTGTCGCTTGGTAATTTTTGATACTAGTGAAAATTGCTGTCAAATACAAAAGATGGTTTGAATTGCGGCAATTAGGCCTCGAAAAACTAAATATTTCAGTTCAATCACAAACTTTTTCATAAGAAAAAAATAGGTGTCACATTCTCGAATGACACCCATTTTTTCTATAAAAAATTTGTAACTATAACTCGGCTGATCACAAACGAAGATCATGGTCCTAAGAGAGAAATTACCTTAAAACCACATCTATTACCTTAGACGCTCAATCAATGGAACTCAGCGCTTGCCACATCTATTCGAAACTAATCACTAACCTTCTTTCATTAATTATCATCGGTTCATCACTCTCTCTACACTACTAAAAAAAGACAAGATATTAGCGAGGGAAATTAGGAATCTAGGTGGGTCGCTAAAAATCAATTATCGAGGGAATTAGCGACGACGGGGCCGTCGCTAATGATACGCTATTTATTTTTTAAAAAAAATTCCTCGCTAAAAGGGGTAATTCCTCGCTAAATTCAAAGACACCAGAACACACTTGGTGATTTTAAATTCCTCGCTAAATTTAACTATTCCTCGCTAAATAATTCCTCGCTAAATGCACAATTCCTCGCTAAATGTACGTTTGCACGCACACTCGACACTCTTTGATCGATGGTACAGTTCCCTCGCTAACTGCACAATTCCCTCGCTAAATGATTCCCTCGCTAAATGCACAATTCCCTCGCTAAATGTACAGTTTCTGCACACTCTGACACTCTTTGACTGATGGTACAGTTCCCTCGCTAACTGCACAATTCCCTCGCTAAATGATTCCCTCGCTAAATCCCTCGCTAATTTCAACATTGTGATCCGTGTGAAAACTTTAAGATGTACCTCTACCGTTGATTATTTTGATAAAAGATAATACTAACCGTTGGATAAATCATATCACACCTTTATCTCCTTATTTACATCACTCCAACCATACTCCTTCATCAAAAATCCTCTTTTCATTTTACATCTTCAAACCCCATTTCCCCTCCTTCATCAAAAGCATCTCTCTCCACCCTCTCTCTCTTCACCACCACCACCTCCTCTCATCCTCACTCCTAGCTTCCTTCTCTCTACCCTAATTCACCCTTCACCACCACCACCACCACCACACAACCACCACCACTAGAGCTCCTCTTCCTCTCCTCTCTCTCTCTCTCTCTTATGACTTCCCCTTTCCCTCTTATTTTTGCCACCTTCTTCCACCACACAACCACCACCACCACCACCACCACCCACGACACCACCACCACCACCTATGAATTTCTTTTCTATTTCCCTCTTCTTCTCTCCACCTTCCACCACAACCACAAAAAAAAATTCATTGTTGACAAAAAAAAATAATATAATTTTCATTTTAATAATATGCTTCAGAAAAATAATATAATAATAAATATATATAAAAAAAACAAGTCATTCAAAAATTAATTTTCATTGTTGACCAAAAAAATTTAATTTTCATTTAATTTATTTCATTACTATTAATTAATATATTTATTAGCAAAAAACAGAAAAAAAAATTCCCTCGCTAATTCGTTTAAATCCCTCGCAAATTTCAAAAACGATTCCCTCGCTAAAATTCCCTCGCTAATTCCCTCACTAACTTGCACGCTAATTCCCTCGCTAAATTTAGCGAGGAACGTTTTAGCGAGGGATTTGGGTCCTCGCTAATTCCCTCGCTAAAGTACGTTAGCGAGGGATTTTTGTGCTTTAGCGAGGGAATCCTGCGTCGCTAAATGACGTTTTTTTTGTAGTGCTAATCTCATAACTTTGTGTACCTTCAATCACAATTTCAAGAAAAGCAATAGCATCACCTCTACAATGCTTACCAAAAGAACATGAAAGCATATTTAGTAATTCCAAAATGCATCAGTCAAAGATATAAACCTTTATCATGAACAACTTGGATTGCCTTAACTCTCTAATGGGAAATATATAGACTTCCATAAACAACAATTCATATCATTTCATTGAAAACGCGGTCAATGATATTGTTCTTTTTGGAGTATCGAAATTAACGCACACTTTACAATAATTATCAATTCCAAATTAACAAACATACACTTCTCATTTAACATCTCCAACAACACACAATTATCATACATTATTATTCAACATAATAACAATCCTAAACACTAATATCAATCAAATTTATAAAGAAAAATAATATTTCAATCAACTTCAAATCAAATTTCAATCAAATTCCTAAACACTATTATTACTTTCTAAATAAAAATTGTAACGCCTAAAATAATTTAATTATTTAGTTAATTAAGTTATTTAATTTGCAACACTTAATTAAATTAATTAAATTAAGTTGGGTTTATTTTACCTAAAAGGGGTCTAATTCATTTTAAATAAGTTACTAAGTTGGATTTATTTTATTTACAGGAGGTGAGATGAATTAATAGTGGGAGTGGAGAATAAGGCCCAAGGGCCATTATTTAGGCCCAATAGTAGTCATAAAGGTTAGGGGTCCTAAACTAGGGTAACCATACCTCACTTTGAAAGAAAGAAAAAAAAATAGAATAGTAGAGAGGAGGAAGAGAAGCTGACGGCGAAGGGAGGAAAGGAAAAGGTGGAAGCTTGCTTGGGTTTTGGTTGGTAAGTGATGATTTTGACCTCTTTCTTCATCATTTTTCTTTCCCATTCCATTCCTTTAAGTTCCTTAAGCTCATTCCTTGTCTTTTGAATTTTCCATGGTTACCCAAAGGGAGGGAACCCACGTTCAGCTTGAGGTTGAGGAAAGGAAGGAACTTTTCTCAAGTTTTGTGTTGGTAAGTGAAGCTCTTAGCTCTATTCAACTCCATTTCTTCTCCTTGTTCCATTCCCTTAAGTTCTAGTGTCTCATTCCTCCACTTTGTTGATTTTACGTTTTATCCCAAGGGTAGAGAGTCACGTTTTCAAAGACTAGAATAGTAGAGATACTCCATTCTTGTGGTCCTTGGTGTTGGTTGAAGATTCAAGCTTAAGCAAGGTTAGGGATTCTCCTTTATGTTTATAATAGCTAGTATGATATGTTTTATAAATGGAATGGCTCTAATAATGACTTGTTGTGTGATTGTGTGTTGATTACATGTTGATTGATGTTTGGAATGTTTGTTTTGGTCATAACATGTTAGTTGTTGTTGTGGAAACATGAGTTGTGACTTATGCATAGTATATGTTTGATGAAATGGTCATATGGGAATGAGTATGTGAACATGATGAATTGATGGTAATAAATTACCGATTATGTGGGTGTTGTTGTGGGGAAATGAATTGTTGAATAGTAACTTAGGTTGGAAGTAATTTTTGGGAAAGTGTTGGAAGGGGGCGCGCGAAGTGCTAAGCAATTGGCGCCAGATGCCGCATATGTGCGTGCGTTGTGTATCTTGGTAGGTAGGGGCGCCAATCTTTGGACAATTTGGCGCGCCAGGCCGGGATGATGAGTGGAACAGGTGTGTGGCGCCAAAACACTAGGATTCTGGCGCCTGGTGTGGTGTCTAAGTGTTGGGTTGTGTTGTGCTGGGCAGGGGCGCCAAATGCTAAGCAAAGTGGCGCCCAAAGAATACCGTGTTGCGCTTTGACTCAGTTTAAGTGAGGAGGTAGAGGAGGCGCCAATTCCCAGAATCGGGCGCCAGAACTGTGATTGTGATTGCGCCGAGTGGCGTGTGGCGTGTGAAGTGTGTGAGGGCGCCAAATGCTAGGAATTTAGGCGCCTGGTGGGTGAATGTGTGTGATGTGCGCGCGAGGGAAGGGCAGGTGCAGGGGGGCGCTAGTTTGCTAGAAACTTGGAGCCCTGTGCTAGTGTGTGCGTGTGTCACCGTGTGTGTGAGTGTGGGCTGCTGGTGTTTGGTTATGGGGCGCCATTTTGGCTAGCCCTTGGCGCCTAGATACCCAAATTATGTCTAAGTGATGGTTTGGTCCCTAAGAATTAATTTAATCCTTGGCGTGACACTTTAGTCCCTAAGAATTAAATTAATCATTGGCGTGAAAAAATAATCTCTTAGTGTCTAATTAACTCTACTATGCCATATAAGTCTCAAAGTAATAAATTAATTAGTGGGGTAACAAAATAACCTTTAAGTACTAGATTAACCTTTGGTGTGCTAAAGTGGTCCTTAAGCGTAGGTAAGGCCCTTATGAGGTGGTTTGGTCCTTAGGTGGGATTTAATCTAATAATTGACGAAGTGGTGATTAATAATTGAGGTGGTGGTGGTCAATAATTGACAATTGTGGTGAGTTAATAAATGACGCGGCTTCGCCACAAAGGTGATTTAATACATATTGTGATGGATTGAGGTGATGCATTTGTCATAGTGTCACATAAATCATATGCACCACGTGATGGTGATGATGGTGGTGTGGCTTCGCCAAAAATGTGGTGGTTGCCCGACGGGTTTTTGTGATGGTTATGGATCCACATGCATATTGCACACATGCATATATTCATACATTCGTAGAACTCTTGTTGATGTTTAAATGACTAAATCTTCTTTGTTTGTGGATATTATAATTGAATGGCAATTATCATGATTACGATTGTGTAATCGTTATTGCTAGATGTTTTCCTAATATAAGGCTTATCTTACTTGTTATTATTTATGTAAAGAGACTCACCCTAGCATTTTTGTGTGTTGCTCGCTCTCGTGGCGACCAACAGTGATTCTGAGTGAAGGTGCCATGCCTTCATGGGATATTGTGTCGGCTCTCGATCTAGTAACACCGGGATGGGATTTTAGTACTACTATTTTATGTTATGTATTTGACTATGTATTTGAGTATGTTGAACTCGCTTTATTTCCACGCATTGCAAATCTGTTTTCGGATTATTGTAAACATTAAATGTGTGTTTGAGGTCTTAACCCACTTGACCATGATGTGAATGTTATGCATTCGATGCGCTTGATTTTATTATGTGTGTTGTGGACGACGTTTTCATTAAATGTACCACCTCTTTGAGGTGCGTGGAAAGGTTTTGAAAAACTCGATTTTAGTTAATTGAATTAGCATTTAAATATAAGGGGGTGTTACATTAGTGGTATCGAGAGCGATTCACCGTCCGCCAAGTGTGTCTGGCTCATAACACCTATGACAACTAGGTAGTGTTAATTGTTTCTTAACGAATGCTAATGCCGCAGTTGTTAGGTTGAGAATGGCCGAGAAGGATTGATCTTTGCCTCTTATTGAGGTTTCTCTGCAAGCCATAGCACAGGCTATGGGGGAGCAGAGGGGTGGTAGAGAAGATGCTGAGGATCGCAAGTTGGCTACTTTTCAACGTGAGAACCCACCTACCTTCAAAGGTAGATATGATCCAGATGGAGCACTGACCTGGCTGAAGGAAATTGAGCGAATCTTCCGTGTGATGGCGTGCACCCCAGCACAAAAGGTGAAGTTTGGGACTCACATGCTGAAAGAGGAAGCGGATGATTGGTGGATGAGGAAGAAACAGAGACTAGAAGCTGCGGATGAGGAAATTACTTGGGAGGTATTCAAAGAGGAGTTCACAAGGAAGTATTATCCGGAGGACGTGCGTGCTAAAAAGGAGGTGGAGTTTTTGGAACTGAAACAGGGAAACAAGTCTGTAGCGGAATATGCAGCAAAGTTTGAAGAGTTGGTCAAGTTTTGCCCTTACTATGACAACCAAGCTGATTCAGAATTTTCAAAGTGTGTGAAGTTTGAGAATGGCCTGCAGCCAGAGATTAAGAAAGCCATTGGATACCAGGAGATTCGAGACTTTGCCAAGCTGGTGGACAAGTGTAGAATTTATGAGGAAGACAAGGTCTTTGCTACATAAGATTGTGAGGAGAGGAAAATGCTCAGTTTCGGGGAAAGCCGTATGATGTTAGTGGAAGTAAAGGAAAGTGGAAGGCAAGTGCGGGTAAAGGTTCAAGTGGGGGAGGTGAATCAGCCGGTATTGTGTGTTTTACTTGCAAGAAACCTGGCCATAAGAGTAGTGAGTGCACTGAGGCTCGTTGCTACAAGTGTGGTCAGAAGGGCCATAAGAGTAGTGAGTGCACTGAGGTTCGTTGCTACAAGTGTGGTCAGAGGGGCCACAAGTCTAATGCCTGTGAAAAGAAAGAAGTTGTTTGTTTTATCTGTCGTGAGGTGGGACATGTTAGCACTAAATGTCCTAAGTCCAAGAAGGAAGCGGTTAAAGGGAAGGTGTTTGCATTGGCGGGATCCGAGGGGGACAACGCGATTAGAGGTACTTGTTTTATTAACGGCACTCCTTTGATTGCTATAGTAGATACAGGTGCTACTCATTCTTTCATTCTTTGCTTTGTGTCGAGAATTTGGGTCTTGTTTTGTCTACAATGAGAAGGGACATGGTTATTGATACCCCACCAAAGGATCAAGAACTACATCCCTAATGTGTGCTAGATGTCCTCTGTCAGTCTTTGGCAGAGAGTTTCTTGTTGATCTTATTTGCTTGCCTTTAGGAGGTTTGAACATCATTCTTGGTATGGACTGGTTAGTTGATAACCAAGTGCATATTAATTGTGCTAGTAGATCCGTGAGCTTTCCTTCTTCTAAGGAGGAAGAATCTGCATTGTTACATTCTGGTCAACTGCATAGAGTTTTGAAGGAGGAAGCTAAGTTGTTTTCATTGATGGCATCATTGTCTGTGGAGAGCCAAGCTAAGATTGAAGAGTTGCCAATAGTTCGTGAATTTCCTGAAGTGTTTCCCGACGAAATTCCAGATGTGCCGCCTGAAAGAGAAGTAGAGTTTGGTATTGATCTAGTGCCTGGCACTAGACCCGTGTCCATGGCTCCATATAGGATGTCTGCATCCGAATTATCTGAGTTGAAGAGCCAGTTTGAGGACCTACTTGAGAAGAAATTCATAAGACCTAGCGTGTCACCTTGGGGAGCGCCGAGATTTTTGGTGAAGAAGAAAGATGGAAGTATGCGGCTTTGCATTGATTATAGACAATTTGAACAAAGTAACAATCAAGAACAAGTATCCACTTCCGAGAATTGACGATTTGATGGATCACCTAGTTGGTGCTAAGGTGTTTAGCAAAATTGATTTGAGATCGGGCTATCATCGATTAAAGTGAAAGATGAGGATATTCGTAAGACAAAGATTCAGACGAGATATGGGCATTATGAGTATTCGTAATGCCGTTTGGTGTCACTAATGCACCAGTGGGTATTTATGGAGTACATGAACCGTATTTTCCATAACTACTTGGATCGATTTGTGGTGGTTTTCATAGATGATATTTTGGTGTACTCCAAGTCCAAGAGGATCATGCAGAGCATTTGAAGTTAGTGCTAGAAGTGTTGAAAGAGAAAAAGTTGTATGCTAAATCACAAAGTGTGACTTTTGGTTGAAGGAAGTGAGCTTTCTAGGTCATATTATTTCTGGTGATGGGATTGCGGTAGATCCATCCAAAGTTGATGCGGTGATGCAGTGGGAGGCTCCTAAGTCAGTTACGGAGATTAGAAGTTTCCTTGGATTGGCGGGATATTATAGAAGGTTTATTGAGGGGTTTTCAAAGTTGGCACTTCCGCTAACTCAATTGACTTGCAAAGGAAAGGCATTTGTGTGGGATTCCAAATGTGAAGAAAGTTTCCAAGAATTGAAAAGAAGGTTGACAACATCACCTGTTTTGACATTACCCAAATCTGGAGAGCCTTTTGTAGTATATTGTGATGCGTCAAGAATGGGGCTAGGAGGTGTTTTGATGCAAAATGGTAAAGTTGTGGCGTATGCCTCAAGACAGTTGAGAATTCATGAAAAGAATTACCCCACTCATGATTTGGAGCTTGCGGCAATTGTTTTTGCCTTGAAGATTTGGAGACATTATTTGTATGGTTCAGTTTGAGGTATTCAGTGATCATAAGGGATTGCAGTATCTGTTTGACCAGAAAGAATTAAATATGAGACAAAGGAGATGGTTGGAATTGCTGAAGGACTACGACTTTAGTTTGAACTATCATCCGGGGAAAGCTAATGTGGTGGCTGATGCTTTGAGTAGAAAGTCCTTGCATGTATCCGCAATGATGGTGAAAGAACTTGAATTGATTGAACAGTTTCGAGATTTGAGTCTAGTCTGCGAGGTGACACCTAAGAGTGTGAGATTGGGTGTGTTGAGGATTCACAATGACTTTTTGAATGTTATTCGGGAAGCTCAAAAGAAGGATATTAAACTGGTTGAGATTGCAGTTGGGATTGACCACTCTCAGAGTGAAGATTATGTGATAGATGAGCATGATGTGTTAAGGTACCGTGGGAGGATTTGCATTCCTAATGATGATGAGATTAAGAAGGCAATTTTAGAAGAGGGTCATCGGAGTAAGTTGAGTATCCACCCGGGGGCCACAAAATGTACCAAGATTTGAAGAAACTGCTCGTGGCCCGCATGAAGCGAGATGTGGCTCGCTTTGTGTATGCTTGCTTGACGTGTCGAAATCTAAGGTAGAACATCGTCGCTACGGGGTTGATGCAACCATTGGATGTTCTGAATGGAAGTGGGATAGTATCTCCATGGATTTTGTGGACCGGTTTCACGACTACAATGAGGGGTTTGATACCATATGGGTGGTTGTTGATAGGTTGACTAAATCGCGCACTTTCTACCAATTAATATTACTTATCCGAGCCCGAGGTTAGCGGATATCTATGTCAAGACGATTGTAAAGTCGCATGGTGTGCCTCCGAGTATTGTGTCCGATAGGGATCCTAGGTTCACTTCGAAGTTTTGGAGGAGTTTGCAAGAGGCGTTGGGTTCCAAATTGAGATTGAGTTCGAAGATATCATCCCCGCATGATGGGGGCGCAGAGAGGACAATTCAATCACTTGAGGATTTGTTGAGAGCGTGTGTCCTCGAAAGGTGGAGGTTCATGGGACTCTCATTTACCGTTGATTGAATTCACTTACAATAATGCTTATCATTCGAGTATCGGATGGCGCCTTTTGAGGCATTGTACGGAGAAGGTGTAGGACTCCATTGTGTTGGTACGAGACCGGAGAAAGTGTAGTGCTAGGTCCCGAGTTGGTGCGTGAGACCACAGAGAAAGTGAAGATGATTAGAGAGAAGATGAAGGCTTCACAGAGTAGTGCATGTAAGAGTTACCATGATAAGAGGAGGAAGGATCTAGAATTTCAGTCGAGATCATGTATTTTTGAGAGTTACCGACGACGGTGTGGGTCGTGCGTTGAAGTCTAAGAAGTTAACTCCGCTTTATTGGACCGCACTGCATTTCGAGAGAGAGTTGGGAAAGTTGCTTATCGGGTGGCCTTGCCACCTAATCTTGCTAATCGCATGATGTATTCCATGTGTCTCGATTCATGGAGTATGTGCGCTGCACTCCATCTCATGTAGTGCGGATGGATGATGTAGAGGTGAGGAGAACCTACGGTGGAGACTATGCCAGTTAGAATTGCGGATCGTGAGGTGAAGGTCTTAAGAGGCAAAGAGGTCCATTTGGTGAAGGTAGTTTGGTTAGGAGCTGTGGGAGAAAGCATGACTTGGGAGTTGGAAAGCAAGATGAAGGAGACTTATCCAGAGTTGTTCGATTCAGGTAATTTCGAGGACGAAATTCTTTAAGTGGGGGAGAGTTGTAACGCCCAAAATAATTTAATTATTTAGTTAATTAAGTTATTTAAGGCTTGCAACACTTAATTAAATTAATTAAATTAAGTTGGGTTTATTTTACCTAAAAGGGGTCTAATTCATTTTAAATAAGTTACTAAGTTGGATTTATTTTATTTACAGGAGGTGGGATGAATTAATAGTGGGAGTGGAGAATAAGGCCCAAGGGCCATTATTTAGGCCCAATAGTAGTCATAAAGGTTAGGGGTCCTAAACTAGGGTAACCATACCTCACTTTGAAAGAAAGAAAAAAAAAATAGAATAGTAGAGAGGAGGAAGAGAAGCTGACGGCGAAGGGAGGAAAGGAAAAGGTGGAAGCTTGCTTGGGTTTTGGTTGGTAAGTGATGATTTTGACCTCTTTCTTCATCATTTTTCTTTCCCATTCCATTCCTTTAAGTTCCTTAAGCTCATTCCTTGTCTTTTGAATTTTCCATGGTTACCCAAAGGGAGGGAACCCACGTTCAGCTTGAGGTTGAGGAAAGGAAGGAACTTTTCTCAAGTTTTGTGTTGGTAAGTGAAGCTCTTAGCTCTATTCAACTCCATTTCTTCTCCTTGTTCCATTCCCTTAAGTTCTAGTGTCTCATTCCTCCACTTTGTTGATTTTACGTTTTATCCCAAGGGTAGAGAGTCACGTTTTCAGCAGCTAGGAATAGTAGAGATACTCCATTCTTGTGGTCCTTGGTGTTGGTTGAAGATTCAAGCTTAAGCAAGGTTAGGGGATTCTCCTTTATGTTTATAATAGCTAGTATGATATGTTTTATAAATGGAATGGCTCTAATAATGACTTGTTGTGTGATTGTGTGTTGATTACATGTTGATTGATGTTTGGAATGTTTGTTTTGGTCATAACATGTTAGTTGTTGTTGTGGAAACATGAGTTGTGACTTATGCATAGTATATGTTTGATGAAATGGTCATATGGGAATGAGTATGTGAACATGATGAATTGATGGTAATAAATTACTGATTATGTGGGTGTTGTTGTGGGGGAAATGAATTGTTGAATAGTAATTTAGGTTGGAAGTAATTTGGGGGAAAATGTTGGAAGGGGCGCCGAATTGCTAAGCAATTGGCGCCTAGATGCCGCATATATGTGCGTGCGTTGTGTACTGGTGGGTAGGGGGCGCCAATTGCTGGACAATTTGCGCGCTGCAGGCCGGGGCAGTGAGTGGAACAGGGTGCAGGGCGCCAAAACACTAGGATTCAGGCGCGCCGTGTGGTGTCTAAGTGTTGGGTTGTGTTGGCTTTGGCGGGCGCCAAATGCTAAGCAAAGTGGCGCCCAAAGAATACCGTGTTGCGCCTTTGACTCTGGTTTAAGTGAGGTCAGGGGAGAGGGGCGCCAATTCCCTAGGAATCGCGCCCAGAAACCGGTGATTGCGCGAGTGGTCGTGGCGTGTGTGAGTGTGTAGGAGGCGCCAAATGCTAGGCATTTAGGCGCCCGTGGGTGAATGTGTGTGATGTGCGCGCGAGGAAGGGGCGAGTGCGGGGCGCGGGCCATAGAAACTTGGCGCCTGTGCTGGCAAGTGTGTGCGTGTGTCACCGTGTGTGTGAGTGTGGGTCTCTTGGTGTTTGGTTACTGGGCGCCATTTTGGCTAGCCCTAGGCGCCTAGATACCCAAATTATGTCTAAGTGATGGTTTGGTCCCTAAGAATTAATTTAATCCTTGGCGTGACACTTTAGTCCCTAAGAATTAAACTAATCCTTGGCGTGACAAAATAATCTCTTAGTGTCTAATTAACTCTACTATGCCATATAAGTCTCAAAGTAATAAATTAATTAGTGGGGTAACAAAATAACCTTTAAGTACTAGATTAACCTTTGGTGTGCTAAAGTGGTCCTTAAGCGTAGGTAAGGCCCTTATGAGGTGGTTTGGTCCTTAGGTGGGATTTAATCTAATAATTGACGAAGTGGTGATTAATAATTGAGGTGGTGGTGGTCAATAATTGACAATTGTGGTGAGTTAATAAATGACGCGGGCTTCGGCCACAAAGGTGATTTAATACATATTGTGATGGATTGAGGTGATGCATTTGTCATAGTGTCACATAAATCATATGCATTACGTGATGGTGATGATGGTGGTGTGGCTTCGGCCAAAAATGTGGTGGTTGCCCGACGGTGTTTTTGTGATGGTTATGGATCCACATGCATATTGCACACATGCATATATTCATACATTCGTAGAACTCTTGTTGATGTTTAAATGACTAAATCTTTGCATTGCTTGTGGATATTATAATTGAATGGCAATTATCATGATTACGGTGTACTGTTATTGCTAGATGTTTTCCTAATATAAGGCTTATCTTACTTGTTATTATTTATGTAAAGAGACTCACCCTAGCATTTTTGTGTTGCCTGCTCTCGTGGCGACCAACAAGTGATTCTGAGTGAAGGTGCCATGCCTTCATGGGATATTGTGTCAGCTCTGATCTAGTAACACCGGGGATGGGATTTTAGTACTACTATTTTATGTTATGTATTTGACTATGTATTTGAGTATGTTGAACTCAGTTTTATTTCCGCTGCATTGCAAACTGTTTTCTGGATTATTGTAAACATTAAACAGGTGTTTGAGGGTCTTAACCCACTTGACCATGATGTGAATGTTATGCATTCGATGCGTTTGATTTTATTATGTGTTGACGACGCGTTTTCATTAAATGTACCACCTCTTTGAGGTGCGTGGAAAGGTTTTTGAAAAACTCGATTTTAGTTAATTGAATTAGCATTTAAATATAAAGGGGTGTTACAAAAATCATTCCTAAACATTAATACTAATAATATCAATTTCTAAACATCTCAAAAATCATTCCTAAACACAAATGTCAATATCAATCCTAAATACACTAAAATCAAATCAAGTTCTAAAACCAATCCTACCCACTAAAATAAAAATAAAGAAAAAACTAACCGCTTTGAGTCAACAATCCAACGGTCTTTTGGAGTTTCGATGACGATGTGCACTCGGGCAAAGTGGTGAGATTCAAATCGTGGTTGTAGGTGAGGAAAAAAAGAAAAACCATTAGAGAGAAATAGAGAGGAATTTCTGAGAATAGAGAGAGAGAGAGAGAGAAGAGTGAGAAAAACAAACCTTAGTGATGGTGGTGGTGGCGTGACAAGTGGTGGAGGAGAAAATGAGGAGATATGGGTGGTGGTGATGTTGGAGCCAGTAGAGGAAGAGGAGAGAAATGAGTGAGAGAAGAGAAATGAGAGGAAGATGAAGAAAATGCATCGGTTACATTAAAAATTAACGAGAGATTTTGAATTTTAGCGAGGAATCATTTAGCGAGGGAAATTTAGGCATTAGCGAGGGAATCTGTGCCATGTCAGAACTGTCAGATTTAGCGACGGAAATTTAGGCATTAGCGACGGAGTTTAAAAAGTAACCGTTGTGGGTTACAACTGTCCTGTTTTAGCGAGGGAATCTTAAATTTTAGCGACGGAAATTTTAAAAAAAAATTCAGCGCCTCTTTAGTGACGACCCTGTCCGTCGCTAATTCCGTCGGTATTTGATTTTTAGCGACCCACTTAGATTCCCTCGCTAATTTCCCTCGCTAATACTGTTTTTTTGTAGTGTGAGACATCTAGTTTTTTGAAGTAGCGAGTTGTATTGGCCACAATTAATTTTCACCAATATAAAAAATTACCAAGCTACAACGACTATTAACATGTTACTGTGACCGCAATTTAAAATATGATATGGTAAAAGTTCTCCATCCATAGGACTCCAAATGGATAGTCTCTACGATGATCTCCACTTACGAGTAGAAATTACCACCTCTAAGCTGGACTTGGTGAGGGTTCTTTTTAGTTTTACTAAATCTCATTTTATGGGTGGGAAAAGGTCATGTAGTTGGTTTTTTGCTCCTAAAAATTAATTATTTTTGATTGGTCTTCTTCTTTGAGTTCATGCCCTTGTGTTCAACCGCTTAAGATTCCCAAGCCATTTAAGTACCTACATTCTAAATTAAGATAAAGATAATTAAACTACGAGCTTTTACTCTTTTTTTAACGGGTAAATTTTTTATTAAATGAGCAATTTGCCTTATAATTAACACGACATCGATAAAAAGGGGATTGTTTTTTTTTATTAGCAAAATAGGGCTAGGTGATGAATTATGATGAAGACGGTAAGTGAGTGATTCAATGCATTCATATGCGCGTGCCACTCACGCAACAACACTGCAAATATGGGAAACAAAACTTTCCAAAAACATCTTCAACAAACTAATGTTAATAAAAAGAAAATTGTATATGTAGCCAAAAATTTCAGTTAAAAATAGACAAAAATTAACTTACAACACCAATTAATCAAGTTTTTTAGACCATTAGCCAACCTGCTTTTTCACAGTTTTCGAGGCGTTGATTAAAAACTTAATTAATTGATCACTTGGTTAATGACCTAAAAAACTTGGTTAATTAATATTGTAAGTTGATTTTTATCTATTTTTGTCTAAACTTTTTTTGTCCAAATAATATTGTCGTATCAAAAATGAAACTAACACCAACTCTAAGTTTCACTCCATTTTCGAGTGGTAGCTAGAGATCCTAAATAAAAATAAATAAAAATCCGAAATAAATAAATAAAAACTAAAAAAGCAATGTCAGTGAATTGAATATATAACACAAGATGAAGTAAAGTTTCTTCTCATTCTTTGTCTCACTTTTCTTTTCATCCTTATTTTCTCTCACTAGGGTTTCAACTCTCTTTGTCTTTCACAAAGAACTTGTGCACTTGAATCAGAAAAGAAAAAATCAGGAGGTTCTAATAGGAGTTGTTGTATAGAAATAATAATTAAAAAGTAATTAGAGAAAAAGGAAAAAATTTAGAGAGTGAGAATTGGAAAATTGATTGGTTATGAGTTTTTTTTTAGATAAATAAGATATTCATTGAAACCGAGCACAAAACGTGCCCAACAGTTACAATGGTAAGGGGAGGGTCTCCTCAAAACCTCCCAGAGCCAAAACCCCCTTGGGAAAAAGACTCTGGAAGGAAAAAGAGTACCTCACACAAAACATAATGTGCAACAATGGGAAAAATATCCTAACCCATTGATTCTCCCCTTCCTACAATAAGAACAAAGTTATTCTTTTATCATACAAGTAATTACAACATAGCTAAACACCCTCACTGTTTCTCCCCCTAACAAACTCCAGCCAAGTCATAAGAAAAGTAACTTACAATGTTGCTAGTACACTTAACGGACTATTGTACCAATCCACCCAACCCGCCCTACAATTCTTCCCGTTCCTCGCCTTAAACCAGCACCATGCTGTGTCTTTGATACCCAAGAGAAGTGCTGGTAGTGACAATACCTCTCCCTTGAAAACTGTTCTATTCCTTGCCATCCATATATTCCAAATCACCGCTAGCCATACAAGATGCTTTACCCTTTTTTGCCTCTTTCCCTTTACCATCCTTCCAAATTCCATAAAGTGCGAGATCACCTCATCCTCATCATAGTAATTTTCCCCCAACCAAGAAAAAACCAGCTGTCACAAATTCTTAATAATATTACAATTCAAAAAAAGATGTTGTACCGTTTCCTCCTCCAAAAAACAGAATACACAACTCGTGATTTAATAACTCCTCTTCTTGCCAAGGCCTCCCGTGTAGCAATCCTGTTATGTAATACACGCCAAGCAAAGATGCTGACTTTTGATGGCACATCATTCCTCCATAGTTTTTTGCAAGCATTCACCAAGGTGTCCGGAAAGTTCCCACCGATACCTGCAAAATTATTCACAAACCAATCATAGCAACGTTTACTTCAGAAATCCCTTGAACGAATCAAGCAACCAAGACCACACATCGCGTGTCATCACGGACAGTGTCGCCGATCGCAACAAAGATCGCGTGAGGTATCGTGATTCGCAGAGATTTCTGCCCGCCGCAATGCCTTGTCGCGATGTAACGCGAGGCCCAATTAAGCTCCCAACGCCATCCGTTTTGCGACCACGAACCCATTTCTTCAACTACGGCATTTTGTACACCACATTTGTCATATAACGATGGGAATAACGACGCAAACAGTTCCGTTCCCAACCAAATATCACCCAAAATCTTACTAAATTCCCTTTCCCAATTTCTATTTACACAAACCTTCAAACCATCCTTCCTCCAAGTTGCTGCCCTCCCCTAGACCACACATGTCCCTCCACCAAATTGAAGTTTTCCCCCAATTTCTTATATACTATGTTGCTCTCGGCCACCTTCCATTTAATCCATACCTTTCCATTATAAGCTTTCGCCATAATTGATCGTCTTCCTCCACCAACACCCTCCATCTCCATTTGGTTAATAAAGCTAGATTGAACGCTTCTAGATTCTTGATACCAAGTCCCCTTTGTCCTTTGGTGTGCATATAGTGTTCCAACTCACCCAAGCCATTTTTTGTTCTCCTCATCCCCACCCCACAAAAACCTCCTTTGCAACTTTACTATTTCTTCAATAATCTTCTTAGGCGCTTTATAGAAGGAGAAAAGATATAGGGGAAGGGATGCCAAGACCGAATTTATAAGTGTGACTCTTCCCCCTATGGATAGTTGCTTGCTCTTCCAACTATTAAGCCTTGCTTTTATAACATCAATAACCGGTTGCCAAGTTGCCGCTCTCCTAGGATTTGCACCAACCGGAATTCCAAGGAACTTAAATGATTCTTTACCCACCCTACATGCTAGAAACTGTGATATACCTCCAACCTCCTTTCTTCTATATTAAGTCCAATCACATTACTTTTGGCGAAGTTAACCTTCAACCCCGATGCAAGCTCAAACACCCTCAGTATTGCTTTCCAACACCATATGCTCCTCTCACTCCCATCACAAAATAGTATCGTGTCATCCGCGAATTGGAGTAAATCCACTTCCAAATTACTGCTTACCTTGAATCCTTCCAAATTTCCCGATTCCACCCCTTTCTTGACTAAACCCGCCAATCCCTCCGCCGCTATCAAGAACAAAAAAGGTGCAAGTGGATCACCTTGTTTCAATCCCTTCTAGGCTACAAACTCCTCCGTTGGACTTCCATTCACTAAAACTGATATTGAATTAGAGGAATAACAAACTCTCATCCAGTGTCTCCATTTTTCTCCAAACCCCAATCTACCCAGCATGTGATCAAGATAAGACCAACTCACTGAGTCATAGGCCTTTTCAAAATCCGCTTTCAGAATGACACACTTCTGTTTCTTCCTCTTCGCCATATCAATAACTTCATTTACTACCACCACCCCACCCAAAATATTTCGCCCCGATAGAAACACACTTTGACCTTTCGAGATTACTCCTTTCAACACCTTTTTCAATCTACCCGCCAGGACTTTTGCTAGCATCTTATATAAGCATCCAATCAGAGATCGGCCTGTACTCGCCCAATCCTTGTGGGTTTTTGTTTTGGGGATCGCTGCCGAAGGAAGCATCGATCGCTTTGGGAAGCCTAGCGTCCCTATGGAATTCCTCAAAAAACTTTAATATCTCCGGCGCCAACATCTCCCAGTAAGACTTGATGAAATTAAAATTAAACCCATCCGGTCCCGGGCTTTTGTTACCGTCACATTCCCATACCACCTTAATTTCCTCCTCCGAGAATGGTAACAAGAGCGCATCATTATCCATCCCTGCTATTTTATTAAACCGACTCCTTCCAAAGTAGGCCTATGGTAACTCTCCTCTCTATATTTCTCTTGAAGTGGGTCTTCACTACCTCTTGATCCCGCTCTCACATCCTCCACCCACTCACCATCTACCAAGAATTTTCCCAAATGTGTCCGTCTTCTATTACTTCTCATACATGCATGGAAATATCTACTATTTGAATCGCCTCCGCTATCCACTTCACACGTGATTTTTGTGCCACAAGGCTTTCCTTCGCTTGTAGTTCTTGCCAAAACTCATCGGTCGATCGCCTCCTTAGGTCATCACTAACCCCTCCACCATCCACAAAGAACCCTCTCTAACTCATTCAGGTTCCTTTACTATCTCTTCAATTTTCAACTCTTTGTAACCAAACACCTCCCTATTCCACACCTTGAGTTTTTCTTTCAATGACTTCAATTTTTCCTTTAGTACAAAAGCGCCCTTCCCACCACTGAAATGAGTCCCATCACTGTGTAACAAAGCTTCAACTCCGCATGTTCCAACAACAAAGAAGTTATTAAACCTAAATGGTTTTGGCCCCGATTCTTCATCGATGACACCAACCAAACGGGACAATGGTCCGAGATCTCTATCACCTATCCACTGGCTTCTAACTTGCCATTTATCCACCAAACCCTCAGTGAGTAAAATTCTATCCAATCTACTTGCCCTCCCGTCTGCTCCAAAACAAGTGAACCTCTTACTCGAGCCTTAAGACATCAACCAGATTCATGTCATCCATAAATGTACTAAACTCCCTAGCCTCTGCTTGATTGAAAACTGTTTTACATCCACTTCTCTCCCCTCTTGAGACAACTGCATTAAAATCTCCATCCACACACCACTCCCCTTCCTCAAATTGACTCTTCAGTTGCTTCAAATTCTCCCACAGCCTCTTTTTTCCTGACAAGTTGCACACCGAATATACATTGACAAAATAACATATGTCTCCCTCCACCTTAGCACATACCCCCACAAAACATTCCCCTGAAAATGAGAACAACACATCAAACAAATCATTCTTCCATACACTCACCATCCCTCCTGCTTGCCCATGGGCTATTTTACAAAGAAAGTCAAAGTTTTCATCTCCCCAAATACTCCTAACAGCTCTCCTAGATATCTCTCCACACTTCGTTTCCTGAATCATACAAAAATCTACCCTTTCCTCTACGATCGCTTTCCGAGGAGCGCTTCTCTTAGCCGCACCTCCCACCCTCTCATATTAATTGTAGCAACCTTCATTGAGACACCATGTTAGTCTCCTTCCTTCCTTTTGCATTTTGATCCCTGGCCTCCAACTGCCTAAGCCTTTCTGCGTAGTCTTCATCCTTATTCTGACCAACTATGCCTAACTGCTCCCTAGCAAAACTCCACATTTTGTTTCCAATAGAAAGTTCATGATCCTTCAAGAATCTATCATTACAAAATCGAATACGTAATCTCCTATCGATACATCACCAATAACCGATCCTCTCCTTCACAATTTATTGATACGCATATACGGCACATGAGGATTCCGTTGCACTACATAGACCTTGTCATTATTGAGCTATTGCTTGATTTCGATAATGCAATGACCATCTCCTTAGCTTTTTCATTTACAACACCTATTGTGATGCTCGTGTTGTTCTTCTCATTGTTCTTCATTTTCTTCTTTCCTTTCTTCTTTTTATTTTTCTTCAGCTCTGACTGCACCTCTTGATTCTCACCAACTCGTGAAGAAAGACTCGCAATAAAACTCCCAAACTCACCAATGGACCACTTGTTTTATTGTTTTGTTTCTCGAATGAGCTGGCTCCACAATGGGCCCACTAACACATAAAGCCTCCTTGGCCACCGCTCCATACTAAGTTCATTATTTTTGATGCACTCCTCCTCCCTACACATAGATGGAACCACCCACGCAAATTTAACTCCACATGCACCTGACATTGCTTCTCCAATCGAATTTCATTATTTTGGATACACTCCTCCTCCCCACACCCGCTTTTTACGACACTTCTCTCCTCACCCCCATGATTCTCCTCATTATTGCTATTAACTTCTTCAATGATTTCTTTTACACCTCCCCGCTGCTTTTGAATTTTCATCTCCTTCCACCCCATCATCCTCATCCGATCGATCCTCCACCATCTCCTCCATCCCGAACAAAGGTGGATTACCTTCTTCTTCACTGCTGGAGTCACTGTACTCCTCACCTTCCTCCCTATATTCTTCATTTGCCATTGTCAGACCTTCCCACCTCAATGGGCCACACCATTCCTCGAGCACTTTGATCTCATATCTAAGTCCATTAATGATGGCATCAACAACCATATTGAAAGCGTCATAGCATTTGGTTCGTGTTAAAATTCTTGCTACATCTAACGTGGTCTTCTTTCTTGTATTATCATCAACCCCCAAAAACGTTCCAAATTTACCTGCCAATGAAGAGAAGAAATCATTATTCCATGCATGCACGGGGATACCATGGCACCTAACCCAAACAACTCTCTCCTTATCATAGTCCATTGGGTTCCATTTCCTTATATCTTCAAAGACCTCATAAAACCATTCTTTAGATTCATCAAGTATAGCTTGAATGTACCCCTCCTCCATTTCTTCTAGAAGTACCAGATTGGCGCCCAATGGAGTCACTTTGACTGAAAACACCCCCTGCCTATTAAACCATTCTTGGACCAAATGAGTACCACCAACATTCTTCACCTGAGCCACATACATTTTTCTGAACAATTCTAACTCTTCTTCCTTCGCGTTGTACCATACGTCGCATAAGTTCTTTTTCCTGAAATAAACAACTTTTTGCTCATACTGTGCATGGTTGATTTTCCTGTCAGCAGCTACATTTATTTTCTGTCGTGGGTGCCACACTCTATCCTTGCCGTAATTATTTCTCACGCCTCCTCCTCTTCCTTGACCTTTCACATACCACCCTCCTACATCCCTGGGATTGTTCGCCTTCACCGTATTGTTCAGCTGGTTCCTGCTCGGTTTTCCAACGTTCCTGTCCGTCACCGCCTGCCCTGCTGTTTTTAAGCCATCTGCAGAACCGGTTACCTTGGTCCTTCCTTCGTTCTCCTCCACTCCCTTCCAAACCCTGTGCTTCGTCCTCCCCACGACCTCACTCCCAACCAGTGGTCTCTGCTTCGCGTATGCCGCAGCCTCTTTCATTGTTTTTTCTCTGAAGAACCTTGGAAGGTTAGCATGGATTTTGTCAGCACCAAAAATAATATTGTCTAGCTTCACCGCAAAGAATTCTGGATCCTTAACGTCAACAAAACGAGCAAAACCAAACCGCTTTCCCCACTTGTTTCGTTTTGGTGGGATGACAACCTCCACCACCTTGCCATACAAAGCAAAGGCCTTGAACATGTCTTTTGCTCCATGAGAATCCGGAAAGTCGGAGAAGTAATAAGACACCGCGCCTTCCATCCCTCCTTTCCAACTCCCTGCAACCTCCATTCGACCTCCATTGATCTGGGTTTGCTTCTTCTTCCTTCTGACCTGCTGCCAACCATCGTTACTTTTTTCTTCATGTTCCTGTTCTAAACCGTTCAACTTCTCCTGCGTTTTCTTCTGGCCTCCCCCACTATTTTCTCTCTCCTGTGTTGTTTCGCATTCCTCCAGCCCTAGCGCTCTCTCTCTCTCTACTTTCTCTCTCATTCTTAGGAGTTACTAGTTGTCCGATTGGTTATGAGTTATCTCTTCTTTGTGATGCTGAAGTTGCTCTTATCATCATTTTCTCTACAAGGGGGAAACTTTGAGTTTTGTAGCAGTCCTAGGTATGTTGTTCATATCACAAATCATATCTTTATTATTTTTTTTATTTGATTTTCTTTAGAAATATGTAGTTGAATTTGATTTGTTTTTTTTTGTTGATGTATAAGATCTTTATTTTTGTTGTTTTTTCCTTCTGTTTTGGTCCTTCACAACTTTGTTTGAATGTTTTCTGTTAGTATATATATATATATATATATATATATATATATATATATATATCTATATTATATATAACCATGAATCGACACTCTAGGCATCCACCTAATCACCACGTCAATAAATATGTCAAGACCAATTAAATCCACCTCAGCATGTTATTTCAAATATATCAAAAAAGCGTGTGGGGATCGAACCCATTCCCCACATAATCACACCTCCTAATGTCGACCATTTGAGCTACCACAATTTCATGTTACTAAAGCATATTACATAATGTTTATCCTATTATTTCTTTTATTGCAAAACTTTTTACCTACTTTTTATATCTATTTATTATTTATTTTGATACATGTATATTTGTTATTATATATTACATTTATATATTATATTTATTTACCATCTAATATTTTGTATTACATTCCATAGATTTTATTCTATATATTTACTAACTAGAATATTATTAAATATGAGTATTTTTTTTAACAAACGGACAGATTGCCCGAATTTATTAATAAAAAAAAGAAAAAAAACAGAGAAAAGCGAAGGGGGGACTAGACCAAAATCTTTGCCAATAGACAATATCAATATTAAATATGAGTAATTTTATCCATTTCAACCTTTTTTAATTCTCATCTTATAAATAATGTTATATATTAAAAATGTTTGTCACATATTTTTGTATTCAGCTTGATGCACATACAATTAGAATCAATATACAACTTTGATCGATCAGTATATTTGTAGTTTATAACGTTTATGCTTAATATTCTTCTATTCACTACGCTGCACTTAGAAAACAAGTAGAGAGAATAAGATGACAGAGAACATTGATCCTACGGTTGTCAACGTCAATCAACTTAGTCAAAAGCAAGCTACATGTCCTTATGCAAAGGTATATTTGCTATATATTTGTAAGTTACTATTTACTAATACTATTTTAGACCGTATAATATTTATAAGTAATTCCTCTGTTGTAATAACATCTCAATATGAAAATACCCTCAAATTATATACATCTGCGGTTGTCACTACTAAAGTATTATTTGATTAGTACTTATGTAGTTTTTAAAGTATTTTTATTTATGGGTTGTCACTACTAAAATATTATTTGATTTCACGGGATCTCAAAATTATAATATATATATATATATATATATATATATAAATCTAAATTTAATTTCCTACTATTATACAAATATTTAAAATAGTTGAAGTAATTATCTTATGTGTCTTTTTTGGTATAAACCGGGTATCCTCTCGCGCACAATTGCAGAGACTAATCCTCGAGCCGTAGTAGGACCACAATTGGCGGCAAAGCTCTCCTCAAGAGATTTAACATCACCGCATGCCCAAGGTGGATTCGATCCCGTGACCTTGGTTGTTTCGAAGAGACTCTTACCATCTCATCCAAGTCCGGATTCGATCTCGGGACCTTGGTTATGTATTACTATTTAGAGTTTTAGATATTAATCTTTATATAATCTTAAAGATTTTTATATAAACATTGCATCTACGAATAAAACTAGATTTTTCATATTCTAATAATCCTCAAGTGTTAGTTTGATATTTCCGCTTATAGTTTCTTTATAGGAATATACAAAATACCATAAGGGTTCTTTCACAATATATGCACATATATTAAATCAAAATTAACATTTAAATAGTCAAATAGTATATAAAATATTCACTATATATAAAAAATAAATAAATGTATAAACATATATATTATATATATATCATAATGAATTGATAAAAGCGGTGTACAAAGAAATCGACGTGTCATATAACACATACTAAAAATACAATCGCATTTTTAAAGGTGCCAAAAATAATTTAAAATTTTATGGCAAAATGAGATGTATACCCGTATTGCTTATAACAATAAAATCGAATTCCCACGAGTTCACACACGCTTAGAGAAAACAAATTATGAATGATATATTACAAAATAAATGTTCCTTTCGCCATTAGTAATATAATGTGCTTTTCTATATACTCATTCGTAATACATTAGATGATAATCATATTTTCATGGGTTTCAATTTTCGTTTGAGTACTTTGTTTGAATACTTTTATATTAATTTTCCTTCATTTAATTATTACGAACATTATAAGACAAGAAACAAAATCATTTTCTGACAAAACCCCACATCCCAATTGAAATTGTAATATATAATTTTATTTTATATATATATATAAATCTAAATTTAATTTCCTACTATTATATAAATATTTAAAATAGTTGAAGTAATTACCTTCATCGTGCCTAAACAAAATGATTTGACTCGCACACAAGAAATAAATTATACTAGTACATATATATATATATATATATATATATATATATATATATATATATATATATATATATATATATATATATACTTGAAAGTTCAATCCTAAAGTCTATGCACCTGAAAATCTCCTTATTCCTTTTTCTTAGATTTGACTTAAGGACATATTACGCATTATAATAAAATGAGATATTCTACGAATTTTATCACTATTGATACTGTACTTTAGGTTTGTGGTATTGTGTTTAAGAGATATTGTTATTTGTTAGAGAGAAAATGTGTACTTTCCATGATTTAAGTTACAAAATAAAAGGTAAATTGCTCTTGATGTCCCTTTAACTTAATTCCAGGTATTGATTTAGTCTTTTATCTTTTTTTCCTCAAATAAGTCATTTACGTTTTAAACTTTTAGATCCGTTAAAAATGTCTATGTGGAAAAATGGTGTCGATGTGTCAAAATCCATGTCATTTTTAATTATTTTTTTACTGAGTCACTATTTTTATTATTTACTGGTCTCTAATGAGTGGACATTGTTTTGTATTGTCTTCCTTATCTTGAAATTATTGGGACGACATTGTATGGTGTTGTTGTGCCATGACGTCCCTTCTCAAAGCATCTTTCTTCATCTCTCCTCTATGCCAAAAGTCATTATATTTTTTTACTTTATTTAAATAAGGAAAACTATTGAATCCTATTGCACTTTGTTACTTTTTTACCGGAGTTGAACGGAGGCTAACGAAAAGTGATAATGTTGCTAAAAAATTAAAACATAAAGGACTTAATTAAACAAAAAAAAAAAGATAATGAATTTAATTGTTACCTAAAGTTAAGTTAAGAGACCTCGGCTTATCAAGAAAAAAAGTTAAGAGACTTGAGGAACAATTTAGCCTAAAATAAAATAGTAATATTGTATTGAAAGCCAATAAAACAACACTTATTTTAGATTTTTTTTTATAATTAGTACTCCCTCCAGACTCTAATATTAGCAACAAAAAGTCATTTTTTTTGTTCCAAAATATTAGCAACTTTCCATAATTTTTATCCCCTAAAATACTTCATTCCAAAAATACCCTCAGTTACACCTTTAGTTATCTTTTCTTGGAGCAGCAACCCTCTCACATCAGTCACCCTTCTTCACATTTTCTCTTGAGCTTTCCAAATAACTCCAATATTCGATGGTTATTCATTTTTCTCCACCCTTCTTCTTGCTTTGTTCTCCTTTCAAAAAAAAATGTTGCTTTGTTCATATCCATGCATTTGATGGACCCTCTTTTGATTTGGGTTTTGAGAATGATTATGAGGAGTTGCTGAATCTGGTTGTTGAGGACTCGTTAGAAAAGAATGGAGTTCACCATGCTCAAGACTTGGATTTTTCTGGTGAAGTGAGTTCTAGGCATCACAATGAAGTCACAACAAAGAAAATAGAGTTGTCCAATGAGGTGGAGTCAAACATTGTTTTGACCTGAACAAGCTCCCTAGTGAAGATGAAGATGAAGGCTTTATACTCTCAATTCAGAAAATCAATATAAAGGCTTTATACTCACATACTATTAAACATGGTCTGAAGTTCATTGAAACATAAATCATCCATGTAGGTGTCGGCATCGTGAAATGAAATTGACAGGAAGGGAGTAGCTGTGTGTAAGGGTAGTATTGTACATACAATTAGTTTTTTAGTTCAAATTAATAGAAAGTGACAAATTTAATTAACTTTCTTAATTCTTGTGCTAAAAATTTTTGTTGCTAATATTAGAGTCCGGAGGGAGTAAATGGCAACATGGGTCTTAAAATATGTGACTTTCAAGTGTTCCTACATAGATTAAGAAAACTAATAAATGAATTAATAAGCCTAATAATTTTAACAAATTAACCTTGTTAACCATGGTAATCACCGCAGGATCATAACTACATAGTGGAGTATAACGAATTGAGAGTGATATGCACAATATTGATTTTTTTTTTTATCAAAATAAAAACATTAAAAAGAAAGATGGAACAGAAACAAACTAAAGTCTAACATGCTCTATCTCTATAGCATCAACTATAAGGAGGGGCGAAACATCGGTAGGACAGAGAGGCCACAAATGATCTCCATGGTTCGTATTAGCTCCACACTTTGTTAACCAATCAGCACACGAGTTGCCCTCACGAAGCGTGTGGGCATAAGTCAAATCCCAAGTCTTCAGAGAAAAGAATTTGATGTAGGAAATAATGGAAGCATAGGGGTGGGTATCTTCAACCTCACGAGCAATCGATGATAGGGCGATTTCGAAGTCTACAGATTCACAAATAATAGACCTATAACCATCAGACCAAGCTAAGTTCAATCATTTGCCAATTGCATGGAGCTCTGCATTCAAGTTAGTAGCAACGCCACAACTTCCAGAGAAACCAAGAAGCCAACCATCTGTATGATCCCCGAGGTAATCCCCTATAGCCACTACGGCCCAGGTTACCAATGAAGCTTCCATCAACTTTAAGTTTAATACAATTGCTAGTAGGAGGAAATCAACGAACTAATCTAGGAGGACGAGTAGACACACCAGCAGACAAAAATTTAACAGCATCTTTCGAAAATTGTTTAACTGGATTAAGTATCTTCCAAGTTGCCCATCTTTCATCATTAAAAACTTCATTATTTCTGTTCTGTACCGTATCTAAGATAAGGATATCCGAGATAGTTGGTAGGTAATAAGGTTTTGATCAATTTGGAGTTATGTCCGGGCCGATTATTCCGAAATGGTTGTTCCGAAAGTGGTGGGGTGTACCGCATAAACACTCCGATGTCAAGTCGTGAGTGATGGAGTTAATGCAAATAAGTGATAATTAATGCGCACTCTCTCCTTGGAATAACTGCAGATTTATAGGTTTGGGAAGCACTTGGGTGTCATCATCCAACCATTGGTTGTGGAGGTGCATAGTGGGGTCGTTGGATGAACGCTTATGGGCCTTGGTCGCTGAAGGCCCAATCGGTTGGCCTTTTGTGCAGAGAGGGTGCAAATAGTATGCATGTGATTTCTCCATAATGATTTGCCCCCAAGTCGGTTTGGCATGTTAGGTCAAACTAGACTTGAAATATGTGTAAAAGTGAATCGTTTTAAGTGAGATTGGAGAAAAATAATTGTATTTGGACTTTCTTACCGATCTTGTAGATGATTCAAACCGAATCAGATTATCGATCTTTGAAGATGGTCGATGCCGAATCAGACTACCGATCTTTGAAGATGGTTGAGTGTTAGCGACGCTTCATTTTAATATTATTTTTTTTTCGACAGAGCATTAAATGCTCGTGTTGATCGATGTGACCGTTTCACGATGACTCGAGGCGTCTTTTTAATGATGACTTCCTCGATTCTTGTGTCGCTTCGATTCTCGATTGAGTGCGCGCTTCGAATGAATAGTAAGTAACGGTCATATCTCGTAACCCTATAAATACAAGTGAGGTAATTCATTTATCTTTTTAGTTTCATGCTTCACTCAGAGCTACCGACTTCGTGGTTTTAAGTTCTCCGAGCTCGCTCCTTCGATTTCTGACATCAAATCTCTTCATTCTTTCTCAAGACTTTCTTCTGAGGTTAGTGCTTCTATTTGAATTTACTTTATGTTGTGTTTTATGTAGAATTTATTCTTCGTTGCGCTTTCTTTTTCAATTCCACCGGCCGAGATCTAGCCTCACCGCCATCTTTTTGCCGAGGATGGGGTTGTCAAAGTTGGGTTCCGACCTTGTTCGTGAACCCAACATCTTCTTATGATTTTATCTCGATAGCTTGCCCTCATTCCCCGTAGGTAAAATCGCGAAAACAAAATGCATAACTCGCACCAAACGCTCCGACTTATAGATCAAGCCGAGCAAGCTCGCAAGTCTAGAGGTCCTGATATCGGAAAGTTAATGGCATCTAGAACTGATTCTAATCCATTAGATAGGGAGAGCATGGCTTCACCTGAAATACAGGAAGAAATGTCTTCCGGGCCTAGAGGAAGTGATGCAGAGAAGAGCTTCCGACGAAGAATCGCCCACCCTTCCGCCCCAACAATCCGAACTCAGAGGCTCAAGTGGATGTGGATTTAGATCCGAGCTCTTCAGACGACTCCGATCTTGATTCGAGTTCAGAATCCGATACTGAATCAGATGGAAGAAATGTTGACGACCCTCCTGTTGACCCAGAAGAGGAAAATGTTGGTGAAGATAGAAGAGGAAAGAGCTTCTAAGATACAGGAAGTTTTTAGTTGTTATACGGGTATGAAGATTCCGGTTAACAACGCCGATCTCCCCGTAGTTCCCCCTGGGCTCGCCCGTGATTACTCCCGGTATCCAGAAACTTGTAATACTGCACTCGCATTATTGACTCGGAAATCGATATCGCAATTATTCAAAGAGGCTTTATGCAAAAGATCCCGAAAGCGTGGCGTGTCTTTGGAATGGGAAAGGGCGAGCATGTGGCCACTTACCCGCATTCTCTCAAGTTTATTGTTTCATCGGACGACTTTAGCTCACATGCGCATCCGTCCTCCATTCACGGCCTTTCAACGATCGGTTTGGCGTGTTAGAAAATAGCCCCATCTCAACTTCACCCCAATGCTTGGGCATTCGTGACGAGCTTTTGAGTGGTATGCATTCATCTAGGTCGGCCCCTTTCCCTTCAACTTTTCTTGCATATGTTTCAAATAAACAAAAGGACCGAGAAGAAAAAGCGGCAAACCCGCACGCTTAGAGCATTACGCCTCCGATCCGCATCAGAATCAAGGTTTTTCGCCATATTCGTAAAGTTTGAAGTATGAATGGAAGAATAAGTTTTTCTCGGGTCGAACCGGTGTTGCCAGTTGTGGTAGATCGAGTTGGGACATTTAATGCCGAGAATGACATCGTTCTCACCACCAAGTTTCCTCTTGGTTGGACCCACGAGATGAGACGAAAAGGCATTCCGTTGAAAAGAATCATTTGAACGAGGAGGATCGAATACCTTGAAAGTGCTCCAATTTATTGCGGATCGGATCGCCACCAACAACGAGAATAGGCCGACTCTATGGGGTTTCGATACCAAGTTGTTGGTGGCATCCGTTAAATTTGAACAGTCGAGAAAGTTTTAGGTCGGTTTTTAAAACGCTTCTCTTAGTTTATTTTACTATGTTTGCTGTTTTTAAATATCTCACGATCTTGACTTGCATAACATTTTTAACATAATTTTGCAATCTTTAACTTGCAGATAGCATGGCCCGAGGCGGAATATGGCGGCTTTGAAAGCCTTGGCAATTAAAGAAATTACCCCGGTCATGCAAAGAAGTTGGAACTAGCGCGGAGTTCTAGCCGAGGAAACTCTCCCGCAATTGTCACTCGGCCGTGTGCCCATCACCGTGGTTAATCCCAGGGGAAGAGGAAGAGGAAGCTCGGCCATTTACACTAAAAGGAAGCAACCATCTGGTCAACTTCCTCCTAGGTCCAAACCCCAAGATCGGAGAGAAAATGTGATTGATCCGAGCGACCATTCAAAAAAGCACAAAAACATAAGCCTCATCGCTCCCTTTGATCCACGGGCATATATGACCTCAAGACCGAGGAATTCCAAGCCGACTTCTCTGAGTTTCACTGCTTTTTTCAAGGATGGTCGACTTAGTGAGGAGGATAAAGCTACTGCAGCTTTAAAAATTAAAGGTATGGTTTTCGATTTTCAAAACTTACCTACCCGGACTTCCAACTTCTTTTATACTTATGTATTTATCTATTTGTACAGATCTTGAAGCCAAGCACGAGTCACTCGGAAAAGTGTAAGTCCACTTTCGGGCCGATCTCGATAAATCTCAAAAAGATGTGGAACTCTACAAGCAGATGATCAAGATTTGGAATCTCAATACTACAACTTGAGGCCAAAAGAAACAACTTGAGGCCGAAAAGAAGTAACTTGAGGCCGATCAAGCGCATAAATGAAAAATTTGAAAATGCCGCCAGTCGAGCTTCAAGAAAAAGATGCTAAGATTATGAGTTGACAACTTCGACCTCGATTAATAACTTTCCCGAGCTTCAAGAGCAAATTGAGAAACTTATCGCTCTAAATGTTGAAGCTCCGGAAGATCGGAAGAAGGCTATTCGGATGGGTCAAGATGGCATTGTCGAAGCTTTCAATAACGCCTTGACCAAGTCGCCGTAGTAATCCCTAACTTTGTTGCCGATCGTGATATTTTTAACCCGAGTACGGGGTTCATGATGGTCATATTGTTGAGTTTGACCCTAATCCGACGAAGTGTCAAGGATCGCTTATCCGAAAGATGTGTAATTTGCTAATTTTCATCTGTTTTTTTGAGATCGAGGTCCGGCCAGAATCGGTATTTTTGTAATGATATCTCTATATTTAACTCGTCATATTTTTGGCTTCCTTTGTGGCTACGTTTTTATCTGGATATCTCTTCCTTCGCTTTTAAACAAGTTTAACATCTGAAAAATAGCGGTATTGATTGAATGCTTTAGCAAAGCAAGTCTATATTAAAACAAGATCGAACTAGAATGCCTTAGCAAAGCAAGTCTATATTAAAACAAGATCGGAACTAGAATGCCTTAGCAAAGCAAGTCTATATTAAAACAAGATCGGAACTAGAATGCCTTAGCAAAGCAAGTCTATATTAAAACAAGATCGGAACTAGAATGCCTTAGCAAAGCAAGTCTATATTAAAACAAGATCGGAACTAGAATGCCTTAGCAAAGCAAGTCTATATTAAAACAAGATCGAACTAGAATGCCTTAGCAAAGCAAGTCTAACTGTAATATTTCTTGAGTTTGGTGGCGTTCCAAGTTCTTGGGATCGCTTGCCTTCTAAGGTTTCTAGCTCGGAAAGCGCCATTTCCGCTTTTTGTCGTGACTCGATATGGACCTTTCGATTCGGTGCTAGCTTGCCTGCGATGCATTTTTTCATCCTACATCCGCTTCTTCTCAAGACGCAGGTCGCGATGTCAAACTCCTTGGGACGACTTTTCGATTATAACGGTAGCTATTCTTTGTTTGTTGATGGCTTCTTTGAGGATGCATGATCCCGGATTTCATCTACGAGATCTAGTTCTTCTCGTAAAGCTTGCTCGTTGTCTTACGTGATTTCGGATTTGAAGTTCTCCAAGATAATTCTCCGATTTCGATCGGGATGACGACTTCGCTCCCATATGATAATCGGAAAGGTGTTTCTCCCGTGGAGCTTTGAGGAGTTGTTCTATATGCCCACAAGACATAAGGGAGTTCTTCAACCCAATTTCCTTTGGCGTTGTCTAACCTTTTCTTCAATCCGTTGAGAAGTACTTTTGTTTGCTCGTCGCTTGACCATTTGTTTGGGGATGTTCCACCGACGCGTGAATCGATGTTTGATTTTAAGATCGGACATCAACTTCCTCGAATCCTTTATCTGCGAACCGAGTTCCATTGTCCGTGATTACCACCTCGGGCACCCGACCGTAATTATCTCTTTTCGGAAAAAGAGATGCGCTTCTTTGCCTTAATAATAGATAGTGGTTTGGCCTCAATCCATTTAGTAAAATAATCAACCGCCACAATTAAGAATTTATTCCTCCGGGGCTTTTGGAAAAGGTCCTAGAAGGTCTATCCCCACCATGCAAAAGGCCATGGGGAGAGAGAGAGTTGTGAGACCGGTAGGAGGTGCAATGTGAACGCTTTGCGTGGATCCGCAATTCGGACATTTCTTCACATAGTTCCTTGCATCGCCTTCAATGGTTGGCCAAAAGTATCCCGCCCTTAACACCTTCCCCGGCTAAGGATCTACCACCTAAATGTTGGCCACATATTCCTTCATGAATTTCCATTAACACATATTCACCTCCGTCTCGCTTCTAGACATTTCAATAATGGTGCGAGAGTGCCTTCTTGTAAAGTCGTTTCATTGAAAAGCGCAAAGATCTTCGCTTTTCTTGGACGATCTTGCTTTTTGCAGGATCGGAAGGTTCCGTGTCCGACATGATGTAATTCAAGATAGGAGCAATCCATGTTTGATCTTCATTTATTACGCATTAATCGATGACATCGAGTGTAAATCGTCCCCCAAAACTAGGTTTCTTTGAGGATCTCTTGTATAACCGACCGGTGATTTCCAATAGTTTTGGTGCTTGCTAATTTGGAAAGAACATCGGCTCGAACGTTGTTTGTTCTTGGGACATGCTTAACTTCGCGAAATCAAATTCGGTCGGGAGTTTCTTGACATGATTCGGTACTTTTGGAGGATTGGCTCTTTTGCTTCGTCACGCCCCGATCCGGGAGACCACGAGGAGTGAATCAAGATGGAGATTTAGCCGAGTGATACGTAGATCCGAAGCCAAACGTAGGCCAGCAATGCATGCTTCAGATTCACTTTGATTATTTGAAGTTGTAAATTTGAAGGTGAGTGACAATTCTATAACCACCCGGAAGGACTTTCAAGGATAACTCGGCCCCACTCCCTTTGGGATTGGAAGAGCCATCGACATGGATCGTCCATACTTCATTCTCGGTCTCTCGCCAAGTCATTTTCGCTACAAAGTCGGCTAACACTTGAGCTTTCATTGCCGATCTTGATTCATATTTGATATCGAATTCTGATGTAAAATTTCATCGCCCATTTTATTATTCTTCCCGAAAAGGTCGGACGATGTAGGATTTGTCCGATCGGATGGTTTGTTCGAACGACAACTTGGTGAGAAACAAAATAATGTCTGAGTCGTAAGAAGTAGCTATTACTAAAGCCAAAGCTATTTTCTCTTTTTTGATATCGAAGTTCGCCCTTGTAACGCTTTGCTCACAAAGTAAACCTGCTCTGTCCTCTTTTGTTTCGGACAGTAGCGCGCCCTAATGCTTCCTCGATATTGAGAGATATAAATATAATACTTCCTCGTGCTCAGTCGGGTTAATATCGGAGGTTACGATAATATATTTTTAAGCGGGTGAGTGCCTCATCCCGCTCTCGTGGTCCAAATAAATTGATTCCTTTTTTAAAAGTTTAAAAAGGGGTAGTGATTTAAAAGCAAACATTTGAGATGAACCGAGATAGAGCCGCAATCATGCCGTTAAGTTTCGAATTTCTTTCTTGGTGTTTGGGGTTTTCATCTCCGTCACCGATTTGCATTTGTCAGGTTTGCCTCAATCCTCTTTCGGTGAGATAGAATCCCAAGAATTTTCCGCTTTGACCCGAAAGTGCATTTCTCCTGATTTAATCTCATCCTGCTTTTTCCTTATCTCTACGAAAAAAGCTCTTTGAGATCGGTAACATGACGATTTGCTTGCTCACTTTTTGCAATCATATCATCTAAGTATACTTCTACATTTCGCCCGATCCGGTTTTTGAAAACTCGTTCATCATTCTCGACACGTTGCTCCTGCATTTTTGAGACCGAAAGGCATAACTCGGTAACAAAAATTTCCGTTCTCAGTCATAAAAGCAGTTTTCTCTTGATCGGGGGGAAACATGGGGATTTGGTTATATCCTGAATACGCATCCATGAATGATAATAAACCAAATCCCGATGCATGATCGACTAGCCGATCAATGTTTGGAACCGGAAAAGCATCTTTAGGACATGACCTATTAAGATCGGTATAATCAATGCACATGCGCCATTTTCCATTTGATTTTTAACAAGTACCGGGGTTTGAGAGCCAAGTAGTATATTTGAGCTCAGTTACAAAATTAGCTTTAACTAAATCGTCTACCGCCTTGGCTGTTGCTTCCGTCTTCTCTATATTCTGAACCCTTTTGCGTTGGGCAACCCACTTTGCATCAGGATATATTGACAAATGATGGCAAGCGACTTCAGGTGGTATACCAGGCATGTCTTCAGCCGACCAAGCAAAGAGATCGGCGTGTTCCTTAAGCACCGGGTTAATTCTCTTTTATTTCGTGCGGTAGGTCCGCACCGATTTTGACCGCTTTTTGTTGGATCATCGCCCAACATTACTCGATGAATTCCCGTCCGGTTTGGTCCTTCTGCCTTTTTTTCGAATGAGAATGCCGAGTCTTTGTCTTTTCTCTCGTCCGAGAGCTCGGAGGATCAAACGCGTGCGTCTAAATCCATTACATTTACCTCTGAAAACTTCACTTTCTCTTCTTTCGCAGACGTATTCTTTGATGCAAGCTCGGCTTTGTCTCTTGCAGAAATTTCAGCTTTGAGAAGGAGGTAATAGCATCTTTCGGAAGATTCTAAATCGGCATTGATAGTCACTACCTCGTTACTTTGAGAGTGAAACTTCATTTTCGGATGATGTACATGAGAAGTCACCGCCCGAGTTTCCCAAAGTCGGCCTCCCAATGATGCAATTGTAGATTGATGAGCAAGGTAATACCATGAATTTAACCGGAATTGTCCGAGATAAAGGTTCCTCTCCAAAGGTGACCCTTAAGTCTATGTAACCCATCGGTCTAGTTCGTGAACCATTGAATCCGGAGAGGTCCGTTCCGTGATAGGGAAAAAGTTCCTTGGTGTAATTCCAATTTTTCTAGTACATCAAGAACATGATGTCACAAGAGTCGCCTTGGTCAATTAAAATTCTTCTTATCTCTTTCTCGGCCATTATTCTTTGAGATTTAAAGTGGAATGTCTTCGTTTACCTTCCCGTTTAGAAGATCGTCATCTCCAAATGACAGTGAAAGCGAGTTGCTACTTGGTTGTGCCGATGATGTAGATGCTACACATTGAATTTCCTTCCACTTTCTTTTGATTGTTCTTCTTTGTAGCTCCTTGGACTTCACCACCTGAGATTACCATTACCACAGGTCGGCCTCTACTCCTTCGAGTGTCTGCCTCTTCCTTATAATCTACGATTTCTTTCCCTCTTATTTCGTCAACCTCTATGTTCTGTACCGTATCTAAGATAAGGATATCCGAGATAGTTGGTAGGTAATAAGGTTTTGATCAATTTGGAGTTATGTCCGGGCTGATTATTCCGAGCTGGTTGTTCCGAGCTGTGGTGGGGTGTACCTGCATAAACACTCCGATGCTGAAGTCAGTAGCAGTGGAGTTAATGCAAATAAGTGATAATTAATGCGTACCTCTCTCCTTGGAATAACTGCAGTATTTATAGGTTTGGGAAGCACTTGGGTGTCATCATCTGAACCATTGGTTGTGGAGGTGCATAGTGGGCTGTTGGATGAACGTTTATGGGCCTTGGCTGTTGAAGGCCCAATCAGTTGGCCTTTTGTGCAGAGAGGGGTGCAAATAGTATGCATGTGATTTCTCCATAACAATTTCTAGTCATCCAAAGGAACCACAACAACAGATAAATATAATACCTTGGTCCCTTGTAACATGATGTTTAAACAAAATTCGAGCATTATCGTTAACCTCACCAGCATCGGTGTTAAAAGACACAATATTGATTTGAGAGTAAAATTAGAATAAAATAATTAATGTTCGATCGAAATAAATAAAATGACACATTTTTTTATTCCTATAATGTCACTTATTTTAAAATGCTTTTCGTTGTATCCTTTTCTAGTGACCAAGAAAGTTTCTATAATATAAAGCTTCTAAAGACCGCAAAGATTCACGACCTTGAATAAAAAAGCACGCACCTTAAAATATTGGTTTAAGATCCAACCGTGCTTTAATCGGTAAAGGCACCGATTATAAACTATATTAAGTGTTAAATTTTATATATATATATATATATATATATATATATATATATATATTTCATAGGACTAAATATTAATCAAAAGAATAATTTTAAAAAAACTATGTGTATACAATTTTATAATTTGATATTGGCTTTTTACACTACGCCAAAACGTATTAGGATGGCTAGCGTTTTTTTGGCCATTGGTAGCGTTTTAAAACGCTAGAGAAAGTGGCGCTACTAATGCGCACACCCCATTAGTAGCGTTTTAAAAACGCTAGCCATTGACCCCGGCGTGTGTTTAGACATACGTAGCGTTTTATATAAAACGCTAGCCATTGACCAGCGCTTTTTACAATTCCTGGCGTTTGTCAGAAACGCTAGGGATCCCATAGCTTTTTTTTTACTACCATTCCTAGCGTTTTAAATAAAAACGCTAGGGATCCCATAGCTCTTTTTACTACCATTCCTAGCGTTTTAAATTAAAACGCTAGGGATACTATAACCCTTTTTACTACCATACCTAGCATTTTATGTAAAACGCTAGGGATGCTATAGCACCTTTTATTAGCATTCCTAGCGTTTCACGTAAACGCTAGGGATCCTCTAGCTCCTCTTTACAATTCCTAGCGTTTTATTTTTAAAGCGCTAGGTATTGAATGAATTTTTAACTTCATTTCTAGCGTTTTCACTTTAAAACGCTACCTATTGATCGATGATTTTTTTAAATATTTTTTATTTTGGTTTGTTCTCCATTTTAATTACAACCTATAAATTCATTCCCTTCCAAACAAATTCAGAAAATACATTCCAATCCAATATCATTCAAACAAAATTCATCAACAAAATTCATCAAATAATATTTCCAATCCAATATATATCATTCTAAGAAGTACTTACAACATAATATAAATCCAATATATACAACATATATAATAACTAAACTATTATGAATCTCAAAACTTGCTACAAAAAGCTAGAAACAAAAGCGCACCACTCCCCTTACTTTGCTGTAAGTTGTTCGTGAGTAATTCGGATATTTTTAAAGTTTGGAAAATATCTTGAAAAATAAAATGAAATAAAATTAGAATTAAAATGTTTATTAAATGTGAGTAAGTATTATAATATCAATATAAAAAGAAATCTAAGTAGTTACCTTGGTTGGGATTGTTACTTTGTCATGAGTGATAATCTCTTTCATAAACCTCATAACGTAGTACCCACAATCATTGTTATTTGGTTGTTTAGGACACTACAAAGCAAAAGATTATAACTTAATTGTCACATTTTTATGACCAAAAATTCAATTAAAATTATAAGAATGATTCTTAAAAGCTTACGTTATGGGTAGCCATCTTGTTTTACTAAGTAGATAATCCCAAGTATTCTTTCAAAGCATCAGTAACGTCATATATATATATATATATATATATATATAACGTTAAGTTGAACAAAATACATATATTAAATTATACAAATTAAAATGAGAGGGTTACACATACACACCTCTCAACCATCTCTACGAAGTCTACGAGACGTTGTAATGGCCTTGAAGTGAATCCGGATAGTAGACAACATTTTGCTTAGGGTTTATTGCAAAGAGTACCCAATGTTGCTCGCAAGTAAATGAATCACGAATGAGTACACATTAATTTACACTATAATACAATCCTCAAAATAATTAAACAAGTGATTGAAGACTAAATTTCTCACCCATTATTGAGTGGTGCCAAAAATAAAGAGTCGCCCTTCAAATGCTTGGCATCCATGAAGCGTGAATGGATATAACTTTGTATTTCACTCTTAATAGCCATAATACGTTCCTCAGTATTACCTTGCTTAAACACAACGATACACGCTGGACACAAGAAGAAATACTTCGTGTCCGCTATGAAAAGGACCGAAGACGATTGTACAAAACCTATAAATAATATATATACAACTTTGAGATCCTCATATATATACTCTAATATATACTCTAATATAAACAACTATTGTGTACAAATAATTTAATACATACCTACTGGTATACTCTAATATCGATGGCAAGTGGCCCAATCCATTTCAACTATAGCTTTCGGATCTTCCATGTTGAGAATTACCAACTGTTCAGTGCCCACAATGTTATCGGCGGTAAAAAATTTGGTCGTCCGGGTTCATTTTTTGAGTGATGTGGACCTTTAGAGAATCGATGTACTTCGGAATTCATCAATGGGAAATTGACCAACATGTTGACCTGGTGTATAGAAGTAGATGGTCGGGAGAGTTTGGTAGTGGAAGGGAAGGTCGGGACACTTTTATGGAAGGGAAGGTCGGGACACTTGGGGTACCTAGTATATATTAAAAAATGATTAATTAGTTAGTTAACACACATTATAGTCATCAACTTATTAACAAAAATATTGTCACTTACAACGACAAGTTGTTGAGCCATGCCACAAAAGTACTAAGTGCTTGATCCACGATGAAATATATCCGCATTAGCAATTGGATGTGCAATGGTGCAGACCCTCTATTGAATAGTCTACCCTAACTCTCAAATGGTTTTCGGGCATGGGTAAATTGTGCGAGTGTGGCACTCAATTGGTTACATATCAAACCCATCGCAACCTTTCGATGTGGGTTTGCAATATATAGCTCACATTCACGATTATCCTAAATCAATTATAAAGAAAAATAAATATACATGATAATTTTATCAAATACATATGTACAAAAAGCAGTCGAGTTTTGTTAAATACCGTGTTGAAGGGATGGTGCAGCTATCTCGGGCGCTATGGGGGTGCAAGGGTGATATAGGTTCAGCAGGGGTGGTGCGGCGAGGGGATGGTGCACCAATCCTTTGTGCCAAGAGTCGCTTAAACATCCTGTCTCTCTTCCATTAACACAAAGAACATTCTTGGATAGCTCGTCATACTTTGCCGCCATGACTTTACAATCTCCGCACCCTTGCTTTGGCTCTTTGGCCCAAACACGGTTGTAGGAGGAATCCCATATCCATAACCTCTAATCCGACCTGTCTCTCTTCCCTTCCCAAGGCACGAGCAAGGACATCTTGTTGACCATCACAATCTGTTAAATCTCCTTGTGATACTGATTGTGATATGCTTTCTGGCGATGCACAAACATAAATAACGGATAAAATTAATAAACAAGTGTCAAGAGAAATTTAATCGACAATAAAAAATATGTCCACGTGTCAAAAAAATCGAGTAACGGATAAAAATAATAAACAAGTGTCAAAGAAATTTAATCGACAATAAAAATATGTTCACGTGTCAAAAAAAAATCGAGTAACGGATAAAAATAATAAACAAGTGTCAAAGAAATTTAATCGACAATAAAAATATGTCCACGTGTCAAAAAAATCGAGTAACGGATAAAAATAATAAACAAGTGTCAAAGAAATTTAATCGACAATAAAAATATGTTCACGTGTCAAAAAAATCGAGTAACGGATTAAAAAAATATAGTCAGACACAAATTCCAACTTGCTAGGAATCATAAAATTAAAATTACAATACATGAATTTTGGAATACTTACAATTTTGTCCTTGACCTCCTTAGTTTTCGGATCCACAATCTCCCCATCCTTGTTTTGTCGGGCCTCTAACCAGATACAGTACAACGATCAAGGGATTCTTGAGTTGGATCTTTCCTCTTGCAAGAACTATTTAAGTTTAATAATTGTTAATCAACTGTAAATTAAAAGATTCATTAAATCATAATAAATTAAACTAATTGTGTCTTACCAATCTTTCTTCAAGAATTTGATATCCACTTGAACCTCCTCTATAAGGGTACTCGGGATTAGAAGCTCTCACTTTATTGGCTTTGCTTTTTTTTTCTATTTAAAAACATAAGTATACATTAATGAATGATATCTTGTTGTGAAAATATATATATATATATATATATATATATATATATATATATATATATATATATATATATATATATATATATAACTTAAATAATTAACATACTAACCAGAAATCCGGATCTGTGAGTGCGTACATCTACAAATTTGGTCCAATCCTCCTTAGTTATAATTAGGCATACGATCTTTGGAGGCTCTGTCCCGATGGTCCCATCAAAGCCGTTTGAGATACTTTTTCCCCACATCGAGTTCTATATGCCCGATGCAACCTTCCCGCTTCCTTGAGTATCCAATCTCTTGGGCATCATCGACATCAAAGTGTTTCTACTTATACATAAAAATGGATTAAATAAATACAACTAAAAATTCACTAAATAAGATTATTAAAGAGGTCTAAAATTATATACTGTATTAAGGACCAAAAATCATCTTTCGGTTTAGGCAAAATCAGTATTATCTTTCTCATTCCAACTTTTTATTGAAATTGGAAAGATTTGTTTCACCTTAGTACCAATAAAGCTAATTAAATTTGTGCCGTTGTCTCCAATTGGCAAACCTTTAACACTCCATCGGACCTTAAATAATTAAATCATTAAATAATTAGATAACTTGGAAAGGTAGAGAACAACATTAATAATTAGTAATTAACTTACCTTATATTTCTCGTGTCCTTTACTTATCCGATGGGACGATATTCTTTTTCGATGTAATTCCTCGGGAGTGAACTTCTTTGTGTTTCTATCACCCCCATCACCACCGACGACTACTCGTGATCACTATGTGATGCCATCCGACTTGCAATGACCCAAATGAAATAGACTCAGTGAGTTTTAGCTTTCTAATTGTTTAGAACCAACAAACACTTAACAAAATATAGAAGAAGCCATGCACTAAGTAAATGTGATGAAAGCCATGCACTAAGTAACCTAGAGTAAACATACATAGGAAAGCCATGCACTAAGTATATAACCTAGAGTAAACATATATAGGAAAGCCATGCACTAAGAACCTAGAGTAAACAGAGAAAGCCATGCACTAGGAAAGCCATGCACTAGTCAAGTTAATAATGCTATCTAAGCTAGACTAATCTAACAACTAATTAGATACAACATTGAGCTAAGTAACAGAGAAAGCCATACAAAAGATACATAACAAACCATAAAAACCATAACAAATAGTCATTGCGGTGAGAGAGGTGGAGAGTACGTGAGTGCATAAATACCTTTTGAAAGGAGAGAGAGAGTGAAAAAGGAAACAAATGGGAGGGAGCTGCGTGGTAAGATAGCACCAAGGAGAGAGAGGATGAACGAAGAGGATGGGTTTTTCGCGCGTTTACGTTTCTGGGTCGCGTTTATGGGTTTCGGGTCGTAGCACCAAGGAGATGAACGAAGATGAGCGAAGAGGGTTTCTGGGTCGTGGAGGTTCGCAAAGGTACGATGAACGAAGTCTACGTGAGTTCGGGTTTGTTCGGGTTACGGGTTGTTCGTGGAGGGTTTCTGGGTCGTGGAGAAGTTAGGTAGATGAAGAGACGCTCACGTGAGTGTGTGAGGGAGATGAGAGAGCGCGCCTTGTAAAAAATTTTAATAGCATCCCTAGCGTTTTTACATAAAACGCCAGGGATCATCTAGCAGCGTGTTTACCATTCCTAGCGTTTTAAGTAAAAGCGCTAGGGATGCTATAGCTTTTTTTACAATTCCTAGCGTTTTTCAGAAACGCTAGGGATGCTATAGCACTTTTTACTACCATTCCTAGCGTTTTATGTAAAAACGCTAGGGATGCTATAGCACCTTTTACTACCATTCCTAGCGTTTTATGTAAAAACGCTGGGGATACTATAGCACCTTTTTACTATCATTCCTAGCGTTTTATGTAAAAACGCTAGGGATGCTATAGCACATTTTTACTATCATTCCTAGCGTTTTATGTAAAAACGCTAGGGATGCTATAGCACCTTTTTACTATCATTCCTAGCGTTTTCTGTAAAACGCTAGGAATTGAATGATTTTTTTAATTTTATTTCTAGCGTTTTTCTTTAAAACGCTATGTATTGACTAATTTTTTTAAATATTTTTTTATTTTTGTTTATTCTCCCTTTTAATTACAACCTATTAATTCATTCCCTTCCAGCAAAATTCATCAAATATCATTCCAACAAAATTCAGCCAATATCATTACAATCCAATATATAGATACACACAAAATTCAACCTATTAATAGATATTTTTGTTTACAAATCATACAACATAATAAGTAACTTACATTATGAAACTCAAAAGTAGCTACAAATTAAAGCTATAACATATATAATAAAGACAACCCTCAATGACTACTGTCTTGACCACTAGATCTCATGATCACTAAGTGATGCCATCGACTCGCAATATAACATAATCCATGTTATTGTTAAATTTACAAAAACAATATAATAATTATCTATTAATAAAAATAACGAGAAATCATTAAGTCTATATTACCTTTTCCTTTTCCTAGACAAAATTTTGTTTGCAATTCGCGTCTTGGTATTTTTTTCCGACGAATAATAATTCCATCATTATGATCTTTTCTAAAATATACAACATCCTCTATAGAAGTATTTTCCCTATTATTGGTTACGATGTTCGAAGAAAGGGTCGTCCTCAACACCAACATCATCGGGTGCTTCATCATCATCGTTGTTATACACAAATTTTTTGTCAATCAATAGAACAATAGACCAATTGATATTAATCGGATCGGTGACATAAAACACTTGTTAAGCTTGCGATGCTAAAATAAAAGGTTCATCTTTATATCCTAACTTGTTGAAATTCACCCGCATGAACCCTAATTCATCAATCAGTAAACCAAGATTATTGTCAACCCATTCACATTTGAACACAGCTCTGAAACATATTGTAATCCAACTCCCATATGTGTTCAATGAAGCCAAAGTAAGACATATTCGCATATATGGGATTTCTATCTTTGCACTTTGGATGCATGCATAGAATGAGCTACAAGAGTCACCCCACTATTTTGCATTTTACTCGATCATCTTGTTCTTTTGTATAGAAAGTGCACTCGTTCATTAGATAGTCATTGTAAGAGAAGACATGTATATTTGGACCTTTTGCTAACCATCTCAATCTTTTTGAAATCGAAACACACTCACCATCAATGTGATGTTTTAGCCATTCTATGAAACTCCTATTGTGTTCTTTTGCTAACCAAACTTGCTTCTTTCCCGGGAATTGACTCTTAAGAATCTCCTTGTGCTTGGCAACATATGAATCAACCTCACTATCATATCATTGTGAAGAACGTACAAGTGTGCTTGCTCTAGTTCTTTCCTTGATACCATCACTAATTTAGTTCCCGTCATCCCTTTACTAATCCTTCCTTCATGACGAGACCTTGGCGGTCCCACGAGAATATTCAAGACTAGATAGATAGCCCAGTGCAAAACTCAATAGCCTCTTCAACTATATAGCGCTCAACAATACAAACCTCGTGTCGTGATCGATTTTTCACATATCCTTTTAATATCTTCATGTAACGCTCAAACGGATACATCCATCTCATGTAACATGGGCCACACAATTGTGTCTCTCTAACCGGATGAACTATTAGATGAATCATTATGTCAAAAAAGGAAGGTGGGAAATACATCTCAAGCTCACACAAAGTGTGATAATTTCTCTTTGCAATGTTGACAACTTTCCAGTGGTCAATCACTCTACTACAAATCGCCTTAAAGAATAAACAAAGTTTGGTTAAGGTCCGACGCACTTTCTTAGGCAAAATGGATCGTATACCAATGGGTAGCAAATTCTCCATGAGAACATGACAATCGTGGGACTTTAGAGACTTTAACTTGAGGTCTTTAATCGATACAAGAGTCGCCACATTTGAAGAGTATCCTCCGGAACTTTAACTCCATGAAGAAACTCACAAAAGACAGTCTTCTCCTTTCTAGATAGAGTATGAGTCACGGAGGTAGATATGCACGTGTACCCTTCTTTACCTAGGACCCAATTCAGTCTCAAACCCATACTAACCAAATCCAACCTTGAGTTGATGGTATCTTTAGTCTTCCCGGCATATTGAGTAAGGTACCAATGACACTTTCAAGACATTCTTTTCAACATGCATCACATCAATGAAATGCCTTACATATAATGACTTCCAGTATGGCAACTCAAAGAAAATCGACTTTTCTTCCACCCCGTTTGCAATCTCTCTCCCGCAAAAGGCTTCCCAAATTTAATGTTCAAATCTTCCACCTTTTCAAATACTGTTGCACCGTCAAAGGCGGGGAGCTCACGTGTTTCTGTATTCCCATCAAATGCCTTTCTCCACAATCGATAGTGATGAGTTGATGGCAAAAATCTACGATGACCAAGATAGATATTCTTCTTACCATGTTCCAACCACATCCAATCTGTGTTATCTTCACATATAGGGCATGCACACGCGCCTTTGTTCTGCATCCGGATAGATTGCCGTATGCGGGAAAGTCGTTAATTGTGCCAAAGATCATAGCCCTCGTGGTGAAACTTTCTTCTCTCGAACCCATCATACACCTCTACCCCAATCTCCCACATTTGCTTCAAGTCTTCAATTAAAGGAGCCAAGTATACATCAATATCATTTCTCGGTTGTTTGGGCCAGAAATTAACAAAGACAAACATCATATATTTGCGTTTCATGCAAAGCCACGTGATAAGTTATAAATCGCCAAAATCACGGGCCATGTATCGTGGGAGCTACTCGATACCGTGCATGGTTAAATCCATCGCCAGACAATGCAAGGCGTAGGTTTTCGGTCATCCCCGAAATTAGGATACTCAATATTGATTTTTTCCATTGCGGAGAATCACGGGTGTCGAGCATACCATCTTTAATCCTTTCATCCTCATGCCATGTCAAGTGTTTTGCATCTTCGAACTACGATACATGCGCCTAAATCGAGGAATTATAGGAAAATACCACAACACCTTTTGTGGAGCGGACTCTTTCTTTTTATACCGCTGTGCATTACATTTAGGACACGACTTTAACAACAACGCATGTTCATTCAGAAATAAAATGCAATCATTCGGACAAGCGTGTATCTTCTCATAGTTCAAGCCAATAGACCCCAACATTTGCTTTGCATCATACGTCCGAGAAGGAAGCACATTATCATTCGGCAACATTTCTTTCGTAAGTGAGAGTAAATCGGTAAAGCTCTTATCCGTCCATCCATGGCGAGTTTTCAAGTTATACAACTTGATCACACCAATAATTTTGTGAATTCATTACAACCCGCATACAATGGTGTCTCTCGCATCGCTTATCAACTTCTCAAACATTTCGGGACAATCATTAAGATCCTCTTCAACCACCTTTGCCATCTCTTCAAATTCGTTCGCATCAAATGAATGTGTTCGTGTCAAGCGGCGGCGCATATCTCTTACTAATATCATTCATATTTGAAGATTCACCTTTTTTTCTCACCGTGCATTATCCAACAAGTGTAACTTTGATCAATTCCATTCGCCTTTAAATGTCGTGGTCAACTCTGCGAAGAATCGATTTTACATAACAACACCTTAAACAAGGACATTTCATACCACTAGAAGTCCCTAAACGCTCAACAAAGACAAACTCACAAAATAATCCACTCCGGTAATACATACTCCTTGGACAGACGATTGGCAGACATCCAATTTCTATCCATAATTGCCAAATATTTATAATAAAATCACGAGAAGAGAACTTTAACATATGACCCATCAAGCAATTCGAATATAATGAAGAATCAATTCATATAAAAAAACAAACAAAATTTCCTCTTTTAAATTTTTTCAATTCCACTCCTTATTTTCCCAAGCTATATCTATATCATATTCTATTTCTATTCTCGGTCCTTTGGTCAAGACAAATGAACCATATAGTCTAGTCTTCCAAACAATTAATTTATGTGTAACAAGAAGAGGCTAGTGGTGAAAAAAAAAGAAGAAGAGTCTAGTGTGCACAAGTGACAAAACTAATATATTTCTAAACTAGAACCCACAATTAATATCTAACAAGAAACAGAGAAAGGCAGTAAAACTCACCAATGTTGTCCGAGTGAGAGAGATGATGTTAAGCGAGAGAGATGATTTTCGTTGAGAGAGATGATGTTAATTTGAGTTAGGGTGTTAGGGTTTTGCGTTTACGGGTGAGTGATTTTGCGCTTTTACGGGTAAGAGTGTTAGTTTGAAAGAGGAAGTAGCTCAATGTGAAACAAAAAAATTATTTAACCATACCTAGCGTTTTCTAAAAACGCTAGGATCTATCTAGCGTGTTTTCTAAATACCTAGCGTTTTGAGTAAAAGCGCTAGGGATATGTCTAGAGTGTTTACTAAATACCTAGCGTTTTATAAAAACGCTAGGGATCTATCTAGCGTGTTTTCTAATTGGCTAGCGTTTTGAATAAAAGCGCTAGGATCTGTCTAGCGTGTTTTCTAAATAGCTAGCGTTTTCTAAAAAAACGCTAGGGATCTATCTAGCGTGTTTTCTAATTGGCTAGCGTTTTGAATAAAAGCGCTAGAGGATCCGTCTAGCGTGTTTTCTAATTTGCTAGCGTTTTGAGTAAAAGCGCTAGAGGATCCGTCTAGCGTGTTACCTAATAGGTAGCGTTTTACTTTAAAACGCTACTAATGGTGTAGCGTGTTATTAAAATGGCTAGCGTTTTTATAAACGCTACTAAAAGTGGCGATCTCTTTTTACAATTCTGGCGTAGTGTTATTTCACTCAAAAATAATTATTTTTTTTTCAATTTCAAACAAGAATTTCCAATTTTTTTTTTAAAATTGGCCGATTCAAACCAGTTCCCACATCTAGTTTTTGTCCGATTCTATCCCAATTTTTCCGATTCTTGGTCGATCCGACCGGTTCGAGACAACTTTGGTTCTGCGACAAACCGGACCGATTACATGGCGAGTTCACGGTCCAAGCGATTGATCACCGTCGATACGACTCGGTTCTCTAAACCATGGTTGTGACATTGGAAGGAAATCACGGGTATTGCTGCTGCATAGATTCTCATTTCTCACGAAGCAACTCATGCATGCTAATTACGTGTCCTCTTGCTGCTAATTACAGATTCTCAATTCTCATGCATTGGCTCCATTGTGTGGCTTCATGACACCTTGAGTGGATCACACATCCAACGGTCGGAATTTCACAATTATTTAACCGTTGGAGCTGTCTTGTTTTCTATAAAATGGGTTTCTCCATACTTTTATTAGTATCATGCATAGGAAGAAAAATATATAGAAAGAGAGAGTGTGTTTCAAGAAATTTGCTGGTTCTTTTTGTCAAAAAAATAAATAAATTTGCTGGTTCTGTTTAGCAAGAAACATGAAAAGCCTTATTTATAACAAGAGTTCTCTAGATATTACTATTATATTTTAATTGCTTCTGAAGAATATTGAATGGCATCGCATGACTTCACATGAGGCGTTAGGTGTCACCACTCCCAATGTTTGGCCAAGTGTTTCTTTGCATGTCTTCTTTGTATTATTTACATGTCAGCATTTATTACTTTTTACATGTCTCGATGATTATCTTTCGACAATTGCCTCATACGTGTCGTCTTCATCTTTCTAATTCTTGTCTTCTATGCACCGTTTGCATGTGTGATTGGTACTTTATTTGAAACATGTACACAACTGTTGTAGGACTGCTGCACAGTATTCATTGCTGACGTGATCAAATGCGTGATCAACTGCCTACAATGATTTTGTACAAGTATTAAACAAAGTACCTACCAAGCGTGCAAACGGTGCATGGAAGACAATAACTTAAAAGATGAAGAAGATACCTACAAGGCAATTGTCGAAGGGTAGTTATCAGGAATGTAAGAAGCGATAAATGTTGACATGCATGTAATGCAAGAAGACCTGCAAAGGGGCACTTGGGCAAACATCGAGAATGGTTGCATTTAATGCATCATATGAAGTCATGTGAAGATATTCAAAGACTCTTCAAAAGCAATCAAATTGTATATTAAAGTAGAGAAATTCCAATATCAAAAAAAAAAGTAGAGAAATTCCAAGAGAACTCTTGTCTACTTGTGAAGCCATAGAAGATGTAAGAAAGAGAAAACATCTATAGAATAGATTTTCTCTTGTAGGTTCTTTCATGAACCTTAGGCTATCCTTTGGATTTAGCCATAGCACCTAGGAGAGCTTTTGTATTTTGCACTTATTTACAATCATAAATAAAAATTCTGGTTTTCTACATAATTATTGTATACACTACTCAAATGTGGAAGCAGCAGTAGAGCCATGTTCAAAGCCAAATATACGTGTGCTACTCAAGTTTATTTACTATCATTTGTACTATAATTAAGTATATACACTAAAGATAATCATATTGAAAATATAATGGACCAAGAAGAAATATGTAATGTAGAACATCTACAAATTAATGAAGAAGGTTGACATTATGAAGGTGGTATTCTTATAGATCCAACTTTATTTTAGAAAATACAAAAAGAAGATTTGAATTTAACAAAAGATGCAAATAAAAAAAGAAAGAATTGGAGGGATTATGAAGAGATTTAATCATAAAGAAAATATCATATACTATGGGAAAGTAAGTGAATCACCTTCTGATATAGAAACACTCCTTATATATAATTATTAAATAAAAAGACAAACGGAATTAAAAAGAAATATAAAGAAAGAGGAACATAGAAATAAAATAGGATATATTCACATAGGAGCGATATAAGTATCGATTAAAGAAAATTTTCAAGAATGAATAAATTCACCAATGAAATTAATTTCAAAAGATGATAAAATTACAGACCCAGTAGATAAAATTTAATTAGATCGGGAGATAAAATTTTCTCAGTAACTTATTGTGTTAATTATGCATTAACAAATTCACATCATAGTATTTCATTTAGAGACAACAAAAGAATAGATATACCTAGTTTATTTGAAGACATAGGAAAAATTATTATCCAAAAAGAAATGAAATAACGGGATTAGGAAAACTGATAAATAAACCCATAATATTATACTTAAGAAGAACTTAAATTCCAAAATCAATTAAATTTTATGATCTAGAAAAAATAGAAGAAAATATAATAAATTAGCAAATCAAGTAAAAGAATATTTAACACTATATATAAAGAATAGAATATGAGTAATTTATCTAGAATTAAGATGGAAAGATTTACTAATGCTGTAAAAGGAGAAATCAAATAAGAGAGGTAATAGAAAAACTTATAAAAAGATTAGAATGTTTACAAATAAAAAAATGAAATAGAACAACAAAAAATATATAGAATGCATGTCAAAAATAAGTAAAATAAGTAAAAGAGAGTTGAGCAACATAAGGAGCTTGAGAAGTTGCATTTGAGGTAGAAACATCCAAAGGAGAGTTTTGAAGCTGACATTGTTGATGATGTAATTGTAATTCAAATAAGTAAAGTTAGTTTTAGCTTTGTACATAAAAGGCATGAGGAGGTGTATAGAAATTGTGTAAGGGTGGCACAAAATAGCTAGTGTTTAGGCGCCCAGTGGCAACTTGGTAATATATACCAAGTTTGTAATCAAAAAATGACACAGTGAATAACAGAATAACTGATTTTCCCTTCTCTCGTTTACTTTCGATATCATTTCTCTCTCGCAACTTTCGACGGTGATCGAAAGAACCACCACCACGAATTCAACAAGATTCCAACAATTGGTATCAGAGCAAGCGGTTCAGGCGGAGGTTATGGCGCCACGCAGGAAACACGAACAACGGGCAATTTCGAAAGCTACGGTGTTCGACGGAAGCAACTACTGGCGATGGGCGGCTCGGATGAAGGTAGTCTTCCGGTATCAAGGTGTGCTTGAAGTAATCAGAGATGGCGTGACACCATTGGGGTGGCTCCCACAGGAAGCACAACGAACAACCTTTCGTGAACAATCCAAGAAAGATGACAAAGCAATTTTCTTGATTCATCAATGTGTTGATGCGAATGTTTTGGAGAAGATAATTGAATACGGAAACCGCGAAAGAGGCGTGGGACGTATTAGCAACTACTACTCCGGTGATAAGCAAGCGAAGAAGATGAAGTTGATGTCGCTGCGTTGTCAATTGGGTTTGTTGAAGATGGAAGCAAATGAAACCATAGCACAATTTGTAAGCGAGTTAGTATCACTAACAAATCAAATGCGTAGTGCGTGGTGGTTTGTAAGTGATGCAATGAAGGTAGAAAATTATTGGTGTTACTCCTAGCTTTGATAATGTAGTCTCGGCAATTGAGCAATCTAAGGATCTAGATAGTTTAAAATTGGAGCAATTGATAGGATCCTTAGAAGCACATGAAATTAAACTAAAAAGTAGAGAAATTGCCAAGAAAGAAGATAAAGAAGGTGTGAGAGCATGCACGCTCAATCACGAGAAGAAAGGAAATAATGGAGGTGAATCTTGGAAGAACAAGAAGGGTAAAGGGAAATGGAATAATAACAAGAATGAGGGAGGAGACTCAAAGAATGGAAATCAGAAGAAAGGAATTGATAATTCTGGTAAGAAGAAGAAGAAATCCAAGGATGAAATCCAGTGTTATAACTGTCAGAAATGGGGCCACTATGCAGATGAGTGTGAGAATCCTAAGGTACCTAGGAAGAAGAATGAAGAAGCACACTAGCACGTGACTCTGATGAAGAAACAGTGATGCTTATGGCCATCATTGACAGTATAACAGGTGATGAAGTGTTGGTAATGGCAGTAAAAAATAAAGAAACAGGTGAAGAGGAGTGGTGGTATCTAGATACAGGCTGTTCCAATCATATGACTGGTCACAAAGACTGGTTTTGTGAACTTGATGAAACTGTGAAGAGAAGGATAAGGTTTGGTGATGGTAGAGCTGTGATGGCAGAAGGAATTGGCAAAGTAGCTATAAGGAGAGAAGATGGTAAGAAGATACTGGTGAGTGATGTGCTGTATGTACCTCAAATGAAGAGTAATTTGCTTAGCTTGGGGCAATTACTTGAGAAAGGCTACTCAATGAACATGAGTGATGGATTCATGGTAGTAGCAGACAAGGAAGGGAACACTGTCTTGAAGGCTCCTGCTTCAAAGAACAGGACCTTCAAAGTAGGTGCCAATATGTTTGAACAGAAATGTCTGTCTGCACAGACTAGTGAAGAGGCTTGGAAATGGCATAGAAGAATGGGGCATCTGAACTTCAATAGCTTGAAGAATTTGGAGAGAAAGAAGATGGTTAAAGGACTACCTCTAATTGAAATGCCAAGTCAGATATGTAGCAGGTGTTGTGAAGGGAAGCAGCCCAGGAAATCATACAATTCAGAAATCTCAACAAGAGCTAAGGCAAAACTTGAAGTAATTCACTCAGATGTGTGTGGACCCTTTGAAGTCAAATCTCATGGAGGTAACTTGTATTTTGTTTCCTTTATTGATGATCTTACTAAAAAGATGTGGATTTACTTGTTGCAAAGAAAAAGTGATGTGTTTGCAACATTTAAAGAATTCAAACGGTTGGTCGAAAAGCAAGCTGGCAGGCCTATCAAACAATTGAGAACTGATGGGGGAGGTGAATATACTTCACTTGAATTTGAGAAGTTTTGCAAAGATGAAGGGATTGTACATGAGGTGATAGCTCCATACACACCTCAGCATAATGGAACTGCAGAAAGAAGGAACAGAACCATACTAAACATGGTAAGATGCATGTTGAGAGAGAAGCACTTACCAAATGAATTCTCAGGCGAGAAAGTGTTGCTCTGCGACTCACATTTTGAATAGAAGTCCTACAAAGAGACTAGAAGACACTACACCGCAGAGTAAGCATGGTGTGAGTCCAAGCCAAGTGTGAAACATTTCAAGGTATTTGGATCACTAGCTTATAGACATGTGCACGAGCGAGAATAGAAGAAAGCTTGATGCTAGGTCTCAAGCTATGATATTTGTTGGCTATCATAGCACAGGTGCCTACAAGCTTTATGATCCTTTAAACAAGAAGATAGTGATCAGCAATGATGTGATAATAGATGAGACAAAGGAATGGGACTGGAGTAATGCAAGAGAGAAAGAGACTGAGACTGTGACAGTTGAATTAAATGCAGAGAATGATGCTCCAAACAATGTAGAACCTGCAGAATTGAATGATGACAATGTTGGTGAACCATCTAGAAGACCACAGAGACAAAGGATTATGCCTAATAGATTTCAAGACTATGAGGTATTCCCTGATACAGCCATAAACACAGATGGTGAACTATTGCAGCTAGGCCTCCTTGCTGAAGCAGAACCAATTTCACTACAAGAAGCATTAGCTAATCCTCATTGGAGGAAAGCTATGGAAGAAGAACTTCAGGCAATTCAGAAGAACAGAACTTGGGAAATGATGAAGTTACCAAGTGACAAGAAGGCAATTGAAGTGAAATGGGTTTACAAGACTAAGATGAAGCCAAATGGAGAGGTTGCAAAATATAAGGTCAGTTGGTTGCAAAAGGTTTCTGCAGAAACGAGTTTAGACTACAATGAGATTTATGCTCAAAGAGCTAGAATTGAAACTATTAGACCCGATAGTTGCAATTGCTAGCATGAAGAAGTGGAAAATGAGCCAACTTGATGTGAAATCCGCATTCCTCAATGGTCCATTGGAGGAAGAAGTGTATGTAAGGCAAGCACACAGGGTTTGAATTGAAAGGAAAAGAAGATAGGGTAATGAAGTTGAACAAGGCCCTATATGGTTTAAAGCAAGCACCTCGTGCTTGGAATAAGAAAGAATTGATGAGCTTCCTTCAACAACTAAAGTTTGAAAAATGCATGTGAGAACATGGAGTGTACTAAGGAAGGACAATACAATTTGGTGTTATCATAATTTGTTTGTATGTAGATGATCTCCTTGTCTTTGGTGAAAGTGAACAAGAAATCAAAGCCTTCAAGGAAAAGCTAATGAGTGAATTTGAAATGTCCGATATGGGCAAGCTTGCATACTTCCTAGGAATGGAGTTTGTGACATCTAAAGGTGGCATATTTCTTCACCAAAAGAAGTATGCTACTGATATCTTGAAGAGGTTTAACATGATGGAATGCAATCGCTACAACACCAAAGCAGAACCGGTGGAAAATTGACAAATGATGACTCGATAAACTAGTTGTGAGTACACTATATAGGCGGAGTAATTGGCTCATTGAGATACTTGTGTAACTCAAGACCTGATATAGCCTATAGTGTAGGAGTGGTGAGTAGATTCATGGAGAAACCAAACAAAACTCACCTAATTGCTGCAAAGAGAATTCTGAGATACATAAGAGGTACCCTAGACTGTGGAATTCTGTTTCCTGCAATGAATAGAATGTCCGATATTGAAATAATTGGATTCATCGATCTTTGATTGGAGTGGTGATATCAAGACGCAGAAAAGCACTTCAGGTTACATATTCATGCTTGATAAAGCTCCTATATCATGGTGTTCAAAAAAGCAGAATGTTGTGGCTCTATCGAGCTGTGAAGCTGAATATATATCAGCAGCCCTTGGAGCAAGTCAAGCTATGTGGCTTGAGATGCTGCTAAGTGAATTGAAGATGAAGAATGACAGACCTATGGTACTAAAGGTAGACAACAAGTCTGCAATTGATTTGGCAAAGCACCCCATAGCTCATGGAAGGAGCAAGCATATTGAAATCAAATATCACTTTCTTCGTGATCAAGTCAACAAGGATAAGCTGAAGATAGAATATTGCAAATCTGCAGAGCAAGCTGCAGACATGCTCACAAAACCTTTGAAGCCGAGGAAGCTTGAAGAAATGAAGAACATAATTGGCATGTGTAGCTTAGGTGATTTGAATTAAGGGGGTGTGATGTAATTGTAATTCAAATAAGTAAAGTTAGTTTTAGCTTTGTACATAAAAGGCATGAGGAGGTGTATAGAAATTGTGTAAGGGTGGCACAAAATAGCTAGTGTTTAGGCGCCCAGTGGCAACTTGGTAATATATACCAAGTTTGTAATCAAAAAATGACACAGTGAATAACAGAATAACTGATTTTCCCTTCTCTCGTTTACTTTCGATATCATTTCTCTCTCGCAACTTTCGACGGTGATCGAAAGAACCACCACCACGAATTCAACAAGATTCCAACAGTTGATTGGTTGATGTTTAAGTTCACTCCTACAAGTGAGTTCTTCTCATCCCTATCTTCTTGATATACTTGGGGACTTAGAGTACCAATTGTTACTCAAGCTCTTCTTGTTGAAAAACGAAATATGATGTGTGTGAAATGTGAATTGGAATATTGCTAATATGTTGAGATAGTGAAAATGACCTTGTTTTGCCATATTTGAACATTTTTAAATTTGATTGCAAATTGAGGAAATGATTGTGATAAATATGTTTGTATATGTGTTATATTGATTATTTTGTGTTCAACAATTGATTTTGGATTGGGAAACATTGGGCACTCAATGGGAAAGTTAAAAAGATCCAAAAACATCATAAATTGAACTATGTTAATCTTAACCGGCCGGGGGTTGTCCCAACTCGACCCAAGTTAGTTCCTGATCTATCTTGCGAAAATCTTTTTAAAACAACACAGTCGGGGTTGTCCCAACCTGACCCGTGTTAGCTACTGATTGCAGGTATGTTCTTTGGTATTTTTCACTCAAAATCAGGGGTGTTTCAATTCATTCCCATCCTTTATGTGGAAATATGATAAGTATGACTGTTAGACTCAATTTAGTGATGAATGATTGTTTATGCGCAAACTATTTCTGAATGACTGCTTATGTACAATTGATGGATCAATGTTGGTTCTTTCTTGATTATGTATGAATCATTGAGTTTGAACAATATGAGAGAACTATCTATCAAAAATATTATAATATAAATGGACTAACGAACTATAAGAGGCGTATTTAGATTGAGACAAAAGTCTCAAGGCTAAGGCTCATTCGGAAAGAATTTGGGACTCCTATTTGATCTCAAATAGTATTTTCGGGTGCATCAATGATAATTGAATAAAAGACATTGTATGAGTTATGGTCAGGTGTTATATGAGAAACTCACTGAGATTTCATTGAAATCTCATCTATCATATTTTGTGGTTTTTCAGATAAGCAGAGAAAGTTGGATTATCTGAAGTCAAGGATTATGTTTATGATTTTGAGATTTGCTAGATTATGATCATGTATTTGAAGACTCATGGACATTTTCTATTATTGTATTATTCTATAAAAGCACCAATGTTTTTGAAGAAACTCAAATATGTTGAACTCCCTTATGTATCGATTTATATATATTAGGGGTGTCAAAGTGGTCCATTTATCCACTGGATCGATATCCCGGTCCATCCATAACAAAATCAATCAAATCCTTCCGTACAATAAAACAAATATTAATGGATTGAATTGGATCCATCCATTTAATTTGTGGCTTGTGATCCAGCTATTTTTTTTTTTTTTTAAATTCATTGGATTACAAAAAGTACACAAAAAATATTGATGGCCGGAGCTCTGCCACCACCACCATATATAAGCTTCTATTTAATTATCTATTTATATAATATATATATATATATATATATATATATATATATATATATAGATATATAGATATGTTTATAAATATAATTATTTTTGAAAAGAAAAGATAACAATTCTGCACCATTAAAAAATAAAAAATAAAAAATTTATGACTAACTTTTTTGACTCATAATTTTTTTTTTATTAGAAGATTTTTATATTTTAAAACTATTAATTAATAGATTGGAATCATTGGATATACATCCATTAACAAGTTTTTAATAGATGGATTGGATGGATTTTTTATGTCAATGGATGAATTGGATTTATTTCTTACAATTCAAATGGATATAAATTTTTAAACGGATTTCTCCAGTCCATATATTATAATCCAAATTCACATCCATTTTGACACCCCTAATTTATATATATATATATATATATATATATATATATAGAGAGAGAGAGAGAGAGAGAGAGAGAGAGAGAGAGAGAGAGAGGATCCATTGACACGGTGTAAGTCATTTGACTTACACCAAATCTCATATATATATATATATATATATATATATATATATATATATATATATATATATATATATATATATATATACTTTGAACTTTTGACTCTTGTTATATACTGAAAATGATTTCAGTTTATTGTATTCAAATTGATATAAATGGATGGATTGGATTTATTTCTTACAATTCAAATGGATATAAATTTTTAAACGGATTTCTCAGGTCCATCTATTATAATCCAAATTCACATCCATTCAAACCATCCATTTTGACACCCCTAATTTATATATATATATATATATATATATATATATATATATATATATATATAGAGAGAGAGAGAGAGAGAGAGAGAGAGAGAGAGAGAGAGAGAGAGAGAGAGAGAGAGAGAGAGAGAGAGGATCGATCCGTTGACACCAGGTGTAAGTCATTTGACTTACACCAAATCTCATATATTCTTTGGTAGTACCTTTGGTAGTATTCCTGCAGTCCCTTCTAGCCAAATATATAAATTTGGTATGTTTGATATCAAATCACGATATGTTGTCAATACTATTGAGCAGACTGTTAAAGTCGCTTATAATATTCAGACAATAAAATTATTAGATAAAAAAGATTTACTTCCTTATAAAGATTATAATTTTATTCATATTGGTCTTGTGCAAATTGCCTTTAAATCTTTAACTTTAGTATTCTAGCATATGTTAGAGATGGTGTTGAGATAAAATCCTTTTTGATATATGGTTTTAATGATAACAAACCTTATGAACTAAAACTTAAGTATTCTGAATGGTGCTCTACTAATGGGTATCTTGAGTTTGTTGAAAAGAACAGGTTTCTTTCAAGTGGACATGCTAGAAGCAAATTAGATCAATTCATTGTATGTCATTCTCAACAAATTGAAGAATTAGAGTAGCACCAACAAAGTTACAAGAATAGTAATGCAAGCTTCATGAAGACATATTATCTTTACTATTACAATGTGTGGGACTAAGAAATTCACAAAGAGAAAAGAGAAGACATTAGGCAATCAAAGTAAATGCAAATCATCTAAGTGAATTCCTATCAAGATAGTCCTAATAACCTAATGACTAGATGGATCAAAGGTTTCTACAAGTCTCTACAAAGGAGATTCGCATAGTCATTAATCAGGTTATATTCTACCAATGCTCTCTTACTCAAAGGTTCAAAAGCTTATCAAGAAGTATATCAAAGAGCAAGACTAAAACATGCAAAAAGTCAAGGGTAGAAATAAACATAAGAAGGTTCACATATGAGAAGGTTCAATAGTTAAAGAAGGTTAAAATAGTTGGAGAAGGTTCAAAGATAAGAAGGTTCAAATAAACAAGCAACCTACTCTAGGAAACTTCAACAACTAAAGAACAATCACTCTCATTGATGAACTAAAGAAGAGGTACTCAATGATTCTTCCTAAAAGCATCAAAGTTTATTGGGTTGAGGAATAATCATTTGAGAAAGTTTGCTTAAGTCAACAGAACATTTGACCAAGTCAAGAAAATGTATTAAATGAAGAAGAGGTAAATCAACGATTCTTCCTAGGAGCATCAAAGTTCATTCAAGTAAGGAATAATCATTTGAGAAGGCTTGACCAAGTCAAATAAGAAGGTTTTACCAAGCCAATACTTTTCATAGAAGATAAATAATTGAGAGTGTTAAAACTCTAGAAGGTTCAGACTACAGAAGGTTTGACCATGGCAAAAGAAGGTTAAACCAAGCCAAAGACTTAGCAAACTAAGGCTCTACCATGGTCTACAATATTGGTATATTATAAAGGTAGAATAGCCTTGAGAAGGTTAACTCGTGAGAAGCTTAAAAAATAAAGTCAACAGAAGGTTTGACCAATCTAATGAAGGTTGGTGAAAGTCAAATGTAGAAGGTGTAGAAAGTCAACAGAAGGTTGACCAAAAGTCAACAGAATGTTTGACTAAAGTCAAAAGAAGTTTGACTAACAAAACACCTTGGAAGTATAAGTTCAACGTTAAGAAGGTTAAAGTGAAGGAAGAAACAATGTTCAGAAGATTGCTGGAAACCATATCAAATTTATCCCAAACACATTAACTCTTCTTGAATGATCTTAAGGTGAATTAAATGAAGATTCCAAGTCATAAAATGTGTTGAAAGTGTGAATATAAAAGGAGGTAATGAATGATTATTCATATGGCACATTTGAGGTGTTTATTCATGCTAGGAAGCTTTAGAAGGTTGATTCAAATTAATTCCAAGCTGTCCAACGGATATAACTGAAGCATGGTTATAGAGTAGACTACTAGAGGAGCACAATGTCAGAAGAAGAAGGTTGAATGTGTCAGTTAAAGCATAAAGACAGACTTCAGAAGGTTCAAAAGCTGTCAACTTTTGTACCTTACTTAAAGTCACTCCTATGGACCAAAGGATACTCCAAAGAGTTCCATTCAAGTTTCTAACGGCTCTATTCAACTCCATTCAAATTTCTAACAGCTATATTCAGTCTCCATGGCTATTTAAAGGCTGGAATTCGAAAGTTCAAGGCATGAGTTTTGGTTGGAACCTCTCATCTTTCAAGCTTCTCAAAGAAACATCCAACCTTCTCATCCCACACTCCAAGCTTCTAATGTAAAATTCTGGGATTCTTTTAGTGAGTGTGTGTTAGCTTGATGAGCATCATTGTATACACTTTGTGTAATTTATTCTCAAGCTCTTAAACATCCCAAAACCCTTATTGTAAACATTATCTTGTAAATATCTCACCAAACTACCTAGAAAGAAAGGTGAGTGTTAATGAGAAAATACAACATGTGTAGTGTTCTATCAAGCTACCTAAGGAGTAGGTGAGTGTTGATGAGAAACTACAATGTGTGTGTTGTTCTATTAAGCTACCTAGGATAGGTGAGTATTGGTGGTGATTATACTTGATAAGGTGATTCTTAGGTAACTAGTGGAGAGTTTCTAAGAGAGTGGAAACAAATTTAGGCGTAGGCGTGTGTAAGAGTGCACTAGGTCTGTTGTGTGTGATCAAAGCTAGTGGTGGTGAAGTCTTTTGTGTGTTGATCAAAAGCAAGTGTAATGACTATTTGGAAAATAGTGGAAATACTCACGTGGACGTGGGGAGAGGAGTAGCAGAGGTTTGGGTGAACCTCATAACTCTACTTGTGTTATTTACTAGCTTTCCTTACTATCTTCTAACATGCTATAACATATTCACCATCGTCTAAACTATGAGAAGGTTGATTTATTCAACCTTACGAAAAACGCTTTTTAACTAAGAACTTATAATCTATGATTTAATCTCAAAGTTAAAACCAACATATCTCTTACAAGCTATTATTCATGACTATCCCTCATCATTAAGAAGTTAGTATCCTATATTGATTATCTATTGTTACTAACCTTCTTCATTGAGTAGTTAGTGTTTTATATTGATCATCTATTGTTACTAACCTACTCAAGTATTTTATGCATAAAACATATACTGTTTTAAAAAGCATTTATAGAAGCTTCAATCTGAAATGTTCTCATCTTCATAAGCTTCTCTACATTAAAGAGTTTATCCTTCGAATATATCTTTCTTGGTAATATGTTCCTCAAGTTATCAAACACTAAATTACCATGTTCAACAAAAGGATAAAATTCATATGATGTACAAAATGTTTCTATGCATAAATACAACACAAGACTCATTGAGAATTGAACTTACTTAACTAGAGAAGGTTCATCATGTGGAACCTACTTAACAAAAAGAAGGTTCAATGCATGGAACCTACTCAAGAAGAGTATGTCTTGTGAAATTGTTTTAAGCTAACTATCTCATCTCCAAGTATCAACTTGAGTGGACATTTTCTATGTTGCAGGTTATAAATTTTCAAAGGGTCACAATTCAACCCCCCCTTCTTGTGACTCTATATGCCACTTCAGATGGTAGATGCAGAGATTTCATATCTTCTCTAGCTGCTTTAATAGAAACAAGTCTATGTCATGGACCTGTTTATTTTAATGTATCTCCAAATTTGAGTTTGTTTTTATCTGACAAAAATATTATTGATGCTATGCAACTCACTGTGAATACTAGTGGGTATAATTATACACCAGGTAGTGAAATAATAGCAATATGCTATAGAGTGTATTATAAGGTTTTGAATACACTTAATCCAAAGGTAAAACAAATATCTTTCCCAGGGACAACAACTCTTGTCCAAACCAATTTATTAACTTCAAATATAGTGACCAATAGGTTAGTTATATGGAATGAAATCAACTTTCCTAAGACATGGTCGCTACCCCAGGCAGTGGAACCTGAACCTGTCTTAAATAAAGAGATAGATCAAATTACCCAGACAAATGAAGGGGATATAGAAATAAAATTTAATCCCCAAAGGGTTATTAGAATACCAAGAAGTCTTTCAGCAAGGCATTCTGTTAGTGAGTTTTATACAACTCCTAGTGAACTACATAGACCTTCTACTTCTCATCCAATAGAAGAAATAGAGACAGTAGAAAATATTAGAATTAGTGAGAACAACATTCCACATGGTATATATCAGAAAACCTCCCAGAGTAGGGAATCTCCTACTCAATCAGAAATGAGTTTTCATTTATAAATGGGTTACATATTAGATTTCTCTCCCGGTACGTAGTGGAATGAGAGAACTCATCAATGATGAGTTCCGACAGGATAGATATGCCCAATTTAGGGAATGGTATTTTAAGAAATTCTCTTTTCTTGAACTTAATAAGTTTAAGGATGATTATTATGAGGACATGACTATAACACAGGATTATATTCCTTTTGTGAAATGGTTTGTTAAGTATTTTACTAATAAAATCAAAAATGAAATTGATAATGAAATTTTAGTTCTTAATTCAAAGAATTGGGAAACTATGAAAGGAGAAAAAATTAATAGTATTTTTCCACCGACACAACCTATAAATTTGGGTCAAAATGTAGAAGCCGATGCTTTTATCAGTTTACAAAAAGTTGAAAGCAATCAAGTTACTATTAGAGAATTAAATTCTTTGTTAAAAGCTCAGAATTATACAAATATTTTCCTTAATTGTTTAGGAGAGCAATTTGTTTCTCTTGAAAAAGATTTATTATCTTTAAAGGAATTAGTTGAAAAACAAATTTTCCAACAGAAATTAATTTTTGAACAAACTAATGAGTCTAAACTACCTATGATTACAGAGACTCATATAGTACAACCTCCTTTGCCAGTAAAAGGTTTCAAAATGGAAGATAATACTTCTGAATTTATTCATATTTTGCAAGAAAAATTAAATAATTTAAATTTAAGTGTTTTATCTCAGGGAAATATTTCTCATGTTCTAACCGTGTGTCCTTTGGTGACTTTCACTAGTGGTTGTGTTATTTCATATAAGCATTTGTATCTATTCAATTAAATACATTTGAATGAAGAGATGCATTCATTCATAGATGAATGTGATTTGTGACTCCAAATGGAGAGACACTTCTCTTCACCAAATGATATGAGTTGGTCTATATAGAACAACTTTACAAGTAGAAAAGATATAGATTGTTCATATGTCTAAGACAAAACTCTACCAAATTCAATATTCCAAATCATTCTCTTTCTTCTCTTAGCGCAAATTGAAGTTAAGGAGCTATTGTTCGCAAATACTATTGACGATACGCTTGGTGTGGGTGTGCAAACCATGTCAAGGAACTCCATTGTATCCCGAAGTGGATTCGTTGGTCATCCTATTGCATCCAATCTAGAGTGATTGGTGGGGGCGAATCGAACCTAAAACCTAATGTTTACACACGGCTTAGAGTTTTGCGCAATGATAAATTCATATTCTCTTTTGTCCTATAATTTAAATGTTGTTCATATTTATTTATACTTATGATGATTTTCTATGTTTGGTTGTTCTTCTTAGTTACAGAATTATCTCACCAACAAATGTTCTCACATGACTGACATCATTTGTTACCTCTAGGACGACAAGCTATCAAATATGGCATGCCGCCTATTACAAATTTGTCTAAGAACTCTAATGTTGTCCTTTCACCGATGCGAACGTCGTCCCCACTGTTAGTAGCTGATCCATATGCCTGTATACGAAGAGTCCCCTTTCTATCAACTACAACAATTCTTCTCTAGAAGTACTAGTCATGATTGACTGCTTGCCAAGGGTTTCTGCGATGCAAAAGAACACATGCCTCCACATTCAGAACCTTTGAGGGTATCGGGCCTCTATGTATTCAAGAATTTCAAAAGAGTAGTCGTTGAACAACTTATTCTTCTCTACAACTTTGATCTATCACTGTTCTTCTTTTTCTGCACACCTAGCAATGCTATTGCCTTTTTGTTGCTCCTCGTGTACTAATCTTATAATATCCTCTTAAGTATCGTCCTATCTATGGTTTCATTCTAGATTTAATCAAAGTTAGTGTCTGGATTCACTATATGGAAGAATGTACTCCCTCCGTCCCAAATTATTTGCAGTTTAAGGTTTTGGTACACCCTTTAAGGAAAATAATTAGGAGTATAGATTTTTTAAAAAACGTTGTCTAATTTATCAATTAATCATTTATCTCTCTATAAGGGAAAAATGTGAATCAGTTATTAAATGTAAAAAGTTATCATCATTAATAGGGGCATAAATGAAAAAGAATATTAAAAGTTACATTGAAATTCTAAAACAACGGTCAATTTAAGATAAATTGATTTTACTAAAACAACAAACAATTTGGGAGGGAGGGATGGGAGTATGAGAATATGTGAGAATGAGAGAAGGAAAAAAAAACAAAGGCGAATGGACCAACTTCTTGAGTGTTAGTAGTAACTCTAAGTGGTTCATTTAGTAGGTAGCATTGTATTGGGCTTAATTGTTGTATAGTCCGCCCAATATGAATTCTGAGGTCCAATTAGCCTTTTGCATTGTATTGTATATACTTGGCATTGAAAGCCATTAAGGAATAACAGAGCTTTACCTTTTCTGTTACAATTAGTTACATCATTTGGTATCGAGCTCGCGACGACGGCCTCTCAACCGTGAAATTCAAGATTCAGCGTACATCCATGGCGGAGAAGGAGAAACGGAAGCTATGCTCATGCTGCAATTCCCAAATTCGACGGCCAATATGACCATTGGGCCATGTTAATGGAGAATTTGCTCCGATCGAAAGAGTATTGGGAGGTTGTTGAACAAGGAATTCCGACAGCGAACACCACCACCGAGCAGCAAATGAGGCGTTAGCAGAGGAAGTTGAAAGATCTCAAAGCCAAGAATTATTTGTTTCAAGCTCTAGATAGGAATATTCTAGAGAGCGATCTTGAAGATGGATACCGCATGAAGGACATTTGGGAGTCATCGAAATGAAGTATCGTGGTTCGTCGAAGGTGAAACGGGCTCTATTGCAAGCGTTGAGACACGAATTCGAAGCTCTTCGCATGAAGGAGGGTGAGGCGGTGAACGAGTATTTCTCAAGAACTCTTGCGATTGTTAACAAGATGAAAGCACACTGCGGGAATCCATAATTGAAACCGTGGTGGTTGAGAAGATTATGAGAACGATGACCAAAGAATTCAATTACGTTGTTTGCTCAATTGAATTGTCCTCCAATGTCGAGACTCTCTCAATTGATGCTTTACTGAGTAGCATCCTTGTTAACGAGGAAGAATGAAGATTCAAAAGGATGAAGAGCAAGCTCAGGCTCAAGCCTTGAAGGTCACTACTCTGGGAAGAAACGGTGGTAGAAGTCGAGGAAGGGGTGCTACAGGCAAAGGAAGGGGGAGAGCAGGGTCAAAGGATCATATTGAGTGTTACAAGTCTTTGTAAAATGGGTCACTATCGAGTGAGTGTCACGATCTTGATGCAAAGGAGGCAAACTATGCACGCCATGATGAAGAAGAAGAGGTGATCCTCATGGCTTGTACTGAGGAGTGTCCTGATCCTGAAACAAACTGTGCCAACCACTATGAAAAGGAAGAGGTAACTCTCATGTCTTGTACTGATAAACCTAGGTCTTGTGCTGTTAAATCACCATCTAAACTTGGTGGCTGCAAATATGATGATACATATCAAGAATCAAGAAATAAGAAATGGTTTCTTGATTCTGGATGTTCTAATCATATGTGTAGTATCAAGGCATGCTTTTATGACCTAGATGAGACATTTAGAGAAACTGTCAAGCTAGGTAATAACATGAGTTTGAATGTGATGGGTAAAGGAAGTATTAAACATAGAATTGAAGGTCGTGTGCTTGTAATTACTGGTGTCTATTACGTGCCTGAATTGAAGAACAACTTACTTAGTGTTGGCCAGTTGCAACATAAAGTGCTTAGGGTTGCCTTTGAGGATGATCTATGTCAAGTGTATCATAAGGAAAAGGGTTTGTTGATAACCTCTAAAATGGCTAGTAATAAAGTCTTTACTGTCATGGGAATTGTTGGTGTTTCTGAATGTATGCAAGTTACTTGTGAGGACACAACTGATTTGTGGCATAGGAGGTATGCTCATTTGAATCATGGTAGATTGAAAATGTTGAGTGAGAAGAATTTGGTAGTTGGCCTGCCAGAGTTGAAAGAACCAATGAAGAAGTGCCCTGAATGTCTGATAGGTGGACAACATAGAGATAATATGCCAAAACAGAGCAAATGGAGAGCTTTAAGGAAGCTTGAATTGGTACATTCTGATCTATGTGGTCCTATCTCACCTGAGTCAAATGGTGGAAAGAGATATTTCATGTCTTTAATTGATGATTTTTCAAGAAAGGCCTGGGTGTATTTCCTATCGAAAAATCCTTGCTTTTGAGACTTTTAAAAGGTTCAAGATCATGGTTGAAAAGGAATCAAATAGTCTTATCGGTTGTTTGAGAATCGACAGAGAGAGTGAGTTTAACTCACATGAATTTACCAACCATCGTGAAGAGAATGGGATAAGAAGGCAACTCACTGCAGTATATACACCCCAACAGAATGGGGTGGCTGAGAGGAAGAATAGAAGTGTTATGAATATGGTAAGGAGTCTCATCAAGGAGGGTAATTTGCCAAAGAAGTTCTGGCCTTAAGCAATTAGATGGGCCTTCTATGTGTTGAATAGGAGCCCTACTCAGTCTCTAGAGGATATCACACCTGAGGAAGTGTGGAGTGGTGTGAAACCCTATGTCAAACATTTCAGAGTATTTGGGTGCATTGCCTATATGCATGTGCCAAATGCTCAAAGGAAAAAGCTTGATGACAGAAGCCTTAAATGCATTCATCTTGGAGTTAGTGAGCATTCTAAGGCCTACAGGTTGTTTCATTCTGCTGCAAATAAGATTTTGGTAAGCAAAGATGTTCAATTTGATGAAAACAATGTGTGGGACTGGAATGCAAGCACAAGCACAGAGAGGGTGACAGAAAGTGTTGATACTGATATACTTGATGTTGATGAGGTAGCACAGACAAGAGATACAGAGGTAGTGAATGTTGATCCAATCACAACTCAGGAGGATGACTTGCAAAGTACTGACACTGATGAAGAAGTGCAGGACACTGATGTTGGTGATTTGGACACTAGCAGAGTGTCTAGATCAGAGAGAGTGGTGAAGAAACCTACATACCTGGATGACTTTGTAACTGATGATGATAGTGATGATCTGCAAGAGGGAGAGATAAGTGCATTGAGTCTAGTTGTACTTGAGAATCCTGCAGATCCCACTATTTACTCTGAAGCAGTGAAACATGATGAGTGGCAGAAGGCTATGGAAAGTGAAATAGCCTCTATAGAAAGGAATGATACTTGGAGGCTAGTTGAGCTTCCACAGGGAGGGAAAAGGATTGGTGTGAAGTGGGTTTACAAAACTAAACTCAATGAGCAAGGAAAGATAGAAAAGTATAAAGCAATACTTGTTGCAAAAGGCTATGCTCAACAATATGGCATAGACTATTGTGAAGTCTTTGCTCCAGTTGTCCGATGGGATACAATTAGATGTATCTTAGCTATTGCCGCTAGTAAAGGATGGGTAGTGTAACAATTAGATGTCAAGAGTGCTTTCCTTCATGGAGAGCTACTTGAGACAGTTTTTGTTGATCAACCCGAGGGTTATGTGCATAAAGGGGAAGAAAAGAAAGTGTATCAGCTGAAGAAAGCCTTGTATGGGCTAAAGCAAGCCCCACGGGCTTGGTACAGTAAGATAGATGGCTATTTTGAGGCACAAGGGTTTGTGAAATGTCCTCATGAAGCTACTTTGTACACTAAGATTGAGAACAAGCATGATATGCTTATTTGCAGCTTGTATGTTGATGATCTTTTGTTCACCAGTAACAATGAAGATATGGTGACAAGGTTCAAAAGGTCAATTCACTTTGAGATGAGTGATTTGGGAAGAATGAAACACTTCCTTGGAGTTGAAGTTAGTCAAAGCAATCAAGGTATCTTCATCACCCAACAAAGATACACGGTTGAAGTCTTAAGTAGATTTGGAATGGAGGATTTCAAGCCTGTAAACAATCATGTGATAACTGGGAGCAAGCATAGAGTGCCTGCAGAGGAATGTAAAGTGAATGTTACTGTCTTTAAGCAAATAATAGGCAGTCTTATGTAACTAAATGCCACGAGGCCAGACATAATGTATGCTGTAAATGTGATTAGCAGAGTGATGGATCATCCTACTGATAGCCACCTTGTTGCAGCAAAGAGAATCTTGAGGTACTTAAAGGAAGCGCAAACTGGGCATCTTGTATAGTGCGGTGAAAATAAAGGCTGGTTGCTTATTGACAAAGTGATTATCTTTGGTGACATGGCGATGGGAAGAGTACCGCGGCTTTGTGTTTTTATGCGAGTTGAGTCTTTGTTTCTTGCTCTTCCAAGAAGCAGCCAATTGTGACATTATCCACAACTGAAGCAGAATATATTGTTGCTGCCTATTGTGCTTGCCAAGGTGTATAGCTCAAAAGAATACTAGATGAACTGGGACTGAAACTGGGAAAATGTTTGACTGATTTCTATGATAATAGCTCAGCTATTAAATTGTCAAAGAATCCTGTAATGCATGGAAGAAGCAAACACGTCGACATCAGATACCACTTCCTGAGGAATATGAGTAAAGAAGGGACGATTGAATTGAAGTATATCTGCTCAGAAGACCAGCTGGCAGACCTTCTTACAAAACCTTTGAAGAGTGACAGCTTTGTCAAGTTGAGAAGAAAGCTTGGAGTGTGTTCTCCCAAGTGATGCTGTGGACCTGTTGACTCTACAGAATGCTTCTAAGGATTGTGGTTATGAAGTATTTTTGTATTTTGCAAATTTCTGGTTTCTGCATAAGCGTGTGTTGTGTATAGTCATTGTTTCTGCAGATTGTATCCGCATAATTGTTGCTTGTATAGAGCTCATTAAACCGAATGTGTGATACATTTCAGTTTAAGGGAGAGAATGTTAGTAGTAACTCTAAGTGGTTCATTTAGTAGGTAGCATTGTATTGGGCTTAATTGTTGTACATCCCGACCCAATATGAATTACAGGGTCCAATTAGCCTTTGGCTTTTACTTTTCCCACACCCCCTCCTACTCAAAACACACCCCCTCACCCTACACATTTACCAAACTAACCCCACTTACAATTCAATTCCCCCCTCTACCCCTCTCCCTCTTCTTCTCCTACAACAAACACACTCCCTCTCCAAAACCCAAACCTCCCCTCTCTCCACTCCAAAACCCACCCATCCTCACCTTCATCATTCACTCCCATTCAACTACCCAACATTGACAACTAGCTCAAGGTAATAACCCTACCAAACTTTTTTCATTTTGGTTCTGTTTTGAGTTTTTTACGCCATTTTTTTTCTGCAAATGCGCTCAGTTCGAACAGGGTCATTCGAACATGTTCGCATGAACGTGTTAGAACGGGTGTTAAATGGGATGTGAATTTGCTTTGTTCGAACACCTTCATTCGAACTGTGTTCGCATGAGGCCGTTCGAACAGGCGTATGACAGCAACTGATAAGTTGCAGGTTCTGTGCAGGTTTTTGTTGGTTAAATGGATGAAAATGAGGGTGCATCTGTAGCATTTGAATTGTCAACTTTAGCAGCTGAGATGTCAACTGTCGCAGTTGACATGTCAACTGACGTCGTCGAATCCCAAGACTTTACTAGTTCGTTCAAAACTGATACGGTAAGAATGAATTAGTTGTTTTAATTTTAGCGAACTATTCAAATTATGTAACTGACACTTAGTAATTGAATTTCAGTTATTTCCTAGTCGTGATGAGCTGCTGACTTGGGTGCGTGCGGTTGGAAAATCTCTTGGGATGGTGATTGTTATAGGAAGATCTGACACCGGACGACGATCAGGTAAACAATACTGCATGTTGATTTGTGATAAAATTTGGATCATATAAGACAAATGTTGAGGAAGACACAAACACTAGAAAATGTTGTTGTCGTTCGGAAAAGGGAAATTTATTAAGAAGCTTGGAGGATGGATTTTGAGGGTTATGAATGGAACTCATAACCATGGTATGACTACTTATCATGATGGACGTCCGTACATTGGTAGGTTAACTTCAGAAGAGAAGGAACGAGTGGCTAGAATGACTAGGAATCATACTCGGCCTAAATTGATCCTTAATGAACTGAAATTGATGAAGCCTGATGATAACTATACGGTTGTGAAACAAATATACAACATCGTCAAAGGCAGCGATCGGCTATGCTATGCGTGAGGGTAGGGTGAGCTCCAACAATCGATGTTTTATTTGCAACGCGATAATTATGTTTCTTGGACTCGACTTTAAGGAAGGAACTACGGTTGTGAAAGACATCTTTTGGGCCCATCCAGATTCTATTGAGCTTCTAAACACCTTCCCAATTGTTTTGTTGATTGATTCCACATATAAAACCAACCGGTATAGGTATCCGTTGGTTGAGATCGTTGGTGTAACCTCAACTGAGAAGACTTACTCTGCTGCATTGCTTATGTCAATTGGGAGAGGATGGATAACTTTGTATGGGTTCTTGAGAAATTGAGGGGTTTATTTAGGAAACAAGATGAACTTCCACAAGTCATACTTCTTGTGAGAGACATTGTGTATGATGAATGCTCTGGCAGCAATATTTCCAACATCTGCAAACTTGTTGTGCCAATTTCACATTAAGAAAAATGTGAGGGTCAAAGCAAGGCTCATTGTGAAAGACCAAGATATTGTTAATGACATTATGGGTGCATTTCAATTTGTTGTGCATGCGAAGACTACAGAAGAGTATGATTATGAGTTGGGTCTGTTTAACGACTTGGCAGGACCTTATCCCAGTTTCATACAGTATGTGAAGACCACCTAGCTAGACTCAAGGAAAAGTTTATTGATGCATGGATAAATAAGCATATGCACATTGGCAACACTACCACCAACAGAGTTGAGTCTGCACACTCTCACTTGAAGCAAATATTACGAGACGAAGAGGGAGATTTGTGCAAGTCTTTGGGATGGAATGCAGACCATGCTTAGGATACAACATTCTGACCTTAAAATGCACTTCGAGCATAGTTTGAGTAGAGTGAAGTTCACCACTTGAAGAAGAAGATTTTTGATGAAATTAAGGGTTTAGTTTCATCTAATGCTATAGACCATATTTTGGGTGAGATGCAGCAGACTGGATCCGTTTCACTTAACTCATCATTATGTCGATGCACGCCAGGACTACACACGGACTACCATGTGCATGTGAGCTTTCAAGGTATGATGTACACTCATCTTGTTATTTTGTCTATAAACTCAACTTGTTTTGATGGGTTGTCATTAAATCAATGTCGCTTTTTGTAGGGTTATGATGGACGCACTCCAATTCCGTTGAGCATGATTCACCAACATTGGCGCAGAGGTTGAATTTCAAAATACGCAGATGCAGAGGTAATGGATGATGAGTTGAGTGTAGACATTGAACTTGAAGCTATCGAAGAAGGTTTGAGGCCTCCGATCATGCCGGTAGAGTTATGATTAAGGCAAAAGCACGTGAATTGGCATTCCCGCGGACCACGACTTCTATGTGTCCACCTCCGGATACGATCATTACAAAGGAGCACCAAAAAAGATAAGAAAGGGAATGTTGATTACTCAACAAAGCGAGACAAGTCATTTTGGGAGCATGTAGATGACAAATTTGACTCCCCGTGGTTCATCTAGTGGATGTTTTGCTCGGTCTCAGAAAGCGACCTACTCCCCCAAAGTAGAGTGGAACACCTACAAACCCACGATTCGGGTTCCACTCCTACTTTGTCAACGTGTCCAAAGACCTAATCCATCACTAAGCAAAAAGAGAACTCAAGTCGCGGTGCTACTACAATCCCTACTACTCCTCTACAAATAAGAAACCAACATCCACACCTATTGTTACTGTAAGTGCGCTCCGCATTGTTTCAAGAGCTCCTACTTTGACACGGCTCTTGCTCTTACACTGAATCCTATTGTTACAGATATTGATGCTGCAGTTATGGATGTATTTAATACATACATAATAGGGATGCCAGCATACATGCGTCCCTATGTTGAAAAAGTTGTTAACGTGGTTGGTGATGGTAACTGTGGATTCCGGTGTATTGCAGCATTTCTTGGAAGGGGTGAGGAGGCTTGGCGATCGATCGAAGCGATCGATGGAGGAGCTTAACCAATACAATGACTTCTACACTCGACTGTATGGTGGTATTGGTAAGGTCACATTTTTTATGAAGGCGTTGTTGAGGGCACATCATGGGAACAATGTTGAAGATAATTGGATGACTATACCGGATATGGGGTATCTAATCAGTAACAAGTACAAAGTCGTCCTGACTTGTTGGTCACCTAATTGTTGTTACACAATTTTCCCTTCAATGTTGCGCCATTCGAAGTGCAAACATTCAACATCCTATTGGTACCAAAACACAAACACTTTGTACAGGTAAAGTGACTTATATTTAGATTCAGTGTAGTCATTCCAAAACATTACATAACATTATGTTTTTTGTTGTCTTTTTGAAGATCTTTATGAAGCATGGAAGTCCAATGCCCCCTGCGCGGATTTGATGTGGAATACTAATAGGGCACCCATGCAAAAGGGTTGGGACTCGCTTTTTATTAGCCGCATGCAAAAGTGGAAGTGTTTGCTCATACAATCACAACCCCCATCCCCTTCCTTGTGTAGATTTAAGTAAAGATAGTGATGGTAGTCAATGTTAAGTTAGGTTTTATAATTTTGGTACACAATGTTGTAAAACTCTTGAGTGACATATTTTGAAATGACAAAGCGTGTTTTGTTTTTGGTTTATTAAGTTTTACATTTACGCACAATGATCGTTCAGTATGCAACCATTCGACGCTGTTCGAACGCAACCCTTCGAACGAGTTCGAATAAATCCATTCGAGGCAGCAATAACACACCCTCACACCAACAGTTGACAATATTCCTTAACACGCATGAGTTTATTCGAACAGGTTCGAACAACAAAAATTCCTTAACACAGACAAGGTCGTTCGAACCTGTTCGCACAACGTCGTTCGAACAGTCACTTAAACCGCGCTACACGAGCGTCCCACGCGAGGTCATTTTTGGAAAAAAAAGGTTTAGGGGTGTGCGATGAGTAGGAGGGGGTGTGGGAAAAGGAAATCCCTTAGCCTTTTGCATTGTATTGTATATACTTGGCATTGAAAGCCATTAAGGAAAGCGTTTGCTTTTTCCACTCCCCCTCCTACTCAAAACACACCCCATAAGGGTGTGAAAAGACCAAAAGGTCGGCCAAAACCTCTTTTTTTTCACGAAATTTCACCTGTTCGAACACAGGCCTTCGAACAGGTTCGAATGACATCGTTCGTGTGTGTTAAATCTTGACTTCACACCCTCTTGTGCGTAATTTCACCTGTTTGCATGGGTCATGCGAACAGATTCGCATGAGGGTGTTCGAACACCCTATTTTATTACAAAAAATGGATTTCACACCACATTCACTTTTTTACCGTTCGGTTGACCTCAACCGAATATATTCGGTTGCCCATCCCCGAATCGGTGAAAACATGCACTCTACTTAAGAGTATTTTTGGAATATTTAGAGTTAAGAAGTGTGAAAGAGTGAGAGAGGGTGTGGGAAAAGCAAACGCCTCGAGGAATGATAGAACTTTACCCTTTCTGTTACAATTAGTTACATCATTGAGTATTGTCGTCGATTAACATCTGTCATGTGGCAACACTACAATCCAATGCAATCCACGACTTTTGAATTTGAATTTTGATTGAGTGCTTGGCTCCGACACCAAAAGTCCAAAAGAATCACGTCTGAGAATGAGAGAAGGAAAAAAAAAAAAACAAAGGCGAATGGACCAACTTCTTGAGTATTGTCGTCGATTAACATCTGTCATGTGGCAACACTACAATCCTTTGCAATCCTGGCTTTTGAATTTTGATTGAGTCCTTGGCTCCGACACCAAAAGTCCAAATGAATCACGTCTCATTTACTTCACTTACTTTTATTTTTTTATATGATGATTCATTTTCTCTATTTCATCATCTGATTAATAAAATTTGGATAATATTTTTAAGGAAATTACTTATGTGTTGATAAAAATTAAAAATAATTATTTTTTCCATTCAAATATATTTAAGTAAATAAAATAAAAGAGACATATATTACAAACTAGATATAATCAATAACCCAGGGTGTGACTGAGCGGTTGGAGCTCATCCTTCATTAACCAAGTGTCGACGGTCCGATCATCGTCTTGTGTATGGAGCAACTTTAAATCTTTGGGTCATATGTCCCACCCTTCGAGGTGCATCCAATCCAGTGGATTAGTCACTGCGTTCAGCGGTGGATACCCTGATCTCGACAACAACAAAATTAGATATAATCAATAAGAATTGGTTGGAGCGATAACTAAGTTCAGATCTCATCTCAAGAGTTCAAGTTCAAGTATTGAGTGTGAAAAAAACTCTATACTAAGAGAGAGAACTACAACGTGGTGAGATCTTCCTACCAGGAATAGGAAGGGTCTGATCATGATCTGGCATGTTGTGTTCTTTGGGCAATTTGGAAAACCCGTAATGGGATCATCTTCTCCAGGAAATCCCTAGATCTGAGAGTGACTTTCTTTGTGGTTAAACAGTTCTCTTGGAAATGGTTCTTGGCTAAGACCAAGTCTAGACATAGTTTGTTTTATGAATGGTGTGTGGACCCTTTAGAATGTATCTCTAGGATATATCAGCAATTTGCATATGATCTTTCTTATCTGCTCAAGGTGTGGTTTTGGTTCCTACTTGGCATTTAGTTTTTAATTTCTCTTGTTTCCTCCTGTTTTTGGATCCCCGAGACATTTTATTCGCTATTGTATGATGTTGGGTATGTTTGTATTGTGTGGGTGGAGTAATTCCCTATTACTCCTTTTAATATATACTAGCTTCAATACCCGTCCTCTGGACAGGTGGATTGATAAAATTTGTACTGTTAGTTATAAAATAAAGCGTGAATCTTGTTCAAAATAGAAATTTATACTAATAAAAAATGTTTATTTGAATCTAAAATTCATATATATCAATTTTGTAGCGACATTTCTAATAGTACTAATTGCAGCTCTAGCATAAGAAACATCATACAGTATGCGTCTGAAAATTATAATTATAATACTAATAATCTTAAACAGTACTCTGATTTTTTTTTATGAATGACCATCAGTCAAAAAACATAGTCGACTCAACGTATAGCAATTGATTGGCTGGTAATTTTTGTGAACTTAGAATTACATTTTCACGGGTTATAGATATTTTATACAGAAATGTAAACGCTACACATAACAAAGTTGTCAGTAAAGTATATTTATGCTGTAATTCACTCCTCAGGATCCATTGGCTGATAATTTTCGGACCAGAATTAAAAATATTCAACTAGCAACCAAACCATCTATAATTGCACAAATTTTTCACTTACAGAGATATTCAGGGAGAGGGACACGTATTAACATAGGAAAACTTAAGGGAAATATGGTTTTTTTATAGAGGGACAAACAAAAGCGAGCATTTGGCGGGAGCAGTGCACTGTCGCATACATTCTATATATATATATATATATATATATATATATATATATATATATATATATATATATATATATATATATATATATATATATATATATATATATATATTATTTGCTTGCTCAAAAAAAAACTTAATCAAAAAATTATTTATATAGAGGTTGCTTCTACGGTACACAATCTCAATTAATTGTTCTTTCAGGTTTGATTTCCGTAGTGAGAATTTGATGCTGGCTGGTGTAAACCAAAAAAAATACTAATAGTTTGGAATCTACTAGTAATAATAATGGTCTGAACAAAAAAAAGATTAAAGAGTCTCATTTCTCTCCTATTTCCATTTCCACTGCACACATTCGTAAACATAAGTTTTAATTATTTGGTTTTTGGCTCTTGGTTTAGTTGGACCCAGCTTTGGTTTTAGTTTATTCGCTCTTATTGTGGGAGTTTTAAGGGTGAGATTTGCATTATATTATTTCTTCAAGTTTTTTTCCACCTGAGAGCATCAATTCCCAGAGAATGAAGCTTTTAGGGTCTGTTTGATTTGCGAAACTGAACAGTATTGGACAGGACAACACTGGACAAGTTTTTGTCTAGTACAATGTTTGGTGAACAATGGACAGCACAAACAAAAAAAATGTAAATTTTACTATAATTCTCTTTCTAATATTTATAATGATTTTATATAACATATATTATAATGTAATTAAAATTATAAAGAAAAAAGTATGATGGAGAAGATGGAAGAGAGAGAGAGATGGAAGGAGAGAGATAAGGGATAGAAGTCATGAGATGAGAAGATAAAAGAGAAAGGAGAGGTAGAGAGGGGGAAAGAAAGAATGATGAAGGAGATAGGTCATGAGATGTGAATGTATTAGAGTGGTAGATAAAAGGATAGAGAGGAATGGGAGAGAGAGAGAGAGGAGAAAAAAATTATCGAATAGGAAATACAAATTATATTTTGGTATTCTTTGAGTGATCAGGAAGTGGTACTGTGTGGGACAGAAAGTTATACTGTGGTTTTGTGAGGTACATGAATTTTGCTCTTTGTCCAGTCCCTTGCCCTCATTTTTATCCAGTACTGTGAACAGTTTTCAAATCAAACCAGATACAACTGGAGTTATCCAGTCCAAACTCTTACTACTTAGCGAATCAAATGCACCCTTAGTTTCTCATATCTTTCACTTGGGCAATATTTGTGCAAATAAATAAATTAGCTTATTGTGATTTCTAAACTAAAAAAGTTATAACGAGATCTCTGAACTTGTCAATATTTTGTAACTGAGTCCCTTTATTTGATAAATTGGATCCCTGTATTTTAATCTAGTCTATACATTTTTGAATAATCATTAATTAGGTCCATAAAAATTTAAATAATTTATTATTAGACCATGGTATTCAGACTTGATTACAAACCATTTCAAATTTAAAACCCAATTACAAATTATTTAATAGTTCATTGGTCATGTTAAAGTACAAAGACCTAATTATAAATTATTTAAAAGTTTTTAATTAAATACTTTTTTTTAGATTAGCAAATTGTATTAAAGGGCGCACAAGGGGTGCACCAACCCCTTACACCTAGGGGTCTCATTAAAACCTCCAAAGGCCAAAACCCAGTGGGAAAAAGACCCAAGGAGGGAAAAAGAGTACCCGACTAAATATATGTCATTACATGAGTCATTTACAATAAAGAAAAGCAACTCATAGGGCAATTATACCAATCGGACTAGAGCTGGCAAAACGGGCTACCCGGCCCGCATCGGGTCGGCCCGCTTCGGGCTCGGGCTTTTAAGGGTTGGGCTAAAAAGCCCAGATTAAAATTCGGACTCACTCTTTACGGCCCAAGCCCGGCCCTATGTGGGCTGCGGACTTTTCGGGCTAGCCCGCATTACGCGCGAGTTTTTAGCTACACTGTTAAGTAACTGTAACAATCAAGGAAAAAACTCAACATTTTACAACTTTTCAACATTTTGCACCATCCAATAACACATTTGACTAAGAGAAGGAACTAACATATTTCAATTTTAACACATTCTGAAACCATTCAACTAAATCAACACCATATATTTTAATATTTGGCATCCAAGACACATTCTAGAATGACTTACTTCTAGAACGACTTCAGTAGCAAAAAATTGCAATACCATGTAATGCAACAATGTCTAATAATAGATAGTAGAAAGAAAAGAAACACTAAGTAAGCAAATGCCATACCAATCAGTAACATGGTTTTTTTAATTTTATTTCTTTGGGATAGGAATGAGAACCTCAGTAATAAGTTAATGAGACATAATGGACTTTTGACTTGGAAGTTTTGTATAAAAATTTGGGTTACTAATTTTGAGCTATGAAGAAATATGCACCCCATTTTTTATTTCACGGGCCTACGGGCTACCCAAGGGCCGATCGGGCTAGCCCAGTACGGGCTCGGGCTTTTGCGGATAGGGCTAAAAAGCCCGAGTGTAAAAATGGGCTCAATTGATTCGGCCCAAGCCCTCCTTTTTTTCGGGCTAGATCGGCCCGACCCGTCGGGCTCGGCCCATTTTGCCAGCTCTAAATCGGACCAACCGATCCTGCAATTTCTCCCCCTTCGCGCCTTGAACTAACTCCACGCTCCATCTTTAATACCTAAAACAATAGACGGAATTGATACAACTTCCCCTTTGAACACTACCTTATTTCTTGCCAACCATATATTCCACAAAACCGCCAACCAAATAAGATGTTTTACTCCTTTATGTCGTTTCCCTTTTACCAGTTTTCCAAATTCCAAAAAATGGCTAGTTACTTCCTCCATTTCTTTAAAAGAAACCCCCCATCTATGAGAACACTTGATGCCAAATTGCATGTGCAACGCTACATGTCAAAAAAAGGTGCTCCACCGTTTCATCTTCCTTGAAACACATTACGCAACATAAATCCAATCTTGATTCAAGTATACCCCTCCTAGACAAAGCATCGCGAGTGACCACTCTCTTCAACAACACCCTCCAAGCAAAAATTAAGACTTTTGAGGGAACATCATTTTTCCAAAGTTTAGCACAAGCTACGGTAATTTCAGCCTGCAAATGATTCGAACCACCTGCATAAAGATCAACCAGAATTTTATAGCAACATTTAACATTAAAACCAGCAACAGGATCAGGCGTCCAAGACCAAAAATCCCCCCTGTTGCATCAGATTGACAGAGACCAGCAGCTCCTGTAGTGGAGTCACACACTGGCCGCACTCGCAAAGAACTCTCTGTTGTCAACCCCATTCCCACCGCTAACTAGTTTAAGGGTGTGTTTGTTTGGGAGTGAAAGAGTGAAGAGAGAGTGAGGGAAGAGAGAGTAAAGAAAGAAAGTGAAAGGTCCAACATGCCAAACTTTCTTTTTTTTTTTATCATGTCATTGGTGTCTAGTTTTCACTGACTTTATCGATGACTATTCTACACCGGAGAACCTGGATGGTCACAAGTACCCGGATTTGCCGACCTGTGTGGTTCACCCCGCGGTTTTCACAGACTTTGTCGATGAGTAATCTACACCAGAGAACCTATTTGGCCATGACTACCCACCTTTGCCGACCCGTATGGTTCTTCCCTCCCAACAGTGCTTTTGTCACGCCCACAATTCGAACCCAATACATTAGAGTGGGATCGGCCACTCGAACCAACTCTTGTTGGTATGGGTGCCAACCTTTTTTTTTATTTACAAACGCCAACCTCGTTTTTTTTACACTAAGCACTCAGTGCATTTCATTCGTTGAAAAATTCAAATATTTAATCTAAACATAAAATAAAATATTATTCTTTTTGTCTCTCTGATTCAATTCGCTATACAAACCAATTAACGAAGACATGCAACCAATAATTTATTTTATTTTATTTATTTCCAATCAAATCTAAATCTTAGACTTCGTAGCCATCGTCGGTGATGACAGCTCCCAACAACGATCAGTGAAAAGCCCCAATGAGTCGCGGAAAACACAACAACCACCGCCTCACCTTGATCGGCAATGCTCTTTCACGAGAGATTTTGAACACGTCGCCAGCAGAGACTTACCTCATCACTCGCCTCACCTTCACGCTTCTTCAGTATCTCGGGTACCTTTATTCATTTACTTCTTAATTTGTGTTAGGATATAAATTAAATGTATTTTAATTTGTAAATAGTTGTGTTACTAGATAGGCTTAGTAATAGATGTCATTGACTTTAAGCTTATTATACATAGTCATTCAATTTCTTACTGAGATGTATACTGTTATATAGTGTTTAACCAATCAATAATAAAGCTAGAAATCATTTTTACAATATTCTGAGATGGTATCAGTAGTAAAACGCTCCGTTTTTGGTTTCTCACTTTTCTCTCTTCTCGTGTGATTCTATCGCACTCGTCTTCTTTCTTCTCTCATCACCACCGTAACCGTATTTCTTTCTCGCCACCGTAACCGTTTCTTCTCACCACCGCAACTACTTCTCTTCTCCGATTTCCATGGCTCCTCCTCTAATTCCTCCTCTAATGAATCCGGATCTGAGATTCACTCTTCTCATTCACCGAAACCGAAGGATTACTCTAATCCCTATTTCATTCATCCTAATGAAAATCCATCACTCGTTTTGGTTTCCCCTGTGCTTGATGGTTCTAACTACCATTGTTGGGTTCAAGCCATGACTATGGCACTAGAGATGAAGAACATGTTTGTTTTCGTCGACGGTACCATTTCTCGACCGGCGAGCTCCGATCCGTTGTTTCCTCTATGGAAGAGGTGCAATATGCTTACTCTTGCTTGGATAAATCGTGTTGTTTCTGCTGAAGTTTCTTCCAGCATTATTTGGATCTCATGCTGTGTGGAAGGAGCTTCGCAATAGGTTCTCTCAAGGTGACAATACGCGTATAGCTCAACTCCATCAAGAGATCTTCTCCTTGAAATAAGGTGATACTTCTGTTACTTCTTATTTCACTAAGATGTGTATTCTATGGGACGAGATTTGCAATTTTGATCCAATTCAGAATTGTACATCTCTCCTTTGGTACTTGTTGTTGCAATGTATCTACACTTGTTCAAGGATATCGCAATCGTGATACCGTCATGAGTTTCCTTCAAGGATTGAACGACAATTATGCTGCGGTTCGTTCACAAATTTTACTCATGGAGCCCTTACCTCCTTTATCTCGAGTTTATTCAATGATCGTTCAGCAGGAACGCCAAATTGGCACTCCAGTTCTCCCTGAGATTTCTGTTGCTAATGTTCAAATCAACTCTTCGATGTAATCGCGTGGTCGTGGTAAATCGAATCCTCTCGCAAATCGGCTATGCACTTCTGCGCAACAGAACAAATCACGGTGGAAACGTGCTTTAAGAAGCACGGTTATCCACCTGGATTCAATTTTACGAGCAACAAGAAAGCGGTTAACAATGTTACGGTTGACAACACCTCTGGACCTTCTTCTCAGGCTGCAGGTTCCCCTGTTTCTCTCACTGCAGAACAGCTTCAAAGTCTTCTATCCCTCCTTCCTGCTACGCCAGCTACTGCTACTGCTTCCGCAAACATGGTAACGGTTAATAGCATTGTCTCCACACCTGCAGGTAAAATTTTGGTGATTTGGCTTGTTGATTCTGGTGCTACCGATCACATTTGTTGCTGCCTTGACCTGTTTAACTCATTTTATGCTATTAAACCCGTTCTCATCAACTTACCATCTGGTGATACTAGATACTCTAGTTACAAAGGCACCATCACTCTTACACCTACGATCACTTTATATGATGTATACTTTGTTCCTAATTTCAATTCCAACATCATTTCTGTTGGACAATTAGCTGACACGATTCATTGTCGTACTATATTTGATGGTGATTTTGCTGAATTACAGGATATCCACTCCAAGAGAGTGATTGGCCTTGCTAAAAGGGATGGAAAGCTTTACACAATGAATGTCTCACCTATAGTTCCCTCTACACAATCCAATCCTATTCATTGTAATCTTGTAAGTGTTAATACTGTCAATATCGACATATGCTGTAGGTTAGGTCACCCTTCCCCCCATTGTTATACTCAAATACAGAAACTTCATTGTAATATGCCACCTATTTCTAATGAAAATTGTGACTCTTGTCATTTTTCAAAACAAAAGAGACTCCCCTTCCCCACACATTCACCACCATCTCAACACATTTTTGATATTGTACACATGGATATTTGGGGTCCCTTTGGCACTCCCTCTATTAATGGCAACAAGTACTTCCTAACCATTGTTGATGACAAGTCCCGATTCACTTGGATAAAACTTATGAGGTCAAAAACAGAAACTAGAAAACACATTACTCAATTTGTAGCTTATGTTCACACTCAATTTGGCCTCACTATCAAAACTATTCGTACTGATAATGGTATTGAGTTCTCAATGCCTGAATTTTATCTCACTAAGGGCATTATTCATCAAAGAACATGTGTGGAAACCCCTCAGCAGAATGACATTGTTGAACGTAAGCACCAGCACATCCTCAATGTTGCTCGGTCTCTTATGTTTCAATCAAACATTCCCATTCAGCTATGGGATTTCTCCATATGTCATGCTATTCACCTCATTAATAGACTTCCCTCCACTACTCTTCACTCACGGCCACCCTTCTATATTCTTCATGGCAAGGATCCCGACTTGTCTCACCTTAGAGTGTTTGGTTCATCTGTGTTATGCATCAACCTTATGACTCATAGAACTAAATTCTCTCCTAGAGCTAGGAAATGCATCCACATTGGTCATTCCTATGGTGTAAAAGGTTATCTACTCTTTGATCTTCACTCACATGAAATTTTTCTCTCAAGAAATGTGTCCTTCTATGAGAACATTTTTCCTTACCTACCTTCTCAATCTTCTCCTCATTCCTCTACCTCTATAGTCCCTATCCCTCCCTCTCGGGTTGCCATTACTGAGCTCTTCCCTTCTTGTGATTATCATGATAAACCTCATAACAACTCCATAGTTCCATCTCCACCCAAACCTTCTGAGCCCTCCACCAGTAACCTGCCACCCAATCAAATTACTCTCCTTGAACCTTCTACCAATAGCCATACCACCACTAACTCACCTTCTGATACTCAACACCCCATTCCTTTGCGTGTTTCCACTAGACCTAAATCTAAACCCAGCTACTTGCAAGACTTTCATTGTGCTCTGCTCTCTGTCACTTCTGCTGATGAATCACTTTCAGGTATTCCTCACCCTTTAGCTAATTTCATTACATATGATCACTTATCTCTTCCACGCAGAACCTTTATTCTACTATCAGCACTATTGCTGAGCCTAAAACCTATGCTCAAGCCTCTAAGCATCAGTGCTGGGTTGATGCTATGGCTCAAGAAATTCGTGCTCTTGATATGAACTCTACTTGGGTTGTGACTGACTTACCTTCTGGTAAAAAAGCTATTGGTTGTAAATGGGTTTACAAGGTCAAGCTCAAGTCAGATGGTTCCCTTGAGAGGTATAAGGCTCGTCTTGTAGCAAAGGGGTTCACTCAAACTGAGGGTGTTGATTATAACATCCCAGACTGCTTTTAGAAGTGTCGACTGCCCCCACAAGCCAACACGAGTCTTTTCAGCATGCTTTGTCCTCACTTGCATGCTTTCCGGAAAACTTCCCAGTAGGTCACCCATCCCACTACTTCTACAAGCCAAGCACGCTTTACTATGGAGTTCTTATGGGGTGGACTCAAAAAAGAAGATGCACCTTGTTGGTATAAGTAGTCCAAATCAATTCTTTTTAAGCCTTCCTTCAACTCTGCAGGGCCCCATACCGCACGACCTCGGGATCCTCTCATTCCGGTGTGTATTCGGTTCATTTCGCGCCCGCCTTCGCTTTGAAGCCGCCAGAGCCGCTCTTTGCCATGCCACCTTTTTGGGCACCGACGATCACTCCCGCGCCTCGTCACCCCGGATGTCACATGCCCACGGCTTCCGCTTGGTTCGCCCCCGAACCACACCGCACTAAGAGAGAGGTATCTTTGCTCTCGATACCATTTGTAACATCCTGCATCGCTTTTAGAAGTGTCGATCGACTGTAACACCCCGCTTCTACCGGCAATTTATAATGAAATATCGAGTTTAAAAATTTATTTTTCTATTCATCCAAACGGGATGCTACACTTACTTCATTTAAAACAACGACAAAATAAAACAAATCATCTATTAAATCAAAATGATACGTAACATCTATCAAGTGGGAATGGAATCCTCAAAACTCATTAATATAGTTCACATAATGTAACTTAATACATCTCGCAAATGAATGAAGTTAAATCTCGGGAAAACCAAATCATGGTCTCACAATAATGCATTATTCTCAAATAAAGTTGTTCAACAGTGAAACAAACAAAACTAATAGAAATCTAAGCCCATCCCCTAGGTGCTACGTATCAGAGCAGACCGACTCGGGATGTGAAGGAAACGAGCCTTCACTCATGGTTACCTGTGGTAATAAACAACATAAGGGGTGAGTCTCAAACCGCATAATAAGGCTTATAATAAGCAGTATATTGATCACAGAATTTTATCAATCACAAAGATCCCATATTATTCATACAACAGTCACATTCACATCAGATATCATCCAACAGAATATTTATCATTTATGGGAATGAATGTAATGAAATGCAATCATGCATGTGGTACCATTCATCGTCAATAGTTTTAGCCACTATGGGCATCATCGTCAATAATCATCGTCAATAATTGAGATTTATCATCGTCAATAGCTCAAGGCCGAAGCCCCTCATCGTCAATAAAATGCACATGAAATGCATGAGACTCCATGAGCAACCAACAATCATCATTCATGCATCATCAACATCACTTCTCACATTATCATCATTTTTAGTTTGGTCAATAGACCCATCGTCAATAACATCATCATCATTTTTAGTTTTGGTCAATAGACCCATCAATAACATCATCATCATTTTTAGTTTTGGTCAATAGACCCATCGTCAATAACATCATCGCCTATTCATACATCATCAACTTCGTCATTAGAAAATATGTCGCAAGGACTAAACACCACTAGAGGACCAAAACATCACATCAAGGGCCAAAACACCACATAAAGGACCAACACAGCACTCAGGGACTCAAACAACACATAAAGGACCAACACAGCACTCATGGACTCAAACAGCACATAAAGGACCAACACAGCTCCATCGGGACTACAACAGCACCTAAGGACTAAAACAACTCCATCAGACTACAACAAAGACCTAAGGCTTTCAAAAGAGGAATCGATTCATAGCTACTTGTTTTCAAAAGAGGAATCGATTCATAGCTTTCATTTTTAAAGAGGGAATCGATTCTTGCTTTCATTTCTAAGGGAGGGAATCAATTCTTGCTTTCATTTCTAAAGGATGGAATCGATTCATTGCTTCATTTCTAAAGGAGGAAATCGATTCACTGCTTCATTTCTAAAGGAGGGAATCGATTCATTGCTTCATTTTTAAAGGATGGAATCGATTCATTGCTTCATTTCTAAAGGAGGGAATCGATTCATTGCTTCATTTTAAAGGATGGAATCGATTCATTGCTTCATTTCTAAAGGAGGGAATCGATTCATTGCTTCATTTTTAAAGGGGGGAATCGATTTCTAGCTCATGTTTAAAGGAGAAAATCGATTTCTGGCTTCTATTTAGAGCCCAGAATCGATTTCTAAGCTTCACTTTGGAGGAAAAACAATCGATTCTCCTATTTGTTTACAAATCACAATTACATACATTTTCAGAATGTCCAGACACAATCAAATCAACCACATACACCTAACCACTTATACACTTTTCAATCAGCCACATAGAAAGCATCAATTCATCATGCATTTCAATCATACGTCAAAACAACAAAGAAAATCACAATGAGATCAATATAAATCCTACAACCCACATACATCCCATTATAAACCCTATTATAAGGTAAGACCCACCCTTACCTTAAGTTTTTCGAAGATGATGATCCTTCTACGAACCCCAAAGTAACCACAAGAATGACTCTTCCTCTCCTCTCTCTCTTGTGCGATTTCCTTCTTTTCTCTTGTGCGCTCTCTCTCTCTTCTCTTCTCATGTTTCTTTCTTTCTTTTTCTTCCTCTGCTCCAAAATGAGCCAACCCTAGGTAAACCCCATCACCTCATGCGCCTAATGGGCCTTTGGGTCGTGGGCCCCCTTTTTTTTATCACTTAATTAATTGTTAACACCACCCCCCCTTGATTTAATAAAACACCATATTTTTATTTATAATATTTTTCCACACTCTAATCCCCAATAATTTATTAAATAAATAGCCAATAATTTTTGGGGCGTTACAGCCCCCACAAGCCAACACGAGTCTTTTCAGCATGCTTTGTCCTCACTTGCATGCTTTCCGGAAAACTTCCCAGTAGGTCACCCATCCCACTACTTCTACAAGCCAAGCACGCTTTACTATGGAGTTCTTATGGGGTGGACTCCCGAAAAGAAGATGCACCTTGTTGGTATAAGTAGTCCAAATCAATTCTTTCTAAGCCTTCCTTCAATTATGCAGGTCCCATACCGCATGACCTCGGGATCCCTCTCATTCCGGTGTGTATTCGGTTCATTCACGCGCCCCTTCGCTTTGAAGCTGCCAGGAGCCGCTCTTTGCCATGCCACCTTTTTGGGCACCGACGATCACTCCCCGCCCTCGTCAGCCCCGGATGTCACATGCCCACCAGCTTCCGCTTGGTTCGTCCCCGAACCACACCGTACTAAGAGAGGTATGCTGCTCTGATACCATTTGTAACATCCCAGACTGCTTTTAGAAGTGTCGACTGACCCTGTAACACCCCGTTTCTACCCGGCAATTTATAATGAAATATCAGAGTTTAAAAATTTATTTTTCTATTCATCCAAACGGGATGCTACACTTACTTCATTTAAAACAACGACAAAATAAAACAAATCATCTATTAAATCAAAATGATACGTAACATCTATCAAGTGGGAATGGAATCCTCAAAACTCATTAATATAGTTCACATAACAGAACTTAATACATCTCGCAGCGGAATGAAGTTAAATCTCAGGAAAACCAAATCATGGTCTCACAATAATGCATTATTCTCAAATAAAGTTGTTCAACAGTGAAACAAACAAAACTAATAGAAATCTAAGCCCATCCCCTAGGTGCTACGTATCAGAGCAGACCGACTCGGGATGTGAAGGAAACGAGCCTTCACTCATGGTTACCGTGGTAATAAACAACATAGTGGGTGAGTCTCAAACCGCATAATAAGGCTTATAATAAGCAGTATATTGATCACAGAATTTTATCAATCACAGCATCCCATATTATTCATACAACAGTCACATTCACATCAGATATCATCCAACAGAATATTTATCATTTATGGGAATGAATGTAATGAAATGCAATCATGCATGTGGTACCATTCATCGTCAATAGTTTTAGCCACTATGGGCATCATCGTCAATAATCATCGTCAATAATTGAGATTTATCATCGTCAATAGCTCAAGGCCGAAGCCCCTCATCGTCAATAAAATGCACATGAAATGCATGAGACTCCATGAGCAACCAACAATCATCATTCATGCATCATCAACATCACTTCTCACATTATCATCATTTTTAGTTTGGTCAATAGACCCATCGTCAATAACATCATCATCATTTTTAGTTTTGGTCAATAGACCCATCGTCAATAACATCATCATCATTTTTAGTTTTGGTCAATAGACCCATCGTCAATAACATCATCGTCTATTCATACATCATCAACTTCGTCATTAGAAAATATGTCGCAAGGACTAAACACCACTAGAGGACCAAAACATCACATCAAGGGCCAAAACACCACATAAAGGACCAACACAACACTCAGGGACTCAAACAACACATAAAGGACCAACACAGCACTCATGGACTCAAACAACACATAAAGGACCAACACAGCTCCATCGGGACTACAACAGCACCTAAGGACTAAAACAACTCCATCAGGACTACAACAGCACCTAAGGCTTTCAAAAGAGGAATCGATTCATAGCTACTTGTTTTCAAAAGAGGAATCGATTCATAGCTTTCATTTTTAAAGAGGGAATCGATTCTTGCTTTCATTTCTAAGGGAGGGAATCAATTCTTGCTTTCATTTCTAAAGGATGGAATCGATTCATTGCTTCATTTCTAAAGGAGGAAATCGATTCACTGCTTCATTTCTAAAGGAGGGAATCGATTCATTGCTTCATTTTTAAAGGATGGAATCGATTCATTGCTTCATTTCTAAAGGAGGGAATCGATTCATTGCTTCATTTTAAAGGATGGAATCGATTCATTGCTTCATTTCTAAAGGAGGGAATCGATTCATTGCTTCATTTTTAAAGGGGGGAATCGATTTCTAGCTCATGTTTAAAGGAGAAAATCGATTTCTGGCTTCTATTTAGAGCCCAGAATCGATTTCTAAGCTTCACTTTGGAGGAAAAACAATCGATTCTCCTATTTGTTTACAAATCACAATTACATACATTTTCAGAATGTCCAGACACAATCAAATCAACCACATACACCTAACCACTTATACACTTTTCAATCAGCCACATAGAAAGCATCAATTCATCATGCATTTCAATCATACGTCAAAACAACAGCAAAATCACAATGAGATCAATATAAATCCTACAACCCACATACATCCCATTATAAACCCTATTATAAGGTAAGACCCACCCTTACCTTAAGTTTTTCGAAGATGATGATCCTTCTACGAACCCCAAAGTAACCACAGCAACAGCTCTTCCTCTCCTCTTCTCTCTTGTGCGATTTCCTTCTTTCTCTTGTGCGCTCTCTCTTCTCTCTTCTCTTCTCATGTTTCTTTCTTTCTTTTTCTTCCTCTGCTCCAAAATGAGCCAACCCTAGGTAAACCCCATCACCTCATGCGCCTAATGGGCCTTTGGGTCGTGGGCCCCTTTTTTTTTATCACTTAATTAATTGTTAACACCACCCCCCTTGATTTAATAAAACACCATATTTTTATTTATAATATTTTTCCACAATCTAATCCCCAATAATTTATTAAATAAATAGCCAATAATTTTTGGGCGTTACATTTCACAAGCCAACACGAGTCTTTTCAAAGATGCTTTGTCCTCACTTGCATGCTTTTAGGAAAAACTTCAATGGGTCACCCATCCCACTACTACTACAAGCCAAGCACGCTTTACTATGGAGTTCTTATGGGGTGGACTCCCGAAAAGAAGATGCACCTTGTTGGTATAAGTATTCCAACTCAATTCTTTTAAGCCTTCCTTCAATCTCATGCAGTCCATATACCGCGCGACCTCGGGATCCTCTCATTCCGGTGTGTATTCGGTTCATTCACGCGCCTTCGCTTTGAAGTGCGCCAGGCCGCTCTTTGCCATGCCACCTTTTTGGGCACCGACGATCACTCCCCGCCCTCGTCAGCCCCGGATGTCACATGCCCACCAGCTTCCGCTTGGTTCGTCCCCGAACCACACCGTACTAAGAGAGGTATGCTGCTCTGATACCATTTGTAACATCCCAGACTGCTTTTAGAAGTGTCGACTGACCCTGTAACACCCCGTTTCTACCCGGCAATTTATAATGAAATATCAGAGTTTAAAAATTTATTTTTCTATTCATCCAAACGGGATGCTACACTTACTTCATTTAAAACAACGACAAAATAAAACAAATCATCTATTAAATCAAAATGATACGTAACATCTATCAAGTGGGAATGGAATCCTCAAAACTCATTAATATAGTTCACATAACAAGAACTTATACATCTCGCAGCGGAATGAAGTTAAATCTCAGGAAAACCAAATCATGGTCTCACAATAATGCATTATTCTCAAATAAAGTTGTTCAATGATGAAACAAACAAAACTAATAGAAATCTAAGCCCATCCCTAGGTGCTACGTGATCGAGCAGCATCGACTCGGGATGTGAAGGAAACGAGCCTTCACTCATGGTTACCGTGGTAATAAACAACATAAAGGGTGAGTCTCAAACCGCATAATAAGGCTTATAATAAGCGGTATATTGATCCGCTGAATTTTATCAATCACAATGGATCCCATATTATTCATACAATGATCACATTCACATCGGATATCATCCAACAGAATATTTATCATTTATGGGAATGAATGTAATGAAATGCAATCATGCATGTGGTACCATTCATCGTCAATAGTTTTAGCCACTATGGGCATCATCGTCAATAATCATCGTCAATAATTGAGATTTATCATCGTCAATAGCTCAAGGCCGAAGCCCCTCATCGTCAATAAAATGCACATGAAATGCATGAGACTCCATGAGCAACCAACAATCATCATTCATGCATCATCAACATCACTTCTCACATTATCATCATTTTTAGTTTGGTCAATAGACCCATCGTCAATAACATCATCATCATTTTTAGTTTTGGTCAATAGACCCATCGTCAATAACATCATCATCATTTTTAGTTTTGGTCAATAGACCCATCGTCAATAACATCATCGTCTATTCATACATCATCAACTTCGTCATTAGAAAATATGTCGCAAGGACTAAACACCACTAGAGGACCAAAACATCACATCAAGGGCCAAAACACCACATAAAGGACCAACACAAAGACTTTCGGGACTCAAACAACACATAAAGGACCAACACAAAGACTCATGGACTCAAACAACACATAAAGGACCAACACGGCTCCATCGGGACTACAATAAAGACACCTAAGGACTAAAACAACTCCATCGGGACTACAATGGCACCTAAGGCTTTCAAAAGAGGAATCGATTCATAGCTACTTGTTTTCAAAAGAGGAATCGATTCATAGCTTTCATTTTTAAAGAGGGAATCGATTCTTGCTTTCATTTCTAAGGAGGAATCAATTCTTGCTTTCATTTCTAAAGGATGGAATCGATTCATTGCTTCATTTCTAAAGGAGGAAATCGATTCACTGCTTCATTTCTAAAGGAGGGAATCGATTCATTGCTTCATTTTTAAAGGATGGAATCGATTCATTGCTTCATTTCTAAAGGAGGGAATCGATTCATTGCTTCATTTTAAAGGATGGAATCGATTCATTGCTTCATTTCTAAAGGAGGGAATCGATTCATTGCTTCATTTTTAAAGGGGGGAATCGATTTCTAGCTCATGTTTAAAGGAGAAAATCGATTTCTGGCTTCTATTTAGAGCCCAGAATCGATTTCTAAGCTTCACTTTGGAGGAAAAACAATCGATTCTCCTATTTGTTTACAAATCACAATTACATACATTTTCAGAATGTCCAGACACAATCAAATCAACCACATACACCTAACCACTTATACACTTTTCAATCAGCCACATAGAAAGCATCAATTCATCATGCATTTCAATCATACGTCAAAACAACAGCAAAATCACAATGAGATCAATATAAATCCTACAACCCACATACATCCCATTATAAACCCTATTATAAGGTAAGACCCACCCTTACCTTAAGTTTTTCGAAGATGATGATCCTTCTACGAACCCCAAAGTAACCACAGCAACAGCTCTTCCTCTCCTCTTCTCTCTTGTGCGATTTCCTTCTTTCTCTTGTGCGCTCTCTCTTCTCTCTTCTCTTCTCATGTTTCTTTCTTTCTTTTTCTTCCTCTGCTCCAAAATGAGCCAACCCTAGGTAAACCCCATCACCTCATGCGCCTAATGGGCCTTTGGGTCGTGGGCCCCTTTTTTTATCACTTAATTAATTGTTAACACCACCCCCCTTGATTTAATAAAACACCATATTTTTATTTATAATATTTTTCCACAATCTAATCCCCAATAATTTATTAAATAAATAGCCAATAATTTTTGGGGCGTTACAGCCCCCACAAGCCAACACGAGTCTTTTCAGCATGCTTTGTCCTCACTTGCATGCTTTCCGGAAAACTTCCCAGTAGGTCACCCATCCCACTACTACTACAAGCCAAGCACGATTTACTATGGAGTTCTTATGGGGTGGACTCCCGAAAAGAAGATGCACCTTGTTGGTATAAGTAGTCCAAATCAATTCTTTTAAGCCTTCCTTGGTGCATGCAGTCCCATACCGCTGCACCTCGGGATCCTCTCATTCCGGTGTGTATTCGGTTCATTCACGCGCCCGCCCGCTTTGAAGCCGCCAGAGCCGCTCTTTGCCATGCCACCTTTTTGGGCACCGACGATCACTCCCGCCCTCGTCAGCCCCGGATGTCACATGCCCACGGCTTCCGCTTGGTTCGCCCCCGAACCACACCGTACTAAGAGAGGTATCTTTGCTCGATACCATTTGTAACATCCTGCATCGCTTTTAGAAGTGTCGATCGACCTGTAACACCCCCGTTTCTACCCGGCAATTTATAATGAAATATCAGAGTTTAAAAATTTATTTTTCTATTCATCCAAACGGGATGCTACACTTACTTCATTTAAAACAACGACAAAATAAAACAAATCATCTATTAAATCAAAATGATACGTAACATCTATCAAGTGGGAATGGAATCCTCAAAACTCATTAATATAGTTCACATAATGAGAACTTAATACATCTCGCAGCGGAATGAAGTTAAATCTCAGGAAAACCAAATCATGGTCTCACAATAATGCATTATTCTCAAATAAAGTTGTTCAACAGTGAAACAAACAAAACTAATAGAAATCTAAGCCCATCCCCTAGGTGCTACGTATCGAGCGCACCAGGCTCGGGATGTGAAGGAAACGAGTCTTCACTCATGGTTACCTGTGGTAATAAACAACATAAGGGGTGAGTCTCAAACCGCATAATAAGGCTTATAATAAGCAGTATATTGATCACAGAATTTTATCAATCACAGCATCCCATATTATTCATACAACAGTCACATTCACATCAGATATCATCCAACAGAATATTTATCATTTATGGGAATGAATGTAATGAAATGCAATCATGCATGTGGTACCATTCATCGTCAATAGTTTTAGCCACTATGGGCATCATCGTCAATAATCATCGTCAATAATTGAGATTTATCATCGTCAATAGCTCAAGGCCGAAGCCCCTCATCGTCAATAAAATGCACATGAAATGCATGAGACTCCATGAGCAACCAACAATCATCATTCATGCATCATCAACATCACTTCTCACATTATCATCATTTTTAGTTTGGTCAATAGACCCATCGTCAATAACATCATCATCATTTTTAGTTTTGGTCAATAGACCCATAAATCAATAACATCATCATCATTTTTAGTTTTGGTCAATAGACCCATCGTCAATAACATCATCGTCTATTCATACATCATCAACTTCGTCATTAGAAAATATGTCGCAAGGACTAAACACCACTAGAGGACCAAAACATCACATCAAGGGCCAAAACACCACATAAAGGACCAACACAGCACTCAGGGACTCAAACAACACATAAAGGACCAACACAGCACTCATGGACTCAAACAACACATAAAGGACCAACACAGCTCCATCGGGACTACAACAGCACCTAAGGACTAAAACAACTCCATCAGGACTACAACAGCACCTAAGGCTTTCAAAAGAGGAATCGATTCATAGCTACTTGTTTTCAAAAGAGGAATCGATTCATAGCTTTCATTTTTAAAGAGGGAATCGATTCTTGCTTTCATTTCTAAGGGAGGGAATCAATTCTTGCTTTCATTTCTAAAGGATGGAATCGATTCATTGCTTCATTTCTAAAGGAGGAAATCGATTCACTGCTTCATTTCTAAAGGAGGGAATCGATTCATTGCTTCATTTTTAAAGCATGGAATCGATTCATTGCTTCATTTCTAAAGGAGGGAATCGATTCATTGCTTCATTTTAAAGGATGGAATCGATTCATTGCTTCATTTCTAAAGGAGGGAATCGATTCATTGCTTCATTTTTAAAGGGGGGAATCGATTTCTAGCTCATGTTTAAAGGAGGAAATCGATTTAAGCTTCTATTTAGAGCCCGAATCGATTTCTAAGCTTCACTTTGGAGGAAAAACAATCGATTCTCCTATTTGTTTACAAATCACAATTACATACATTTTCGAATGTCGGACACAATCAAATCAACCACATACACCTAACCACTTATACACTTTTCAATCACCACATAGAAAGCATCAATTCATCATGCATTTCAATCATACGTCAAAACAACAGCAAAATCACAATGAGATCAATATAAATCCTACAACCCACATACATCCCATTATAAACCCTATTATAAGGTAAGACCCACCCTTACCTTAAGTTTTTCGAAGATGATGATCCTTCTACGAACCCCAAAGTAACCACAAAGAATGACTCTTTCCTCTCTCTCTCTCTCTCATGCGATTTCCTTCTTTCTCTTGTGCGCTCTCTCTTCTCTCTTCTCTTCTCATGTTTCTTTCTTTCTTTTTCTTCCTCTGCTCCAAAATGAGCCAACCCTAGGTAAACCCCATCACCTCATGCGCCTAATGGGCCTTTGGGTCGTGGGCCCCCTTTTTTTTATCACTTAATTAATTGTTAACACCACCCCCCCTTGATTTAATAAAACACCATATTTTTATTTATAATATTTTTCCACAATCTAATCCCCAATAATTTATTAAATAAATAGCCAATAATTTTTGGGGCGTTACAGCCCCCACAAGCCAACACGAGTCTTTTCAGCATGCTTTGTCCTCACTTGCATGCTTTAGGAAAAACTTCGATGGGTCACCCATCCCACTACTACTACAAGCCAAGCACGCTTTACTATGGAGTTCTTATGGGGTGGACTCCCGAAAAGAAGATGCACCTTGTTGGTATAAGTAATCCAACTCAATTCTTTTAAGCCTTCCTTCAATATGCGGTCCCCCATACCGCATGACCTCGGGATCCTCTCATTCCGGTGTGTATTCGGTTCATTCACGCGCCCTTCGCTTTGAAGTCGCCAGAGCCGCTCTTTGCCATGCCACCTTTTTGGGCACCGAGCGATCACTCCCGCCCTCGTCACCCGGATGTCACATGCCCACTGGGCGGCTTCCGCTTGGTTCGTCCCCGAACCACACCGTACTAAGAGAGGTATGCTGCTCTGATACCATTTGTAACATCCCAGACTGCTTTTAGAAGTGTCGACTGACCCTGTAACACCCCGTTTCTACCCGGCAATTTATAATGAAATATCAGAGTTTAAAAATTTATTTTTCTATTCATCCAAACGGGATGCTACACTTACTTCATTTAAAACAACGACAAAATAAAACAAATCATCTATTAAATCAAAATGATACGTAACATCTATCAAGTGGGAATGGAATCCTCAAAACTCATTAATATAGTTCACATAACAGAACTTAATACATCTCGCAGCGGAATGAAGTTAAATCTCAGGAAAACCAAATCATGGTCTCACAATAATGCATTATTCTCAAATAAAGTTGTTCAACAGTGAAACAAACAAAACTAATAGAAATCTAAGCCCATCCCCTAGGTGCTACGTGATCGAGCAGCATCGGCTCGGGATGTGAAGGAAACGAGCCTTCACTCATGGTTACCTGTGGTAATAAACAACATAAGGGGTGAGTCTCAAACCGCATAATAAGGCTTATAATAAGCAGTATATTGATCACAGAATTTTATCAATCACAGCATCCCATATTATTCATACAACAGTCACATTCACATCAGATATCATCCAACAGAATATTTATCATTTATGGGAATGAATGTAATGAAATGCAATCATGCATGTGGTACCATTCATCGTCAATAGTTTTAGCCACTATGGGCATCATCGTCAATAATCATCGTCAATAATTGAGATTTATCATCGTCAATAGCTCAAGGTCAAGCCCTCATCGTCGATAAAATGCACATGAAATGCATGAGACTCCATGAGCAACCAACAATCATCATTCATGCATCATCAACATCACTTCTCACATTATCATCATTTTTAGTTTGGTCAATAGACCCATCGTCAATAACATCATCATCATTTTTAGTTTTGGTCAATAGACCCATCGTCAATAACATCATCATCATTTTTAGTTTTGGTCGATAGACCCATCGTCCAATAACATCATCGTCTATTCATACATCATCAACTTCGTCATTAGAAAATATGTCGCAAGGACTAAACACCACTAGAGGACCAAAACATCACATCAAGGGCCAAAACACCACATAAAGGACCAACACAAAGACTCGGGGACTCAAACAACACATAAAGGACCAACACAAAGACTCATGGACTCAAACAACACATAAAGGACCAACACACGGCTCCATCGGGACTACAATGGCACCTAAGGACTAAAACAACTCCATCGGGACTACAATGGCACCTAAGGCTTTCAAAAGAGGAATCGATTCATAGCTACTTGTTTTCAAAAGAGGAATCGATTCATAGCTTTCATTTTTAAAGAGGAATCGATTCTTGCTTTCATTTCTAAGGAGGAATCAATTCTTGCTTTCATTTCTAAAGGATGGAATCGATTCATTGCTTCATTTCTAAAGGAGGAAATCGATTCACTGCTTCATTTCTAAAGGAGGGAATCGATTCATTGCTTCATTTTTAAAGGATGGAATCGATTCATTGCTTCATTTCTAAAGGAGGGAATCGATTCATTGCTTCATTTTAAAGGATGGAATCGATTCATTGCTTCATTTCTAAAGGAGGGAATCGATTCATTGCTTCATTTTTAAAGGGGGGAATCGATTTCTAGCTCATGTTTAAAGGAGGAAATCGATTTCTGGCTTCTATTTAGAGCCCATAATCGATTTCTAAGCTTCACTTTGGAGGAAAAACAATCGATTCTCCTATTTGTTTACAAATCACAATTACATACATTTTCAGAATGTCCAGACACAATCAAATCAACCACATACACCTAACCACTTATACACTTTTCAATCAGCCACATAGAAAGCATCAATTCATCATGCATTTCAATCATACGTCAAAACAACAGCAAAATCACAATGAGATCAATATAAATCCTACAACCCACATACATCCCATTATAAACCCTATTATAAGGTAAGACCCACACTTACCTTAAGTTTTTCAAGATGATGATCCTTCTACGAACCCCAAAGTAACCACGACAGAATTGCCTCTTCCTCTCCTCTTCTCTCTTGTGCGATTTCCTTCTTTCTCTTGTGCGCTCTCTCTTCTCTCTTCTCTTCTCATGTTTCTTTCTTTCTTTTTCTTCCTCTGCTCCAAAATGAGCCAACCCTAGGTAAACCCCATCACCTCATGCGCCTAATGGGCCTTTGGGTCGTGGGCCCCCTTTTTTTTATCACTTAATTAATTGTTAACACCACCCCCCTTGATTTAATAAAACACCATATTTTTATTTCTAATATTTTTCCACAATCTAATCCCCAATAATTTATTAAATAAATAGCCAATAATTTTTGGGGCGTTACAGCCCCCACAAGCCAACACGAGTCTTTTCAGCATGCTTTGTCCTCACTTGCATGCTTTCCGGAAAACTTCCCAGTAGGTCACCCATCCCACTACTACTACAAGCCAAGCACGCTTTACTATGGAGTTCTTATGGGGTGGACTCCCGAAAAGAAGATGCACCTTGTTGGTATAAGTAATCCAACTCAATTCTTTTAAGCCTTCCTTCAACTGTACAGTCCCATACATGCATAGCCTAAAGATCCCTCTCATTCCGGTGTGTATTCGGTTCATTCACGCGCCCCTTCGCTTTGAAGCTGCCAGGAGCCGCTCTTTGCCATGCCACCTTTTTGGGCACCGACGATCACTCCCCGCCCTCGTCAGCCCCGGATGTCACATGCCCACCAGCTTCCGCTTGGTTCGTCCCCGAACCACACCGTACTAAGAGAAGTCTGCTGCTCTGATACCATTTGTAACATCCCAAACTTCTTTTAGAAGTGTCGACTGCCCCCACAAGCCAACACGAGTCTTTTCAGCATGCTTTGTCCTCACTTGTATGCTTTCCGGAAAACTTCTCAGTAGGTCACCCATCCCACTACTACTCCAAGCCAAGCACGCTTAACTATGGAGTTCTTGTATGGGTGGACTCGAAAAAGAAGATGCACCTTGTTGGTATAAGTAGTCCAAATCAATTCTTTTAAGCCTTCCTTCAACTGTACAGTCACATACCTGCACAGCCTCAGGATCCCTCTCATTCCGGTGTGTATTCGGTTCATTCACGCACCCCTTCGCTTTGAAGCTGCCAGGAGCCGCTCTTTGCCATGCCACCTTTTTGGGCACCGGCGATCACTCCCCGCCCTCGTCAGCCCCGGATGTCACATTGATTACTCTGAAACATTTTCACCTGTTGTCAAAATGACCACAGTTAGACTAGTTCTTGCTTTAGCTGCTATTAACAATTGGCATTTACATCAATTGGATGTAAACAATGCTTTCTTGCACGGTGATCTCCATGAGGAAGTTTATATGAAAATTCCTCCTGGATTTCAAGTCTCATCCCCCAATCATGTATGCAAGCTTCAAAAGTCTTTATATGGCTTGAAGCAAGCAAGTAGACAATGGAACTCCAAGTTGATATCATTTCTTCTCCCTCTCGGTTATGTACAATCCAAACATGACTACTCTCTTTTGGTGAAGAAAACGGAATCTTCTATTACAGTTTTGCTCATTTATGTTGATGATATAGTGCTTACAGGTGATAGTCTTCATGAAATTCAGCAAGTTAAATCATTGCTTGATGATGAGTTTAAGATCAGAGATTTAGGGTGTTTGAAATTCTTTCTGGGCATTGAAGTGACTCGGTCACCAGCTGGTATTGTTCTCTCTCAAAGGAAATATTGTCTTGAACTAATTGAAGAAGCTGGTTTGCTTGCTTGCAAGCCTACATCTACTCCTATGCCACCTGGTTTGAAGCTCAGTAACCATGATGGTACTCCTTTAGCAGATCCCACTTCTTATAGGCGCCTCCTTGGGAGACTTATCTATCCCACCAACACACGCCCAGATCTTTGCTTTGCTGTGAACCGGTTGAGCCAGTTTCTGGCTAATCCCCTTCAACCTCATATGGATGCAGCGACTGCACATCCTAAAATACTTGAAATCTAACCCAGGAAATGGTCTATTTTTATTGCAGTCTCGCCAATGTTGTTTTCGCTTTGATGATGCGATTGGGCTTCTTGTTCCGACAGTAGACGTTCTACAACTGGTTTTTGTGTGTTCTATGGTTCCTCTTTGGTTAGTTGGAAATCCAAGAAGCAAGGCACACGGTTTCTCGGTCTTCTTCTGAAGCTGAGTATCGTGCTTTGGCCATGACTACTTCGGAGATACAGTGGATACTCTTTTTGCTGCAGGATCTTCATCATCCTCAGAATGCACCTGTCTCTTTATTCTGTGATAACAAATCTGCCATACACATTGCGCAAAACCCCATCTTTCATGAGCGCACGAAACACATAGAATTGGACTGCCATTTGGTCAGGGACAAAGTGCAAGACAAGGTTATTCATTTGATGCAAATTACCTCAAATGCTCAGGTTGTTGATATCTATACTAAACCTTTACATCCGTCTCAGTTCAAGCTACTGTTATCCAAGCTTCACATGAAAGACATACATGTTCGGCTTGAGGGGGGTGTTAGGATATAAATTAAATGTATTTTAATTTGTAAATAGTTGTGTTACTAGATAGGCTTAGTAATAGATGTCATTGACTTTAAGCTTATTATACATAGTCATTCAATTTCTTCTTTGAGATGTATCTTTGTATATATAGTGTTTAACCAATCAATAATAAAGCTAGAAATCATTTTTACAATATTCTGACAATTTGCTTTCTGCGATTACGCTGTTGTATAGTAGAAATTCGTAACACAAAGTTACCAAATTACTTAAATATTTGAAGATTTTACTTCAATTTTTATAGTAATAAATAAATAGTGTTATATCGTCAGATTGCGAGTTTAGATGTTCTTCGAGTAAAGGGGTGTGTTTTTTGAATTTTTTAAATTGGGAGTATTTTGGGGTTTTTAAGATTGAAGGGGTGTGTTTGAATAGGAGATGATGTGGGAAAAGCAATGTCTTTTTTTTAGATAAGCCTTTCCCTATGTTTCTATTTTGTATGTTAGGCGCAATAGCAACTTTATAGCTCACAATTTAGTTCGTTTAGGAAAGCGTATTAGTTGTAAATACTGGTTGGACCTTCCCCAGTTCATTGTACTGATCCAACTATTGTAATGTCAGTTCCTGTGTTTGTTCCTTGTTCCGTCCGTTTAATGAAATTATCTCGACTTTAAAAAATGAGTAATAATATTTAGACAAATATTTATATACAAAAATAGACAAATATACATATATTTGAAAAAAAAAACATCTATCTTGTGGCAAAAGTATATTTGAAAAAAAAACATCTATCTTGTGGCAAAAGTACAATCCAATGCAATCGACTTTTGATTGAGTGCTTGGCTCTGACATCAAAAGACCAAAAGAATCACGTCTCCTTCACTTCACTTTCTTTTAAACTCAAAAGAAACATCAAATTTTATATATTTAGTTAGTATTTTCTATTTGCAATTATAAATTATTCACACCTTCGTAATATATTTTTTTATCTTTTTTTCATAATGAATATTTATCTTTTAGTAAAATCATTTTGAAAAAACTTATAATAATTAATGTGTTCATATGTTTTATACAAAACTAGAAAATTAAATTTCTCATTATTTTAATTTTTCATTCTTACCATGGTTTACAAATACAATTTATTATCTTCTAACATGGTATCATGGAATAATATTAGGAAAATATTAATTCAATACTACTTATTTTAATTTCACTTTTAGTAGCGCTTACAAGCACTATTTATTCACCGACTGCTGAAAGGGTGGTAAAAAATAGTAGCGCATATTTAGCACTACTAAGGGTTGAGCATATGCAACGCTTCTTTAGAAAGCGCTACTAAATATAAATATATACAAGGAAAATGAGAGTACTTTTTGTAAGAAACAGAAGAATATTATGTGGTAGTGTGTAACACATACAAATCACAGTCACACACACTCTCTAATATATGGTCCCTTTATTTATTGGTCAAATATTCTATTTTTATGCATTCTACTCTTTTTTGTGTAAATTCTTCGTAAGAAATGACAATGCTCATAATTTTACATTCTATCTTTCTTCAAGTTGGCAATAATTTCATCATTTTTAGTTGTCTCATACTTTATTATACTTTATTAATTTTAAATTTTGAACTTTTTATTTTGAAAAATCAATTGATTGAAATATATATATATATATATATATATATATATATATATATATATATATATATATATTAACATGTGGTGTGCGAAAGGAGATACTTATAAACTCGGTGAACAACAATATCCCTATCTTTTACCTATATTTCCTTAAGATGTCAGTGAATGTGTGGAAAGTGATTTCCGTATTCAAAGGGAGTTTCTTTGTTGTTTGTAAATCAAAGTCTGATGGGGGTCTGGGAGTGAATGACATCTGCCTCTTCAATTCAGTCTTTTGGGTAAGTGGTGTTAGAGATTGCTTTTGGAAGAGGCCTCGTTGTGGATGCAATTTCTTAAATCAAATTACGAGGAGATTGTTGTGGGGAATCTAAATCTCCACGAGTTGAGGCACTCATACTACTCCTCTCTTTGGTGGAAGGACATTTGTAGGTTGGGGGTGTGGGACTAGATATCCAACAAAATTGGTTTTCCATTGTTGTCACTAAAAATGTCGGAAATGGAGACTCAGTTCATTTTTGGCATGATGTGTGGGTCAGAAACTACCCCCTCAAGACTTATTTCTCAAGGCTTTTTTCTATCTCAAATCTCAGGGAAGGAAAAGTCTCTGAAATGGGGGTGTGGGGGCCTTGTCTTGCGAGTGGATTTTCTCTTGGAGGATGGGTTTCTTTGTTTGGGAGATGAACTTTTGGATGACATGATGTCTCTTCTAGCATCAGTTTGTCTCTCGCGTGCTGAAGATAGATGGCGTTGGGAGAGATCAAATGAGGGTGTTTATTCAGTTAAATTGGCATATGATTTTTGTTGTCTCAGCCCCCCCCCCCAACTATTTTGGGGTTGCCCCTTGAGATGCACTGATTAGATAATCAGTGGAAGTCTATTCCGGAGGGGGGTTATATCCGATTTCAGGGCTATCATCTGTGTTTTTTGTAATTCTCATCTGGAGTCGGAGAGGCATTTATTTCTCATGTGTGAATCTTCCATTCGTCTATGGTATATGATGTTTAAGTGGTTGTTATGCTCCCTCCCGATCTTACTGCTCTATTCTCAATTCTGTTTAATGGAGATCTTCCTACCAGGAATAGGAAGGGCTTGATCATGATCTGGCATAATGTTCTTTGGGCAATCTGGAAAATTCGTAACAGGATCATCTTCTCCGAAAAATCCCTAGATCTGAGAGAGACTTTCTTTGCAAATAAACACTTCTATTGGAAATGGCTCTTGGATAAGGCTAAGTCCGGACATAGTTTGTTTTATGAATAGTGTGTGGACCTTAGGAATGTATCACTAGGATATAGGAGAAATTGGCATATATATATGATCTTTCTTATCTACTCAAGGTGTGGTTCCAGTTCCTACTTGGTGTTTAGTTTTTGGTTTATCTTGTTTCCTCCTGTTTTTGGATCCCCGAGACATTTTGTTCGCTATTGTATGATATTGGGTTTGTTTGGTATTGAATGATATTGGGTTTGTTTGTTTGCTTGCTAAAAAAAACTGAATCAAAAAATTATTATATAGAGGTTGCTTCTACAGTACACAATCTCAATGAATCGTTCTTTCAGGTTCGATTTCTATGGTGAAAATTTGATGTTTTTTTTTTGACAAAGAGAATTTGATGTTGGTTAATGTGAACCAAAAATAATAATAGTTTTTGGAATGTACCAGTAATAATAAGGTTTGTTTTTTTCATACCCCACCCTTCCCCATATACCTCCACCCAAAATTAAAACCCCAAAACGCCTTTGCAACCTATTTTTTTATTTTTAAAAAGGCCAATCGTATAAATGTTATTTTGGGCATATATACGATGGTCAATTTAACCCATCGTATATATGTCCCAAGACGTATATACGATTAGCCGTATAAGATGCAATCGTATATACGTCTGAAGGACATATATACGATGTGTTAAAAGTAGACATCGTATATATGTCCAAATGACATATATACGATTTGTTTTAATTTTTATTACTAAAAAGCTACTAAAAATTCGTTAAACAGTCAAAACTACTCTAAAAAATTATAAAAACACCACTAAAAATCTAACAAAACCAAAATAAGGCTATACAAATTTTTTTAGATTTTTTGGAGACTATGAAAAATTAAAAAAAATCGTAAAAAATAGTAAACGATGGAATTTCGGATTTAATGACTGTGGTTTCATTACGATCCGAGTATGTATGTTCAAAACCGATTTTTAGCCTAAATTATTCGTTCGACGTATAACATCGTCACGTTTTAACGAACTACACACAAAACCTATTTTCAGAACTTAATTAATTTTTATTTGATTTAAAATTAAATACAAATCGTATATACACCTGGGGGGTGTATATACGACCCTATGTTATAAGGCATCGTATATACACAATCCAAGGCGTATATACGATTAAGGTGGGGGTGTGTCAATCGTATATACGCCTTGGGGGGTGTATATACGATGCCCAAATGTAAGGGTCGTATATACACCCCCTAGATGTATATACGATTGACCAAAAATTTTAAAAAAAAAATGTTTTCAGAAGGGCATTTTGGGATTTAACTTTTGGGTGGGGGTATATGGGGAAGGGGTGGGGGTACAAAAAAAACCCTAATAATAATAGTCTGAAACAAACAAGATTTGAGAGTTGGACCCAGTTTCCACTGTACACTTTCGTAAACATAAGTTTTAAGGGTGTTTTTTTTGGACCCCCACCCATTCCTTTAAACCCCCCCCCACCTACCATATGAAAAGACCAAAATACCCCTGTCTTTTTACAAAATCACCATTTCTTCACATAATTGATCATACTTACGATTGACCACTACTCAGTCGCATATACGCTGAGAGAGGCGTATATACGATTGCCTCTCAATCCACCACTCGCATATACCCCACCACCAAATTTATATCGACGAGCAATTTTTACTCACCATACTATACCCCTTTTCAGGCGTATATACGATTAGCCAGAAATTCATCCACTCGCATATACCCCAGCAGACCCTATATACGACGAGTAAAATAGTAAGCATCGTATATACACCCTTTTTGATGTAAATACGATGAGCAATTTAATTTTTTTTTTTACTAATTTGTTTTCCTTTGCTTGCAATGTCCGGTAGGCATAGAGGGAGACGTGAGGTATCTCCTATCAGAGAGAGAGGGGAGTCATCTTCTGCTGCACCGAGCACGAGGACGAGGAGGCATAATCAGCTGCATGCTTCCGCTAGGAGACAGAGACAGGCTGACCCATCTGAGTATCAGCCTGAGCATCACCCAGCTAATTTTCCGGATGATGGGCAGTTATATCTTGGTTATCTGCAGGAGACTCAGCAGGAGGATTGGCATAGAGGGAGGCCGGTTCCTCGGTATCATTCTCAGCCTCCTCCTCAGTACCATCCACAGCCTCCTCTTTACCATCCCCAGCCTATTCATTATCATGCTCCGACTCCCGAGTATCAGCAGGAGCAGCCCCAGGCTGATACTTATTACTCAGACCAGTCTATGTATGAGTATCAGGAGGAGCAGCCCCAGCAGGATCAGGGGCATCAGGAGGAGGATCAGCCTCAGCCTGAGGCCTCTCTCTTCACTGATCTGGCAGATCATGTCTGCAGTTCTATACTCGCTGACCCGGTAAGTTTTGCATTTTTTGCTTAAATAATTTATTTAACTCACATAGTCTGCACTTTTTGCTTACATAAATTATTTATTTTTAATTCAGGAGTATCAGCGTGTTGTCAAAGTATGGGCTCATGGCACTACAAGAAAAATGGGATTTTTTGGCGGATTTTTCCGCCAAAAAACACCCAATTCCGCCGCAAAAACAGGTATTTTCGGCGGATTTTTCCGCCGGTAAATGGCTGGTGGCAACGTATTTCCGGCGGAAATTCCGCCGGTAATTTCCGGCGGATTTTAAGTCATTTCCGCTACGACTTCCACTGGAGGGATGTCTTTAACACTGTCCCAAACTTCCTCTGGTGTCAAACTATGAGGAGGTCCACTTGTTTCAACATGTCCCTTGATGAATGCATATTTCTGCTTTCTAAATGGGTGATCCATAGGTAAGAACCTCACGATGCGAGTCAAACCACGAAGTTTTCCTCCGTGATTTAAGAGTGAAAGCCCTTGTGTCAACCATGCAAATCGGACACGCCATCTTACCATGTGTTCCCCATCCAGACAACATTCCATAGGCAGGAAAGTCATTAATTGTCCACATCAAAGATGCCCTCATTCTTAAATTTTGTTTGCGTGCTGCATCATAAGTTAAAACACCATGCCACAACCTTTTTAGGTCATCAATCAAAGGTTGCAAATATATGTCAATACCAATTTGTTGGATTGCTTGGCCGGAATAATAGCATTTAAAAACATGTATGGTTTAGACATACACATTTCGTGGAAGGTTGTATGGAGTAACAATAAGCGCCAACAAGAATACGGTGATACCGATGCTTGAATATAGGGTGTGAAACCATCAGAGCATAAACCAAGCCGAACATTGCGTGGATCATCGCAAAATCTGGATGAACACGATCAAAATGCTTCCAAGCTTCACCATCGGATGGGTGACGTAATTCACGTAATTGTTTCTATTTTCATGGTGCCACGTCATTTTACCACGTCTCCATTGATGTAAACATCCTCTCGTAGCCTTGGTATAAGCGGCGCAGATAGAACATTGCTTTCCGTGGAACCGGTTTGCCTCTCGCTCGTCCCTCTCCCGCTGCACGATAGCGTGGCTCTCCACACAACTTGCATTAGTCAAATTTCCATCATTTATGCCAAACTCATTATTATAATAGAGCATGCAAACTGACACACAACAATCAATTCTTTTAGATTTTAAGCCAAGCTTCGATGCAGTCTTTTAGCATCATAATAACTCTCTGCGGCAAAAGTCCCTTAATAGGAGTTGCATCCAACATCATTTTGGTCATATATTCCATGCACAACTCGGCAACATTAAATTGAGACTTAAGACCTAACAACCGAACACACATTGATAATTTTGAGTCTTTAGATCCTTCAAATAATGGTTTATTTGTCTCACTCAAATACGTGTAAAACAATTGTGCTTCCTCATTAGGAACTTCTTGACATCATATTAGGTTCTTCAAAATCCAAATTTACTCCAACGACATGAGATATCATTCCCACGATAAACATCTAACGCGGGTTGCATGATTTGGCCAGATCCGGATGTGGAAGCTACTTCTTCAACGGAACATTAGTACTTGAAAGATATACTTCAACCGGAACATTAACCCGCAGGAACAGTCTACCGCAGATACCAGTGCGACTTCGCCGCGTGCCGACTCCATATCCAATAATCTGGCCTAAACCCATTATTGTACAAATGCATTCTGACTTCATCTTCATTTTTATAAATCGAATTGAACATTTCGCGCACGGACATCTAATTCCCTTCTTCTCGCGCAAATCCTTCGTGACGCTTTAGCACAAAAATAAACTCTTCTACTCCTTACGCAAATCGTCTCTTTAAACCGCTTCTTCCAGAAATAATCGATCATACATCCAACTACGATCCATGTTTTCAAGATCCTAGTACTACGTGCACTCCATAAATAATAAATCAAATTTTATATTTTACAGACATTCAAATACACATATATACATACACATATTTACATACACTAACAATGTATGACATTTTATATATTATATATGTTATGGTAAACATATATAAATACTACTCATTTTAACTAACACTCTATTAACTAACAACATAAATAACATTTTAACACATAAATTACAACATTTAACACATACATACATTCTATTAATATTAGTCGTTTTAACTAACAACAAATAACATTTTAACTAACAACTCTATCAATTTTTTTATTAAATATTTTATTAACAATAAATTACATATCATACTTATTTAAACTAAATGAAAATATAACAATAAATTACATATCAAAATTATTTAAATGTAACTATTTAAATGAAAATAAATTACATATCATAAATCTTTCATATATTAATTGATAATAGAATGATTTTCAAATATATAATAAATTTTAACAATTTAAAGAAAAAAAAAATGATAATATGATGATTTTCAAAAATATAATAAACTTTAACAAATTAATCTAAATAATGATTATATAATGAAGTTTTGAAAATTTAATATATTACAAATTTATCTAAAAAGTATTATCAACATAAATTAAATATTAATAAATACGTTATATTTATTTTTTTAACTACTATATTATTATATTTCATATTTTCTAAATAATATTAACACAAATTAAAATTTAATAAATATAATCATTATTTTATTTTATTTCGTATTTATGTGTTATTTATTAAAAATTATTAACATATAATTTTATTAACATATAATTTCGTCATTTTTTAACATAAAAAAATATTTAAAAGGTTTAAAATATTAAAAAAATATTAACATATAACTTCCTATTTTGTAATAAATACATTAATTTTACTTTGTACTACTTTATTTACTAATAATATCAAATAAAGTTTAATGACAACTAATAACTTTAATAACTAACCGGTGGTGCTGAGATGCTAAACCGGAATCCTTTGAAGAAAGAAATAGAGATCACCAAACTCAAACAAATCCTAAACAAACAACACCACAATTAGTAACAAACTATAAGTTAAAACAAAGTATAAGTTCAAATAAAGTTTAAACTAAAACATACCTTCAAAACTTTGATAGAGGAGAAGAAACAAATTGAATTTGTAAGAACTTTGAACGAAAATATTTGAGAGAAAGGTTTAGAAAGAGTAAAGATTGAATGTGAGAAGTGTTAAAATTTGAGAGAAGTGTTGGGAGAGTGAAGAGTGAAATCGAATTATAATAGAGTGAAGGGTGTGGAAGGAATGAAATTTAGAATATAAGTAAGGGAACTTGAAAAAGAGCCGTTGTTCAAGGCGACGTTTTCGGCGGAATTCAAGTCCTTTTCGGCGGATTCTGTCGCGTGGACCGAGGAGTCCTTGCGTGGACCGAGAAGTCCTTTGCGGCGGAACTCATTGTCGTTTTCGGCGGATTTATTGCCTGGGTATTGGTGTTTACATTTTCGGCGGAACAATGGTAGTTTTCGGCGGAATTCAAAATTCAAAATTCCCCCCGTTTTTAAAAATTTCGTTTTCGGCGGAACTCACTGCTGTTTTCGGCGGATCAATTTTTTTTTGGTCTGAAACCTTTTTCCTTCCACTTAATAATCCGCCACAAATGGTATATTTCCGCCGAAAACGTCAAAAATCCCCCAAAACGTTTCTGGCGGATTAAATCCCCCAAAAAATACAAAAATCCGCCGGAAACTTTCCCGGGGATTAAAATCCGCCAGAAAGTTATGCCTTGTAATTTCCATTTTTCTTGTAGTGTGGCAACAAAGTCCATTCTAGACTCCATCTTCATTACCCGGACCTACTTCAGCGCACCACTGTGGTCAGGGACTCCAGATTGGCCCCACTTCTCCAGACTGGCCACGCCACAGTAGACCATGAGTTCCTTGTCGGCTTTTATCGAGAGAGGGCACTCGATACTTCGTCATTTCACTTGCCATTTGGTGAAATGACGATCACTCTGGATGACATCTCCCGTCTGCTGCGACCTTCCCATCCGGGGAACTATGCCACACCTCCCACCATCACTTTGTGAGCTCGAGTATGCCACACACCACGAGACATATCCGGGTGTGTCACGGGTTGAGGTCGCTAACAACACCCGTGGGGTCCGTGACATGACTTCAAATGGGTGGAGAGGTGTATGAGCGTAATTTGGAGGAGGGGGTGACATCACGATTCTTTGCCAGTGGCTTATCTGTTTCGCCGCCGACCTACAGATCTTCTTCACTACGAAGACCGGAGGCGCGGTACGAGGCTAAGTGGTCGATCTACCGGATGATCCGATTCCACAGTTCTTGGAGGCTATGCATGGGGTGCAGTGCACTAGCCGCCATGTATGAGTCCTTGAACAACTGCGTCTTTGAGGACTACGCAGTTAGATGTGGAGGGTATGCCACCTATTTCGTGTACACAACTTCTTGTATTTTTGTTAAATCACACCGACTTGGGTAATTTTTTTGAATTAAATATGTTGTTTATTTGGGCTTGGATTATGTGGTATTTCCCTCGGATGGCGAGAGGTTGGTGGTCATATCCACGGTGCGGAGCCACCGGGCCGGGCGCTACTGAGAAAGAAGAAGTCACACCCACCGAAGTTGAGCCACTACGGGAGGATGATTGATGGTGAGGCGGAGGATGTCTTTGGCGACCATTTGAGGATGAGGTGGTAGGTACCACTTTGAGCGAGATCTCCTCTACAGAGGCTTCATCACCGGGCCGACTTTGAGTTCCATACATGCCCGATAGGTGCTGCGGCGGTTTGGGTACACTTAGATCATCCCGCGTGACCTCTCGAGGTCGTCCGAGTCATCCGATCGCTGCGTCTTTCGGATCGTCCACTTCATGGCATCCGTGGAGGACATCATGCGCACTACTCGGGTTGCTCGCCACGGGTCGGATCGGTATGCGTAGGTACTTAGAGTGGTACGTCCGGGCTTCTATCCCGGACTATTACCTGGCTCCACCATCACCAATAGCTCAGCTGGACACCTCCCCGAGCTACGCCACGACGATCCTGGACCGGATGAGGAGGTTGTGACCGCTTGTAGAGAGGGATTCGTGATGGCGAGATCACGCATGGCGATCGGGCGATCGGACACTCCATAGGTCGGTGGGGATGGCAAAGACCGGATGACATTCTTTGGGAGCTTAGGCGACGGGGATGAGGGCGCAGGCCACGCGGCGTTAGGGATTTTTATTTGTTTTTGATGTATTTGATGTTGGCACTTTATTATTAACTTTTTTGGATGTTTTATTTATTTTTACGAGTTTCCATGAATTTTTGATTTCATTGATTCGATAAAACAAAGTTACACAAGCGATAAAACATAAACAACTAGAATAAAAATAGACAGATAAAAATAAAATACAATAGAAACTACTGAGTTGGTGGAGTTAATCGACGAAGGATTTCAAATGACGGTCTTCCGGTTTCGACGCATGGATGAATGTAACTCTTCCATTTAAACATAATATGATTGGACATCATCCGCCGGAGGTCATCCTCGGTGTTGACATCCACGGCAGACCAGTGAAGACCTCCGTCAGTCCATTCCGGTTTCCGATAAACGATACGAATTATCTCATGCTCGTCGTTCTCTGGTTGAACCATCCGCGGTAGTTTCTGCTTAAGAGCAGCAAATGATATGCAGTGGTTTAATCTACACGATACAACATCTCTCCCATCGAAACTTATACCATCATCTTTCAAGATGATGCTCGACGATCAAAGAAACCCCATATTAGAATGAACGAGAGTGAGGAGGAAGAAGGCTCGTAGTATGACATTAGCGAAGCCTGCATCATCTTCACTTGTGTTGTGTGAGGTTGTGTGAGAGAAGGAGGAAGTTGAATTTTTGGTGTGAAAATAGTGATGGTAGGAGTGAGTATTTATAGATGAGGTAAAAGATTATCAACCGTTGATTCCGTTGATCAACTTTGAAAGTGAAATCGGATCAGTTAAAATTTTTTTACAAATAAAAAAAAAATTTAAGGCTCATCATATATATATATCATTTGGGACATATATACGATGGGTAGTTTTAACACATCGTATATATCTTGCGAAGAAGTATATACGATTGATCAGAGTATCACCCAATCGTATATACTTCTTGAGGGCATATATACGATGTGTTAAAACTACCCATCGTATATATGTACCAAATGATATATATACGATGAGTCTTTTTAAAAAAAAAAAAAAGATTACAAAGGGTATTTTGAGAATTTCAGTGTGAGTGGGGGTTTAAGGAGAGAGGGTGGGGGTCCAAAAAAAACCCAAGTTTTAATTACTTTTTGGTTTTTGCCTCTTAGTTTGGTTGGACCCAACATGTGGCTTTAGATTTTTTTTTGACCAAAACATGTGGGTTTAGATGATTCGCTCTTATTGTGGGAGTTTTTTTTGGTCCAAATTAGTTCGGAATAATCGCTTGACTAAAAGGGAAGAAACTAAGATAAACTCTTTTCTTTTTCGTTCTAAGTCTTTGTCTTGGAGGGTCGTTTAATGCTCTTATGTGTATAAACAATACTCGTGAAAGTCTTAATATTTTGGTTTTGAATACACATAGTGCTCTTATTAATGAAATTTTGGAAGCATTCAAGTATCTAATCTAAACATAAAATAAAATAAAATAATATTCTTTTTGTCTTTTTGACGCAACCGTGTCTCTGATTCAATTCGCAATACAAACCAATTAACGAAGACATGCAACCAATAATTTATTTTATTTTATTTATTTCCAATCAAATCTAAATCTTAGACTTCGTAGTCATCGCCGGTGATGACAGCTCCCAACAACGACCGTGAAAAGCCCCAGCGAGTCGCCGGAAAACACAACAACCACCGGCCTCACCTTGATCGGCAACGCTCTTTCACGAGAGATTTTGAACACGTCGCCGCAGAGACTTACCTCATCACTCGCCTCACCTTCACGCTTCTTCAGTATCTCGGGTACCTTTATTCATTTACTTCTTAATTTACTTTCTGCGATTACGTTGTTGTATAGTAGAAATTAGTAACACAAAGTTACCAAATTACTTAAATATTTGAAGATTTTCCTTCAATTTTTATAGTAATAAATAAATAGTAAAGATTTTTTTTGTATTGTTTAACATTCATGGTATGTGTGACTATTTTCACGACGTTTGAATTTTTTATTAGTTGTTAGTGTAAAATATATTTACACAGTCGGTGCATACTGAGTACTGTAGATCCCAAAAAGAAATGTTTATGTCCCACTCCAAACATGACACAACCCCTTAGTCATCATAAATTAGTATAAATTTAGAAGCATGCGTAAAGCTTTTATTCTCATACATGCTTCAATTCACTGGAGCTTATTAAAACAAGACAAAAACAGCTTAAAGAGGTAGGAAGAAAACAGCTTCAAGTATTTCTTTGGCTGAATCCCTGCTTCTTGAAAGTGGAACTCTCAAAGCAGATTAATAGAAGTAGATGAGCCTGTTTCAAGGAATATGCTGATAATAATGTTGCTTCTAGAAAATTTTAGCATTCCTCTCAGGTCATTTGTACCAAAGTCATGGTAAAAAACTCTTGTGTTTATAGCCATAAGAACTATCTTGTGTTATAAATTAATTTTTCTTTTGTAATTGTGGTGTGTCTGATTTTATCTTCAAATTTTATTCAGGGTTGGTTATCGCTGGATTACAAGATTACTTGCCCTTGGATGTTATGCCATGCTACTTATGCCCGGTTTTCTACAAGGTTTGTTTTATATGGTTGTGCAGTTCTTTCTTATCAATTATCTCAAGTAATGGTAAATCCGAAAATTTTCGGCTCACTAGGCTGATCTCCATTATATGTCATTCTATATGGTGATACTTGCTTAGTATGATCAAGCAACATCAATAGTGTCTCTTTTTGTTTGTCTCAGTTTTTCTCTTTCTCTTACTATTTCCTTTCTGCAGTTGCATATTGCTATTTCTTCTCAAGCAATGTAAAGCGAAGCATTGTTTATGGAGATCAGCCTAGAAACAGGTAAATTAAAAAACTGGTAAATCTATCATGGGTTGTTGATCATTTCATAAATTGGTTTCCCAATATTCTTGAAAATTGTGGTTTTACAGGTTGGATCTGTATCTACCTGCTGATGTTAGTGAACCTAAGCAAGTTTTGATCTTCGTAACTGGGGGAGCATGGATTATTGGGTAAGCGGTTTGAAAACTCAATGTGGTTTTATTCGATTTTGTGTGTTAATTTACTTACATGGTGTTCATTCTTATTAAGAGCATACTAGCAATAGTCTTTCCTTTTTCATGTTAAGCCTTCCCATTTCTGCAGTGCTACACTGCTGTTGATTTCATTAAGAAGTGAGTTCCATCCTAATTGATCATATGTTGCAACTTCAAATTTGAAAGACAACTTTAGGATTTTATCAGGAACTAGTTCATCACCTGAGCTATAGTGTATTGATTCCTATGTTGTTGGAAATGCTGAAAACCTTTTCAAGTGGCAAGCAGTGTTGTCTGCCTGTGCTCTAAGTCCTTAACTGAAAATAACTACATGTTGTAGATGTTGTGTCGAAACGTACAACAGAACTCTTGGGGTGTACAATGGGACAACATAATTTAACTGGTTATTGTTGATAGCTACTTCAAGTAAGGAGTATACCATGCCTTGTGGTTTGAAATTGAATTTTAGAAAATAGACACCGACTCATGGGATTTGGTTCACGTAACAGACATGTCAATAGTTTAGTTGTGTATATTTTATATTTATACCTAAGTACGTCTATCTATTATCTTTAAATATTAAATGATTTCATTGGATTTTGATTTAGGTATAAAGCATGGGGCTCCCTTTTAGGACTACAGTTGGCAGAAAGAGACATTATGGTGGCATGCATTGATTACAGGTACCTGGTCTCAGTTCAAGAAGTGAAAGATTGAATCTACAATTTACCTTTGGTCCAACTTGCTCTATGTTTGAGGTATTTTGATGGACAAATTGGGTGCTTTTTATAGTCTATTACTCTATTTTTAGTAATTTGAGTCCAGGCTATTCATAACTTTTTCCTCACATTATTTCCTAAAATTAATCATGTTCAGTGGTATATCATAATTGAATTATCTGTTAATCATTAAAATGTTAAATATATTGTGTATCACCCTTAGGATCGGCACAACTATAATTGATTCTTTAATGTTTAATAGCTTAGAAGGTGATATAGTTATTCCAAGATAATTAAACTCTTTTTTGCATATTAGTTTAACTTAAAGGGTAGAAACAAACGTTTTGTTATATTTGTTTTGCAAAGTTTATGCTATATTTAGCAGCTAGAAGATCTTTATTTGTGAATGCAGAAATTTTCCTCAAGGGACCATCAGTGACATGGTGAATGATACTTGCCAGGGAATTTCCTTCATCATCAACAACATAGCTAGTTATGGAGGTGACCCTAATAGGTGACATGCTACTACTATGTATGATTCCAGTTCATCATAACATTCGGCATTCAACTATCAGACTGATCTTTTCGCATTTTGTTGACAACCATGTAATAGGATTTACCTAATGGGACAATCTGCTGGTGCGCATATTTCATCTTGTGCCTTACTGGACCAAGCAATCAGAGAATCTGGAAAAGAAGATACTGTTTCTTGGAGCATTTCTCAGATAAAAGCTTATTTTGGTTTATCTGGAGGGTAAGAGTTGTGGCTATAGTCTCATTAGCATACTGCAATATGTAATAATATATCTCAGTTCTTTTTTGATTGTGTAGAAAATATAAATGTCGTTTCTACATCGAATTTCATGTTATCCGTTATTGGTGTTATTTGTGATAGAAAGATTCCTCTTAAGCTTAAATGAAAATTTTACACAGGCATTACTAATCGCCTATTAAATTACTCTGGTAACACATAGTTACAACATATTTACCATCTACCTACTATAGTAGCATTTTGATGCACCGTAATTTAGCAGACCATGTTTCTCAATGTTTGTACTTGATGCTGCAAAAGTTTTGAAAAGGGAAATGATCTTTTAACTATACCTTTAAAACAAGTTTGTTGCTTATAGTAATAATGAATAGCATGTTGTACGTTGCAATAACTTTTATAATATTTAGGCCGTCAAACTTCACAGACTGATTATGCTGCAAAATGGAGTTTGTGGTAGAAAAAGAATCATATTTTACATTTTGAAAAGGACCATAAAATTGAATATCAGTAATGCCCTTTGGGCATTGATAGTATTCGAGGTAGTGGAACTGGAAGGCCACTTAACAAGTGTATTGATATTATGGATGTTAATGCTGATGGTTCTGTCCATCAAGCCTAGTTTTGCAAATTGCACCACTAACTGCTTAGCAGCAAACTGTTTAATCTATATGCTTAAAGTACTGAGAATTTTGGTAGCGTCCTCTTCTTGTCATAATGTTTGGTCTCTTGTATATCAACAATCTTTTTCATTTTATTTTTTATTTTCTTGAGGCAAAGAGATTTGAAAAAACAATGTTTTCAGGCTTGTTTTGTGTGAGCAAGTCTGGTCACTGACAACTGTAATTGTGAATTGTGTTTCCTGATCAATTTGTTTATATATGTTAAAGATCATTAATTAACCATCTCAACACAAATACAGATACAACTTATTGGATTTAGTCTATCACTTTGACAATCGTGGTTTATATCGTTCGATATTTTTAAGGTATGTCTCAAATAACAGAATTTTGTTACGGTTATGAGGTGTTAGATTTTTTTTTTTCCAATCCTTATAACTGATTATCATTGTAGCATAATGGAAGGTGAAAAATCTTTGAAGAAATTTTCTCCTGAAATCACAATTCAAGATCCATGCATCAAAAATTCCATTCCTTTGTTGCCTCCTATATATCTTTTCCATGGAACTGCTGATTATTCCATACCATCAATTGCCAGGTTAGTATGTAAACTTGAAATTCGTTGATGGATTATATTTTTTAATCACATTGAAGGAAACTAAAGGTTTTAATGATAAGCTTTTAAGCTGTATGTTCATGCTATAAATAAAACCCAATAACGGTTGTGTCATAAAAATTTGAAAAAGTTTTAGGTTGGCTGTCAAATCAAATGCCTGACTCAACCTTCCTCTTAATTCAATCTTGGAACTAGTTGTGTAAAGATTGTTAACAAAAAAAGGCATTGGCAAAGTTCCATGGCAATTAGTTGCCATTCATTTAAAAATAATATTTTATGACACTGTGGGTCATCCTTTTATTTCTACGCTTTATTTGTATGGAGAATGAACTAAAAAAGACCATGTCGATGCTATAAATTACTCATATATATTGATAATTTTCTTTTCTAGACTTTCAATTTCAAATATTCTGGTCAAATTGTCAGAGGAGTTGGTTACACTTATAGATACTAATAAGTGATTGTTTGCAGTGAACGGTTTACTGATGCTCTTAAGAAGGCAGGGGCACGAGCTGAGCTGATTCTATATGATGGGAAAACACATACAGATTTGTTTCTCCAAGTAAGTTCCAAATTAAGCCAATATTTATGTACTTTTGTGAACTATTACTTAATAATACATAAACAAATGCTTTCTATGCTGTAAATTTTTTAATTTGGTGTTTTGTTTATCTGTGTAATAGCTGAAAAAGTAACCCATGTAGTCAAAATGTAGTAAAAAAATTATTGGGTGGTAAACTGTTAACAAAACACTCCAGCAATTCACAAGTCACATTCCCCATGGTCAAGTTTCTTCACCTATTCTCAAGTATTGCAAACCACGGATGTGAATTAGTCAAATTTGTTTATTGAAGATTGCAACTGATTGAGGGACTGATAGGCATCAGTTAATTTTAAAAATGGCAAAACTTATGTCATGTTTCACCCTCTCAAAATGGATAGACCTTTTCTCTTTCTATCCACTCTCACTATCTCCAACCTCTCACCACCCCAACTATCAAAGCGGTCTCCATCCCATTTTGAGAGAGCATCAGGACCAACAATACATAGGGAACTTGACCTAAGTTTTATGCTTTTTTTTTACCAACTAAGTTTTATGCTTTTTTAAAAATGTTTTTTACTAACCTTTAAGGCAGGGATTTGATTGATGCTATGAAGCATAGACACCTCTGAGATTAGGCGTGTCCGGTGACCGACACACGTTGGTGTCCGACACCCGTCGCGACACTGCGACGACACGTGTCGACACCTCGGACAAGTGTCCCAAATTTTTTTTCTTTGCTTCGACACATCTTAGACACTCATTGGATACTTCTGAGACACTTCTGCAGAGGTTAAAGATGTGAAGTAGTGATGATCAATGAAGGGGTTGAAAACATTAAATTTGATTACATCAATTTTAGCTTATCGATATAGTAGATGAATAATGAATGTGAAAAACTGTCATATTTTGATTAAGAACTGTTTTTGTTTTGAAATAAATTGTTCTTTTATAGGTAATATTCATATTTTATTTCATTATAATAAATAATCATATATGTATCAGTGTCTGTGTCCTGTGTTTTTCACATTAGCGGTGTTCGCGTGTCCGTGTCCGTGTTCGTGTCGTGTCCGGTGTCCGTGTAAAAGTCCGTGTTTCATAAGAGTCTGGTTTCTTCCCTTTTTCTTCCCAAATGCACTGTTTTTATCTGTAGTTTAACCATGAATTATACTTTTGTTTTGATGAGCTTCTTATTTTCGACTATGCTGCTGTACAGGATCCACTCCGAGGTGGTAAAGATGACCTATTTGATCAAGTAGTTGGTATTGTACATTCCAATGACAGTGATGCTCTTGCAAAGGATGCCACTGCACCCCCAAGAAGACGGTTTGTTCCCGAGGTTTTATTAAAGTTAGCTCGCAAGATCAGTCCCTTCTAAGATTGCAGCCGTCTGAGATTTCATCTAGTATGGCTTCACAACTGCATCTAGCATTTTATTGTATATCTCATTCGTGAACTTGTCTCCTTTTATTGTATACCTCAAACTCTTCATTCATTGAATCACCATATTTATTGGGTGGAATAGGTTGAGATTCCTTATAACTGTAACCTTTTCATTATAGCAGTGAAATGACATGAAAAAATTGGCACTTTCTCTTAAAATACTGATACTAGGTTCGGTTACTAATTAGTTTATACAACTTTACCTGTTCTATTAATACCATGAGCCTCTTTTACATTTACTTCTAGGTATGTAACATCTCATTTCCTTGCAGATATAGTGAAATGTTTCCATTCAAAATGAAAGCCGTAGGAATGCCAGAAATTCATGAAACCACAACCATAGCATATCTATCACATATTTTATCAAAATATGTAATTTAAGAAGAAAACAAAGCAGCTCCAATATTACACATGAGGAAGCTGAAATTCATTAAGACAAACCAAATAGCTAAAACTTTACCAACATTCCTAATCACTTTCCTCATCAGAGTAACCGTTGATCTTGTTCATAGCAGAATCAAAGATACTCTCTAGCTCCCTCAAAAAAGCCACAAACACAAACGTCTCTTCTTGCTTGCTGCCCTCGAGCAAATTTTTACCCTTTACAATTGCAGATTTGATCTTCATTTTAACAAGTGGAGGCAGCATTGAATTCACGCTATTATCCTTCATTACTTTCCTCATGTTGTAAAGATAATCATCCAAAGCATTCATTGCTTTAACTTTCTTCTTGTACTTCATATCTTCCTCTTTGAAATTCTCAGCTTCATGAATCAATCTCTGAATTTCTACAGTTGAGAGTCTTCCACTTTCATTCGTTATTGTAATATCTTTCTTATTCCCACTGGTTTCTTCCATGGCAGAGACGTTTAGTATACCATCAGCATCTATAGCAAAACATACTTTGATGGGAAGTTCGCCTTTAGGAGCAGGAGGAACTGAGAAATTGAACAAACCCAATAGGTTGTTCTCACTGGCTCTCATTCTCTCACCCTCGTAAACATCAATACAGACACGTGACTGCTTATCCTCACCTGTAAAATATTGTTTTGTCTTCTTGGTGGGAATGGAAGTGTTCCTAGGAATCACCACATCCATAACATCAAATTTTATCTGTGTACCAAGTGACAATGGTGTAACATCTCGCAACATCAAGTTTGGAATAGTCTTAATCTCATCACGCAGTAAAGCAGCCTGGACAGCAGCACCATAAGCAACAGCCTCATCAGGGTTGATGCTCTTGCACAAATCCTTCCCCTTGAAAAACTCTTGCAATAGTTGCTTCACTTTGGGAATCCTAGAAGAGCCACCAACAAGAACAACATCATTTACACTACTCCTGTCTATCTTAGCATCAGTTAGACACCTCTCAACAATCTCCATACACTTTTCAAAGAGGTCCATATTTAGCTGCTCAAACTTGGCCCGAGTGACTGACGAACAAAAGTCAATTCCCTGATGTATAGCATCTATGTCAATGTTAGCCTCAGTATCGAATGAGAGTGTTCTTTTTACCCTCTCACAAGCGGTTCTCAACCTCCTCAGGGCTTTTGGATCTACACTAATGTCTTTCTTATGTTTCCTTTTGAACTCCTTCACAAAGTGGTTCACCATTCGGTTATCAAAGTCCTCTCCTCCAAGGTGAGTGTCTCCTGCAGTGGCCTTGACATCAAACATATTATTCTTAACTGTGAGTAAAGACACATCAAAAGTTCCACCGCCAAGATCAAAAATGAAAAGTTTCCTCTCTGCAGCACAATTAGCTCTCTTTTGCAGACCATACGCAAGAGCGGCAGCGGTTGGTTCATTGATTATTCGCATTACATTGAGGCCAGCAATGGTAGCAGCATCTCTTGTGGCCTTACGCTGAGAGTCATTGAAATAAGCAGGAACTGTGATAACTGCATTCTTGACAGGTGACTCCAAAAACGCCTCTGCAATCTCTTTCATCATTGTGAGAACCATAGATGATATTTCTTCAGCAACAAGGTGCCTTTCCTCACCCTTGTATTTTACAACGATCAAAGGCTTGTCATTAGCATCAGCAATGATCTTATAGGGCCACAACAACATATCATTTTGAACAATAGGATCACTATATTTCCTTCCAATCAACCTCTTTGCATCTGCAACATTGAAATTGGTGGTAATGTATAACTTGTTCTAAGGAAAACACAGAAGAGAAATAATAGTAAGTAGTAACTGAACTCCCATGTGACACCTATCGTTAATGAAAAACGGTTACTCCCCTGACTGCATTAAACAGCAAACAAAGGCTTTTAAACAGCCAAGTCCCTGAACTTACGAATTCTTGTTTCAGTATTATACCAATTTGTTAACATATTGCCGAGCCATTTTTTATTAACATAATAACAAATATTATTGCTTGATATTTCAAATATATCTTAGTTGAAATAGAATACAATTACCCTATTAATGTTATTTCCTATGGATGGCCAAATATTTTTATCTGCGGATCTATTCAATGACGAAATCAGACCTACAATTAATGTAGGTAACCAAAAACTAAATGATGCAGGAACATAAAAGATGAATTACCAAAGACAGTGTTGGTTGGGTTAGAGGCAGCCTGATTTTTTGCAGCATCACCAATCAATCTTTGGTTGCTAGTGAAAGCAACACAAGAAGGAGTGGTTTTGTTTCCTTGATCATTGTGGATGATCTCCACTCTATCCTTTTCCTCCTGCCACACTGCAACACATGAGTAGGTCGTCCCAAGATCAATTCCGATTGCAAGCTCTTCATATTTTTTAGCCATTGTGCTTCCAAGTGAATGATACTGTTGTAGAGAAGATTTGAATTCAAGCTTCAGTATTGATATAGAATCTGTAATTTGCTCCTTCAAAAATCTCAAAAGCTGTATAGATGTATGTATCTTGATTCCATAAAATGGATTTATAACATCGTATCAGAAGACTCTAAATTGACTTTTCATTATCTCCATGATTTAAAGAGTCTCTTTCTTTGATTGTAACCGAAAAAGGGTATTTCTTGGATTGTAACCGAAAAAGACTCTTTCTTTGATAATGGTTGTCCGTGCACCTTCAGAGAGATATGGAGTGTGAACTGGGAATTAATGTTACCCTTTAATTGTAATTCTTTGCCTTCCTAGAACAGACTAGACCAATCAGAGATTGATTTGTTATCCTTTATTGTATTTTTCGTATATGTCAGGATTCCTAGAATTAGACAAACTAGGCAATAGTATATTTTTTTTTGGTAAACTAGAGTGATCATTGCCACTAGAAACTTACACACACAATTGTGAGGTCTCGAGTTCGAACCCGAAACATGAGATTTAGCCTAACAATTTCGGCACTTACTAGTTGAACTAACCCTTACAGATAAACTATAATATTATTTTATTCATCTTTCTCTCTCCTAAAATACACTAAAGTCACTAAGTCATCAAATTCTCAAGTTAGAGAATCTATTTCCCCTTTTCCATCATAAAGGTACTGAATCCCTTGCATTTTTCTGATGTGGTATCACACTAGTTACATTGTACCTGTGACTTTTGTGATCTTCGTTTCTTGGTCTTGGCTTTGGTTAGCTATGCGATTTGTGTGTGGTCTTCCAAAATCGGTCTTTATCTTGGCGCTTGCTTTTCCCACACCCCCTCCTACTCGAAACACACCCCATAAGGGTGTGAAAAGACCAAAAGACCAGGCAAAACCTATTTTTTTTATGAAATTTTCACCTGTTCGAACACGGGCCTTCGAACAGGTTCGAACGAGGCCGTTCGAGTGTGTTAAATATGGACAGACACCCTTGGGTGTTTTTTCAACTGTTCGAATAGGGTCATGCGAACACATTCTAATAGGGTCATGCGAACACATTCGAATGATGTTGTTCGAACAAGTCTTCGCAGTAATTGCTGCGAGAATGACAGTGTATGGACGCCTCGCATTCCACCAAGCGATTTTAATCAACGGTTTACAATCATCAAATGTGTCGATAAAGGAGTGGATGTCAATCCCTTTGGAAAATGTGCCTGAACGGATAGAATTTAAACGGCTCAGATTTGTGATCTAAAAATGAAATCAACGGCTGATATTTCACCATGCCTATTATAAAAGGGGTTCACATCCTCAGATCTTCTTCACCAAACCCTAATCGCCTCTTCCTCAAACCCTAATCGCTTCTTCACCAAAATCCTCAGTCTCCTAAAATGGAATGGCAATTGTGCTCAACCCAAGACTAAACGACAAATTCCTAACGACTACTTCATCACCATGGGATTGTCACCACCGATTTAACATGGTGTTGTGTTTCGTTGTCCTAACTATGTCTTCTGCAGGATGAGTAAGGACATCACCTTCGCCCTAACCGAAGGAAAAGGTCGAGAGGAAGATTCGCCCGGAGGAGCGCGTGGCGTAAAAGCGTGGAGCGTATACGTTTCAAGAAGTTCAATTGTAGAGATGATGGGGTATCCATTATTCATCATGGAGATCCAAAGCGACGACGACGCCCACGCAATGATGGAACATCTAGCTAACGTTCCGATGGGACGACAAATCTTAGAGTCGTGACGCGTGGACCCAAAGACGCACTCCGTAAGAAGTTATTCATCTTCTTCAACAAAGACCACCCGCACCACAACAACCCATTGTAACACCCTAATTTTGTCCGCCCTTTTTAAGTTTAGACAATTTCAGTTATCCAACTCAATTAAATCAAAATACCGTTGTTTAAATTAGGCAGGAACGCGAATGATCGATCTTTTCGTATGCGTTCTTCAATTTAATCTTCGTATTTGGGTTTAATCATACATAAATAGGTCTACCAAAAGTTGTTTTTTCTAGAAATGTAGCTCGTCTTTTCAATTCAGGCTTAAGAATACAATTCTGAGTCGATTTTAGTGTTTTTAGTTAATGAAGTCTGATGGATATATGTATAATCCAAAAATGTCAAAAAAGAATCTATTTAATTTTTATTACAAATTAGGAGAGTTCAAATGTCCAAGTGTCAGAAAAATACAAAAAATAATAACATGTACAAAAACAATTAAATCATAAAAAAAAATAATAAACAAATGTAAGGCAAGAAGAAGAATCAGGGGGTTCAAGAATGCTCTCCAAGTAGCTGGGCCTGATCCGCTCCAAAACCTGAAAAATAAGTCAAAGCCCGATCAAACCGTAATCAATGCTGAGACCTAAATTTCAACTATAAAAAGGCAGAAAAGACCTCGAAAATCACCCAAAAAAACAAAAGATTAGGGTTTTGCATTGAAACCCTAATCACTGAGACTCTAGATCTGATTTTTTCTGGGGAGCAAGGAAGAGCAGGGGTTCAATAGCAGTAACAGATAACCATAAACAACAGATCTGTTTTTATTATCTTCAGGAGACCAGGTTAGTGCTTCGGTTACCTCTTTAACACTTTGAACATGTAAATAGTTGAAATATGTAAATACTAAGTGTATGTTCATTTTGCCAAGTATCTGATTAATTAGTCCATACGTTAGAACTAGGACAAAAAAAAGGGAGAGTTAAAGGATAGAGAATTTGTGTTGTTTAGAAAAGATGTAGGACTTTAGAATCAAATTAAGAAAAAACAAGTACTCAGGTTATAAATGGATTAGAAAATGAGATAAAAAAACAAACCGTGAAGACGAAGCCGGAGCTCCGGTCGTCTTCTCCGGTGAATCTCCGGCGAACCACCACGAAGCCTCCCTCCCCCAAACCGAATCAAAACCGAGCCGAAACCCGAATAATCACCGCGCGGAAAACGGCTTGAATCGAACCCTAAACACCGCGGAAAACTCACCACCGCTGCCATCTGCGCCGCGCGCGCCACCAAGGCTCTCCCTCCGGCGACGTCTCTCTCCCCTCTCATCGCGACCCATCACCCTCTGCTAACCATGGAAGCTTCGATTTTTCTCTCTCACTCTCACAAGCACTCTCTCTCTCATCTTCCTTTCTTCTCTCTCTCATCTTCAAAGTTTCTCTCTCTTTCCCCTTGGTGTGCGGCGCTTAAAGGGGAGGAAGTGAAGGAATTAGGTCTTTGAGGTTATTGTTTTCCTTTTATACCTCATTATTTTTATTCCATTTTTTATTATTTCTTTAACTTGGTACTGTATTTAGTTATTTAAAATGAATCAACCTGATGTTGCAATCAGCTTGCAACATACGCGCCCCTTCCCCTAATTTGTTATTAGTTTTAAATTATTTTTACTTGACTCATGATAACACCCTATGTCTCAAAACATACACCTCCCTTTTAAAACTAGCCCATAACTCAGACAAAAAACAAACAAGCAGAAAAAAGAAAGCTGCTCAAAAAGAAAAAAACAAACAATCAAAAAAAGAAAGTTGGCAAAAAAGGAGAAGGACTTGCACTCCAAGATGCATTCATTAAAACAAGGTCTAGTGGTCATCAAGTGGAGCCTCTCCTCATCCAGGAAGTCAAAACTTTCCTTGCATTTGAGTTGCCTTTAAAGAGAACCAAAAGTGTGTACTAGGGGGCATTCCCTTCACCTCTCACTCCGCTCAACTTTGGGGAGGTTTGTTCGGTGCTCACCCCATTCATGTATCACCCTCGGTTCATAACCATCACCATAACTCGTCGCCTTCCACAACCTCACTCAAAGAAACCATTTGAAATCTCATTCGAAAAGTGGGGCAAGTGCATTCCCATTCCTTCACCTCATTCATTCCTATAAAACCTCACCGGGCAATTTTTCAACTCACTATCCTAAACGAGGCCTTGTCATTCTAATTGGGGCACTTTGTCCTTGTTATGACTGGGCAACATCAAACTTTATGGGTTGAGACAAAATCTCTTCGCGCTCCACCCTTCATTTCAAAAGCCGAAGCATTCCCAATTCATCATCTTCTACACCCCTAATTGTTGTCACCACTAGACAGGGCAAGCTATTCACTCATCAAAGACTGAATTGGGGCAATATTGTATCTCTTGATCCTCATGAGCTTCGGCAATAACCATGTCATGCATTCCTTCACTTGCCATAAATGTCCATGCCCTAAAACAATGCCAAGCTAGCTGACTCATTCATTCACATTTGCACTCCTATGCATGCTTACTAGACGATGCTCAAAAAGAGAGAACACAAGTTGTTTACGTGGTATCTAAAATTCAGTCATCATGGAAAGAAAGAGAAAACAAGTGAGATTGTTTGTAAATAAAAACCTTGAGAACACGAGTTTGAATCAAATGCAATTTTTCAAATGAATGGTCAATAATCATCTCAATTCCTTGCATCCAAAGTCTCACATCTCATCATCACCAAAATGTGCACCTCATGCATCTAGGCATTTCAATCTATTCATTATGGCATATGCATCAAAGCATTACATTTGCATCTTCACATTTTGTGCATTCGTCACATAGCAAAAAGCAAAAAAACGGTCCACGTCAGTTGCATCATACTAATACTTGCATTTCATAGAAAAAATAGTAAAGAAGAAAAAGCAGAAATCTTTTCATGGCATTGGCATCACATTAATGCTAGCATTCCCATAAAAGAAAAAGAAAAATCATTGCATCAAACATCAGAGTATTGCATCATATTAAGGTCTGCATTTCATAGAAGAAGCAAAAAAAGAAACAAACAGAAGTTAGAATAGGAGCATTTCATTCATCAAAGCATCAATCACTGCATACACTTGCATTCAAACATCAAAGCATTATGTTGATATTTGCATCGCATAAACTACAAAGAAGAAGCAAACACAAAAGAACACAACATCTTCATATCATTCATCGTTCTCATATCATCCATACCATTCATCACCCCATGGCATCAAACAGTACATTACGCTTTCAAGTTCGCATCTCAGAAGAGCGAAAGAATAACAAAAAAGAAGAGAATGAAAAATCAAACAGAAGAAGCATCCCACCAAAATCGATCATTGCATTCATATGCACTCAAATACCCAAGTGCATGCATTTCACGCACCATTCAAGAGAAAAGTTACTTCGGACCCGAGAGTCCCAAGAATCCCATTTTTAGAAAATCACCATCAAGATCGAGTTAGTAAACTCCTCAAAGACCAGAGTTCAGTAAACTCCATCAACCCAGAGTTCGTAAACTCCATCAATCCAGAGTTCGTAAACTCCATCAACCCAGAGTTCGTAAACTCCATCACCCCCAGAGTTCGTAAGCTCCATCAATCCAGAGTTCGTAAACTCCATCAACCCAGAGTTAGTGAACTCCTTCAGAGTTAGTGAACTCCTTCCACGCATCACAACATCGCGGTATGCGAGCACGCCGATGGATCCATCGACCCGTTAAGTCCGGATGAGTTGTTGTGTCGGCCTAAGGCACATCGTAAATCCATTGATCAAATCGATTCGGACCGATGTTGATCGGCCGCTCGAAAAGGCCACCCCCAGAGTTCGTAAGCTCCATCAATCCGAGTTCGTAAACTCCATCAACCCGAGTTAGTGAACTCCTTTGAGTTAGTGAACTCCTTCCACAGATCACAACATCGTTATACGAGCACGCGATGGATCCATCGAACCGTTAAGTCCGGATTAGTTGTGTCGTCACCTAAGGCACGGCGTAAATCCATTGATCAAATCGATTCGGACTTGATATTGATCGGCGCTCAAAAAAGGCCACCCTGAGCTCGGACTCGACGAGAGTCCGTTAAAAGGTTTTAAGCAACCTCCGAATTCCCAATTTACCGCTTTTCCCAAGTTACCGCTTTTTCCAATTTATTGCTTTTCGCATGCGACAAGTGTTAACCTCTCTTTCAAAAGGAAAATAACAAAAGATTTGAGCTTTTCTAAAGCGGACAAAATTAGTATTATTTCTATATCTTTATTTCCATTTCACCAACAAATATGAAAAGGCCAATTCATATTTTTGGCGAAATGTGAAATAAGAGAGGCAAAACTGTAACACCCTAATTTTGTCCGCCCTTTTAAGTTTAGACAATTTCAGCTTATCCAACTCAATTAAATCAAAATACCGTTGTTTAAATTAGGCAGGAACGCGAATGATCGATCTTTTCGTGCGTTCTTCAATTTAATCTTCGTATTTGGGTTTAATCATACATAAGTAGGTCTACCAAAAGTTGTTTTTTTCTAGAAATGTAGCTCGTCTTTTCAATTCAGGCTTAAGAATACAATTCTGAGTCGATTTTAGTGTTTTTAGTTAATGAAGTCTGATGGATATATGTATAATCCAAAAATGTCAAAAAAGAATCTATTTAATTTTTATTACAAATTAGGAGAGTTCAAATGTCCAAGTGTCAGAAAAATACAAAAAATAATAACATGTACAAAAACAATTAAATCATAAAAAAAAATAATAAACAATGTAAGGCAAGCAAAGAAGAACAAATCAGGGTTCAAAAATTTGCTTTCTCCAAGTAGCTGGGCCTGATCCGCTCCAAAACCTGAAAAATAAGTCAAAGCCCGATCAAACCGTAATCAATGCTGAGACCTAAATTTCAACTATAAAAAGGCAGAAAAGACCTCGAAAATCACCCAAAAAAACAAAAGATTAGGGTTTTGCATTGAAACCCTAATCACTGAGACTCTAGATCCGATTTTTCTCGGGGAGCAAGGAAGAAGCGAGGGGTTCAATAGCGATGAATGAGATAACCATAAACAACAGATCTGCTTTTATTATCTTGAGAGACCCAGTTAGTGCTTCGGTTACCTCTTTAACACTTTGAACATGTAAATAGTTGAAATATGTAAATACTAAGTGTATGTTCATTTTGCCAAGTATCTGATTAATTAGTCCATACGTTAGAACTAGGACAAAAAAAAGGGAGAGTTAAAGGATAGAGAATTTTGTGTTGTTTAGAAAAGATGTAGGACTTTAGAATCAAATTAAGAAAAACAAGTACTCAAAGTTATAAATGGATTAGAAAATGAGATAAAAACAAACCGTGAAGACGGCCGAGCTCTCGGTCGCCTTCTCCGGTGAATCTCCGGCGAACCACCACGAAGCCTCCCTCCCCCAAACCGAATCAAAACCGAGCCGAAACCCGAATAATCACCGCGGAAAACGAAGCTTGAACTGAACCCAGAAACACCGCCGGAAAACTCACCACCGTCGTCATCTACGCCGCCGGCGCCCACCAAGGCTCTCCCTCCGGCGACGTCTCTCTCCCCTCTCATCGCGACCCATCACCCTCTGCTAACCATGGAAGCTTCGATTTTTCTCTCTCACTCTCACAAGCACTCTCTCTCTCATCTTCCTTTCTTTTCTCTCTCTCATCTTCAAAGTTTTCTCTCTTTCCCTTGGTGTGTGCGCTTAAAGGGGAGGAAGTGAAGGAATTAGGTCTTTGAGGTTATTGTTTTCCTTTTATACCTCATTATTTTTATTCCATTTTTTATTATTTCTTTAACTTGGTACTGTATTTAGTTATTTAAAATGAATCAACCTGATGTTGCAATCAGCTTGCAACATACGCGCCCCTTCCCCTAATTTGTTATTAGTTTTAAATTATTTTTACTTGACTCATGATAACACCCTATGTCTCAAAACATACACTCTCCTTTTAAAACTAGCCCATAACTCGAAACAAATTGGGCTTCTATTTTCACACCTCATTATTAATAATACGACTCTGTTACTAACTGTACCCTATTATTACTGTCTTGCAACTAATTTCTCTCTTACCAAAATGTTAAATTAAAAAATACCCAACACACAAATATTTTATATCAAGAACTACATGTGATTTGATCCCCCACCAAGGGGTATGTAGGAGCAGAGGGCGGCCGACCTCTGTCGATTGCCCCGTAACTAGTAACACCCCCATTTTGCAATTTTCACCTTTTTCTCGTTTTAATTCTTTTTCAACTCAAATAATTTCTCAATAAATCAAAAAACTTTGTTAATTGGTTTTATGAAGCCTCTGCTTGCATAATCATTAACAATGAGGAACTAGTGGTGATCACTTGGAGCCTTTGCTCAATTGATCATCATGAATGCCTAATTTTTCTAAATACTTTCACTAAATCAAAAAAAAAACTTTGTTAACGGTTTTGCGAAGCCTCTGCTTGCATAATCATTAACAACGAGGAACTAGTGGTGATCAATTGGAGCCTTTGCTCAATTGATCATCATGAATGCCTAATTTTTCTAAATACTTTCACTAAATCAAAAAAAACTTTGTTAACGGTTTTGCGGAGCCTCTGCTTGCATAATCATTAACAACGAGGAACTAGTGGTGATCACTTGGAGCCTTTGCTCAATTGATCATCATGAATGCCTAATTTTTCTAAAAAACTTTCAATAAATCAAAAAAAACTTTGTTAATGGTTTTGCGAAGCCTCTGCTTGCATAATCATTAACCATGAGGAGCTAGTGGTGATCACTTAGAGCCTTTGCTCAATTGATCATCATGAACGCCTAATTTTTCTAAAGACTTTACATAAATCGAAAAACTTTGTTAGTGGTCTTGCGAAGCCTTTGCTTGCATGATCATTAACAATGGAGTACTAATGGTGGTCACTTGGAGCCTTCGCTCAATTAATCATCATGAAAGCTCAATTTCACAATTAAACAAAATAAAACCAAAAACCTAGAACTACGTAGCTTTGAATTCTCCATCGCACCTGGAGATACGTAGGAGCGGATCCCCTCCGTCAAGCACAATAAACTAAAAACATTTTTCCCTTCAAAAAACTAAAGCGGTTAACTCTCGTCGAGCGCCGCAAATAAAACTTTCATTTAATCGAGAGGCAAATTTAAGTACTTTTCAAATCAACACTTAAAATCATGTTTAATTAAAGGTTCCCTTTCAGTAGAAAGGAGATGTGGGGTGCTAATACCTTCCCATGCCTAACCGAACCCGAACCCAAATCTTTAGATTTTCCCAAAGGACCATTTGCCTTCCCAAAAGGTTTTTCTTCAATATTTTCCTTATAAAAATATTGGTGGCGACTTCATTGTCTTAAAAGTTGTAAACGAAGAAAAACCCTCGGGGACTTTTTTCAAGCAACAGTGGCGACTTCATTTGGGGACTTTTCTTTTTTAAGTGGGTCGAGCCTAACTAATTAAATGTGTGGTTTAATGTGCTATTTAATTTGATTTGAATACTTTGTTTGCTTCTATCCCTTTTCGGTTTCCTTTTCTTTTTATCATGTTGTATATGCAGTCCATTTGTTTCCTCTTCTTCCGTGTTTGTTTTTCCTTTCTCCTTTTTGCTTATGTTCTTAGTACCCTCATGCATTTCCCCAATCCCAATCATGTTCCCTTCTTCTTTGCTCCCTTTCTTCAATGTAAGCTCATACATTTCTCCCCAATTCTATCATGATCCCCTCTTCTCAGCTCCCTTTCTTGAGGTAAGCAATGCATTTGATTGTTGTTGAAACCCTAAGCTAGCTTACTTGATATTGAACCCTAGGGTAGACAACATGTTATTGTTTGCTTTTGTCTGGACTGTTTTGGGTTTTCATTTGCAGGTGGGGAAGGGTAGTTATTTCTAGGTATCGTGCCCTCAACACACACTTCACACCCTATACTTGTGAGCATTGAGTGGGGCCTAAAACCCAAGGTCTGAACGAAAACCTAGGAGAGTGGGAACGATTAGTGACTGCCATTCGTAGACCTTTGTCTGTATGGCTCTCATGAAAGTTCCGCCCAAGAGTGCGCTTTGTCATGATGCCTCACACTCGGTAGCTTTCTACGATTGTGATTGTCATCATGAGAGAGACTTTAGCTCTTGGTTGCCATTGTGAGGAAGTGATTAGAACCTACATGGGAGGATTACCCTTTTAAATGTCGACTTTAGACCCTAGGATTCCCACCCTTCAGTAGGACACAAGGGCATACCTAATTGTGTGTTGCATTGTAATTTAGGCATGTTTTGAAAAAGGGAGAAGGAGATTTTTCAAAAGAAGAGAAAATAGAGAAAGAGCTGTCGTTGTTTTTTTTTTTTTTTTTTTTTTTTTTTGCTGGTCCGTACGGGGCAACATGTGGTTCACCCTTTTCAAAAAAGAGAGAAAGAGCTGCCGTTGTAGTCTTTCCCTTACTAGGTCCATATGAAGCCACGTACGGCCCGCATTTTCCAAAAAAAACTTGAATCATTGCCAATAAAACCTCTTTCATTTATCTTGCATAGAGCATCATCATCATGCATACATCATCATTTGCATTGCATAAAACAAAAACTCGATAAAATTCATACATGCATTTTTCTCTATATCATTAAAATTCATACATGCGTCTCATGCATTATTGTTTTCATTTTTCACGCATCATGAAAAACTAAACATTAACGCCTCATTTCATATGCATCTCCATTCAATATCTCTCATACATTAGGAAAGTAATTGTAAGCATCACACATTTCATTTTCATTACATAAGAAAAATGAAAACCATAAGCAATCATCATCCGCATTGCATAAGCATCTCATTCATAATCATGAACAAAAATCATCATCAAATTCATTCAAAATATAGCATTCGTGCATCATTTCATTATCCTCATCACTTTGTTCGAATACATCATTTCTCCCCGCATGCATCCTTTCAAACAAAGAAAATTTTTCTCATGTGATGGCTTAATGGGTAGTAAGTGCACATTTGAACGACGAGAGGTAATATCTCAAATTTGTTTGTCGACTACAAATTTGAGATGTTACTCTACGATATCGAGCACTTTGACCCGACCACACGTGTTTTATTTTCAAGTAGGAAATTAAGTTGAGTCAACTAATTGTCAAACGCTTCAAATATATTGTGTGAAGTATTGGGTGGGGATCCACTCAATGTTTCATGCAAAGTTACTCGTGGTAACGACAATCGGTTGCCTCATATCACCATTCTTGCATCTTTCATCATTCAAAAGAAAAGGAAGGGGCGTTGGCATTTCATACTTTGCCTTGCCTCTAAAAAAATCATCATTTAGGAAAAAGCATCATCCCCGCACCTCTTATCATTCAAAAGAAAAGGGGGCATCGGCATTTCATATCTTGTCTTGCCTCTATAAAAATCATTCTCAAAAGAAACATCATTCTTGCATCATCATCATCAAAAAGGCATCGGCATTTCATATCTTGTCTTGCCTCTATATCATTTTGAAAGAAGCATCGTTCTTGCATCATTCATCATCCAAAAATGCATTGACGTTTCATATTTCGGTCCGCATAAAAAGAAAACATCAAAAAAAAAAAAAAAACTTTTAGAATAATCACACTTTTCAAGTGAACATGCTTTCATGCATTTCATTTTCATCATGTATGCATCATAATGTTTTCATCCATGCATTGCATACAACAAAAATGTTGTGATGAGAGACGAGATGTTCTTGCTAAGTAATCTTTCTTTTTTGGAAAAGTTTACCCTTACTCGTTTGCAAACTCAAGGTGTTCCAAGGCCCTCAGTTTTTCACATCAATAGCTCATTTGTATTTCCGTCAAAAAAGCATTGCATCTCATCCATTCCATGATAAAAGACTGAAACAGTTCATCAAAAAAGTTTTTACATCATGTTTTAACCAATGTTAACTCTTTGTGAAGCGTTCTTTTAGTAAGTATGCATGCCACGTGCAGCTGCTCTTGTTTAAGTCAGTCAATTTCCCTCATTTATCATCGTTCCCCATCCAAGTCTAGCCCCGCCCCGTCCACCCCTAAAGCGCATATTTTCTCCCATCAGTACATACTTGACTTTTTGGTTTATTCTCGCTAACACTTTAAGTTCTCCATGCTGGGGCAATTCTGTGATCACTAGTTTCCTTGTCAGTATCATATTCCTTTAGTGCAAGTCTTTCTAAAAAAAAAGTATACATAATAAATAAAAAAATAAAATGAGCTCGCTAGGTTGAAAACCCGCAAAGGGCGGCCTAGGCAGAAAAGAGCGCCCGGTGGATTGAAAACTCGCAAAGAGCGGTCCAGGCAAAAATTAGGGCACAAAAAAAAACAAGAAAAAAAAAAGAGCAAACACATGAAGATAGATGAATCATTGTCCTAATGTTAAGTCTCACAGAAATAGGCAATCGGGATTTGAAAGGAAATTTGGTCATCTCTCCATACCCTCAAAAACCTAAAATCCCAGGAAGTCCATTTCCTACCCCTCTTATGCCAAAGATTCAAAATCACAAAAATACCCTTTGTTACCCATCTTAAGCCAAGAAAAGCCCAAGATATCCCCATCACCCTAGACGAGGGTTAATTCCACATCAAAGATGATATATCATTTTCACCCAAGACGAAAGGAAAGAAAATTCACAAAAGGAGGGGAATAACAAAGTTTCAAAAAGGAGAAATCCCAAAACAAAGAAAGGAAGACAAAGGGAGTATAAATTAAGAGTCAATACATTTTGTCATGAAGCATAAGAGCTCCCCTTCCAAAAAGGCCCTCAAATTCAATGGGTTCAATCATTTCCCCTTTCAAAAAAAAAGCCCTCAATTCATTGGGTTAGCCATATTTCTTTTATAAAACCTTCAAGCACCTCATCAAACCTAATAACCATTTCCTGCACCTCATCAAACCTAATAACCATTTCCTGCACCTCATCAAACCTAATAACCATTTCCTTCATAAACCATTGACCATCGGCCAACACCAAATGAGACCCATCCTCCCTATCAACCCCAAACACTTCATTAAGCTCAATCATCCCCTTCTCCACATCACAACCCTAAAAAGTCCATTCCGATCAATGACTAATTGCTTTTGTTTTCTCAAGATTTAATCTTAGGACAAATAAGTTTATCCATTTACGGCGTGTTTGCTCAAAAAAAAAAAAACAAACAAGCAGAAAAAAGAAAGCTGCTCAAAAAGAAAAAAACAAACAATCAAAAAAAGAAAGTTGGCAAAAAAGGAGAAGGACTTGCACTCCAAGATGCATTCATTAAAACAAGGTCTAGTGGTCATCAAGTGGAGCCTCTCCTCATCCAGGAAGTCAAAACTTTCCTTGCATTTGAGTTGCCTTTAAAGAGAACCAAAAGTGTGTACTAGGGGCATTCCTTCACCTCTCACTCCGCTCAACTTTGGGGAGGTTTGTTCGGTGCTCACCCCATTCATGTATCACCTCGGTTCATAACCATCACCATAACTCTGTCGCCTTCCACAACCTCACTCAAAGAAACCATTTGAAATCTCATTCGAAAGTGGGGCAAGTGCATTCCCATTCCTTCACCTCATTCATTCCTATAAAACCTCACCGGGGCAATTTTTCAACTCACTATCCTAAACGAGGCCTTGTCATTCTAATTGGGGCGACTTTGTCCTTGTTATGACCTAGGGCAACATCAAACTTTATGGGTTGAGACAAAATCTCTTCTCGCTCCACCCTTCATTTCAAAAGCCGAAGCATTCCCAATTCATCATCTTCTACACCCCTAATTGTTGTCACCACTAGACAGAGGGGGCAAGCTATTCACTCATCAAAGACTGAATTGGGGCAATATTGTATCTCTTGATCCTCATGAGCTTTGGCAATAACCATGTCTGGCTATTCCTTCACTTGCCATAAATGTCCATGCCCTAAAACAATGCCAAGCTAGCTGACTCATTCATTCACATTTGCACTCCTATGCATGCTTACTAGACGATGCTTCAAAAAGAGAGAACACAAGTTGTTTACGTGGTATCTAAAATTCAGTCATCATGGAAAGAAAGAGAAAACAAGTGAGATTGTTTGTAAATAAAAACCTTGAGAACACCAGAGTTTGAATCAAATGCAATTTTTCAACAGAATGGTCAATAATCATCTCAATTCCTTGCATCCAAAGTCTCACATCTCATCATCACCAAAATGTGCACCTCATGCATCTAGGCATTTCAATCTATTCATTATGGCATATGCATCAAAGCATTACATTTGCATCTTCACATTTTGTGCATTCGTCACATAGCAAAAAGCAAAAAAACGGTCCACGTCAGTTGCATCATACTAATACTTGCATTTCATAGAAAAAATAGTAAAGAAGAAAAAGCAGAAATCTTTTCATGGCATTGGCATCACATTAATGCTAGCATTCCCATAAAAGAAAAAGAAAAATCATTGCATCAAACATCAGAGTATTGCATCATATTAAGGTCTGCATTTCATAGAAGAAGCAAAAAAAGAAACAAACAGAAGTTAGAATAGGAGCATTTCATTCATCAAAGCATCAATCACTGCATACACTTGCATTCAAACATCAAAGCATTATGTTGATATTTGCATCGCATAAACTACAAAGAAGAAGCAAACACAAAAGAACACAACATCTTCATATCATTCATCGTTCTCATATCATCCATACCATTCATCACCCCATGGCATCAAACAGTACATTACGCTTTCAAGTTCGTGATCTCGTAAGAGCGAAAGAATAACAAAAAGAAGAGAATGAAAAATCAAGCGGAAGAAGCATCCCACCAAAATCGATCATTGCATTCATATGCACTCAAATACCCAAGTGCATGCATTTCACGCACCATTCAAGAGAAAAGTTACTCGGACCCGAGAGTCCCAAGAATCCCATTTTTAGAAAATCACCATCAAGACTCGAGTTAGTAAACTCCTCAAAGACCGAAGTTCGTAAACTCCATCAACCTGCGAGTTCGTAAACTCCATCAATCCGAGTTAAGTAAACTCCATCAACCCGCAGTTCGTAAACTCCATCACCCCCGAGTTCGTAAGCTCCATCAATCCGCAGTTCGTAAACTCCATCAACCCGAGTTAGTGAACTCCTTCGAGTTAGTGAACTCCTTCCACGCATCACAACATCGCGGTATGCGAGCACGCGATGGATCCATCGACCGTTAAGTCCTTCGGATTAGTTGTGTCACCTAAGGCACATCGTAAATCCATTGATCAAATCGATTCCGACACGATGTTGATCGGCGCTCGAAAAAGGCCACCCCGTGAGTTCGTAAGCTCCATCAATCCAGAGTTCGTAAACTCCATCAACCCAGAGTTAGTGAACTCCTTCAGAGTTAGTGAACTCCTTCCACAGATCACAACATCGTGTACGAGCACGCGATGGATCCATCAGACTTCGTTAAGTCCTTCGGAGTAGTTGTGTCACCTAAGGCGCACAACGTAAATCCATTGATCAAATCGCCCGGACTTGATATTGATCGGCCGCTCGAAAAAGGCCACGAGCTCGGACTCGACGAGAGTCCGTTAAAAGGTTTTAGGCAACCTCCGAATTCCCAATTTACCGTTTTTCCCAAGTTACCGCTTTTTCCAATTTATTGCTTTCTCGTTAATGCGACAAGTGTTAACCCTCTCTTTCAAAAGGAAAATAACAAAAAGATTTGAGCTTTTCTAAAGCGGACAAAATTAGTATTATTTCTATATCTTTATTTCCATTTCACCAACAAATATGAAAAGGCCAATTCATATTTTTTGGCGAAATGTGAAATAAAGAGGGGCAACTGTAACACCCTAATTTTGTCCGCCCTTTTTAAGTTTAGACAATTTCAGTTATCCAACTCAATTAAATCAAAATACCGTTGTTTAAATTAGGCAGGAACGCGAATGATCGATCTTTTCGTGCGTTCTTCAATTTAATCTTCGTATTTGGGTTTAATCATACATAAGTAGGTCTACCAAAAGTTGTTTTTTTCTAGAAATGTAGCTCGTCTTTTCAATTCAGGCTTAAGAATACAATTCTGAGTCGATTTTAGTGTTTTTAGTTAATGAAGTCTGATGGATATATGTATAATCCAAAAATGTCAAAAAAGAATCTATTTAATTTTTATTACAAATTAGGAGAGTTCAAATGTCCAAGTGTCAGAAAAATACAAAAAATAATAACATGTACAAAAACAATTAAATCATAAAAAAAATAATAAACAATGTAAGCAAGAAGCAAAGAAATCCGGTTCAAAGTTTGCTCTCCAAGTAGCTGGGCCTGATCCGCTCCAAAACCTGAAAAATAAGTCAAAGCCCGATCAAACCGTAATCAATGCTGAGACCTAAATTTCAACTATAAAAAGGCAGAAAAGACCTCGAAAATCACCCAAAAAAACAAAAGATTAGGGTTTTGCATTGAAACCCTAATCACTGAGACTCTAGATCTGATTTTTTCTGGGGAGCAAGGAAGAGCAGGGGTTCAATAGCAGTAACAGATAACCATAAACAACTGATCTGTTTTTATTATCTTGAGAGACCAAAGTTAGTGCTTCGGTTACCTCTTTAACACTTTGAACATGTAAATAGTTGAAATATGTAAATACTAAGTGTATGTTCATTTTGCCAAGTATCTGATTAATTAGTCCATACGTTAGAACTAGGACAAAAAAAAGGGAGAGTTAAAGGATAGAGAATTTGTGTTGTTTAGAAAAGATGTAGGACTTTAGAATCAAATTAAGAAAAAACAAGTACTCAGGTTATAAATGGATTAGAAAATGAGATAAAAAAACAAACCGTGAAGACGGCCGAGCTCGGCCGCCTTCTCCGGTGAATCTCCGGCGAACCACCACGAAGCCTCCCTCCCCCAAACCGAATCAAAACCGAGCCGAAACCCGAATAATCACCGCGGAAAACGAAGCTTGAACTGAACCCAGAAACACCGCCGGAAAACTCACCACCGTCGTCATCTACGCCGCCGGCGCCCACCAAGGCTCTCCCTCCGGCGACGTCTCTCTCCCCTCTCATCGCGACCCATCACCCTCTGCTAACCATGGAAGCTTCGATTTTTCTCTCTCACTCTCACAAGCACTCTCTCTCTCATCTTCCTTTCTTCTCTCTCTCATCTTCAAAGTTTCTCTCTCTTTCCCCTTGGTGTGCGGCGCTTAAAGGGGAGGAAGTGAAGGAATTAGGTCTTTGAGGTTATTGTTTTCCTTTTATACCTCATTATTTTTATTCCATTTTTTATTATTTCTTTAACTTGGTAATTGTATTTAGTTATTTAAAATGAATCAACTCGATGTTGCAATCACTTGCAACATACGCGCGCCTCCCTTCCCTAATTTGTTATTAGTTTTAAATTATTTTTACTTGACTCATGATAACACCCTATGTCTCAAAACATACACCTCCCTTTTAAAACTAGCCCATAACTCGAGAAACAAATTGGGCTTCTATTTTCACACCTCATTATTAATAATACGACTGTTACTAATCTGCACCTATTATTTCTTGTCTTGCAACTAATTTCTCTCTTACCAAAATGTTAAATTAAAAATACCCAACACACAAATATTTTATATCAAGAACTACATGTGATTTGATCCCACCACCAAGGGGTATGGAGAGTTGAGAGGCGCGCCGACCTCTGTCGATTGCCCCGTAACTAGTAACACCCCCATTTTGCAATTTTCACCTTTTTCTCGTTTTAATTCTTTTTCAACTCAAATAATTTCTCAATAAATCAAAAAACTTTGTTAACAGTTTTGCGAAGCCTCTGCTTGCATAATCATTAACAATGAGGAACTAGTGGTGATCACTTGGAGCCTTTGCTCAATTGATCATCATGAATGCCTAATTTTTCTAAATACTTTCACTAAATCAAAAAAAAAAACTTTGTTAACGGTTTTGCGAAGCCTCTGCTTGCATAATCATTAACAACGAGGAACTAGTGGTGATCAATTGGAGCCTTTGCTCAATTGATCATCATGAATGCCTAATTTTTCTAAATACTTTCACTAAATCAAAAAAAACTTTGTTAACGGTTTTGCGGAGCCTCTGCTTGCATAATCATTAACAACGAGGAACTAGTGGTGATCACTTGGAGCCTTTGCTCAATTGATCATCATGAATGCCTAATTTTTCTAAAAACTTTCAATAAATCAAAAAAACTTTGTTAATGGTTTTGCGAAGCCTCCGCTTGCATAATCATTAACCATGAGGAGCTAGTGGTGATCACTTAGAGCCTTTGCTCAATTGATCATCATGAACGCCTAATTTTTCTAAAGACTTTACATAAATCGAAAAACTTTGTTAGTGGTCTTGCGAAGCCTTTGCTTGCATGATCATTAACAATGGAGTACTAATGGTGGTCACTTGGAGCCTTCGCTCAATTAATCATCATGAAAGCTCAATTTCACAATTAAACAAAATAAAACCAAAAACCTAGAACTACGTAGCTTTGAATTCTCCATCGCACTGGAGATACGTAGGAGCGGATCCTCCGTCAAGCATAATAAACTAAAAACATTTTTCCTTCAAAAACTAAAGCGGTTAACTCTCGTCGAGCGCGCGCAAATAAAACTTTCATTTAATCGAGAGGCAAATTTAAGTACTTTTCAAATCAACACTTAAAATCATGTTTAATTAAAGGTTCCTTTCAAAGTAGAAAGGAGATGTGGGGTGCTAATACCTTCCCCCCATGCCTAACCGACCCAGAACCCAAATCTTTAGATTTTCCCAAAGGACCATTTGCCTTCCCAAAAAGGTTTTTCTTCAATATTTTCCTTATAAAAAATATTGGTGGCGACTTCATTGTCTTAAAAAGTTGTAAACGAAGAAAAACCCCTCGGGGACTTTTTCGGGCGCAACACCCATACCGGAAAGAGTCATTATGCACACCTGTAAAGTTGAGTATCACATGAGTGTCCATTCCTGGGAACATGCTGGTGTGTTGATTCATGGTCGTGACACTAAACATTTCAGGCTTAAGAACAACATCACCTTCGCCGAATTGAAAGAAAAACTAACAGAAAATGTTCACCTAGATGGTGTGGAGCAAGAAATCACTAGTATCGAATGTAGCTCCCCCTACATCTGCAGCATTACCCCACGTAATCGTATTTGGATGTGCCACAAGCGTATCAAGAAAGACAAAGACGTTCGAAAAATGTTTGAGAAACATGAGAGCTTCCAAGATTTCATTGAACCTTATCTCGAATTGTGCGTCGAATTAGAATTAGAATTTGACACATCATAAAAATTGTTGACTTTTATCCTATTTATTTTGAAAATCACACTTATCATGATTTCTTATTTGCTAATAGTGTAAAAAATCTTTACACGGTCAATGTATACTAATTAACTCTATTCTTAAACACGGAGAATAATGGCGGGTGTATGGGTTCATTGTCATCAAATAATGGAAAACCACTTGGTTTAACAATAACTCATAAACGTCGTCAAAAAAAAAAAGAATAACTCATAAATGTTTAATGTATAGGCCAAATGGGGACAGTGATTCCCTGCAGTTGCCATCAACTGCAGGTCCCTAAATTTAGTGTAATTAAGATAGGAGAGAGATTGTGAGAGAAAGGCCTGTGTTGTGTATTGACCAAAAACACCCTACAAATGAACTAACTGCATGTGAATGCTGGGTTAATGAATTCAGAGAATCAATATCCGCCAAATGGTGCCTTGAACATACGAAAGATAGGCGATTATCCAAGTCCCCATTTTTTCCTCTGCGGGGCACCTAATGTGTAGATTATACATAAAAAATATATAGAAAATTTCTTATAAAAAGTTAAACAAAAGCATTAGTTAAACAAGCTATTTCTTGAAACCAAGTCATGTAATGCGTGACACTCATTTCTCTTTTAGGATTCAATAATATTTTATATATTATAGATCAAACAATCAACTCACACAATAGAAGACTCGAGCAACACAACAAGGATATTTTTTCTATTTTAATATACCTTCTCCGAATTTGTCATAATCGCCAAAGTAGCAGTATTCACTCGTAAAACAAGTTGTAACCACGTACAAGAAACGGAAGAACACACCAAAATGAATCACAAGAAGAGACCATAAATGCAAATTGATTCACGCACGAATAGAAAACTAGAGCAAATGGACCAAGAAACACAAATTGTGTGCGCGACAAACACAAACCGTGAGGAGATCGATGCGACCAAGAACCACGAGCAGAAGCAAAACTCGCAAGTAGAGAGCCTAACACTATGAACATAGCCATGATGGTCAACGAACCCTATCACAATGAGTCCAACACTTACAGTGCCACATAGAAGAAGCATTGGTCTAGTGTCACCACTTTGGATCCTCTCCTCATTCTCCTAATTAAATCCTTAAGAATAATGGACACTAAACTTCAATTAAGAATAATGACAAGTCATTAAGCATTTATGGACATTAAGCTGTTATAATAAATGTAAAGTAGATGATAATGACTTGAGAGTAAGGTGGGACAGTTTAAACCCGTATGTTAAGGTCTGACTACTCCATATCGACCTCCATGGGCTGGGAGTGTTTCCCCGTGGGGATGGGGACAAGGGAGAAAATCCCCTTGCAAATTGCAGTCAATTCAGGGATGGAAATGTTTATATCATGGTTTGGAAATTAAAATTTATTTTCTTCTACAAACTATCGAGACTCCTCAAAATTACTTCATAACATGTAACTTTCTTTTTCTTCAATGGAAAATATATAGCAGAAACTTTTTTGTCAAACCAAAAAAGAAATGTTTTCAGAAATTTCCTTGGCTTTTTTGCAGGCTTTTTAAATATCCCGATTCTGTGGTGTAATAATTTATAAAAAAATTATTTTCACTTTGGTTACATGATAGGTCTGTTATATAGTAGTAGTTGGTTAATGTTTGTTATATTAGTCAATAGTTAGTTGGGTGGTTGAATAGTTAGTTAGTCAAGTAACAATAAGGCATGTTGCCTATAAATAAGAAGGGAGTGGGATAGGAATAATCATCTTGTCAATTGTATACACTAGAGGGCCATTTGGCTTAGGAGAGGGTTGGATCTCTCAAATATCCAGCAACATTCATGTAATAGTCTTATTTCGTTCAATATATCAGTTGGTTCCTATCATTACATTGTCTGTTGTTTTAATTTTTTCCTTTAACCGCCATTAAGTTATTTGTGCAGTTTAATAACCAGAGCTATTACTATTACTATTACTATAACAATCAAAGATGAGGAGGTTATTTTCCTCTTTAAACAAATACCAGTACTCCTTATTAGTATATACTCATGTTACATCTAAAGGATTTGCACTATTTTTGTTATTACTTGAAGTTGGAGTATCCTCTACTATAGAAGCTTTTGCTTTGGCCATAGCAGATAAATCCATTGCCTCAAGCATGCTTGTCTCTCCTTCACTGCTGCTTTCACTAGATGATGTGTCACTAAATGTGTGGAACATTGTCAGCTTCTTCTGCTGCTTTCTACCCTGAAATGAGTAGCTTCTGGTTTTTCCCATGTGTAAAGGAAGCATAGATTTTGTTGGTGAGTCTGTCCTGTCCCTTCCCAAACTATAGGTGGTTGAGAGCTTCCTCTTTATGTGTTCCTTTTTCTTACTATACTACCCAACTTTTCGTAAACTTCATTGTCCACTGCTTCCTGGGCAGCTTTTCTCTGAAGCTCAGTAATTGTCTTATCCAATGCTTTCTTTTGGAGCTGAAGAGAGCACTGAATGATCCAAATGGTAAAAATAAGTCGCGTTCTTACTTGGTGGAGAAGTGAAATATACTCCTTCCGTAATACAATATATGCAAAAAATAGGTCAACAAAAGTTGAAGTCGGGGGCCGGCCACTGGCTCAGGCACTGTGTTACGCATTGCACGGCCTGTGCCCAATGTTAAGATTTTGGGGGCCCAAAATAATTAGTTATGATATATATAGATAGTATTCGAACTTTTATTTCAACGTTGGTGATTGTTCACTGTGGTAAGTGATGTGCTTTGGAAATCATAGTTTGCGAGTTCGAACCCTGTTTAAAACTGTTTTTTATTTTAAATCGGTGTTTTTTGAATTGAATTTTCAGCTTCAATCCTGGGGCATTAGATTCACTATTTTACACTGCTTACCACTATACCAGCGATCTTCTTGATAAATTATTTAAATAGATTTATATGTTACCTTTCATTTATAATATATAACAAGCTAACACCTTTTTTTATAAATCATTCTACCAATTTTTGGTACTATCCATAGCCATTATATTCTTTTCTTTATATGAAAATATTTCTTTTTTTCTTAAAAAAGGAACTCAATGCCTTAGTTATTCATGTGTTTGAAAATTGGTATACCAAATTTAAAGTTGTATTGTGATGTTATTTAAAATTTAAATAAAATAGTTCGAGGTTTGGTCCTAGGGGTCCAATTTTTTAAATTTGCACAGGGCCTCCAAATTGTTTGGGACGGCCCTGGTTGAAGTATTGTGTCCAAATTTTTGGCCAAATACATCAATTTTCGTTCGCCGGTTTTTGCTTATTTTCTATTTCAGAGGGAGTAAGGAGAAGGAGAAGAACTAAAAGAAAATGATTTCAGGCTTACTCGCTTGTCAAGGAAACTCCCAAGTCCTTGATCTTTAAGTTTCTTTTTGGCCCAGAATGTACAGCAGAATCTTACAAGTCCAATTAGTACCACCAAGATAGCTGACTCAAACAGCAGAAAAAATTCTATTGTTCTTTCATTGCCTACCAAAAAAACACTCAAATTATACTCAATTGTCAAAGAAGTTGCGTTTTTAATTTACAGAGTTGTACAATACCTGAATAGATATTGACAAGCTTATTCCTTGCTTGAGAGCAGCTAGATGCTAGCCTCTGACCTGTGATGTGATGAGAAATTATATATACAGAAATTTTTGTGCCGTGTTTGACATTAAGATATTTAAAGTTTCATTTAGAAAACACTCAACTAAAGCCAATACACTGTTGTTTTGCATATTGTTTGATGTCTCTGCATAAGCAATTTAATTTATACCGGAATAAGAATTAAACTTTGCCCATGAATTTTCCAACATGACTTATTTCCCATCAATTTAGAAAAGCTGTGTATCTTGCACTGTATCAACATTTTTGGGTTAATCCCATCTTTATGAAATTCCTGAGTGGCTACTAATCCTCATTTAGTTTCCTTCAGTGTTAGGCAAAATCATAGGGATATGCAACAGCAAACTTGACAAGAGAAGCAACAATCAGCTTTCTCAACATTGAGAAAAACAATTTGTTTGATAATATGATGTAACAGCTGTGTTCCAGATTTGTTATTGTAGAAGTGGTTAAAAACTCTGTAGGACACTTTCGATTGAAGACGTGTCGGGTGTCCGACACGTATCGTGTCAGATACCGACATCGACACTTCAATTATTTGTACTTTTCAAATTAAAATCGGTTTACGTGTCTTTCTGTGTTCATGTCATGTCTGGTGTTCGTGTTTGTGTCGGTGCTTCATAGATTAAAAACCTGATTATTTATCAAAAGGCAGGAATAGAAAAATTTGTACCTATAGTACGGCATTGCAGCGGGGTGTCAACCTCTGTGTTGATCATCAGGACCAAGCCGTTAGTTCATTCAAACAAACTACTTCGCTACAAACATATAATTCACTAAAGTGAAAATTCCAGGATATTTTGAGCTTATCCAATTCGTTAAGAAAATGCACTCTTACTTGAGGCAGCAAGGAAAGTAAGAAGAATCTCTTCATTCACAACAAATTGACTTAGATCACTCTTAGATAATAAAGTTGAGAATTGACCTGAACCAAATCAAGCACTCAAAATTAGATAGGTTTCAGAAGTGTAAGGAGGAAATGACAAAGAAAATATGTACCAGGATATCCTTCAGACCAATAGATTGATCCAGTTGCAGGAACCAACATAGTGAATATTGCAGCTTTTGGTCGAGTTGCTGAAACAATGGTATGTTCACCGATAGTGTGGCTAACTTTTCCTTCCATCTCAATCTGTGAAGTATAGACCGCAAATCCAGAGCAATCAAGAAAAGGACCAACTTGAACAATAGAGTTCTCTGTATTTCTTCTAGAGAATTTCTTTAGTATCCCAGTTGGTGAAAATGAGTACAGGAAACCGTCCAATGAACCAATAGAGATCCATCCTATTTCATCAAGTGTGCTTCAGTAAATTAAGTTGTTTATATACCACAAACCATTGGTTTTAGAGATATTTCATATTAGTGCAAAAAGCTTATATAAGACTTGCAGATATTAAAATACTGAGGGCAACTATGAGGCAGTATGATGCTGCCCTATTCTGCATAAATTGTCCAGATGGATCAGAAAGTACTAGGAAGAAAAGTCAGAGAAGACTGCCCTTTATCATAGAATTTATGCCTTTAAAGGATATAAAGATAGATCATTCATATAGATCCATTGCACACAGTGGTTTGCAAAGGAGACTCATGTAAGAGAGAGTGAGATCATGCAGACCAAAGATTCTTGGAGAAGAAACTGAAGTAATTGCCATAAATGAAGAAAAAAGCATGCCATAAGCAATCTATTTGCTTCATGCCAAGAAATTTTCAGTTCTCTTTACAGGATTTCCATGGATGTTTGTTATAAAATTGATCTACCTTTACTAAACTCATATCTCACAAATCAAAATTAATAATGACATTATAATTTCTAGAGTTAAGGCTAATCTATCTTCTTAAGAGAAAACGGGTTACCATTAGAGTCCACAACAGGTGCGCAGTCAATTTTGCTTAATGGTCCAATACTGCTCTGCCACAAGATATTACCCGAAAAAACATCCAGAGCCAGTACAAGAGCCCTTGTTGGAACTGTTACGTACAAATGACCATTGTTTCCAGGAGTTATGGTGAAACTTTTGTCTAATGAACTGAAGTCCTGTATCCATCTAAAGTTACGGCTACGAATTGACAGGCAATAGAGTTGTCCTTCTGTGTTTGCGATCTGCAAGAGGAAAAACATATACTTTCAAAGAAGTCATACTAATCACAGAGGCTCTAGCTCTACTACCATGTCATGAACCAACTAACAACTTCAAAAGCTTAACTTTTTAGGTGAAAGTGTGTGAATAGTTTTATGATATCTAACATTAACATATACTAGTACCAGTTATCCAAAATACTATTATTCAACATGTACTTCACTGCCTCAGTCACACAACAAAAACATGAACTTCAGGGCTAGAGCCAAAGAGCAGAATAAATAAATCAAGGATTAGTAAACCTTACATAAATACTAGCCTCACATTGATCAAGCACGGGAACTGATGCAAAGTAACAATCTGTAAGATTTTTCCTGCATCCTTGACGGTAGCCAAACTGGTAAAGTACAGGTCCTACACTCCAAAGTAAACGTCCATTTGACCGATATGCAAAGAGTCCCCGATTCTTTATATTGATGAATACAGTTGAGCTTAATGTGTTTACTGAAAGCCCAACAATTTCAGACTCTGCCTGTTGACCTGGTTCTGGGCCAAAGAAAACTTCAACTGCAGGCTCAGAAGTTCTAATGTTTCCATAATTAATCATCAATATTCTATTTTCAGCTACCAAGTATATCTGCAAGTGTGTTACAGGAATTAATAACCACCATCACCAATACAATGAAAGCCTCGCGCTTTTTCCACTAGGTGGGGATCAGATGCACGGATCAACTCTCATCGTCACCATTATATCATGATGATCATGATCATGATGGAGGCAAATACCAAGTTTTCTAAAAGGTCATTTAGATCAAGATATAGACATAGTGGCTGTTTTTGTACACAATTCACAAATCGAAGACAAAATAGAGAGAACCCAAATTGGATGAAGAACTACAAGCTCTCCCATAATTACGTCTATGCAAAACAGAAATAGAAAATTTGCTGCGAAAAAATCATGCATATTGGCCAAACAAGACGAGCAGCAGCTGATTAAACGGGAACAAATAGTGAGGAGGAAGCTTGGATCCATGGCTTGGCTTTGATTGATGTCTTATTATTGAGAAAAATTGAAGTTCACTTAATAGAAAACAACTTACCTCCTTGAAATTCCTTTATCCAACACACAGAAACCCAACATTAACATGCAGGAAAAGTGGAAAACAATAAAATTCCCAGCAGAAATTTATTCATGAAAACTGATATATGAAGCCACGGAAATTTAAAAACAAACTCAAAACAGCAGGATTTGGGTCCACATTTCTTTTTCCAATGTAACTAATGGATCTTACATGAATCGCGGTAGGTTCTTATATGACAAATTTGTGTATTTCCCTATACACTGGGATCCAACTGTTATTAAAATGAAAGGGAGAGGATCCAAAACCATAACATTGTGGTCATATTCAAAACTAAATTTAAATCAAAGTGGCTCACCTTTCCTGAACCACCGTGAACTGGTGCCTTATCAATGTTGCAATTGTAGTCTACATGCATCGACCATGCAATGCTACCGTTGGTTTCGAATGCGAAAAAGTTCTTATCAGAACAAACGTAGATCCTTCCATCATCTCCAATAAGAGGTTTTGAAAGCCAATGGCGTGCAGAGACATAAGAAATTGCATGAACCAATGCCAATAAGAGGACAAGTAACCGAGTCATTGGCGTCGCAAACAGTTTGGCAGTTAACGCGTAAAGCCAGTTTCAACCATTGTCGTCGAATAAAAATGTGTTCAATTCATAACTGTGACAAAAAAAAAACAGTTGATGAGAAAACAATTCAACAGAAATGGAAAAGAATGAACACAATTGAACAGAAACGGGAAATGAAAAGAGTGAAATTGCAACAAGGAATATAAATTAGAATGCAATAGAGAGAAATAAAAACCCTAAACCACAATTGCAGAACTAAACAACACATAAGTAACTATTTTCAGGCTTAAGAGGGAAAAGAGGAGTAGAGAAAATACTCACATGTTAACGAAGACGGTGATAGCGCGGGTGTACAGCGGCGTCGTTAAGGATGCTCGCTAAGGTACGGCGGAGAGATGATCGGAAAGGTGGAAGCGGTTGCAGAGACGGTTGAGAGAGAACGAAGTGTAGTGTAAAACGACGTGCAGTTGAAGTGAGCGCGCAAGAAAAACGAGTTTTTAAGTTGACACACACTCTTCTTCGTTTATGCCAAGTAAACGGTTTTTTCTGTTTAAAAAAGTGTTAGAGAATATACGATGTACTCCAAAATTTGAAGCAGTTACCTCAATTTTCGTTAACTAGTTTTTGTTTGTACTCTGTAACTATACTTTTTCATTTTGTTGATTTTGTTTATGCTTAGAGAAATAGATATCATAGTTTTGGTAAGACAAAAAGAAAAAAAACAAATAGAATGGAGAAATAACAAAGAAAAAAAGAATAAAATAATATGTTGTTTGGATGAATAGAAATAAGAAAGAAATGCTTGTTTGAATAAGTAGAAAAAAGGATTAAAAAATAGATAAAAGGGGTAAATGACAAGTATATCTCATATATCACTTGTCATTTATGAGATATACTTGTCATTTACCCGGTCAAGTATATCTCATATATCCGGTCAAAAAAAAAGAGTATATCTCATATATGCATTATTCAGTTCAATATCAATTTTACACATATGCATTTCCTTTTTTAAATTTTTTTTCTTTTGACCAATTGTTTTTTAAAATTTTAAAAACACAAAACATAAGTAAACAAAGAAGCAAAGACTTTTATTAAGTTCCAAGAGTGAGTTTCAATTGAAAGAGATAAAATTGGAAAAATGAACTCTATCTATTTTGATTGATGGTATAATAGTATTATATACAAATGTTTAACTATAGTTAACTCTAATAGAAAATTAACTATACATGTAACAACTTCTAAACTACTAGTTAAGTTAGTTAGACACTAACTAACTTCTAAACTAATCTAACTAAGTTAGTTAGACACTAACTAATTTTTTAATTCCTAATACTAACTATATCTAATAGTCCCCCGCAAGCTAGAAGTTATTCACAACACTTCTAACTTGACATGAACAATACAAAAGTACATATCAACAAATCTAAAATAAAATTACATCAAAACAACTACCAAAGCCAATGAAGACACATCATAAGCCAAAGAAACAAGCCATGAAGGGCTACAAAGAGAACAATCTTGTCTGCCACTAGCAAAGTGAAATCCACGGCAACATGCTAATGCTTTCTTGATTTGTTTGGTCAGCACAGAAAAAAATTGTGTAATTGTGCACTGTAAGCCAAAACGCTCCTCCAGTCAGGTACTTTGGCACGTAAACATATAACAGCTGGTTGCGGTAGATGTATCCCAGACAAAAGTAGACCAAGAGAAATGGTAGTATCTGAGGAGCAAGGATGAAGTATATTACACCAAGAAGACCAAAGAAAAGAATCCTGAGAATTTCACAGTGGTAAGGAATTGATGGTGCCTCAAAATCACTTTCTCCACCAAAAATTCTTTTTACATAATTGTAAAAAAGTGGAAACAGTTGAAAAAGTTCTGATGCTATATAAGTCCATCCGAATGTCACAACATATGCAATAAAGAACCAACACAAACGGCAAAAACCAAAATCGACTCAATTGAAAATCGGAACTCTGCTTCAGATCACAGTCATTGGAAATCAAAATGAAAGGAGGACAATGAAGCGAAATCGCAAAACTGATGTGCAAGAATCGCAAACGGAAATGATGATTACCGATACAAGAATGACAAACAATTTGTGTCAAACGAATTAGAAACAAAACAAACGAAAGCAAGTTGCACAAATAGAAACTCTCAAAGAAGCGAGAGAGGAAGGAGAAAACGGTCAAGAATTGAAGAGATTTTGAACATGAATTGAAGAGCAAAACCAAAGACCGCAGCAGGAATGACTCAAACTTGAGAAAAAAAGATAAGAAACTAATAACATGAATATAAAATTAAGAAATTCGCAATGAGCCCCATTCTTCATGAATCACAAAACAGTAGAAGACACATTCGCGTGAAAACAATGGAGGAATCATTGAGGAGAAAGGAACGCGGAAGCTATATCGCTCTTGATACCATATTAAGTTCCAAGAGTGAGTTTTAATTGAAAGAGATAAAATTGGAAAAATAAACTCTATCTATTTTGATTGATGGTATAATAGTATTATATACAAATGTTTAACTATAGTTAACTCCAATAGAAAATTAACTACACGTGTAACAACTTCTAAACTACTAGTTAAGTTAGTTAGACACTAACTAACTTCTAAACTAATCTAACTAAGTTAGTTAGACACTAACTAATTTTCTAATTCCTAATACTAACTATATCTAATAACTTTAAAACCAAAATCAAAATCTGAGAAACAAAAGAAAACTCAGATTAACTGAAGAACATCAAAGAACACTCAAAATCTCAGACTCCATCTTCATCTTCTTCACTAACTCACCCCCATTTGAGTTAGGTAAACCCTAAATCAAAAATCGTCATCTTCATTTTCTTCCCCACTGAATCAATGGCATCTTTCAATTCGAACAACTACCCATCATTTGGCCCATCTAATGCACGGAACTATACCCAACCTCCACCCGAGTGTTTGTGTGACGCAAAATGTGTTGTTCGAACTGTGGAGAAAGATACCCCAAACAAGGGAATGAAGTTCGGGAGCTGTAGATATTTTGTGGTAAGATTAATGGTTGTTGGACCCTCTATTTCGCTGTTGTTGCAGATCCGGGTTTTCTGCTAAAGCACGTGTTGTTTCATTTTGGTCCCTCTCTATTTATATTTTCATAAATGGTGAAAATTCGTTTCTAATTATCGCCATTTATGACATCATAATTTTACTTATTAAACATATTTACATTGGTGAATTAGTCAAACATGATTTATGTAATAACTCTTTTTAAAAGACCACCGGGACAAGCACATTTGGCTCTTCAATAGGTCCATGAAGTATCCTTGCAAGCTTAGGCCCCCTTTTTTTTTAGATAGGCAATTGTTAGTGGGGGTGGGGGAAATGTTAGTTTTCGGGACTTGAACCCGGGACCTCTTTCTTGCACTCATATGGTGCACTCCTTCATGTCCTTGCAAGCTTAGGCCCTTTGAATGTGTTATTCAGAAATCGAATAGAGGTCCTCCGCAGAAGCTCGCATGCACAACCAATTGGATTACACCTATTAGATAATTGAATGTTTGTATAATACTCCCTCAAGTTCACAATATAAGAAACTAACCCTACATCACACAGATTAAAGAATGACATTGAAATTAACTATTCTCATTTAATAAGATTAAAAGTTTAACTTCTTTACAAATTGTCGTTTTCACTAAATAATGATTTATATACATAATTAATGACATCATGTTTAATAACACCACTTAAGTATGAGTAATGTTGGGATTGATCATTTAATACATCTTAAAAGTTATGCGGTTATTAAACTTGTTTACACCTAAATATACTCCAAGTGTTCGCTGAACACGACAGACAATCCAACAATAGAATGAGTCGATTTAACACTAATTGAATTACACACAGTCGAAACTGCATTTAAGGAGCCGAATAATAATAATAACATATATTATTTCAAAATGTATTTACTAATTCAAATTTTATTTAGTTTCAATTAGAAGTTGCATCTATGATGTATTGTGAAACTTGCTTTGAGAAATAGGAGTGCTCGAATTCAATATTTTCTTGCTTAAACAAAGTAAGAAAGTATATGATCAAATTAAGGACATAGTGTGTACTGTATCCTTTATTGAGAAAGCCTTTGAATTACGATACACTTGTTTCTTATTTGAGTTTAAAGGTGTTATATTTAGACATATTATTATGTGTGATTAGCTCACTCGTAAAAAACAGAGTCAATGCCACATTTTTTATGTTTTGTCACGGTGGAAGAAGGACATAAAGCGGGAGAGTTACGTTTAATAAATGGGGTTATGATCACTTAGTTGGAAATCCTAAACTAACATGTTAATAAAGCTTGTGAAAGCATCACAACTTGTGATGCTTTTTATGATGTTGGTTCTACAAGGATAAATATTGAGGATGACTTATTGGAAGGGTTGAATTGGAATATTGGGCATTTGAAAATTGGGTTAACTTGTAAAGAGATTAACCACAAATTTAAATGTGTGATTAAACACAGTCCCCATTTGTTCAAACCTAGATATAATTGAATACTTGAAAATTGTAGATAATCATCTTCAAATCTACTCTTATATAATCGGCTTGTCACTTGCAAGCGCAAGTTGCCTTTTTTTTCCTTTTCTTTTTTTCTTTTTTTTTTGTTGCCTTTTTTTTTACAATTTAAGTTTTTTTTTCTTTCTTTACTGTTTCAGTTTTTTTTTTCTTCAGTTCTTTTTGCCTCTTTTGTATTCTATGGAGCAAATTAAATCATTCACCGGTGAAATACTAAAATTGACAGTTGGATGTAGTATAAAAATTCATCAATGGTTGATATTTAATATTGGTTGATTCGATCTTAACCATTCACAACATTTTAAACAATATACAACGGTCAATTTTAGTGTTTCGCCAGTGAGAGATTTGATTTGCTCTCTCACCATATAAGCACTTTTACAGTCTCGAAAATTTTTAGATGTTTAAATATGCAAATTTTGTTCTTTAATAATATATTCGGTGGAACTTTCTATAGATGTTGCTATTTTATTGGTAATTTTCATCCAACCCTGCACGATACCACGTTGTTTTACTTTTTATTTGTGTTTTTATTTTTATTTTGGTCATTTCGGACCAATGGGTATTAAAACCATTCTTTAATTTGGTTTATATTTTTATCTTTCTTTAATATTTGAGTACATTGTTGCTGCATTGACTCCCGTGAGAATTTCAGCCACATTTGCAACATAGAAGCTTCATGATCTTCTTTCAACGAGAACTTCAGCCACATTTACAATAAAACCTCCATAATCTTTTTCAACTTTGTATAACTACTCCAATATTATCATGGATTTTCCTTTAACCATGCATGATACCCCTGCGCGTTTCACTTTTTAATTGTGTTGTCTTCTTTTTATTCTAATTATGGATTAACTTTTAATATTTGCATTTGATGAATGTAAATTATGTTATTAAAATTCTCTAGACTTTCTCCTCTTATTTTATCTAAGGAGGGTGTGTGTCTTTGTTAATGTTCCTTTTAAAATCGATAATCTTTTTATTTAATTTATATTTATAATTCAATTTTTATTCACAGTTATTAGATTTTATATTTTGCAAACTAACACCATTTGCCCAATGACATAGGCTTCCCTGGTGCACGGGTGTCGATCCTGTGCTCTTGAGTTTGATTCTCACAATTGACAAGCTCAGTGTTGGCCTGTGCGAAATTTCATTTAAGCACGATGGGATATTAGTTTTTAAAAAAAAATTAATTACTCGATTATACAATGAAATTTAGCCAACCCCGTGCATCGCACGGGTTATGGGGCTAGTTTATGATTTATTTCGTTCGGTAAATAATTAATGAATTTTGCCACATGTTAGATTCATTAATCATCATTGAATATTATTAGCTACCTATTTAAGTTCAACTAAGGTTCAGTTTGGCAAAAAAAAGCAGATAGCAGATAAGGTAGTAGATAGCAGATAGCTTATGGCGGATAAGCTAGCGAATTGAATTTTAAGTGTTTGATAAAATTAGCTGTTGAACTAACTTATAAATATAAAATGACATAAATGAACATTTGTAATCAATGCTTGAATATATGAGAGAGAAGAATCATTTAATCGTGGATAAATGAAGAATTTAATAAAAATAATAAGGGAAAAAGTAATAAAAAAAATGAAAAGCTATAGACCAGTGAAAAAAGCTATAAATTTGTCTTGCCAAACAACTACAACAAACTAATTATCCGCTATAAATTATCTAATATAAGCTAACAGTTGGCTTTGCCATACGAAAGTCTAAACAATTATTTTATTGTCAACTTTCATATCAAAGTTTGCGTTCAAATAACATTTATTTATTGAATAATTCCACTGATATTGTGTACCCTTTAATTACAAATAGTTATTAGATTTTTTATAGGCTAAATTACTGTTTTGGTCCTTTATCTTTGGCCTCGATTTCATTTTGGTCCTTTATCTTTTTTTTTCTCGTTTTGGTCCTTTATCTTTCATTTTCGTTTCATATTGGTCCTCGCCGTTAGTTTAAGCTAACAGACGCCACGCCATAGATTAATCACGACGTGGCGTCTTAAATTAATTAAATGACGTGGCAAATTAATTACACTCATTTAATGACATGGCAAACAAGGACCAAATTGAAACTAAAATAAAACATAAGGACCAAATTGACACAAAAACAAAAACACTAAAAATGAAATAAATAAATCGAAGAAAGAACAAAACCTGAAACCCACCCTCATCATCATCACCATCTTCCTCCCATGAATCAAAAAACAAAACCCAGAATCACTCTCATCTTCCTCCCACCCACCCACCCCCTCATCATCATCACCATCTTCCGAAAACAAACAAATCAATAAAATCCAAAGAACACAAAAATCGAACGGAACACAAACAAACTGGAACACAAACAAATCTGAATAAAATCCAAAGAACAACAAAGAATACAAAAAAAGAAGAACAAAATACCCATTGTTGCACCTCGTGCACCAAATCCCCAAATCGAGCGATTGAATCAATTAACGTTATCATCCGTAATGGGTTTCGATTTTCTTCATTTCAGATCGTAATGGGATTCGTTTTACGTTACTTTACTATACACGTGTAATGGGTTTTGATTTTCGTTTCGAGATCTGTATTGGGTTTCAAGAAGAAGAATCAAAGATGTGAAAAACGAAGCTTGACAAGATCATTAACGAAAGGAAGAATAAGAAGGAAAACGAAAGTGGAACAAAGGAATTATGAAAAGATGATTAAGAATAAGTAGGGGAAAACCAAAGCTTGACAGTGAGGAAGAAGAAGAATTAATTTGATGAATGTGGACTGGACATGAAAGCTTGACCGAAGAATTAATTTGATGAATGTGGACTGGACATGAAAACCAAAGCTTGACAGTGAGGAAGAAGAAGAATTAATTTGCCACGTCATTTAATTAATTTAAGACGCCACGTCAGCAGTTAACTGCCAGCGTGGCGTCTGTTAGCTTAAACTAACGGCAGGGACCAATATGAAACGAAAATGAAAGATAAATGACCAAAACGAGAAAAAAAAAGATAAATGACCAAAATGAAATCGAGGCCAAAGATAAATGACCAAAACAGTAATTTAGCCTTTTTTATATGTATAGAGTATAGACTCTTTACTCTTATTTTGTTTATAGTTTAAGATTTTGACACAGTTATCTCATTTCCTCATCGTTTGAAATCTGAATCGACGGAACTTGCGCAATCTTTCTAGGGTTCTTAATTATCTCATTTCCTCACTCAATTCCTCTTCAATTTCCTCCCAGCTCCGCCGTATACGACTTCGTTTGCTGCAACTCTCTTTTCTTCTTCTAAAGTATAGTTTTCTTCCTCATTTTCTTTACCATTTTTTCTACTTGCACTACACTCACTGCACTATGTATATACTGATTTGTATGTAATTGCTATGCTATGTATGTTAGAGAGAGAGAGAGTGAGTTCATTGTGATTTAATTATGCTAGAGAGAGAGAGAGAGAGAGAATTAGTGTGATATACTGATAAAGTTTGAATTTGGAATAGGAGAGAGAAGGGTTTGTTTGGAAATGGAAGGGGAAGAGCATTTGAATGAGCTACCTACTGTGGGAGGTTCTGGTTCTGAAGGTGAAAACAGCAGCTCCAAGAACATGGAGATTGGTGATTCTTTGGATGAGGAGAACAAGCTGGAAGAAGTACATGCCAAGAAGGATTTGAAAGTGGATTTAGTGTTGACTGAGACAGTTGTGATCAAGGAGGAAGAAGTACATGCCAAGAATGGTAGCCTTTCTCTCAAAGATGAGAGTCCCAGTGGAAGTATTGAGATTGAAAGAAGAGGTATTCTTCTGTGAAATTTAGTATCCAAAAGATTGTCTTCTTTTCTGTGTGTTCTTTTATGCAAAACCATTAGATTATGCGTTGTGGAAACTGGAAACCCATATATGTGAAGTTGATTTGTTAAAATGATAAATTTGTCTTCTATCTGTAGTGTGGTCTTTTGTAATTTGTGTGTTGTAGTTGCTTTTAATTGGGTTTGTAAAAATGATGTGTGTGAAATTATCTACAAACAAAAATATGATGATGCAATATAGGCCAACTCTATCAATTTTTTTTGCTTAATTGCATGTTTAACGCGTTTATCTTCCTCTTAGAAAACTATCAAAGGAAGAGGTCTCTAATTTCAGTAAAAGCAATTTTTTTTACTTTTCCTTCGTCCAAACTATTTAATGCATTCACAAAAACATATAGATAACCACAAAAATCTATGCCCCTCCTTTAAGGTTGGAAATCCTACATAATCATATTATGCAGATTGCAGATAATTGGAGAGGCATTATTGGTCCAATTGAAACTAAATGGACTGGATTTCTTTGTATGTTCTGTTTTTATGTGATTCCCGCTGTAGTTACTTCATTTATAACATCCAGTAGTTTCAGGTACTAAAAGAGCCCGGGTTGCTGTTGAGGACCGTCAACCTTCGGTTCATTTCGTGTATAACTCCCTTACAAGGTTTGTTCTATTGCCCTTTTCTATAAGTTGTTCCAGAAAAAAAAAGATTCAAAACATAGACATTTTTTATGCACCAAAGTGAAAAAAATCCCAAGGGGGTATATCTTCATTTTTTGTAACATTAAAAGGCCCAATCTTGCAGTTTGATTTCATTGATTGAAATTTGGACTTATGTTTGAACACTTTTCAGAGCTAGTAAACAGAAGCTAGAGGAACTACTGCAGCAATGGTCCGAATGGCATGCTAAACATGTTTCCTCCTCCAATGTAAGGCCAGTTATTTTTCACAGTGGAAAAAAATTTCCCTTAATGGTAAATAAATGAGTAAAATATCACGACAAAAAAACATGGAAAAAGAATGGAAATGTGTAGACAGGGATTTTAAATAAAATAAAAACTGTCAATGTGTAGTATATTGAAGTAGAGCTACTACTCATTCATGGTTGTTGATCTGTAATCCAAATAATGACCCATGATGGTTGACTTATCTTGAAAAATATAGGACTATGGGAGGTGAGAGTGCTTTCAGATTCAAATCAAACTTGAAGTTTGGGAATCTTGGCATTAGTGATGAGATGTGAATCTTGGTCTTCTGATATAAAAGCCCTTCTTAAAATGTGTCAACCTGATGAATCTTTATTCTTTTGGAGACGAGCACACCACTTTAAATAGAAAAATGTCTCTTGTTTATAATTGGTTTTAGACTTGGGTTGGGTTTGACAAATATTGTAAAACTGATGTGTAGACAACTCTAATAATCCAGAGAATGTCCAGTGGAAGGGTCCTTAGATGTTTGGTGTTTTGTCAAGTACTCATTACTCAAGTCAAATAGGTGGCAAATGCCCGCTTAAAAAATGCAATATTGCTGTTTGAGTTTCTTAAAGAATAACAAAAGTTGAAAATGCTTATTCTGTTCAGGATCCTAGCGAAGTGTTGGAATCTGGTGATGAGACATTTTTTCCTGCTATATGTGTTGGACATGAAACAACATCTTCTGTGGTGAGTTTCCTTAGTTTATGGAAACCTGCATGTTGTGAAGCTTTTATTCCATTGCCAGGAAATTTTTCTTTACTACTAGTTTCAAGGGTTAGGATTGCTGGAGTTGTTCTTGGACTTTCTTATTTCTTTTACGGTCTTAATCTGATATGTCCCAGAAAGAAGTATTAGTTGAGTCCTCAACTGCAGTTATGTAATAGGGGTAGTGTTTACAGTAACCATTGCTGTGTGAAGCATGTAATGCAGGAGACTCCTGCATTATACCATATTTTCTTCATCTGTTATATATTCTCTTTTTTTACGCTTCTACAAGTTTGATATTTGCTCCAATAATTTTATTTTCTGGGCATTCATTCTTCCTTTTTCTAAATGCCTTTATTTCTAAGTTATAACTGTTACATTTGTGAAACATTATAGCGGTTGTTAGAAGCCTATGCGAGTCTTAGTAATGCCATTAGCCATTAAAAGGTTGTTGGGCATAATATTATATTAGCTGATATTATTGAGGTTATTTATATTGCCAATGTCACGTGTTGATCTTTGCCCATTTCTTTAAATTGCAGGCATTCTGGATGGAGAACCAAACAATAAATGAGAGAAACAAAGATGTCATTCCTATAGATGGTAAATCTGTGCCTCTATATGATCGCGGATATGCTTTGGGATTGACTTCAGCTGATGGTTCAAGCAATTTGGATGGGTATACACTGTTACGTTATATTATATAATGCTGTAGGTTCACTTAGCGTACCAGTTGTAGATGGTCCATATGACCATATGTTTGAAGTATTATGCATGACTAGTGGAAGTATCTACTTTCTATCAATATTGTCACTAACTAGTCATCCCAAAAGCTAGTTACATGTTTGGGCCAATGCTGCATTGAGATCTTTTATTTGTGTATGCTGAATGAATAACAATTGGCTTGTTATTTGTTGCCATACTTATTCTACGGATTTATATTAGTTATTATATTAGTTATTTATTAAAACCAACGGTCTGTTACCCCCTTCATTGGTAATATATTATATAATTTCCTGAAGGTATGGAATGACTCGATTAATCTTTTGGAGTTTGGTTGTGTCTGTTGAGCTATGTGGTGTAATATTTGATTGCTATACTACTTCACTTTGACACTGTTACTATGAGAAGTTCTAAGCTATCTATAATTTATGTCAATTGCCCTATGATCTTTTCAAATCTAGTTGTGTGGGGCCCATTGTCGAGGTGGGAAATTTTTTTAAGCTTTGATCTGAAGCAGCTTGTTTTACCTTCTCACGAGTTCACTATATTTGTGTTGGTTACTAGAAGGCTAGTGGGGGTGCAGCATGATTTCTTTTGCAATGGAAATGTGATGGGTTTCTTATCTATCTCATAGGCCCAATTGTCCCTGGCCCACTTAAAGCCAACTTCAGTGAGAAATTAGGGAAGGGGGGAATAATTAGTTACAGTGAGTTTGCTGATTGTTATAGAGGGGAGGAGAGAGTAGTGGGGTATCATTCAGTTTTATTTTCAGTTACAACATTAGAGGTTTGGGCCAAGAGAGAAATGTTTTCTCTTCTTTGAGGAGCATTAACTCTGGGATTACAGGGATCTTCTTCTGTAATAGTTCTGATTTCACAAATAATAGTAATAATACATTTTCCGTTTCTTTAATTCTGGGTTCCTATCAAAATGATTCAAATCTCAATTACAATGTTGGATTATGTGTGCTTACACATGCATAGAAAGTTTATTTCAATGGAGAAGTAGATGTTTAATGATGTCTTACTGTCTTTGGATACCCATTTGGAATTCCATAACCATGGTTAGTTTAAGCTGTTGCACATATCATGATGTTAAATCATATCTCAAGATTGAAGTAGGTCTGAGGATTGTGGTTTCCAATCATCAAATCTCAAGCAATGGGGGATTTGGTGGACATTCTTATACCTGCCATTAGTGTAGCTGCTATCTGTTCATGGACAAAATATACTGCTTGCTTCCATCAGAGTTTGTGCCATATTTTTTATTATCATTTTTAATATTGCAGTGGTCTGGAAATCATAGATGATCCTTCCCGGTGTTTCAATTGTGGTTCATACAGTCACTCTTTAAGAGAATGTGAAAGGCCTTGTGACAACGTTGCTGTCAACAATGCTCGCAAGGAAAGCGTTCACGAAGTCGATCACATTCAAAGAACAGAGAGTGATCGGTCGTTCTTATGTTGCTCCCAACGCAGTGATAGAATTGTTCGAGCAATTTAACCAGAGATTGAACGAGCAGGCGGAGCAACATGCACGAAAAATGAGCGCGCTGCTGCTGATGAGTGAGGAGCGCGCTGCTGAGCAAGCTAGGAGAACTGAGGAGTGCATTCAACAATTGATGGCTCAGATGAACCAGCCTTCGAGGCCATCATCATCATCATCATCATCACATATGGCTTCCTACCAGCCGCAGCAGGTTATCGGCGGTGCATTTCAGCCTTGGCCTCAGTCGTACCCTCAGCAGTATCCACAGCCCCATTATTCTCAGCAGTATCCACCCCAGCGACAGCAGTATCCACCCCAGCAGCAGTATCCTCCCTAGCACCAGTCACCCCAACAGATGTATCCACCCCAGCAGCAGTATCCTCCACAGCAGCAGTCACCACCCCAGCAGCAGTATCCTCCCCAGCAGCACTGAAAAACTTGGTTAATTGGTGTTGTGAATTGGTTTTAATCTATATTTGTCTAAAATTTTATGTCCAAATATCATTACTCTTTTTTTTGTATTCTCTAACAGATGAATTATATTTTTTCATTTTGTTGATTTTGTTTATGCTTAGAGAAATAGATATCATAGTTTTAGTAAGAAAAAAAGAAAAAAAGAAAAACAAATAGATATCATAGAGAAATAGATGATAGAGAAATAAACAAGAGAGAAATAAAATAGAGAAATAACAAAGAATAGAATAATGTGTTGTTTGGATGAATAGAAATAAAGACGAAAGAAATGCAAAAAATTATTTTCACTTGTTTGAATGATTAGAAAAAAGGATTAAAAGAAATAGATAAAAGGGGTAAATGATAATCTCATATATGCATTATTTAATTCAATATCACTTTACATATATGCATTTCATTTTATAAAATTTTAAAAACACAAAACATAAATAAACAAATAAGTAAAGACTTTAAAACCAAAATCAAAATCGAGAAACAAAAGAAAACTCAGATTAACTGAAGAACATCAAAGAACACTCAAAATCTCATAACTCCATCTTCATCTTCTTCACTAACTTGCTCCCATTTGAGTAGGTAAACCCTAAATAAAAAATCTTATCTTCATTTTCTTCCCACTGAATTAATGACATCTTCCAATTCGAACAACTACCCATCATATAGCCTATCTAATGCATGGAATCGTACTCCAACCTCCACCCGAGAGTGTTTGTGTGGCGCAAAATGTGTTGTTCGAACTGTGGAGAAAAGATACCTCAAACAAGGGAAGAAAGTTCGGGGACTGTAGGTATTTGGTAGTAAGATTAATGGTTGTTGGACCCTCTATTTCGCCATTATTGCATATTTGGGTTTTCTGCTGAAACACGCTTTGTTTCATTTTGGCCCCTCTCAATTTATATTTTCATAAATAGTGAAATTAGTTTCTAATTATCGCCATTTATTTACAACAAACATTTTTAACATTTTTCAATATTTAATTATCACCATTTATGACATCATAATTTTACCTATTAAACATATTTACATTGGTGAATTAGTGAAATATAATTTATGTAATAACTCATTTTAAAAGACCACCGCGACAAGCGCATTTGGCTCTTCAATAGGTTCAAGAAGTATCATCGCAAGCATAGGTCCTTTGAATGTGTTATTCAGAAATTGAATAGAGGCCCTATGTAACACCCCATTTTTGAAGTGTCACCTTGCTAACTTAATTCCTCTTACTTTGTATTTGTTTATGAAAAATGGACCCTTTTTATTTTGAAATTGAAGTTGAAACTATTTTCTGGATAAGGACTTAAAGATAACTAAGGTATACTTCAATATGAATAATAACTATAAATAGGTCCAAGATAAAGACTATATATATTAAACATAAAGTCATAGTTGCAACAAGCTGCACGGCACGCTCGCACGCGGCATAGTCAAGGCTAATGTACAAGGCACGCACTCAGGCGGCACCATATCAACATCATCAAACATAGTCAATCCCTAATACTTATGGGAGAAAAGGAAACTATATACAAGGACACTGATCCTCAAAAAGACATACATGGCTTTACCATCAACTCGCCAGCACGTCACAGCCACTATCCTAGGCCCTCCAAAATACCTAACAATCACACATCAACACCAGACCTTAGCTCAGCTAATCTCACTAGTAATAATAAGATGGACTCGCTTCCGGGTCCTCCTCATCATCGACTCCTCATCACTAGAAACATGAATCACCACATGTGCTCCTGAAGATGAACCTGCTCTGTGAGACTCGCTCACCGGCCTCCAGACTGGAAAAGTAGGAACACGCATAGATGAAAACATCGGCAAATGTGGCCCAATCCTAACTCCACGTGTACGCTGCGATGTACGCCTAGTCCCAGAATAGTATTGTCGCACAAGAGGGGTCCAAGGTACATCCCAGAAAAAGTCAAACGGCATATTAATAGTGAACCTAGTCTTGTAACGTAACTGTGAGAGACGGTTACCTTCATCATCTATACTAGTCGATACTACTACTCCCCTAAACCGGATCTTTTGGGAGACGGGGTCAAACTCCCAATCATCCAAATTTCCTCCATCAGGGAAATCAAGAACTTGTTCCCCTCGAGATCCAAGCGGCAAGTCCATCTCCCGCAAATCCTTCATAACTATCTTGTCCTTCAAGCCATCTTCTGAACCCAATTTTAAATATACCACATACAAAATAAAACACAACAAGGGTGAATTCCTCGTCCACGAGTTCATCATAAGCTATACATAGGTAAAACCAAAAATAATACATATATACATGTACCATACATTACTTACTTATATTTAGATATCATCCCAAAAACGAAAAATAACACATAAGATACATAAACAATCTCATCACCTTAACATAATGTGGTTAGTCAATCAAAGGTATTCTGATTCGTGTTAGAAATCGTTCCTCACATCGATTTATCAATATCATCAAAATTTCCATACGAAATGGAATAGCACTAGATCGTCACCTAGGCCAATACTGTGATCTAGATTCTCCGTTAGATCAACACCGACAGACATAACATTTACACCATGATTATGTCTTCGTGTCCCTTGTAACCTAGATCTGGATTCCCCGTCAGACTTACAACAATTACTCAAGCAGTCTTCAACACAGGACTACAACACGTCCAGGTTGGAACAACGCCCTAAAACGTTCTACACTCTCAGCGCTCTAGGTCCTCGATGGTACCTAGATAATCAATACGAAATCTTTACTAGATTTTCTCACATTTAGATTAAGACTCGGCCCCAAGTTCTCATCTCAAAATCAACACTTAACTTTGAAAGTCTCATTACATATCAACAATCATCAAGTATCCCATTTTCATAAATTCTCTTTTTAACACGATGCGCTCAAAGTTTTAGAGAACCACACTAAGCGTCCATTCCACTTAGCATAGCTTTCCGGGTATTCTTATCTTTTGACAGACGAGAGTACCACTTTGAGTTTTCGAAAACGCTTATCTTTTATAAAGTCGGAATACTCTATTATTATCTTTACTAACTTACTTTCATCGTTAACCAACAACTCTTAAATCAACTCTTTGTTTCTCCATTTTTTTTTCAAATGCCTAAGGTTTCTTTTTCAAAATACGAGCGTGTTTGTTCAAACAAGGTTATACCGAAAATCCGTTGGAGAAATTCGGGTTTTCACAATTGAAACGCTATTTCATAAAGTCTGTTTCTTTTTAATTCTGTCTAAAATATTTATTCTATTTTAAAGCGACTATTTCTTATTAACTCTTGAAATTCAGTTTTCTTCTTTTCGAAACCTCATATGATCTGTCACTAAAATGTTACGTTCCCTTTATCTTTTACCGTTACCATTTCTCTACTCGAGTCCAATTCAGCTCAAGTTACAAAACAATTGGTCATAACAATAGATATGACTCCAACACATGCATAATTCAAAGACAACCTACGGTCATTCACATCTTCACAATAATCAATCACAGGGATATTCAATATAATATCTCACATAATAATACTACAATTATTATCAATCAAAACAATCCAGCAGACAATTCAAGCAATCACACAACACCCATGAAGCTAAAACTCATTATGCAAAAATTCCCCTTACCTGAAACGTGTTCTGTCGAGTAGCGAGGTATCCGAGCTAGGGCCAGTCCAGGTGTCGCGAAACCTTCAACGCATAAACATAAAGTCCAAAGGTCTCAGATTACAATACTAGTACTCGTTTTAAGGGTGGTAACTAGAGCGTGATAAGCTACTAGTCCCGTTCTCAATGTTTCTTTTCCTAACGCCTTATCCGGTTTCTAAAATCATTTGAACACTTGAAAATCGAAAAATACATTTTTCCTTTGTATGAAAGATTCAATTTTTATGACGATCGAAAGTGCTCTGAGAAAATTACGAAAACTTTTGGTGACTCTAAATTGTAAACTTTACTCAAAATTCAAACTCTCACAAAACTTCATCTTGCTTTATCATCAAGCTCATTTTTTTCCTCTGACTTCTAAAAAAAACGATGCTTCTTAGAAATAATAACCTAAGTGAAAAACTACTAATTTTATACTCAAAGTTTAACTACTTTTACTCTTAAAATCATTTATTTTTAGATCAAAACTACAAAACTTTCGGTTTGTAAAACTCAGTCCAAAATGGTGTGTTCCTGAAATAACTTTTACTATCATATAACTACCTACATATGAAAATATTTTAAAACATGTAAATAAGGCAACAAATATAAATATTTTAAAACATGTAAATAAGGCAACAAATATAAATATAAATATAAATATATATGAAATAACTCTTAGAAGTAGAAATGACTAGTAGGAGAGATGATCCTTCAACAACTCACTTCAAGTATGGTCCATGATTCAACAAAGACAAAAGAGTAGTCAGTTTAGATGAGAGTGAGGTAGGATAGTGAAAGGAAAGAAATGTTTTTCTTAAAAGGTTGCTACGGATGTGTTTTTGGAAGAGGAAAGAAATGGTTCTTTTTTTTTTAGCTTAAGATATGAGTGAATGTGAGCTAATTAATAAAAAGGTGTCATATGGATTGAGTGGTGAGGGTGAGTCCACGGGTGAATGAAGTGAAGTGAGGCTTATCATAGTTAACTTCAACCTGAAGTTTTTAAAAAAATATCTAGATATTTTACTAAAATAATACTATAATAATACAGTTAAGCGATAGTTAGCGTTTTTATAGAACTAACATCGCATCGGATGTTAACTAAATTATTCTAACTGTCGATTACAACCTTAACGTCGAACATTTTCATATTCGGGTCATGGTTAGAGTTTTTAAGCGGCTAAATTTCGTCCGGCAGGTCCAAAACGCGTCCAAATTCCGATGGAATTTTGGAACGAAAATTAAACCTCAACCTAATATAATATATTAGGTCCTATATCTACTTTAGGTTTGGTGAAAACACAAACAAATTCTGGGGCTAAATTCACACACGCTATCGTGAAAAAACACACAAGTGAAAACACGTAAAAGCAATTACATAGAAAATTGAGGGTGTTACACTCTACGTTAAAAGCTCACATGCACAACCAATTGGATTATACTTATTAGATAATTGAATGTTTATATAATACTCCCTCAAGTTCACAATATAAGAAACAAACCCTACATCAAAAAGACTAAAGAATGACATTGAAATTAAAGGTGTTATATTTAGACATGTTCTTTTGTGTGGTTAGCTCACTCGTAAAAAATAGAGTCAATGCCACGTTTTTTATGTTTTGTCACGGTGGAAGAAGGACATAAAGCGGAGACTTACGTTTATTAAATGGGGTTATGATCACTTAGTTGGAGATCCTAAACTTCAACATCTTAATAAAGCGGGACTTTCGTTTAAACGGGGTTATGATCACTTAATTGATTTTGGTCAAAAGTGTGTGTTTGGTTCTGCGGTGATAAGAATTGATTCTGAGAGAATTGATTCTGTATAATTGATTTTGGTCAAAAGTGATTTGAACTTAACGTGACTTTTGTATGGATATTTAACAGAAAAAGTGATTTTTACATATTTTTGTTGTTTGGATAAATTAGATCAAAATTGCTTTTGGGTATGAAATTACTAAAGTGGGTCTCAACATAAAAATATTATTTAGTTCATAATTGTTTATTATTTTTATTTTTAAATATAATTATAACGTTCATAATTATATACAAATTATGTTGATGTATATATGTTAATAAATATGAACAAATTAAATATAAATATAACGTTCATAAAATTATGTTGATGTAAATTACTAGTGCGTATGACCCGTGCGATGCACGGGTATACATTTTACTTTGATCATGTCAAATGTGGGAATTCTTACGTATAATTGTAAACTAGTATGTATACCCGTGCCAGTACGGGAATACATTTTATGTGAACATAGCGTCATTGAGTGGTTAATTGTGTCGTTAACAAATTTTTGGTTGCCGTCTTTAGTCGTTTCATGTGATGCACACACGTTTTTCGAAAAAATGGCGTCTTTACTCCCACTTTAGAATATAATAGGGTAATGAAATTCGTGTGGTTTAAAAAGTCGCTAATTGTATATACATTCAAAATTATTATAGACAACTTAGAACATACAAATGACAATCTGCGTTGTCCAAAGGTCAAATTTTATACTTTGTCAACAAATATAAAGGGGACAATATTGAAATAAAACTGAAATATAGTTTACTTATATCTAAGTCATTAGAAAATTAGGAGGTCCAATATTGGACAAAAACACAGGCAGGGATCAAATCTCCATATTGTGTGAAATCTTTGGGAAATAGGTTATATAGTAGACTATTGTATTTCCACGACGAAGATGATATAAATAATTCATGTAAATAACATGTCATTTTATTTATGTTAATCAAAGGTTGGACCGAAATATTGAATTGAGATTGAGTTTATGTAATTCAAAATTAGTTACGTTTAATGGGTTCCAGAAATATTGGATTGAGATTTAAAACAAACATATTGGATTGAGTTTGTGTGATTCAAATTTACAATGAGAACCATTGCATTATTGCTCATTAAAGTGAAACGGAAATTATAAACGGGTATACATTTTATCTGAACAGAGCATCATTGATTGGTTAATCGAATTTAGAATAGTTTAAAAATTGCTACTTTTAGATACATACGTAATTACTATAGACAAATTTAAGCGTACAAATGACCATCTATATTGTCTAAATGTCCAATTTTCTACTTTGTCAACAACAATAAAAGAGACAATGTTGAAATAAAACTCAAAATATAGTTTATTTATATCTAAGTTTTTTGAAAAATATGGGAGCCAATATTGGACAACAACACATATAGGGATCAAATCTCCCTAATGTGTGAAATAACGGGAAATATAGCCCATTAGGAAACTATCTCATTAATTAAATATAGTTCTAAGAACTCTGTGAGTGCGTATATGCGTTTCCCGAAACCCACGCCTTCCAACACATCGCACGATTGGGAGCTATATCCAACCCACCATGTGGATAGCTCACGGCCTGGACGGAATCGCTACTATCGAAATAGACTCGCAAAGATAACTCCCAATCATGTTCATTGAAACATTGACGTACATATTAATAGTAATCTAATAATAGGAAATAATCTAGTCTGTATTACCCGTGTCAGCACGAGTAGACTGTTATAGAACAGAAAAATGCAGAGTGAAAGTGTACTGTTCCATTGCCTGAAGTTGGCTATTTAAAAGCCAAATTTTACAACAGATAGTTTGTTACATTGCTAAACTAACTAACTAACTAATACACTTCACTAATACAAGATTTATCTCAACAATCTCTCCCTTAAGCTAAAGGTTACAAGAGTAGCATTTAGCTTACTCAAAAACAGAACTAGATAAACTGAAAAACATCTGCAGAAAACATGACAGATCTGCAGAGGGCCAGGCTCACAAAACCATCTTCAATCAAACTCAACCATTCCAATTTCCTTTCTGAGTCTCAGAAACACATCTTTACTTACTGGTTTGGTAAACATATCTGCTACTTGATCCTTTGATCCACAGAAATTCAGTTCAATTTCTCCACCTTTGACAAGTTCTCTAAGATAGTGATATCTCACCTCGATATGCTTGCTTCGCCCATGAAGAATTGGATTCCTTGAGAGCTTTATAGCAGAAGAGTTGTCACACATGATTGTAACACACTCTTTCTCTAAGCATTGAAGCTCCTTTAGTACTTTCTTCAACCATATTGCTTGACAAGTGTGCGCTCCCGCAGCCTACAAATTTCCGCCTCGATCGATGACAAGGTCACTATAGGTTGTTTCTTAGACATCCAAGCCACTGCACCTCCACTCATCAAGAAAGCATAACCAGAGGTACTTTTTCTATCCATTACATCTCCTGCATAATCACCGCGGTGTATCCTACAAGGTTCATTCTATCCCCTCTTCGTACATTATTCCCATGTTGATGGTTCCTTGTAAGTATCTTAGGATTCTTTTAGCCGCTAGCCAATGTAGTTGAGTGAGCAGATGACTCATATACCTGCTAATCAAGCTCACAGTGTACATGAGATCAGGTCTGGTTGCTGTTATGTACATCAGGCTTCCAACAAGTTGTTTATACAGAGTTTCATCAACCTTCTCACCTCCTTCATCCTTATTAAGCTTAGTTCCTGACACCATCGGTACCATGACAGAATTGCAGCCTTTCATATCAAATCTTTCAATAATTTCTGCAGCATACTTCCTTTGCACTATTCCAATGCCCTCAGAGGATTGAATTACTTCAATTCCTAGAAAATACTTCATTCTTCCCAGATCATTCATGCTAAATTCCTTTTCCATTTCTTTTCAAGTCTGCACAAAGATATTCTCACAGTTTCCTGTGTACACTAAATCATCCACATATATGCTTACCATGAGAATTTCTTCATTTTCTCCATGCTTTATGAATAAGGTCTGTTCATTCTTACTAGCTTCAAAACCCTGCTCTGTGAAATATCTCTCAATCCTATTGAACCAGGCCCGTGGCGCCTGCTTTAGACCATACAAGGCTTTGTATAGTCTATACACTTTGTGCTCACTTCCTTTCACAACATATCCCTTTGGTTGCTCAATGTACACCTCCTCAGTCAGTTTACCATATAGAAATGCTGATTTCACATCCAATTGATACAAAACCCACCCTTTCTGTGCTGCTATTGCCATGATCATTCTTATGGTATCAAGTCTGCTAACTGGAGCAAATATTTCTGTGTAGTCAACCCCCTTTTGCTGTGAATAACCTTTTGCCACAAGCCTTGCTTTGTATTTGTCTACTTCACCATTCTCATTTAATTTGGTCTTGTACACCCACTTTACTCCAATTCTTTTTGCTTCTCTAGGTAACTCAACTAATTTCCATGTTTCATTCTTAACTATTGAAGCTATCTCATTATCCATAGCTTCTCTCCATCTTGCATCTTTGACAGCAACTTCAAATGTATCAGGGTCAGAAATTGCTGCATAAGCTTCCTCTTCTTCTTCAGATAGTCCTTCACCTGTCACATAGTCTCTTAGATGCTCAGGTGGTCTTCTCACTCTTCTTTCATTATCTGTCATTGCTTGTCTAGTTTCACTTCTCATTGTTTGATTCGTTGTACTTGATTTCTCCTTCTTCTATGTCACTGTCCTCATCAGCACTTCTGCAACGCACTGGAGTTATTCCAACTCAACTCAGCATTTACCTCTTGTTTATGATCTTCCAACCAGTTCCAGACCTCATTTTCTTCGAACACCACATCTCTACTCACTATTATTCTTCTTTCAATTGGATCATACAGCCTGTATCCTTTTGTCTCACTACTCATTCCAAGCAAGACACATTTCTTGCTTTTCTCTTCAAGTTTAGTTCTCTTGGCATCGGGAATGTGGACATGTCCTATGCATCCAAACACTCTTAAGTGTGATATACGTGGCTTACAACCACTCCAAGCTTCTTGAGGTGTTCTATTTTTCACAAAGCAAGTGTAGGTGACCTATTCAGTACATACACTATCCAATTCAAGGCCTCAGGCCACATACTCTTGGGCATTTTCTTACCAATTAAGATTGATCTCACCCCATTCATTATTGTTCTATTCTTCCTCTCAGAACTCCATTCTCACTTTGAGGGTGTATCTTCTTGATCAAATTCCTTCTTCTACACAGAATTTGTTAAAATCATTTGAGGTAAATTCACCTCCCCTATCAGTCCTTAAACACTTAAGCTTAAGATTGCTTTCCTTCTCTACCAGAATCTTAAAGTGTTTGAACTTTTCAAAAGCCTCAGATTTCTCTATTAACAAATATACCCAAATTTTTCTAGAAAAATCATCAATGAAACTAAGGAAATACCTCTTATTGCTGGTTGAGGTTGGTGTTATTGGTCCACATATGTCAGCATGCACAAGTTCTAATCTTTCACTTGCTCTCCATTTGCTTTTCTTTGGAATTGGATCTCTATGTTGCTTCCCCTTCAAGCAATCCTCACACACTTTCATACTATCTTTCAATTGCAGCGCACTACCACCATCTTCTTACTTGCAAGAACCTTCAAATTTTTCATTCCTAGATGGCCATATCTGCAATGCCACGATATGTCTCATCCTCATTTGCAACCTCGCAAGCATTTCTCATTTGTTTTCTTGCTTTCAATTACCAGGTCAGAGATGAGTTTATACATTCTGTTGGTCTCCATCAACGATTCAAACATCAATCCTTTCTTCTTATGATATATTTTACAATATCCCTCATCAAATAGAATGGCCAAACCCTTCTCTTGCAAATTGCCCTATGCTCAAAAGATTACTTCTTAGCTCAGAACAAAAACACATCTCGTGATTGTGTAGATAATTCCATTCACCTTGACTCTTATGCTTCCTTTTCCTTCCACCTTTAACCTTGCATCATTTCCCAATATTATATACTTCTTGAATGTCTCATCAAGTTCAGTGAACCATTTCCTATTCCCACTCATGTGGTTAGAGCACCCTGAATCAAGATACCATGATTCCACCTTGTTTCTTTCCTTCTCTTCAATTTGAGAAATTGCCATCAGTATCATGGATTCATTTACCATCATGTATTCGTCCTTGTCCTCTTCAATTCTGAGATATTCACCTTCATCACGAGTTCTTGCCATTAGCAAAGATTGATTCTTTCTTCCTCCCTCCTGATAATTCACATCCTTGTCCCATTACGGACACTCGCTTTATATAGTGGCCCAATTTCTTGCATTTGAAACATTCCACGTCTCCTTGCTTTGCACCGCCACGACCCCTACCTCTTCCTCGTGATGCAGCACCTCTTCCTCTTTGGTAACCACTACCAGAGCCTCTTCCTTGTGTCTCAGTCTTTAAAGCCTGTTCTTCCTCTTTCTTTTGAAATCTTGTTATATTTTGCTCATGAACAATCAGTGAACTATGCACTTCATCCACTGTCATTTTATCTGTATCATGCGATTCAGATATTGAGCATACAATGTGACTGTACTTCTCAGTCAATGAACGCAAGATTTTCTCCACAATGACTCCATCATCTATCTTTTCACCATGAATGCGCATCTTGTTTGCTATTTGCATCACTTTAGGTATGTATTCAGTGACTGTTTCTCCAGACTTCATTTCCATTGCTTCAAACTCCTTTCTCAAGCCTTGTAGAGTTGCTCTCTTGACTCTATGATTTCCTTGATACTTTTTCTTCAAAGAATCCCAAATTGCTTTTGAAGTATTCTTATCAGAAATTGTCTCAAGAGTGGAACGATCAATTGCCTGAAATAGGTAGTTCTTGGCCTTTAAATCCTTGAGTTTAGACTCCTCTATCTTCTTCCTCTGAGCTTCACTCACCGCGCCCCCTTCTCTCGGTTCTTCAACTCCATTCTCAATCAGAACCCGAGACTCCTTTGATCCGAGAAAATTCTCCATGAGCAAGCACCAATGCTCATAATGTCCATCCAATCGAGGTATGGATGGTTGCATGTAATTGCCTTCACCTCCATTCGCGTTTCCGTTCGTCGCCATTGTTGATACTCTTGAGAAATTGAGATTTCTCGGTTTGCTATTTCCAGGCCCTTCAAGAAGGGCTCTGATGCCAATTTGTTATAGAACAGAAAAATGCAGAGTGAAAGTGTACTGTTCCATTGCCTGAAGTTGGCTATTTAAAAGCCAAATTTTACAACAGATAGTTTGTTACATTGCTAAACTAACTAACTAACTAATACACTTCACTAATACAAGATTTATCTCAACATAGACATGTCCTTGTAACTTACAATGTGTTTTTTTGACCTAAAAAGTGGCAATTGTATATTTAAAATTGTAATTTACAGGATTACACATTTTTTTATTATTTCTTATTAAGTATTTTTGTTCGTAATAACGCGGTCTTAAGACGGTCTTGATAAATCTACAATTGATTGCCAATTATAACAAATGTAATGCTAATAGTAAAATAATTCAAATTATATTGTAAAAAGTTATTATGCTTCTCAAATTGAATTTTTTACCCACTCAAAAAAACATATCTATATTAAAATAATGTAGATTTTTTAGATCAATAAGATCAACAGTTAGGACCCCATTATGTTAATAATAATGAAGATAAGATAGGAATACCTTGCTGCACCCAATAAAAGAAAGATAGGTTTATCTTCATAAAGGGTATTTCTAGTTATTCATATAAATGGTATGGGTATTTTCGGAATTTAACAGTAAGTTGAAGTGAACTTACCCATAATTGACCAAGGCTTAAATCCCTGAACCAATAATTCAATTTATCATTAAGCAGAAGAAATTAAAACTCTTTCAAAATTTCACACTTTCTCAATAAGCTACATACTGGGAAGAGATGAAATCTTTTGGTTGTTGCTATAGAAAAATTTGTTCAAATGAGAATACCAACTTCACAATAAAAAATTACTGCAAACTCAATAACAGAGCTTCCATAAGAAGTGTGATAATCAAAAGAAAGGAGGGAAAGTTTAGAAAACTTCAACTCTTGAAGACATAATTGAGAGAATACTACCCATATAATCCACAGTTAGAAGTAGAAAACATCATATGGCCTTGATCTAAAGAAGTAGAAAACATTACTATGAACTCTTTGTCAAGAAGAACCCCAGTAGGTATACTTGTTGGAGTATGAGCCCCGGAAAAAAGAAATTGATATTGTGCAGAATACATTAGAATGAATTCGTCTCCCCCATGGAACACCTATTCACAAATTGTTCATTGAGAAAAAACTAAAAAAAATAGACTTAAACAACAAAAAAAAGCATGTACAAATAAATCAACTAACATTTATAATAAATGATATCATCACAATTCAATAAAGCACGCATATGCTTCATTCTATGATTTCTATATCATGTTACCTCTTAGCTCCAAGGGCATAATGATAGTTAGGTTCAACATCCCAAATAAAAACCGGATATTTGAAGAGTGTGAAATAAGGAACATTAGAGCTACAAACAATAATGACAACGGCAAAGAAAAATGTAGATTTCTTACCCCAATTATTGTCCGTCTCGGTAGCCAATAATTGGGAATTTTGTGTCAATTCCCAATTTCTATTCACCTAAAAAATTGGAACACAAAGATCAGAAACACCAGATTATCAACATAAGAGTCAGTCCAAAATATAAACCATTAAAATGCATTTGCAATCTTTCCATATAGGAGCTCTCAATGTTTCCATATACATTCTCAATATGAAAGAATTCATCGTATTGTAAAAAATTGCATTCTACCAAGGAAAGTATCAAATTTAAAACTTGCATGAGCTAATTCCATTGCAATACGTGCATTATGCAGAGTCTTTACTAAGGCTTAGAGGAAACTTGAAGATCTTATTCCATTGCAAGATGTGTATTATTTACTACTTGATACTTCTAGAAAGAGAACTGGTTATTTTCTTTTGCTGCAACATTGGAAGAAAAAAAGAACGGGATACAACTTGAGAGAAGGACAAAACTTACCAAGTCATGCAAAATTATGACCAAACAACACAATCCCCATTACACCCTGTTTTGATCATCATATATAAAGGTGGGCTTATCATAAACACAAACAATAAAGACATTGTAAAATAGACAATAAGAAAAGTAGCCTAAGTTATCCAGGTTTGCTAGTCAATAAGAAACTAATTTCACCAAATTCTAATAGTACTTACAAAAAAATTGGTTTCTTCAAGTGGCCTACTTCAATCTTCTTAAAGGGGGCTGCTTCATCCTACTTTCCAATGTTATTGAAATGTATTTTAGGTTAATATCAGTGGAGTAACATGAAAAGCGAATGCACGTGATTGCAAAATACACAATGCATATACTCATAACAAAAGGATAATCCTTGGGAGCAATGGGAAAATCAGATGATACTACAATTTAACTTGCAAACTTTATAACATGATTCAAGTCAATTAAGTACCAATACATAAAAAATAAACACTTTCAAAGCGAAACTTTAACAAAAGTAATTTCAATACAATACCTTCACTAATATGTAGACGTATTCAAAAATTTCACTTGGCTTTTGAAACACTCCCTCAACATTGATCCCTACTTGTAAAACCAAAGGTCAGAACAAACATCATATACATGCAGATTCTATGACATTTTTTTCTTAAGCCATCATATGAATTTGTTTCATTCAGAAGATTTAAAAACATGAGAAAGAGACTAATTATAACCTGTTTCCAAACATTTAAAGTGTCTATAAAGAATAACACTAATTTTTGTTTGTTATACTCTTCTAGTTTTGAGTGGGGAATAAAAACAAACAATTGATAGACATTTTTTTCTCCTTAGGCAAACATTTTCTATAAACTAAAATGGATAAAATAATAAAGAAAACAAAAATGAAAAAGAAGAGTGAAAGAATGTCAAACTAAGGAAATACATACCTCTTTGACATACTTTTTTCTTCACCAAACCACTGGTTTGTTTGACGATGTCATCTAACCGTCATTATTGAGTACAAATTTATGGTCTCTTTAAATCTAACCTGCAAAATAAGCCCCAAAAAAAACAATTTAAGATCCAAAGAAAGTAAACTCAGATATAGGGGTAAAAAAAGATAGGGAAGAAATGAAAAATAGATCTTTGGGAAGGAATGAAAAATCGGTGAGGGAAAAAAACTGTAACAGTACACAAAGAAACGAATATTTTCCATGTAATACAAAAATAGGGTGGCCTTTCTTGAGTGGTAGACAGATTCCATAAAAATTTCAGTCAAATACATTTATGCATCTAGAACGTATATGTTCAATGTAATACAATTTTTTTCGCGAATGAAGTATGCTTTACTGGATGATGATTTCGATGGTTGTTATCTGCAGGTGTAACATTGATCAAACTTTAATGGCTTGCTTGGTAAGAATTGTGAAGAAGGAGCAATAAATTTAGATCCAAGAAATTAGGTGTTGCTTTATTATAATTTGAAATCATGAAGGTGTTATTCTATTCCCAACCGTTTTCTTAATCCTTAATATTGTCATACAACAATTTCCTTAATTTTAGGCATCTGTTTAATTGTGATTATTGGTTTGAAGCAACAGCTCATCAATCTGAATGTATTTCTTGCCAACTGTTTCCTAATTTGAACTGTGCATTCTCTCTGCATTTAAATTCGTTCAGTATAAGCCGTATAGATTATTTTATTAGTCAGTCATTAGTAATAGCTGGCATGCCACGTATTTTTTTATTGCTTGCGTGGCTTTTTTCATTGACAATGTGGCTTTTTGTGTTGTGACATGACTTTTTGAAAAACTCTTATTTAAATAAAATAAAGATAATGTATTATTTTAGGAAGTAGTTTTTACTGTTTGATTTACCGATAAATAAAAGATTAATCGATGCACATGAAAATATGCAATATATGTTGGAATATTCGTACGTACTCAATAAATGTAAGTTTAGGGACAAATATGAGGATGAAAAATTGTACAGGAGTTTTTTTTGTATGAACACTCTTCTATGGTTGATAGGAAAAAAAGTACTAATTTAGTGATTAGATTTGATTTTCATATAATTAAATTTGCATAGAGTCAACACTCTACCGTGTGTGTGTGCATATATATTAGATTAGAATTTGCTTCGTTAGGAACATATAAAGCCTATTGGTTAGAGAAAGTATTAGTATTGACTTGTTTGCCAATAAAAGGGTCTCTCTAAATGTTACTCTATCCGTCTCATTTTTAATAGTCGTTAAAGGTTATGCACGGGTATTATCAAAATGATTAGTTATGCCAATTTTTATGGAAAAAAAATGTGGTAGGGTTAAAATACCTCTATAATTTTCTCGAGTGTACAAAAGATGCCGTTATTGATATTCTAAAGTAATGGTATTGTTGGAAAGTAATTATAGATGTTGTATTGGGTACAAAAGATGCCGTTATTGATACCAATTTAATGAGAAGTGTTTTTTATTAGTAGAAAAAAATCCAAAAATAAGAGGCCGACTGGTGGTATCAAATTGGAATAGGAAGTCGAAAGAGTATTAGTGGGAGAACAGGGATGCTTTCATAGATGGCTTCATTTGAGGTTTTTTCCCCAATTGAATTCAGTGGGTCATTCAAGCATTCAAGAACACAAAGATCATTTTTAGGATTAGGAGGATTTCATGAAGATATGCGAAAGCTCCAGGAGGTCTGATTATTGTTCATTAGTGAGTGAATCAGTTTGTGAGTCGCTAATCTTCATGGATTAGCAGCTGGAACCACGATCCCGATATCAGAAATCCATTGGAAGTATGTGTGATTGTTGCCAAAAACTATTAGCTTTTTGACTGCTCTGTCTACTACTTTGTCTCACATTTTTTACAGTTGTACGATTGGTATCAAAGATTCAGAGCATCAAAAAACACCGACTGAATATCGAAAGAGTAATTAGTATCAAGATGGCTTATCTGGGGTTATTTTGCACCATTGAATTCCACGAGTGATTCAGAGATTGAAGAACACCCAGAAGATTTTTTGCCTCCAAAGGGCCTATTTAGATTCTTTATATGCTGGTTGGACATCAGGTCACGTAGAGTGCGGTCAAAAGCCTCGAAACAAAATCTGCTCATCATTGGGGCTTCGTCCCATATAATTAGTTCGGCTTGGATGAGTAGTTTGGCCCGAGGACTTCCCTGATTGATGCTGCAAGTAGAGTCTTCACGTGGTTGGAGAGGTATTGAGAATGTTGAATGTGCAAATCCACCCACCGGGAGTAATAAGATTGTTATCCACTCTCCGAATGATGGATCCTCTTTTGAAATTGAGCTTCCATGCAAGTTGGGTTGCTCGGTAGTCACCTAAATTTGTCGTAGATGTCAAGTTAGACATCTTGTAAACCACACCTTCAGTTAGGTCAATCTCAAACTACGCAATTGATAATTTTAATATGAACATCTTCACCGTAATTAAGGTGGTATAGCGACTAACTAATCGCGCTTCTTCATATTGATGGGTAAAAACGCAAATTGTAAATCAGAATCGATAAAAGCGTCATCAATTTAAGAATATCATTATTCAATTTAAAAATATCATGATACTGATAAAAAAGAACAAAAATTGCACGACAATTCTTTCATACAGAACATAAGACAATTGCAAATAAGACAAATACAATCTAGCTTGCTAAAACATAATTCCTGCATAAATTCTCTTCTTGAAACATCTGTTATGATCGGGAAAAAAATTGATGGATCCTCCGTAATTGCAACCAAATTAGGTGTTGTCGTGATAATTGAATTAGCATAACTTGTTGCTTTGCGATAGGAAAGATGTTCCTGCAGTTCAAGGTTATATGATTAAGACCAACGAACAGTAAAATTTGACATATAATTCATGACGGCTCACCATAGAGGGGCACTAAAAAATATTTAAAATACAGGAAGCATACTACCTCTTCTTCCATTTTGTATAGGACAAAGTGGTCAATGATGGTCTTCACCATGCATATGTTACTAACAATAAACCTACTATGATTAGTCACTGACTAGATGTTGGGCCGCTCAAATTTAAATAGATAAGTTTGGCTGAAGTTGTCATCCAATTCATACGGTTCAATCACCTACTTATTGAACAAAAATTTCCATTAGATTATGATTTCTGAAATGAAGCAAACAACTGAGAGGAAAATAATTGAAGGTCTTCACAGTGTCACTAGGATCAAGATAATTGATACGAAGGTGCTCATTGTAAAATAAGAAGGCTGCATCCCCTGTAAGGCGAAAAATGCACTACTTGTGTGGTCTACAACTTCGACACCAGACCTAGAAACGAAGAATCATCATATAGGGGTGCAGTATCAACTAAATAAATACAAATTACACGGTTAACAATTTTGAATAGGGGAAGGATTACACAACATTAATACTGACAATGTATTTGAGATGGAGCCAATGACATGGGCGTGCACGATATAATGTGACAACTGAAACACAAGAGAGATAAGTATTAGTATGACATATTTTAAGTAAATAAAATACAATAGACAAAGGACTGAAAGTTTATACATGCATGTCAGGAACGTGGATCAATTGTGCGATGTTAACGCCGTTGTTCTCCAATAGAAACTCCTCACACATAGATGGTGAAAACTCCATTGGTGGATGAAAGATATTTAAAATGTACTGCAAAATGGAAGGGATTAAACTACAGACCAAATTCTTACAAATGACTTATATAGACCTTTTATGAAACAATAGGAGTCTATTTTAAAATATAAAAATTGAATTTGAAGGTCAACCAATAATTCAAAGTGTTTTACTGTTGGACAATAATTTCGTATTTTGTTGTGAATTAAAATTATCAATTATCAAATTATAAAATAGAAGAGTCATTAAAATAGACTATTATAAGTTTTTTATACGGGTATTCCACCAAAGAAAAATTGTAGATGGTCAATTTTTGATATTTATTGTTTTAAATACAAATAAATGTGTGACATAAATAGCATTGACAATTGACAATGGTATTCAGAGGTGTAGACGTTTAGTTTCTTGGCATGTGATGTGGCAGCCTTGGTTGTCCATGTAGGAGTGATTTTAAATAGGTGACTGGGTTCAAGGAGGATATTCGTAAATGTAATATATATAGATATAGATATAGATATAGATATAGATTAATATTAAACAACTAAGTATGCATAAATTGTTGCCTCAAAAGAAAATCTGCAGAAATTAATTGTCAATATTTTTTAGTCCAAACTTAATTGTCAATTTAAAGTGCAGGCCTCAATCAAAAAAAAATTAGGCTCATGCTTCATACAACCGCCCTCTACTCACTAAACACCCCTAAAACTGGTTTAATCCCAAAATGCCCTCACGTGAAAAACACGTGACTGACGAATCGGCGCACGGCTAATCGAACAGGTTCGACAGGACCTGCATCGAACAATGCAAAAATAGACGGTTCGATTGGATCTCCATCGAATCCTACGTTTTGTACTGTTCGGTTTTATGAAATGCGAACCTGTTCGACTATGTGAGGGCCGAACCGTCCTGATACTTGACAGAAACAGTGAATTTGTAACACCCTCATATTTTTATCAAGTAGAAATACTAAAGCGTACTTAATGGCATACATCAGAGATACATTTCCTGCTTAGATTTACATCTTTACAAGAATGGCGGAAACGATACATAACTTAGAATAAATTCAAGTTAAAAAAATCGTAAACAAAGATACAAGGGAAAACCATAATCTAATAATAGAAGAACTACGTCTTCCATTTCCTTCTCGAACACGCCATCCACTCGTGCCATAAAGGATCTTCTTTCCCTGTTTCTCTGAAAAACAACAACATTTGTAGGGTGAGACAACTTGTCTCAATGAGTCTTACCGTGACCCCTTACCTATCACTCGGTCCATTTATAAAGCATTAATTAATTTCTTGATTTAATAAATAAACCATGCACGTTACTAACTGTTGCACCCGAAAAATCCCTGAGGGGATCTTTCTTCGTTTACAACTTTTTAAAAAACAATGAAGTCGCCACCAATATTTTTTATAAGGAAAATATTGAAGAAAACCTTTTTGGAAAGCGAATGGCCTTTTAGAAACCGGAAAATTTGGGTTCGGGGGTCGGTTAGGCATGGGGAAGGTATTAGCACCCCACATCTCCTTTCTATCGAAAAGGAACATTTAATTAAACGTGTGGTTTTAAGTGTCGATTTGGAAAATTCTTAAATTTGCTTCTTTATTGAAAAAGGAATGAAAAGACTTAATGAAAATTTTTATTTTGGGCGCTTGACGAGAGTTGGCCTCTCGCTCCTACGTATCTCCCAGTGCGATGGAGAATTCAAAGCTACGTAGTTCTTGTGTCCTGAAAAAGGTTTTTGTTTTTTAATCTTTTTAGAGTTTTTCGAAAAGGGGTTGAGCGTTCGCGATGACCAAACAACAACGGTTTAGAGTGGCCACGCTACTAACTTTTTTGAAAATGGGATCGTCACTAACAATCAAACGGCAAGAACGGGCGCGAGTGACTATTGATGACAACCAGTTTTTATTTTAAGCATTGAAAAGGTTTTCGCAATTGAAGGGGAGCGTTTGTGAAGACCAAACAACAACGGTTTAGAGTGGCCACACTACTAGCTCCCACGGGAATGAAATTACTACCCACAATCAAACGGCACGCGCGCGAGTGATCATTAGTGGTAATTAGTTTTGATTCTGATATTTGAAAAGATTTGTTTTTGAAAAGTGTTTTCGTTGGTCTGATTTGGAGAGAACGTCGGGATAACTTGAAAAGGAATTCGCAATTGGATTGAGCGTTCGCGATGACCAAACAACAACGGTTTAGAGTGGTCATGCTACTAACTCTTTTGAAAATGAAATTATCATTAACAACCAAACGGCAACGGCGCGAGTGGTCATTAATGATAATTGGTTTTGTTTTAGGTTCGAATGTTCGCGAGTTAACTTGGAGTGACTATTTTGAAAATGAATATTGAACATGATGTGAGTAAAAGTTGATTTAAGTAGCTACACTTATAACTTAAGTGTTTATTCCTAGTTTAAAAATTAAACAAACCATTATAATAGTGATAACAAATGATAAGCAAGAATAGATGCTATTAGATGACAACATGAGGTAAATAGTAACAATTATAATAGTAATAACAATAAGTAATAATAAAACTAAAAAGAAATAAACAAATAAAAGCAAAAGAAGTCTTTATGACAGAGATAAAGGGAGTGTAACTAGCATTTTTATTAGGAAAACGTGGGGGGTTCTGAGTTAGTAATACTGTGGGTGTAGGAAGCAGTCAGGTGTAAAAGAAAATTAAAAAAACACACAGGCCCATACCCACACAGATCCGGCCCATATACCCAAATAAGGAAAACCCTAAGTTCATTACTTCCTCCTCAGCGCCGTTTACTCTAACATTTCCAGAAAGAGGAAATTTTTAAGAGAGAGAAAGAGAGAGAGAGAGAGAGAGAGAGAGAGAGAGGGAAGGGTACCGAAAGAGGGAGAAAGAGAACGGCGATGGAACGGCGGGAGAGGAAGCTCGACGGAGAGAGAGAAGAAGGGAGACGCGCGAACGGAAGATGGCTGAGCGAGAAGGGTGTCGTCGGAGATGGAGGTGGAGCGCGACGGAGACTTCGTCGGAGACGTCGGCGGTGACGGTGAGAAACTTCACGTTCTCTCTTTTTTTTTTTTGAATGGGTGCTGTATACAATGTGTTGTTGTTGGTTTGGGGTTGTGAAGGGGAGGGATTATTTTGCTATGAAATATATGTTGTTGCTACTGCTAGTGCTGTGTTCATCTCTTCTCTCTACCCTCTCCTTTTGATTTTCGTTTTTCTCCTTTGTGCTTCAGTTTCTCTGTTTATGGTTTTTTGTTGTTGTTGCTACTGTGTTTGTGTAGGTGAATCTGTCCTGTTTTGGTTCTCAGCGTGTGTTTGTGCTTTGGTTCTCTGTGTTGTTTTGGTTTTGGTTCTCTGTGTGTATTTGTGTTTGCCCTCATTTCAGAGAGAGTCTTTGAAGCTTGATTTATATCCCAAAACTTGTATTGAAACTGAAATGATATGTCAATTTTATTTGGAAATCTGATTTTGTATCCCTTCAAGTATTTCACGTTTTGGTGTTTAATAATTTTCTTCAGAAAACTCTCTATCCCCAAGCTCTGTTGCATCACAAAAATAGGCTTGTTTGACTCTAAATTGATGCCTAATATCTATTTATGTGTATTGTTCAGAGAAAAGAAATGCATAGAAAGATGAGACCCTCCATTTGAAGCTTTGAAGCTTAGGCCTTGCTGCAACAAATTTGGCTCTTTCTCCTTGTCTTGCTTGCTGTTGCTGCGTTCCACCAGCTACTAGCTAGCCCCAAATATTTTTTTATTTTATTTCATTTGCAATTAGAGAAAAAAAAGGATGTATATTTGTATATTATTATTATAAAAAAACTGGACAGATTTAGATAGAACAAGTAATTGGATTTATTTTTGTTGTGTCCCTTTTTGATAATGCTAATAATAAATAAAAGTTCAACCAATAAAAAAAAACGCTATGATACGCATAATCGATAAACACGTGTATCCAATTAAGAATAACACGCGCAACAACAAGAAACAGACACTGCAAGATCGTTAAAACTATCGCACATAAGCGATTAGAAATAACATATGAGTATGATGAAACATATTTTTGAGTTTTTTGAAAACGAGAAAAATACCCATTACAATTGGGTGTTTACACAAAATATATTTTTGTTCTCTTTTTTTTTTTTTATAAACTAGTCGGACAAAATTGGGGTATTACAGCTGCCCCTCTTTATTTGGATTTTATCAAGAAATATGAATTGGCCGAGACATATTTCGAAGATAAAATAGAAATAAAGAATTCAGAAATTATACCGATTTTGTCCATTGGGAAATCCAAATTTTGAATGGGTGTCACTTCTACCAACAACAAATGAAAATAAGCTTGGTACCAAATTTCGAAGTGGCGAAAACGATAAAGAAAGTAGTGAAGAAAGCACCGCCCTCGGTAGTCGACAAAAGCGGGAGATAAATTGGTGCCAACCCTCAGTAAGCCAGCGAAACAGAAAATGAATTGGTGCTAGCCCTCATGCAGCAAAAGCAGGAAATAAAGCAGTAAAGAAAGCGATAAAGAAAGCAGTAAAGAAGGTACCGCCCTCGATGGCCGATACTGGAGGCTGCCTAAAGCCTTTTAACGAACCGCGAACGATCCGAGTTTGCACTTGGGCATGGTGATCTTCAAGAGCGACCGGGGACAATATCAAGTCTAGATCTCGATATTTCCACAGAGATGCGCGCGCCATGTCTTAGGCCGACACGGCTATCCTTTTCGACTGGACCCAATGGGGTCGAAGGACTTACCCGCAGCTCGAATACGAGGTGAAGTCTGCTTTTTGAAGGGACGCTTGGGTCCTGAAGGGATTCACGAATCTCGCTGATTGATTGATTGAAATAGCCAACGCCGCCGGATTGATCGAGGTACATGCATACGTCACCGATGCAAGGAATGATGCATGGAGCATGGGTGCATGTTATGCAACGACATGTTATGCGAGAGCATGTTATGCGAGTGCATGCAATGCTATGATTTTGGTGTGATGATGCATGTGGTGGAACACTCTTGAGGTTTTCCTTTTGATTTGGTTTTTCCTTGATTTTTTTTTTTTTTTTTTTTTTTTTTTTTGATCATCCGCTTTTTCATTTGCTCTTTTGCTCTTTTGACTTTTTCTTTTCTTTGGTTCGACCAACCCGTGACGCAATCGTGGAACCGATTAAGATTGTGGCGGCGTATGAGCCAAATGCGATTTGCTTTGTAATTTTGCCATTTGAGGATGATTACGAGCATAATTGTTTTCTCGCGAACTTAATTTACATTGAAAAGTTGTTTCCTTTCCATGACTTTTAGAAATTCCGCAATGATTGTGATGCTTTATAATTTATGCACATGTTTCTGACTCAATGTCACCTTCATCATAAAACGTTTATTTGAGCGTAAAAGCGAGGAAATAGAGAAACAAGCGGATATGAGAAAGAGTGAATTTTATTGATGTGAAAACCGGCCGCATGTAGAAAGTTACACCGACTGTTCAATACATTTGAAAGTTTAAACTACAAAAAGACACGAAAAAGAGAGGAGCTAATTTCGATCGCCCATCTCTCGTGGGGCGGTGCCAACCATTTATGTCCTTAACCTTGATCACCCCTTCATCCAAACCTTCGGGAAGTTGTATGCCTTTTCTTACTTTTCATGCCCAAGTTTTCGACCTAATTTTTGCTGGATCGCCGCTGCGGGTTTTCAATCCACCGGTCGCTCCGATTTTGCCTAGGCCGCCCTTTCGGGTTTTCAACCTAGCGAGCTATTTTTACTTGGCTTATCTTTCTCTTTTTTGTCTATTTCTTTCAGGCATAATACTTCTTCACCTGATCAGAATTGACTGGGTTCCTCAGATCTTCTCCATCCATGTTTGTGAGTATTAGCGCTCCTCCCGAAAAGGCCTTCTTGACCACGTACGGTCCGTCATAGGTGGGCGTCCACTTCCCACGGGGATCCCTCTGAATAGGGAGAATCTTCTTGAGCACTAGATCTCCCTCATTGAACTCTCGGGGACGAACCTTCTTGTCAAAGGCAGTTTTCATCCTCTGCTGATACAGTTGCCCATGACACAAGGCTGCAATTCTTTTCTCCTCAATGAGATTTAGCTGATCCAGACGAGCCTGTACCCACTCTGCTTCTTCCAACTTGGTTTCCATTAGTACCCGCAGGGAGGGTATTTCAACCTCAATGGGAAGCACTGCTTCGACCCATATACCGCAGAGAAAGGGGTTGCCCGGTCGATGCGTCTTCGAGGTACGATAGCCATGCAAGGCGAAAGGAAGCATTTCATGCCAATCCTTGTAGGTTACCACCATTTTCTGCACTATTTTCTTGATATTCTTGTTGGCCGCTTCAACTGCCCCATTCATCTTGGGACGGTACGGGGATGAATTGTGATCTTTGAATCTTGAACTCGCCGCATGTGTCCTTCATCATTCTCTTTGCTCAAGTTCTGCCGCCATTATCAGTGATGATCTTGTTGGGAAAACCATAGCGGCAAATCAGATCTTTCTTGACAAACTTAGCAACCACTGAACTGGTTATACTTGAATATGAGGCAGCTTCAACCCACTTTGTGAAATAGTCAATGGCGACCAGGATGAAACGATGCCCATTTGATGCTTTGGGTTCAATTGGTCCTATGACGTCCATGCCCCACATTGAGAACGGCCAAGACGCGCGGTCAAGACATTCAATTTAGCAAAGCGGTACATGAATGTGATCAGCATAGATTTGGCACTTGTGGCACTTTCTCACAAAACTGTAGCAATCAGACTCCATTTGCAACCAGTAATAGCCGGCTCTCAAAATCTTTCTAGCCATGGTGTGTCCACTTGAGTGGGTACCAAACGAACCTTCGTGCACATCTCTCATGATTCTTTCAGCTTCTTCTTTGGCAACACACCTTAGGAGAACCATATCATAGTTTCTTTTGTAGAGAACTTCACCACTCAAGAAGAAATTCCTTGCAATCTTCTTGAGAGTTCTCTTGTCATTCTCTGATGCCCCAGGTGGGTATTCCTGATTAGTGATGTACTGTTTGATATCATGATACCATGGCTTGTCATCAGACTCTTCATCTATTGCTGTGCAGTAATGATGCGCGGGTAGGCTCCGGTGCTGAATTCTTGATATTGGTCAAGCTTTTTGTCGCAGCATAACATTGAACATGGAAGACAGTGTTGCCAATGCATCGGCCAACTGGTTTTCATCTCGAGGATATGCTTGAAGGTGATCTCGTCGAAAGACTCCATCAGCTCTTGTACATAATCGCAATAAGGAATCGGTTTGGGATCTGGTCTCCCAATCGCCTCTTACTTGATGAATAATCAAGGTGAATCCCCATACACATCTAGCCTTTTAACTTTCCATTCTAGTGGCTGCTTGAATACCCAAAATGCACGCTTCATACTCGCTATGTTGTTTGTGACATAGAAGCTTAGTCTTGCGATGACAGGAATGAAGCGGTTGTCGAGATATCAACATGCGCCGCCCCATGCCCCATACATTTGACCTTGCCGTCGAATATCATTCTCCACCTTTCATTTTCTTGGGACTTCCTCTCGTCGAGCGGTGCCATGATATCTTCATCGGAAAATCATGCCGCATTGGTTGGTAGTCCGGGATCGGTGGCGTGCTAAGTACTCGGCAAGTGTGCGCCGCCTCGATCGCTTCTGCGTGACATACGAGGATATCATACTACGATAATAACATCTCGCCAACGAGCGATCCGCCCCGTGAGTCTTGGCTTTTCAAAAATGTACTTGATTGGATCCATTTTAGATACCAACCAGTTGTATGACTCGGCGTATGTAACGCCTTAAACGATGAGCGGCCCATGCTAAAGCACAACAAGTCTTTTCTAGCATTGAATATCTCGCCTCACAATCGGTGAACTTTTTACTCAAGTAGTATATGGCATGCTCTTTCTTTCCCGATTCATCATGCCGCCCAAAGACACATCCCATCGAATTGTCCAACACGGTTGCAGTACAGGATAAGTGGTCTTAGGACACCGCGGCATCGTAATTGGTGGATTCTGCAGATAATCTTTAATCTTCTCAAAGGCTCTTTGGCAATCATCGCTCCACTCTAGTTTTTGGTTCTTGCACAACAACTTAAAGAGAGGCTCACAAGTGTCGGTCAATTGGGATATGAACTTGAGATGTAGTTCGCTCTCCCAAGGAAACCACGAACCTCTTTTTGGTCTTTGGTGCTTTGGCATTTCAAGGATGGCTTTGACTTTATCCGGATCGACCTCTATCCTTTTCTCGATCGACGATAAACCCCAAAGAACTTTAGGATCTCACACCGAAGGTGCATTTCGCTGGGTTTAACCTGAGCTTGAACTTCCGTAGACGTTCGAAGAGTTTTTGCAGATTAACAATGTGCCCCTCATCAGTCTTGGATTTTGCAATCATATCATCTACATATACCTCAATTTCCTTGTGCATCATGTCGTGGAATAATGTCACCATTGCCCTCTGATAAGTCGCACCAGCATTCTTGAGTCCAAAAGGCATCACTTTGTAGCAGAACGTTCCCCAGAGAGTTATGAAGGTGGTTTTCTCCATATCTTCTGGAGCCATTTTTATCTGATTGTACCCTGAATATCCATCCATGAAGGAGAATAAAGAATGTTGGGCTGTACTGTCTACCAGAATATCAATATGGGGCAGAGGGAAGTCATCTTTGGGGCTAGCTCTGTTCAGATCCCTGTAATCGACACACATCCTGACCTTGCCATCTTTTTTCGGAACAGGGACGATATTTGCTACCCATTGTGGATACTTGGCCACTGCTAGAAACCCCGCATCAAACTGCTTTTTTACCTCGTCCCTGATTTTCAATGACATCTCAGGTTTCATTCTTCTCAATTTCTGTTTGACCGGTGGAAACCCCGGGCTTCACGGGCAACTTGTGTTCAACAATGTCGGTACTAGCCCTGGCATATCTTTGTATGACCACGCAAAGACATCAGCGTAATCATGCAAGAGTTGGATTAGCCTTTTGCGTTCACTATCTTCCATGGCGATCTGATCGACCTTAACCTCTCTTTTATCCTCTTCGCACTCCAAGTTGATTATCTCAATCGACTCTCCGTGAGGGTGAATGATCTTTTCTTCCGCTCTATTAGTCTCATCAATTCTCGGAGGAGTTTCCCGACCTTCCTCAACACCCCTTCCGGTTTGGTTAATTGGGTGATCAAAGTCATAATAGGATTCATTAGGCATCGTTATTTTCAGAGATAATTACTTTTGATCCGCATTCGTAGGAAGCAGAAAGTAGAATGAAAAGCTAAAGCAGGACAAAATAAAGCGAAAAGAAAGACAAGATAAATGAAGAAAAGAGATTTTATTGATGGAATTCAAAACAAACGTTTTTATTGATGATGGTGTCATTGAAAATAAAAACATGCATGCCCTAACAAACTATCCCACGAGGCCTTGCGCGAGCCAAAGGATTGCATTACAAACATTACTTTGAACTAAAAGTGATGGGCAAGTCGACGACTTCCCAATTTTTTGAGCTCTTCTTTAGCAAGGCAACGACGGACTAAAGTGGTACCGCCTCTTCATCCTCTAAACCATCCTCAACAGCAGTAATTTGATCTGGGTCTAGTAACCCTGCACTTTTGAAGCTCTGACGGATGTCACAGATGGGGATCCTCTTTGACCGTGGGTCCTGGCCTCTCAGCTTGGCCAACCACTCACCTCTTCTCTCTTCAGCCAACTTCTTCCTTTCAGCCTCACTTGGGTGGTATCCCAACCCATAACGACCCTTGTTTTCTTTCAGCTGGACAGGAGCCAGAATTCCTTGTCCTACTTTTCCCAAACCACGTCCCTACTTGGTATCCCTGACCCATCATGATCCTTGCAACCATCTCTTCATCTTTCGACAACTTTATCACAGGCGACGGCAACTCACTCCCTCCAAACACAGCATTGGCAATCTCGAGAGATTGAAAAGAAGTTTCCAGGGACTCTTCGGCTGCTTCCACATAGCGGAAAGGAGAAGGTTTGTTAACTAACATCTCTTCCTCTCCGAACACTACCACAATTTTATCATCGACCACAAACTTGACTCTCTGATGCAAAGAGGAAGGAACGGCTCCCGCCATATGAATCCATGGCCTTCCGAGCGGGCATATTGCATTTCTGACGAGGAGATGTCCATGATTTGAAAGTTAACACGTAATGTCTCAGACCTATCCGAATGGGGAACTCCATCTCCCTATTACCTCTTTCTTTGATCCATCAAACGCGCCTCACCAATGTCGAGCTAGGCTTCATGAAAGAGCAATCCACATCCAACTTGCTCACAGTGGACCTTGGCATCACGTTTAGAGAAGAACCATTATCAATCAGAACACGAGCTAGCACGAAATCCCCACATTTAACAGAGATGTGTAGGGCTTGGTTGTGTTTCTTTCCTTCCGGGGAAGCTCGTCATCGCGAAAAGTCACATGGTTCGCAGCCACAATATTCCGACTATTTCATCAAATTGGCCCACGGAAATATTCTGAGAAACATGAGCCCCATTCAGTACTTTCATCAGGGCAGTTCGATGCGCTTCTGAACTTAGCAATAATGACAACATTGAAATCTTTGCTGGGGTTTGATTCATCTGGTCCACCACCTTATAGTCACTTTGCCTTACAATTTTTAGGAACTCATCAATTTCTTGTTCTCGCCACTTTCTTTTTTCCGAGCGCTCTCGTTTCTTTATCCTTCCCTTTACGAGCCCCGTCTTCACTTCTTTGGATGATTCACCCCGAGCGAACTCGGGGGCATATATCGACCACTCCTTGTAATTCCACTTGCCCCGATTATATTGGTAACAACAGAGGTGTTTGGAGAACTCTCTGGGAGGCAGTGGTATCAGTATTTCCATGGCATCGCATCGTCCTTCTCATATGGGAATGGAGCAGAATCTCAATAACCACCGGCCGAGGCTTGACTTGGGCTGGTCTTGGATTGTACAATATCTCAATTGGCTTCCTAGCCTCTTTACCATCATTAGATCGCAACATCAACACACTTTCTTCCTTTTCAACCACTCCCACTCGAACCACATAACGATCCATCAAGTCTTGCAAAAACCGACTTGAAAACTTCACTGCGCTACACATGAAGGATCCGCACATACACAGCCTTTCTTGATAACACCACAACGGCATAGCTCAAAGATGTATATTTCAAGAGGAGTCCGGATACACTCAACATCTTTTATCATTGTTTGTCCCACGAGACTCTTCATTGCATTAGCGGATGGTATCCCATGTCCCTAGCAGGGGTTTGTAGTTGTGCTTGGACCATTCTCGCTTGAAAGAGAGCGGTTGGCGTCAATCAAATCTGGACTACATGTTTGAAAGCCTTGCAATCTTCCACCGTGTGACCGACTTCTCCATTATGAAAGCTACGGGTAGCATCGCATTGTATCCCCTAGGAAAGGGAGGTTGCATAAAGCTTCATGGGGCGAGTATTGATCAAATTCTTTGAGACGCAGGTGATTGAACAACTCAAGATAGGTTATCGGAATCGGATCAAAAATCGCACGCCTCTTCTCTTGATAGTTCGGGCTCGTGTGACTGAATTAGTTTGTTGTTCTTTGAGGTGGAGCAGAAAATGGCACTTTATTTGTTGTGGAGAGTTGAAAGATGGGCCTCCCCCTGCGCAGTAATAACATTGGTTTCCCTTCTTTCTTCTTGGGGAAGTTGGAAAAGGGTTTCTTTTGTCCAAAGTAGAATTGCTAAAACCTCCAAAGAATCTTTCGCGCGCAACTGCGTGCTCTAAACCGTTCTCCAATGACAACCATATTCGAGAAAGCTGGATGAAACACTTCCCACCAACCTATCATAGTATAGCCTTTGGAAGAGTCTCCATAAACATGTACACCATCTCCTTTTCGGTCAATGGCGGCTTCACTTGAGCGCTATGCTCCTCCACTTTTGAGCATATTCTTTGAATGATTCTCATCTCCTTTACTCATGTGTCGCAATTGAGACCCGGTCGGGAGCAAGGTCCATGTTATCTTGGTATTGCTTCGTAAATGCTTTCAGAGAGATCCTTCCAACCGTGGAATGTCGGATGATTGTAGTTGCATATACCAATCTAACGATGCCCCGATCGGATCGTTTCGGAAATAGTGAATGAGCACCTTGTCATCATGAGCATAAGCGGCCATTTTTCTGACATACATCGTCAAATGGCTAGATGGACACCCAGTGCCGCGATATTTGTCAAAGTCAGGTGCTTTGAATTTAGGAGGGATGACAACATCTGGGACAAGGCACAAATCTCGGGCCTCCTTGGCTCTAGTACCCGACCCTTCCATAGCTCTTAAACGCTCTTCAAGCAAGTGGTACCGATCCCTATGCTGAGTGTTCTCAAACAAATGACCTTGTGGATAATTTCCCGGACTGTAATGATAACCCCCATACTGAGCAGGGTTCCCCATATGATGGATAGCATTCTGAGGGTTTATGGCAGCTCCCAGAGTAGGACTAGGTGAACTTCTTGGCAGCACAATACCAAGACCAGGAGTATGAATTTGTGGTCCAATAGCAGCTCCACTAGGTATAACCGTGGCAGGTTGGATCGACCCCACAGAATAGCCGGTGACGGGCGGCACATAACCCGTTGGCATCCCCAGGATATGCTGTGTATTCGGGTGACTCGTCCGCTCATCCCACGGAGGATAGGCAAAGTGGATCGACCCTGCTCCCGGGAGGAGTGTGAGTAGTTGTAACTTCAGCAGTCACCGGAGGAGAAACGAAAGTAGCAACCCCTTCAGGATTCACAACAGAGGCAGCCCCAGCGGCGGCCCCACCCCTCAGATTCCGTAGCATACTCATTACTTCGGCCATCTGTGCTTCCATAGCCTCAACTTTGGTCTTCAAAGCCTGATTCTCCTGAGCCAGCTGCTCAGGGTTAAGAATCTCCACTGCCAACTCATCTTGACTCGGGCAGTCCTCAATCTCGAAATCCTGATTGCTAGCCATCAATCTTGCTTGCTTGAGAGCGAGTGTAATATCGGTGTTGGCGAACCAGCTTGCCTTTCTTTTCTGTTGGTAGAACATTTTTATGAGTACAAGTATGAATGCGTAAATGAATGTAATGCGAATGAGTGCATGTTTGGTTTGTTTTGCCGAGAATCGCAGTGTATTATGTCTTGTCATAGATACGCAGGTAGATCTTTGATTATTTTTATTATATTACTTTCTTCGGATCATACTGAAATTGGAATCTGGAAGCGAAATAGGTGTATTCCATACATTTGAATTTAAACAAAATACTTCAAAATCTGAATCCAAAAGTACGACATTTCGATACAATAATTGAAAAAGGAAAGGTACAATAAAAACAAAAATGGAAAATTACAACAAAGAAACTCAAATACAAAGAGCTTTGACATTTCCACTCCTTTTCCTTTTGTTGTTGGTAGAGGTACTTCGGCTTTCTCTTTGGCTTCCTCAACTAGGGCTCTGTGAAGACTCCACAAATTTGTACACCTCAAGCGGGGTGTTGAGGGGATACATCTCGGCCACTTTTCTTAATTTCTTGGGCACATCCGCAAGAGTCTGGTTGACCTAACTCGATAGCTTGGAGAACCTATCCTTCCAAAGTGTTGAACTTCATCCTCACTCAATGATGATCGCCGCTCTTCAATCCTACCGAAAGCACTCAACATAGCGATGTTCCCAATCATCGACTTTCATCCTCACTTGCCGGTATGCATGCATCACGACGTGACAAAGCGCCTCTTCAACTCATCGTAATCCTCTTGTTCTCGCTTTTAAGGCTCGCTGATATTCTCTCGAGGATGTTCTCAAATGAGTCTCTTTCTTGCACAACACTGTCTAACTTACTCGCCCATTCGACTTGTAACATGCGGGATTCTCTTTTTGACTTGGCAAGCAAGCTTTTCATGATTCTCTCTTCCATTTTTGCTTCATCCCATAATTCTTTCCACCGATTGGCTTCTTCCAAGGCCTTCTTCTCTTTCAAGCTTCGCCTCTTAATTTCCTCCTTGGCTCCTTGCAGATACCTTTGAACTTCTAACTTGCTCTCCTCTTCCCTTTTAGTTTCTCGATCGAACTTCTCAATGGTGGCGGACTTGAGGGCATTTTCTTCTTTCAACCTTTTGTTATTCAAAGCCATCTTCTCTATTTCAAATTTTGCAAATATCTCTTCTCTTCTTCGCTTTTTCATCAGAGCCAACTTAACCTCGCCTAACTCTTCGACAACGGGGACACTAGCGTCTACTACTTCCCTTTCAACTTGCAATTCTCTTTGGTAGGGCAATTGAACATTCTCGGATTCTTTTTCGAGCCAATCGAGCGAAGGTAATACCACTAGTCCTCCGAGCCAACTCTACTTTTCCCATGCGAACCACCGTACTCTGGGCTTGCAAGACCTTTCTAAGCAAACTGTCATCTTTTGGTCCTCCTTCAAAGATGTAAAACGGGAATATCATCTCTTCAGTAGGCGAATTCCTCATCGGATATCCCAATTGCCTCAGAGTCAGAGACGGGTTGTAGTTGATGCATCCCTTAGTGCCCATCAGCGGGACATTTTGAAAAACACCACAACGGAAGACTCATCGAGGCCTATCTTCCCACAAGAAGATGAGAGATACCAACGGATTGAGTGCTCATCTAGACTCCCTAGAAGCTGGATCCACTCTTGAATATTCATAGCTTTCACCTCACAAGTCACAGCGTAGTCAATCAACTTTTCAACTCGTGTTGGATTGGTGAAGGCATGAATGAGAAGCCAAGCATACAACAGGTGAGAAGAGCAAGAGATTTTCTTCCTTCTCAAGTCACAATGATGAGTAAAAGCGAGAATAAGTGTGTCGGCAAGGATGGCGGGGAATTGGATTAACGGGGCTCTTTCCATTCTCAAAAGCTAGGAAAATACCGATAATGATCCACATCCACATACCTCTCAATCATGAAAGAGGACAACTCAAAAATTGCTAAGGCCAAAACTCGCTTGAAGACAACCCATTTTTACTACGGCATAGGCTTCCATTAAACCTCAAGGTAGCTCATGGAAACCTATCACATTGTTTCTCTTCTGTTTTGGAGCTTCAGATCCTCTACACTCACTGCAACAATGCAAAGAAACCCTCATCCGTAGTAAGATCGTTTCTTGATCTCGGTGTAGGGGCGATACACGTGCGAGTGAAACCCAAAATCTGCTGATATTCTTCCAATGTGGGAGCCAATTGGAAATTTCTGAAAAGAAAGCACCTAATCCCGGAGTCATAGAATCTACTCAAAGCCACAATAGCCTCAGTCTGCACCTCTAGCAACAACAACTTCCGGAGGTTCCCATAAGCATTGTCAAACGATCCCCTTTCAATAGGTCCCATCATGTCAGCACATTTTTTCAGACTAGTCACATCTACCTTATTTACAGCGGGGTACCTTGGAGTATACACCGTTTCCCTTCTAGATTCCATGCCGTATCTATGACAAAAAAATTCTTATTACTTGGGATTCTCGACAACCAAACCATGATGAAATGCAAAAATGCATGCGAAAATTATTGAAAATGTATGTTTTATGCAAAGGATGTGTGCAAATGATAATGATGTTTTATGCCCATGTAATTCAGAGAAAAGTCCTTATTGGCAGTGATTCAAGTTTTTTTGGAAAATGCGGGCCGTACGTTATTTCATATGGACCGGTAAGAGAAAGGCTACAGCGGTAACTCTTTCACCCCCTTTTTTTTTTTAAAATAAAGCAGTTCATATGTCATTTCGTACGGGTCGGCAAAAGAAAGGCTACAACGGCAACTCTTTCTCTATTTTTTTTTTTTTTTTTTTTTTTTGAAAAATCTCCTTTTCTTTTTGAAAACGTGCCTAATTTACAATGCAACACACAATTTGGTATGCCCCTTGTGTCCTACGAAGGTGGGGACCTAAGTTCTAGGACATCTGGAATGTTCCTCCCATGTGGGTTCTAGTCACTTCCTCACCAGGTTACCAGAGCTAATTCTCTCTCAATAGCACCCACAACGATGGAATGCCATCTGGTGTGAGGCATCATGAAAGAGCATACTCTGGCTGAAACTTTCGTGAGAGTCAGAAGGACAACGGTCCAATTGCCAATCACTACTCGTTTCCACTCTCCTAAGTTTTGTCAGACCTTGGGTTTTAGGCCCCTCTCAACGTACAATAAGCATAAGATGTGAGTGTGTGTGGCGAGGACATACCGCCTAAAACTACCCACATACATCCCCACCTGCGAAGGAAAAGCCGGACACCTGGACAAAAGCAAGCAACAACATGTTGTCTACACTAGGGTTCAATATCAAATAAGCTAGCCTAGGGTTTTAACAATAATCAAGTGCATTGCTTACCTCAAGAAAGGGAGCCGAGAAGAAGGGAACATACCAAGATGGGGGGAGATGCATACAACATGATAAGAAAAGGAAACCGAAAAGGGATAGAAGCAAATAAAGTGTCCAAATCAAATCGATAGCAAATTAAACCACACATTTAATTAATTAGGCTTGACCCACTTAAAAAGAAAAGTCCCCAGTGAAGTCGCCAGCTGTTGCACCCGAAAAATCCCTGAGGGGATCTTTCTTCGTTTACAACTTTTAAAAACAATGAAGTCGCCACCAATATTTTTTATAAGGAAAATATTGAAGAAAACCTTTTTGGAAAGCGAATGGCCTTTTAGAAACCGGAAAATTTGGGTTCGGGGGTCGGTTAGGCATGGGGAAGGTATTAGCACCCCACATCTCCTTTCTATCGAAAAGGAACCTTTAATTAAACGTGTGGTTTTAAGTGTCGATTTGGAAAATTCTTAAATTTGCTTCTTTATTGAAAAAGGAATGAAAAGACTTAATGAAAATTTTTATTTTGGGCGCTGACGAGAGTTGGCCTCTCGCTCCTACGTATCTCCCAAAGGCGATGGAGAATTCAAAGCTACGTAGTTCTTGTGTCTGAAAAAGGTTTTTGTTTTTAATCTTTTAGAGTTTTTGAAAAGGGGTTGAGCGTTCGCGATGACCAAACAACAACGGTTTAGAGTGGCCACGCTACTAACTTTTTTTGAAAATGGGATCGTCACTAACAATCAAACCAAAGCGGCGCGCAGTGACTATTGATGACAACCGCTTTTTATTTTAAGCATTGAAAAGGTTTTCGCAATTGAAGGGAGCGTTTGTGAAGACCAAACAACAACGGTTTAGAGTGGCCACACTACTAGCTCCCACGGGAATGAAATTACTACCCACAATCAAACGGCAGCGCGCGAAAGTGATCATTAGTGGTAATTAGTTTTGATTTCGATATTTGAAAAGATTTGTTTTTGAAAAGTGTTTTCGTTGGTCTGATTTGGAGAGAACGTCGGGATAACTTGAAAAGGAATTCGCAATTGGATTGAGCGTTCGCGATGACCAAACAACAACGGTTTAGAGTGGTCATGCTACTAACTCTTTTGAAAATGAAATTATCATTAACAACCAAACGGCAAGAACGCGCGAGTGGTCATTAATGATAATTGGTTTTGTTTTAGGTTCGAATGTTCGCGAGTTAACTTGGAGTGACTATTTTGAAAATGAATATTGAACATGATGTGAGTAAAAGTTGATTTAAGTAGCTACACTTATAACTTAAGTGTTTATTCCTAGTTTAAAAATTAAACAAACCATTATAATAGTGATAACAAATGATAAGCAAGAATAGATGCTATTAGATGACAACATGAGGTAAATAGTAACAATTATAATAGTAATAACAATAAGTAATAATAAAACTAAAAAGAAATAAACAAATAAAAGCAAAAAGGGGGGGTGCTGTACAGAGATAAAGGGAGTGTAACTAGCATTTTTATTAGGAAAACGTGGGGGGTTCTGAGTTAGTAATACTGTGGGTGTAGGAAGCAGTCAGGTGTAAAAGAAAATTAAAAAAACACACAGGCCCATACCCACACAGATCCGGCCCATATACCCAAATAAGGAAAACCCTAAGTTCATTACTTCCTCCTCAGCGCCGTTTACTCTAACATTTCCAGAAAGAGGAAATTTTTAAGAGAGAAGAGAGAGAGAGAGAGAGAGAGAGAGAGAGAGGGAAGGGTACCGAAAGAGGGAGAAAGAGAACGGCGATGGAACGGCGGGAGAGGAAGCTCGACGGAGAGAGAGAAGAAGGGAGACGCGCGAACGGAAGATGACATCGAGCGAGAAGGGTGTCGTCGGAGATGGAGGTGGAGCGCGACGGAGACTTCGTCGGAGACGTCGGCGGTGACGGTGAGAAACTTCACGTTCTCTCTTTTGTTTTTTTTTGAATGGGTGCTGTATACAATGTGTTGTTGTTGGTTTGGGGTTGTGAAGGGGAGGGATTATTTTGCTATGAAATATATGTTGTTGCTACTGCTAGTGCTGTGTTCATCTCTTCTCTCTACCCTCTCCTTTTGATTTTCGTTTTTCTCCTTTGTGCTTCAGTTTCTCTGTTTATGGTTTTTTTGTTGTTGCTTCTTGTGTTTGTGTAGGTGAATCTGTCCTGTTTTGGTTCTCAGCGTGTGTTTGTGCTTTGGTTCTCTGTGTTGTTTTGGTTTTGGTTCTCTGTGTGTATTTGTGTTTGCCCCTCATTTCCAGAGAGAGTCTTTGAAGCTTGATTTATATCCCAAAACTTGTATTGAAACTGAAATGATATGTCAATTTTATTTGGAAATCTGATTTTGTATCCCTTCAAGTATTTCACGTTTTGGTGTTTAATAATTTTCTTCAGAAAACTCTCTATCCCCAAGCTCTGTTGCATCACAAAAATAGGCTTGTTTGACTCTAAATTGATGCCTAACATCTATTTATGTGTATTGTTCAGAGAAAAGAAATGCATAGAAAGATGAGACCCTCCATTTGAAGCTTTGAAGCTTAGGCCTTGCTGCAACAAATTTGGCTCTTTCTCCTTGTCTTGCTTGCTGTTGCTGCGTTCCACCAGCTACTAGCTAGCCCCAAATATTTTTTTTATTTTATTTCATTTGCAATTAGAGAAAAAAAAGGATGTATATTTGTATATTATTATTATAAAAAAACTGGACAGATTTAGATAGAACAAGTAATTGGATTTATTTTTGTTGTGTCCCTTTTTGATAATGCTAATAATAAATAAAAGTTCAACCAATAAAAAAAAACGCTATGATACGCATAATCGATAAACACGTGTATCCAATTAAGAATAACACGCGCAACAACAAGAAAATGCATTAACGCAAGATCGTTAAAACTATCGCACATAAGCGATTAGAAATAACATATGAGTATGACGAAACATATTTTTGAGTTTTTTGAAAACGAGAAAAATACCCATTACAATTGGGTGTTTACACAAAATATATTTTTTGTTCTCTTTTTTTTTATAAACTAGTCGGACAAAATTGGGGTATTACACTAACTGCACAATACCGACTGCACATCTGCTAATCCCGGTAAACAGTGCATTCATAACATCAAAACAATTGTACCATACCGATCGCACATCCGCTAATCCCAAGACACAAGACATTAATTTTCTTTAGCATAACACCGACTGCAAATCTGCTAGTCCGGTGAACCCTATCATCGAGAGCCTAGGGTTAGGGGCTCATGACTTCCCCCTCCTAGTATGCTAACCAGTTAGTCCCAGCGCGATACAATAATACTTTTAGCATAACACCGATCGCAAACTCTCGCTAGTCCAGGTGAACCCTATCATCGAGAGCCTAGGTTTAGGGGCTCATGACTTCCCCCTCCTAGTATGCTAACCGGTGGGTCGTCACCCAGACTAGACATAATATATATATATCCGTTCAAACATAATTTACTCTATGATATAAATTCATATCATACGGTTATCCGAAACAAATATAATATTATTCGTTATTTCAAAACCACTTTGGATTTGTATCAAAATCTCTAACAAAATTTCGGCAGAGTTTCCTCTGTAATACGGACATCCCAAAAATGATAATCACCTGAAAAACCAGTCCAGACATCAATTTGTTCAATATACTTTACATATATTTACAATCATTACTCATTCTATGATAGGTTATAATATCAATGAGTTCATGAAATCAATCCAATCAACATTTAAGTTATAAAACATTTGGTTCCCACACGTACTCTAGGTTTACGGTTTTTCGAAATGTTTATAACTTCACACTTTTTATTAAATGTGGTTCAATCACACACCAAGTCATGGTATATCAGACCTAAATACTTGGAAAATGGTTGAGGAAGGAATTAGGAGAGGTTTGGAATCGAACGGAACCACTAAAACGAGATTTGGCTTTAAAGCGAGACTTTGTCAACCCGAAAAACATCGCACCGTGTTTTGAAACACGGCGGTGTTTTTCCCCGCACACAAAAATACCAATTTTGCTCGTTTTCGTTTAGATAACCCGCTCGCGCCCAATCCATTATCCAATTCAATCCCCAACATATAAGCAAATCATCACACATAATATTTCAGTCCAAACAATCCACATATCAATATATACATCAATATATATTTCAACGAATAAGTCGTAAAAAGTATAATTTTTGAAATCGGTTTTCGACTCGTAAAATGTTCAAAACCCAACGGAACGAAATGAAATGAACGACACATACCAATCATTCGAACACAAATCCCTAAAGCGTGAGTAAAACTCACATTCTCGTGATGAAAATCACGAACCACCGAGACGTTCCGAAGCTCACGATCCCGAACTTCACGAACTCGCTCCGAACCCGCTCCAAAACCGGAACCGAACACTCCACGTCAGTTGTTGAGCTTCCAATCATCAATACCAAGCTTCAATTTTGCCTAAACCTCCAATTTTGGAGTTTGAAACCTCAAAATCCATCAATGGTGATTTGCAAAAGAGGAAGAAATAGGGTATGAAATTAGTACCATTGGAAAGAGAATGAAAAATGGAAGAGAATGATGTAAGAAGCCCCTTACCAAGCTTTGAATTGAGTGAGATCTTGCCATTCTTTCCTCTCCTCCTTCGTTCTCTCGGTCACTCATTCTCTCTCTCTCTCTTACTTTCCATTTCTTTTATTCACACAAGTGTGGAATGAGAGAGTATTTGGATATTTTTGGTGTCTCGGAGATCATTTTGGGTGAGTGGTATAAACACTAAAATACCCTTAGAGTACTAATTTCCACTCAGTTATGCATTTAAATTATTTTCTCTAGCAATTATAAATTGCTTTCAGAATAACCTCATATCCGTGACTTGATTTATTACCTATTCGAGTAATAAATAATTCGTTAATTTCCTAATTTGAAATTAACGAAATTAGGGATGTTACAGAATTTCTGGACAGAAACCTGTGTAGCAGTTTTTTTTTGAAAAAACTTGTAATTTCACGACTAAATAACTACTAAAATCAATACTAAATCACTCAATTAGATGAACAAACATGATATTGTATTAATAGAAATGTCTTATACATAACGAAATCAATAAATTGGCAATGAAATTCAAAAAATACATCGAAATCAATCTTTGCTCAAATCAACAGTTTGAGGAGCATGTGAATAGGGGTTTAAAGCTTTGTATTGTTGCAAAGGTCATGTATATTGCCTAGGCTAGTCCTTTGCTACCTGTTTCCGATTATATGTCCATGGCGTAATTGTTCCTAGCATTGGGGAGCCTCTCTTCATAATCGGCGTAACAAAGTGGTTACCCGTGAACAATATGTGGAACACCGGTGCAGTCTTGATTGGTGCAATCAGAAAAGGGAAGAGCACGATACCAGGAAACAATCGTGGCCTTGTATTTATTTGCAGCCAGATAAGCACATTCTGGAAAAGTCATCCAATTCTCATTTCCTTCTACTTCCCTATGTTGTTTCTTCAAAGCCTTCATAGTATGGTGGACTCTGGATATCTCTCCTTCAAACAAAGTGGTGTACAAATCGATGTTTTTTTGTAACTCTTCAAACAATTCATTCCTCACGCTCCCGAAATCGTCCTCACTCCTTCCAAGTAGTTTAGCAAAGCACCGACACCCGCAATTACCGTCACCTTGCACATTCACTATATCCTCCACAAAGCGATGCATCTCCTTCGGCATATAATCTATGAATGAATTGTATGCTTTTGACCAAATGATGGGAGGGGTTGGGTTTAGTGTTAGTCCCCGAATTTGGTCGAAAGTCGAGGTTGGAACTTGTTGTTTGGCTTGGTTGCTCGATTTGTGAGGAGTAGGATCAAACTTCTTTGGTAATGGCGGTGTAGGAACTCCACAACAAGTTTCGGAAGTCGGAAAACAATGGCCAAAACATTCATAATAGCCGCCTCACGATCGGTAAGTATCACCTTTGGCACATCTTTCGGTCTTCTAAACAATCCCTTCAGTTTTTCAAGTACCCAAAAAAAATTACCCTTCTTCTCCCAATTGACATAAGCGAATGCAACCGAGAAAGTATGCTCCGTTGATGTCACACCGACAATCTCAACCAACAAATACCTATACCGGTTGGTCTTGTATGTGGAATCGATCATCAAAGCAATTGGAAATGTATTCAATAGCTCCACTGAGTCTGGGTGTGCCCAAAAAATGTCCTTCACAATGTCAATCGCTTCATCAACTCTGTGCCAATAAACATACCTATCACGTTCCAGCAAATTCATCAACTGTTGTAGTTCAGTCCCACCATGACGATCAGTTGTTCTTTACCTTGACCGTACGTTGTGAATTTGCTTCAGATTGAAGTGGTCGTCTTTAGGGTAAGTAGACCTCAGCTCGGCCAATATTCGATTCAAAGCAATCAAGTTCTTGGTCATTCTTGAAACAACTTCCTTCTGCCCAGTTGTTAATCTATTATCATTTGGATGACCTTGAGGGTAAGTCTGTAATGCGTGGTTATGTATGCCACACATAACAGACAATATCCATCCTCCAAGTTTTTTAATAAACTTCCCTTCAAACGAAACTTGCAACAACATTTTCTACTCCCCGTAGGAACCTTGTCAGCATGTTTGTACTTCCCTGCCTTTTCACAAACCAGCTCACAGAATATTTTCCCCGACCTCGCCCCGTTGTCTGATCGATTGATAACCGTAACCATCCTGTAATACCCCAATTTTGTCCGACTAGTTGAAAATCAAATAAAATTGTATTTTTGTAAACGTCCAATTTTGACGAGCATTTTTCTCATTTTCAGAAAACCCCAAAATATGTGTCTCGTTTTGTAGGTTTCAATTGCACAAATGTGTTCAAGTTGCGTTCGTTATCAATCTAGCATTTCTTGTTCTCATCGTGCACGCATATCATTTCGAATCGTGCGCTCGTACTTGTTCTCGTTGTTGCGCGTATTACTTCTATTCGTGTGCGTGTTTTGATTCTTGTGTGCGCACGCACGCGTCTCGTCGTTTACGCGTAATAGCTTCGTTACTTATTATTGTTATCCATATATTTTTATTAGTTTATCAAATTATTATTTTTATATAAAACAAATCAGATTTCAAAATTGTTTTTATTATAAATAGTTTTTGGTACAAATACATAAGTCAACTTATTGTTACACATGTGGACAAAAATTAAAAGCAAAATAGTATTTTTTTACATAATAAAAAACAACAAAACAAAAAACATTTTTTTCAGAACACCATATAAATACGTCCTGTGCATCGCACAAGTGTACGTCCTAGTGTTAATAAAGCTTGTTAATAAGATATTTTTAAATAGTTAAATATTTACTTAAAAATAGAAAATTAGTAATTATTTAAAATAAATAAACTACTTTTATATTTTATATTTTCACAAAAAAAAGTTTATTTAATTTATATTTTATATTTTCAATAGTTAGATATTTATTTTAAAAAAAGAAATTATTTAATTATATAAATAAGTAAGCTATTTTTATATTTTAAATAGTTATATATTTATTTAAAAATAGAAAATTATTAAATTACTTAAAGACTTAAACTAAATAAAATAATTTTTTATTTATATTTTTAAAATATAAATTAAAATAATAAAATAGGGAAACCACTTCATTTATTTTTATAAATATATTTTAAAAAATTAAATTATTTTTATATTTTAAAATGTAAAATCTAAAAATAGTTTAATTATTTTAAAAAAAGAAATTATTTTATGTTTTTTAAAATGTAAAATATAAAAATAGTTTATTTATTTTAATTTATATTTTAAAATAAAAAAATTATTATTTATTTTATATAATTTAATAATATATTTATAATATAAATTATAAAACAAATTTATTTATAAATAGGTATTTTTATATTTTATTTTTTTCAATAGTTAAATAATTAAATAGCTTAATTATTTTATTTAATGAAATAATTTTCTATTTGTAAATAAACATTTAACTATTTTTTTGGACCAATAAATATAAATAAATATTCATAGAGCGGTTCTTCGACTATATCGTCACGCCTACGATTTTTTCGGAGAGCGATAGAGCGGGAAGTCACGGGGAGTAGTAGGATCATAGCCGTGATTGCCCGTCTATTTTGATGTATTTTAGATCGTATTTAGACGTATATTTACTCGTATATCGTAACACGCTCGTATCGTATTTTAAATCGTAACAGGTGCGTATCTTTTTAAAAATAAAATTAAAAAAAAGGGGGATCCCAGATTTACCTACCTATGAGGTAAATCCGGGAAACCCCACGAAACAATTTTTTTCCAGATTTATAAACCGGATTTACCAATATTTGAGGTAAATCAGGGAAAGTTAATTTTATTTTATTTTTTAAAAAAACAGAGGGCATTTTTGTCCGTTTTGGTATTTTGGGGGGTGTGAGAGAGAAGGAGGGGGTGAGAAAAAAAAACCCAAATATTAATCATGTGTTTTGATATATTAGTGCAATTATCCCGTGTTTTTTTTTATATATCATTGTAGTTATCTCGTAGTTTCAATTAATTATTTTAGTGGATTTGTAGATTATAGTAGATAGTAAACGATGAATATATCGGTGACAAATGTCATTTTTTAGGTATTAGTGAAAAATATGTCACGTGTTTTAAATATTAATCAGTTTAAATAGTCATTAAGACTTCTTGTTTTTTCATATAGTGGGTTTATAGTAGTATTCAAAAATTATAATTATCAATGGCAAAAATGAATGCCGTGTTTTTTATATATCACCGTAGTTATCCCGTGTTTTTTATATATATCAGTGCAGTTATCTCGTAGTTTCATTTGATTATTTTAGTTGATTAGTAGATTATAGTTGATAGTAAAAGTTAGATAGTAGATTATTAATAAGAAATATTTATTTTAAAAATTAATTAGTAATTTAAATAGTCATTAAGTCTTCTTATTTTTTAGACAATAGGTTTGCAGTAGTAGTATTCAAAAAATTTAATTATCGATGACAAATATTAATCTCGTGTTTTTTTTATATATTAGTGCTGTTATCTCGTGTTTTTTTATATATTATTGCAGCTATCTCGGAGTTTCCATTGATTATTTTAGTTGATTAGTAGATTGTAACAGATAGTAAAAGATTGATAGTAGATTACCAATAAGAGGTGATAATAGATTTTCAATAAGAGTGTAAACCGATTTTGGAGAGAAAAATTAAAATTTTAAGGTGATGATTTTTTTTAATGTGAAGTGATATGAGAAAGAAAATAATTGTTTATGGGAAAACTAAATTAAAAAAGGAAGAAAAAGAGTGTAAGAGAAAGAAAAGCGAAAAGGAGGAAAGAGAGTGTAAGAAGAAAGAAAAAAAAAGGAAGAAAGAGAGTGTAAGAGAAAAGTGAAAAGGAAGAAAGAGAGTGTAAGAAGAAAGTGAAAAAAAGTAAGAAAGAGAGCGTAAGAAGAAAAAGAGAGAAAGAGTGAGTAATGACATTTTTACTCTTAAATTATATATGTGTCATGTTAATAAAAGATCCAAATTGATAATTTTATAAGAGATTTATTTGTATAAATAGATTATTTGTATAAATAGATATTAGTCATCGGTCAAGTTGAGTCAAATTGATTTGGTTAAAACATTAAAAAAAAATGAAACAGAGTACAGTTAATTAGTTAATCAGCCAATCATCTTCTTGATTTCAATTATCCAATCTTGTAATTTTCTTTTCATCTTCCTCTAAATATATCATCATCGTTCGAAATCTGAATCGACGGAACTTGCGCAACCTTTCTAGGGTTCTTAATTATCTCATTTCCTCACTCAATTCCTCTTCAATTTCCTCCCAGCTCCGCCGTATACGACTTCGTTTGCTGCAACTCTCTTTTCTTCTTCTAAAGTATAGTTTTCTTCCTCATTTTCTTTACCATTTTTTCTACTTGCACTACACTCACTGCACTATGTATATACTGATTTGTATGTAATTGCTATGCTATGTATGTTAGAGAGAGAGAGAGTGAGTTCATTGTGATTTAATTATGCTAGAGAGAGAGAGAGAGAGAATTAGTGTGATATACTGATAAAGTTTGAATTTGGAATAGGAGAGAGAAGGGTTTGTTTGGAAATGGAAGGGGAAGAGCATTTGAATGAGCTACCTACTGTGGGAGGTTCTGGTTCTGAAGGTGAAAACAGCAGCTCCAAGAACATGGAGATTGGTGATTCTTTGGATGAGGAGAACAAGCTGGAAGAAGTACATGCCAAGAAGGATTTGAAAGTGGATTTAGTGTTGACTGAGACAGTTGTGATCAAGGAGGAAGAAGTACATGCCAAGAATGGTAGCCTTTCTCTCAAAGATGAGAGTCCCAGTGGAAGTATTGAGATTGAAAGAAGAGGTATTCTTCTGTGAAATTTAGTATCCAAAAGATTGTCTTCTTTTCTGTGTGTTCTTTTATGCAAAACCATTAGATTATGCGTTGTGGAAACTGGAAACCCATATATGTGAAGTTGATCTGTTAAAATGATAAATTTGTCTTCTATCTGTAGTGTGGTCTTTTGTAATTTGCGTGTTGTAGTTGCTTTTAATTGGGTTTGTAAAAATGATGTGTGTGAAATTATCTACAAACAAAAATATGATGATGCAATATAGGCCAACTCTATCAATTTTTTTTTTGCTTAATTGCATGTTTAATGCGTTTATCTTCCTCTTAGAAAACTATCAAAGGAAGAGGTCTCTAATTTCAGTAAAAGCAATTTTTTTTACTTTTCCTTCATCCAAACTATTTAATGCATTCACAAAAACATATAGATAACCACAAAAATCTATGCCCCTCCTTTAAGGTTGGAAATCCTACATAATCATATTATGCAGATTGCAGATAATTGGAGAGGCATTATTGGTCCAATTGAAACTAAATGGACTGAATTTCTTTGTATGTTCTGTTTTTATGTGATTCCCGCTGTAGTTACTTCATTTATAACATCCAGTAGTTTCAGGTACTAAAAGAGCCCGGGTTGCTGTTGAGGACCGTCAACCTTCGGTTCATTTCGTGTATAACTCCCTTACAAGGTTTGTTCTATTGCCCTTTTCTATAAGTTGTTCCAGAAAAAAAAAAATTCAAAACATGGGACATTTTTTATGCACCAAAGTGAAAAAAATCCCAAGGGGATATATCTTCATTTTTTTTAACATTAAAAGGCCCAATTTGCAGTTTGATTTCATTGATTGAAATTTGGACTTATGTTTGAACACTTTTCAGAGCTAGTAAACAGAAGCTAGAGGAACTACTGCAGCAATGGTCCGAATGGCATGCTAAACATGTTTCCTCCTCCAATGTAAGGCCAGTTGTTTTTCACAGTGGAAAAAAATTTCCCTTAATGGTAAATAAATGAGTAAAATATCACGACAAAAAAACATGGAAAAAGAATGGAAATGTGTAGACAGGGATTTTAAATAAAATAAAAACTGTCAATGTGTAGTATATTGAAGTAGAGCTACTACTCATTCATGGTTGTTGATCTGTAATCCAAATAATGACCCATGATGGTTGACTTATCTTGAAAAATATAGGACTATGGGAGGTGAGAGTGCTTTCAGTTTCAAATCAAACTTGAAGTTTGGGAATCTTGGCATTAGTGATGAGATGTGAATCTTGGTCTTCTGATATAAAAGCCCTTCTTAAAATGTGTCAACCTGATGAATCTTTATTCTTTTGGAGACGAGCACATCACTTTAAATAGAAAAATGTGTCCATTTTATAATTGGTTTTAGACTTGGGTTGGGTTTGACAAATATTGTAAAAACTGATGTGTAGACAACTCTAATAATCCAGAGAATGTCCAGTGGAAGGGTCCTTAGATGTTTGGTGTTTTGTCAAGTACTCATTACTCAAGTCAAATAGGTGGCAAATGCCCGCTTAAAAAATGCAATATTGCTGTTTGAGTTTCTTAAAGAATAACAAAAGTTGAAAATGCTTATTCTGTTCAGGATCCTAGCGAAGTGTTGGAATCTGGTGATGAGACATTTTTTCCTGCTATATGTGTTGGACATGAAACAACATCTTCTGTGGTGAGTTTCCTTAGTTTATGGAAACCTGCATGTTGTGAAGCTTTTAATTCCATTGCCAGGAAATTTTTCTTTACTACTAGTTTCAAGGGTTAGGATTGCTGGAGTTGTTCTTGGACTTTCTTATTTCTTTTACGGTCTTAATCTGATATGTCCCAGAAAGAAGTATTAGTTGAGTCCTCAACTGCAGTTATGTAATAGGGGTAGTGTTTACAGTAACCATTGCTGTGTGAAGCATGTAATGCAGAAGACTCTTGCATTATACCATATTTTCTTCATCTGTTATATATTCTCTTTTTTTACGCTTCTACAAGTTTGATATTTGCTCCAATAATTTTATTTTCTTGGCATTCATTCTTCCTTTTTCTAAATGCCTTTATTTCTAAGTTATAACTGTTACATTTGTGAAACATTATAGCGGTTGTTAGAAGCCTATGCGAGTCTTAGTAATGCCATTAGCCATTAAAAGGTTGTTGGGCATAATATTATATTAGCTGATATTATTGAGGTTATTTATATTGCCAATGTCACGTGTTGATCTTTGCCCATTTCTTTAAATTGCAGGCATTCTGGATGGAGAACCAAACAATAAATGAGAGAAACAAAGATGTCATTCCTATAGATGGTAAATCTGTGCCTCTATATGATCGCGGATATGCTTTGGGATTGACTTCAGCTGATGGTTCAAGCAATTTGGATGGGTATACACTGTTACGTTATATTATATAATGCTGTAGGTTCACTTAGCGTACCAGTTGTAGATGGTCCATATGACCATATGTTTGAAGTATTATGCATGACTAGTGGAAGTATCTACTTTCTATCAATATTGTCACTAACTAGTCATCCCAAAAGCTAGTTACATGTTTGGGCCAATGCTGCATTGAGATCTTTTATTTGTGTATGCTGAATGAATAACAATTGGCTTGTTATTTGTTGCCATACTTATTCTACGGATTTATATTAGTTATTATATTAGTTATTTATTAAAACCAACGGTCTGTTACCCCCTTCATTGGTAATATATTATATAATTTCCTGAAGGTATGGAATGACTCGATTAATCTTTTTGGAGTTTGGTTGTGTCTGTTGAGCTATGTGGTGTAATATTTGATTGCTATACTACTTCACTTTGACACTGTTATTATGAGAAGTTCTAAGCTATCTATAATTTATGTCAATTGCCCTATGATCTTTTCAAATCTAGTTGTGTGGGGCCCATTGTCGAGGTGGGAAATTTTTTTAAGCTTTGATCTGAAGCAGCTTGTTTTACCTTCTCACGAGTTCACTATATTTGTGTTGGTTACTAGAAGGCTAGTGGGGGTGCAGCATGATTTCTTTTGCAATGGAAATGTGATGGGTTTCTTATCTATCTCATAGGCCCAATTGTCCCTGGCCCACTTAAAGCCAACTTCAGTGAGAAATTAGGGAAGGGGGGAATAATTAGTTACAGTGAGTTTGCTGATTGTTATAGAGGGGAGGGGAGAGTAGTGGGGTATCATTCAGTTTTATTTTCAGTTACAACATTAGAGGTTTGGGCCAAGAGAGAAATGTTTTCTCTTCTTTGAGGAGCATTAACTCTGGGATTACAGGGATCTTCTTCTGTAATAGTTCTGATTTCACAAATAATAGTAATAATACATTTTCCGTTTCTTTAATTCTGGGTTCCTATCAAAATGATTCAAATCTCAATTACAATGTTGGATTATGTGTGCTTACACATGCATAGAAAGTTTATTTCAATGGAGAAGTAGATGTTTAATGATGTCTTACTGTCTTTGGGTACCCATTTGGAATTCCATAACCATGGTTAGTTTAAGCTGTTGCACATATCATGATGTTAATATCATATCTCAAGGTTGAAGTAGGTTCTGAGGATTGTGGTTTCCAATCATCAAATCTCAAGCAATGGGGGATTTGGTGGACATTCTTATACCTGCCATTAGTGTAGCTGCTATCTGTTCATGGACAAAATATACTGCTTGCTTCCATCAGAGTTTGTGCCATATTTTTTATTATCATTTTTAATATTGCAGTGGTCTGGAAATCATAGATGATCCTTCCCGGTGTTTCAATTGTGGTTCATACAGTCACTCTTTAAGAGAATGTGAAAGGCCTCGTGACAACGTTGCTGTCAATAATGCTCGCAAACAACTCAAGTCCCGGCGCAACCAGAGTGCTTCCCGCAATCCAACTCGGTATTATCAAAATTCTCCTGCTGGAAAGTATGATGGTTTGAAGCCAGGTGCTCTTGATAATGCAACACGTCAACTCTTGGGCTTAGGGGTATGACTTATTGAAAATGCTGTTTCAATGTTTATTTAAGTATAATAATACATATTTAACCATTAGGTCCTTATTTTTGACTGATATTGAAGTTTTATCGGAAAAATGTGAGGGAAAATTCAACTAGGTGACATTAGGATATCGATATCCTTCTAAGTCCAAAGTAGGAAAAACATAATGATACTCGAGAACACATCAACAATGCAAGCATAACTGCCAGATCTCTCTGCATATTGGAGATAGCAACTCCCTTGAGAAAATGTGGAGCAGAACACTAGAGAGAAGCCATGAGCACAGCCTGCTAATAGATTGAGTTTAACTTTCTGGTATATAGAGTTGAGTTCTTAGCATAACTCATCTGGATGCATAATACTTAGATTGCTATTCAGAAAACTTAAAACTTTCTGTTTTCTTCAGTTTTTATGAACCCTAATATGGATAATCATTAGTTGAAATCAGCTTAATATGGTGACTAGTGGTTTGTTTTTCTTCCTTTTAGTTAGAAAGTCAGGGTAGACCTTAACCAATAAAGTAACTATATCAACATCACACCATTCTAGATAAGTTTTTCTATTTAATTTTTCTTAATTTATGGAAGGAGAGATCCTTTAAGATAACCGGATGAATTTTCGGAAGCCATGAGTATGAATCTTAAAGAATTGAACAGATTTACGAGGAAAGATTCAGTGTAATGAAAGAAAGAACATAAGCAGGACCAAATCTTCTGTGACACCAACTTATGAACAGTGAAGGAAGATATATTTGTGATGAATTGCTGGAGTCAAATGAACTTGGTATTTGTTAGATTATTTAAAAGAGACAATGAATGAATAGAAACATTTCCTAGAATACTAAGGTTGAATGAAACCTGGAATTAGTTATCTATTTATTAACGTATGATTTTCAACAAATCCTACTACATGTAGACTTGTAGTCTTATAGTCTTATATAACTAAACTATACAATGTAGACTTCTGTGGCAGATTTGTTTAGTATTTATAAATCTTACTGTCTGTGCCTATGCAGGAGCTTGATCCACCTCCATGGCTTAACAGAATGCGAGAAATTGGCTACCCGCCTGGATATCTTGGTAAAATACATTTCTTTCACCTCTAATTATATGTGCCCTGGAACGAAAGGTTGTATTTTTTGTTTTCAACCATTGTTGGTAAGCCGATTAAGGGAAAAAATGTTCATAACGCAACAATAAGGTTAAGTTGGTTTATGAGGACTTAAAGGAAATATAACCATTTCATATGCAAGGGAAATTCAAATGGTTGAATAGTTGTATTTAAATAACATCTTTGTAACTTTGGGAAATGTTGATTACATCTCAAAATTGTTGAATTATGTGTATGAGGAATCTTATCAGTGCGTTTAAGTTTTATAACAATTCTTGAGTTGTGCAAAGTCTAGAGATGTCAGTTACTTGCTTGTGTCACAAATGATCATCTTTCATTCTTTATGTGGCATAGTTATCTAATTGGTATTTTAAATTGAAGGCAGCCAGCCTCGAAAACTTTGCTGCAAAGTTGTTGCAGAAGTCCTTTCAAGTTTTAACACTTAAATGAACTTGTACTGTTATTTCTATTTGTGTCTTATTTCATATTCTTTGGTTGATATTTACTGTGTATATATCCTTTCCTTTTTCTTATTTGCTTAAATTTAGATGTGGATGATGAGGATCAGCCTTCTGGCATAACAATATTCACCGATAAGGACATGGCAGAAACAGAGGATGGGGAAATTATGGGAGCAGATTCTTCAAACCCAAAAAAGAAAATGAGTGTTGAATTTCCAGGGATAAATGCTCCTATTCCAGAAAATGCTGACGAAAGATTGTGGGCTGCCAGGGCTGCACGCTCAAGTTCTTCAGATCATTCAAGAAACTGGTCACAACAGAGATCATTGAGTTACGGCAGCAACAGAGGATATCATCACGAGCAGAGAGCAGTGGATTTAAGGGATGATGGTCCTCCAGGGGACCCTGGACACAGTTCGTCCATACATAGTTTTCATCCTAGGTTTGGTGGCCATATGTCTCCTAATTTGATGGCAGAGTTGAGTAGGGGAAATCCTTTGCAAGGGGAAGAGTCCCCAAAGCCCATTTCCTTTCATTCTCTTCATTATTCCACCCCAGAAAGGCATCATTCGCCCTTCCAACGTGATTCTGGTGGTAGTAGACATGGAAACTGGACCTCTGAAAACCAGTATGACAGAGACAGAGACAGAGACAGAAACCGAGATCTTTCATCTCGATTTAACGACAGGTGGCAAGAAGACCGTCACCATTGCAGTAGGAGATGATAACTGATATGACATGTCATCAAACAGGAACACATGTGTTTGGATTTGCAATCATAGATAGAACAGCTAACTGTGTTTTGACTCCATGTGGCTAGATACATTCTTTTGCGTTTGGCTGAAGTGTTGCCAACAAACCAAACATGCTGCATATTGATAGGTTGTGAAGATACATTTTATCATTCATACATTGTAATTGTTTACTCTCACCTGTTGGGGCCAGGAAGCTGACTGGTTTAGCCATTTCTGGTAGTCTGTTGTATGTACTCTTTCCTTAATATGCTATTAGGTTGGATTCTTTGCTTATTTATAACTCTTATTTGCGTGTACAATGGATTATCAGCTCTAGTATCGTTCACTCTTTTCATATAACAAATAGTGGGATAAGTTTAGCCTATGTTTGAAGTATTTGCAGAAGAATATGGTTATTTGTTGCGTGTACAATGGATTATCAGCTCTAGAATCGGAGCAAACTCTAACCCTCATTTTTGAAGTTCTGGTCTGATTCTATTAGAGCAAATTAGTACCACCAGCTTCAATTTCATTGTCATTTGCGCAAATTTCGTGATGAGCCACATTGGGTCCACTCCATTCAACTTTGAGGGTTCCGTTTCTAAAACTTCTCAATACACCATAAATTTTGATTCCAACTATAATTAGATAAATACGTAAATCTTAAATTGCACCAAAAAGGATCCATCCAAAATACAAGTGCCAAATAACTTAGAAGGATCCATACATAAATCCTTAATTGTACTTGTAATGGTTCCTACCGCGCCCACAAACTCTCCAGATGAGCTCTTCTTTTTGTGTACCTAGTCGATTAGAGATAATGTGGACACTAATAAATCTGAAGTCTTGAGCTCGATAATCGCATGGCTCCATATGCTAACTCGAAACTGAGCTCCTAAGCTTCCAAGAAGGGTTGACATGGTCTCATCCCACTTTTTGCCTTTGTAGGAAGTACCAACTAGTATTTCACCATGAAATCCATGTGTAATGCTTCCAAAAAATGTGCAATCTCCTACTTTCGTGGAGAGATCCTAGCTCAACTCAACCACAACTACTACTCAAGTTTGATCACTTCACTTTTACCCTACATGTGCATTTACTCTCCTTTGAGTACTTTAAGCCATAAATCGACTTAGGCATTGAAGTGTGTTTTGTTGGCACACCCCCTCTCTTGGAGCTTGAAGGCGTTTTCCGCTGCATGCAAGGGAGATCCACCATTGTGCTAATTCCAACATTAACAGTACTAAAAAGGATCCAACCAAAATAACATCAACAAACTAACCTGAATGTGCAAACTAAAGTAAACAACATATGTGGGTAGTGGTGGTGGCGTGACATGATATGGTTCTAGTTGTCTAATCAACTGCATAGACACTGTCAACATAGGATTTGATTGACTTTAGTAAGGGGAGTGTAACTTGGTTGGCCATATGGCCTCGCTAGAGGTGGTCTTATCGCCAATGGCTCTAGTGGTTATTGCGAAGAAGACATAAATAGCAAGTTGAAGTTCTTGGGATCCCTGAAGCATAAAACCATTCAGAATATTAGTGGACAAATGAGTCCCTCATAAATTTGTAAAGTACCTACATATGTCTTATCAATTTTTTAGTCATCCAAATAAGCCATTGACAATAAACTTTGTGGCCCAACTAAATCCCTATATATGTCAACTCTAGGGGTGGACACAAATCTGCAACCCGCCCGAAATTGTACAACCCGACAGTGTAAACTGTCATTTCGGTCCTGTCAGTGAAAACCGAACCCACCCAATTAAGACACAACGGTTCCTAATGGGTTCAAACGGTCGGGCTCAGATCTCAAAACTGCAACCATTGGTAACCCAACCCGACCAAGTAGTGTTGAGTGGTCAGTTTATTTAAGTATTTTTATAGGTTGCGTGTAAAAGTGGTTTCTTACAATGCAGACTTAAACTGAAAAAAAAGTAGACTGCAAATGTGTTTTACTTTTGGGAGAGAGAAAAGTAGGCTAGAAAAAAAATAGACTCAGTCCAGCAGAGTAGCCTTTAATATTACTCTAATATTTTTAATAATTTTGCTTTGACATGATAGTAGTTGAGAGAGAGAGAGAAAGCACATAATTCAAAAAGTCACATGACACTATTTTCTCATTGTCTCTGCTAAAATACTCAGAGGAAGGAAAATCTGTAGAAACACAGAAGCAACCGAGGGAGATGACCGGAGAAACAAAACGAGAAGTTCTGCACTTCTGCTTGCTTTCTTCTTTTCACCCAACCCGTTTTCTCCGACCGACCAACCCGCGTAACCCGTGAAACCGAACCCGTGAAAACCGAATGGAAGTTTGGGCGGATGTGGGCCTTAAGATATCAACAGTGGATTAGATCGGGTGGACTGTTTTGGGCCTGAACCCGCCCATATCCGATCGACGTCCACCCCTAGTCAACTCTATTGTTATGCAGTTATAATCAAAAGACTGGTATGCACACTCTATTAAAGCTACACATAATTTAGGAAACATTGCTCTTGAGGTCCTTCAACTTAATTTTAAATTTTGATTTAGTCCCTTAAGTTGTTTCCCCAACTAGGTTTAGTCTAAACTTGTGTACGAGGTTGCCCTTTTTCGAGTTCCTATTTAATCCCATTAAAATAAAGCACACGTGGTTGTTATTATTCTGGTGTGGCAATAATAGTGATAACATGGCGAGTCTAAATAGATTTTTAGTTAAAAACATTATTAAAAAATGCCCTAAATTAGGGTTCTTCCTTGTTGGAAAAGAAGTTTAATCACAATAAAAAACTAATTTTTTAATTAAAAGTCTAATTTGACTTGTGATTTCAGCAGTTATATTGTCAAGTTAGCATTATAGCGAACACCTAATTTTTTTTAATAAAGTCAAATGAAAATGAAAAAAAAAAAAGGCAACAATGTGCACGTTTTGAGACTTAAAGGATTTGTTGGAAAAAAATCTTAAAGGACCAAATCAAAATTTGAAGGACCTTAAGAGCAATTTTGCCCAAAATTTATATTCAGAAGTCATGCCAAATTTATATTCAGAAGTTATGCAAAACTTCACACATCATCATGCAGAACTTCCTCCACCATCATGTAGAATGTATAGTCAGAAATTATGCATCCTGCAACTTTTCACACTTCCATCATTGAAGTTATGCATAATTTATAAATACCAAGTGCATCCATGACACATGTTTTAAGGTGCATCTAATTATAGTTCAAATAAAAATAATATGGTACTGAGAAGTCGTAGAAACAGAACCCCTTAGCTGGACGAAGTGGACCCAACGTGACTCATCATGAAATTTGCTCAAAAGACCATAAAAATGAAGCTGGCGGTACTAGTTTGTTCTAGTAAAATAAGATTGGAGCTTCAAAAATGGGGTTAGAGTTCAAATGAGGAATAAAACGAAGTTAATATAACTCATTCACAAGGGATCAAATTGACCCAAAATTAGAAATGTAGTTGTGTCCCCTAAAATCGACTCACTTATATGACTACACCAAGCAAAGTGGCAAATTTAATGTGGTTCAAAATTTCTAAAAGCATGAATCGCTAAAAATATAAATAAAACAACTTTAATGTATTTAAATAAATAAATTATACAACTCATAATTGACCTAGTGATGTGTTTGTGTAAGGTATTTGGGTGCAAAATTAGGAGTCCTAATGCAACATTACAATTTCACGGGGTTCAAAATATTTTTATATAAGAGATAAATGGAGAAAAAAAGTATATAGAAGATAAATGAATTTTTTTCAGGTTCATAGGTCTACCACTGACATCGGCAACCCTAATAAACACATCAACAAACTAACGTGACATATCAGCAACCAAATAGTTAAATTTTAGCGGAGTCTAATAGAGAGACTGATGGGAGGAGATTCTCTCCAATAGAAATTTCACTTGAGGATCTCAAGTATTAAATCTAAACAACTCAATACCCCTTCTTTCTTTTTTTATATGTTAAAGGTTCTCTCTGTTGCCTTTCAATTATGGTTGAGATTCCACAAAATAGTAAAGTCATTTGAGAGAATCTATTCCCAAACACTCCCAGCCTATATTTTGTTTATTTTCATTCATTTTGTATGTTTTTGTTAAAATTAAAACAAAAAAAATGCTCCTACGAAGTGTTGAACTGCAAACAATAATGTTATTGTACATAAATTTTACCTCTGAACCAAATGAAACAATTTATAACAAATAGTAAAATATATTTTATATGTTCATTATTATTGTGGTACCCCCCAATTTTCTTTCCAAGATCTGCCACTGATCATAATATATACTTGGAATTTTTTTAACAGGGTCAAACGAAAACTCAAATAAAGGGCAACATTGTGCACGTTTTGAGACTTAAAAGACTTAGTTAGGAAAAAAGTCTTAAAGGACTCTATTGGAAAAAAAATATTTCAAGACTAAATCAAAATTTGAAATAAAGTTGAAGGACCTTAAGAGTAATTTTGCCCAAAATTTATAAATGAAGTTATGCAAAATTTATATTCAAAAGTTGTGCAGAACATATCACATCATCATGCCGAACTTCCTCCACCATCATGCAGAATTTATAAATAGAAATTATGCATCAGAGCTTCTCACACTTCCATCATTGAAGTTATGCATAATTTATAAATACCACCAAGTGCATCCCTGACACATGTTTCTAAGGTGCATCTAATTATAGTACGAATAAAAATTTATAATACTGAGAAGTCGCAGAAACAGAACCCCATATTTGGATGAAGTGGACCTAACGTGACTCATCATGAAAATTTGCTCAAAAGACCAAAGACTTAAAGCTGGTGATGCTAGTTTGTTACGGTAAGATCAAACTGGAGCTTCAAAAATGGGGGTTAGGGTTCAAATGGGGAAGAAGAATAAGTTAATATTACACATTCACAAGGGATCAAATTGACTCAAAATTAGAAATGTAGTTGTATCCCTTAAAATCAGACTCACTTTTATGGCTACGTTGGCTAGTGGCGGATTAAGAGTGTTCAAAATTTCTAAAAGCATGAATCGCTAAAAATATAATTAAAATAGCTTTAATATATTAAAATAAATAAATTATACAACTCATAATTTTTTTTTGACGTGAATTATACAACTCATAATTGGCCTAGTGATGTGTTTGTGTAAGGTATTTTTTTTTTGACGTGGTGTTTGAGTGAGGTATTTGAGTGCAATTGAATGCAAAATTAAGAGTCCTAATGCACAATTATAATTTCAGAGGGTTCAAAATGTTTTTATATAAGAGATAAATGGAGAAAAATATTTTTATATAGGAGATAAATAAATATATTTTTTTCTAGGTCCATAGGTCCGCCACGGACATCGGCAACCCTAATAAACACATCAACAAACTAACGTGACATATCAACAACCAAACAACTGAATTTTAGCGGAGTCTAACAAAGAGACTAATGGGAGGAGATTCTCTACAATAGAAACTTCACTTGAGGATCTCAAGTATCAAATCAAAACAACTCAATACCCCCTTTTTTTTTATATGTTAAAGTTCCACTCTCTTGTTTTTCAATCAATGGTTGAGATTCCACGTAATAGTAAAATCAGTTAAGAGAATCTATTCTCTAAACCACGTCCAATAGAGACTTATTTCGATATTAATTATTCTCGAGATCAAATTAAACACCAAGTTTTACTTATTTTGGTATTTTGATTTTAATGCACTCCATCTAAAGAGACAGATTCGACTAGTACCCAAGTTCGATCTCCAAATAGAACAAATTGAAGCCCTATTTGTCTTACAGGCCGAACTCCAAATTACTCAGAGTATATTTCCCCTGAACAGAGGAGCGGGGTCTAAGACCCCTGGACAAAAAAAAAACACAAGTTTTACTGAGGACAAAATTAGATATTCACTTAAATTAAAGTTTCTAAGAGAGAGAGAGAGAGATGAATAATCGAATTCCAATGTTCCAATGTAAAGGAAGGTACTTCTAGTAGTGTGAGAAGCAACTGAACTCGTTGACGTGATTTGCGTTTTCTTTTTCCTTTTCCTTTTGCCTCCATCACCCACCTTTTTACTTTCAACACCTCCCTTCTCTTTCAAAACCTCGTTTTCTCTCTCTAGGATGGCGTCTCCGCCGGTGGTGAGATTTCCGATCTTCGCGACGGTGAGAGTGCTCGGCGCTGCCATCACTGTTCTCCTCCTCACGTGGGCTCTTCATTTCAGAGGAGGCCTCGCTCTCATTTCTAACAACAAAGATCTCATCTTCAATGTAAGCTCCATTTTCACTTTCCACATTTCTGAACTCTTTTTTTATTTTTTTTTTTATTTTTTTTTTTATAATGGATTAATTAAAATCCCTCTTGATTCATGTTTATTTGTTTTGACTTTTTGAGTAATTAGTTTGTGTTATTATTTTCTTAAAGTTTCTGTGTTTATTTTTTATTTTTTTGATACATTTTTGTTTTTGTTTTTTGAAAGAGAAATTAAAAATGTTAGAATTGGGAAGTTGAGAAATTAAAATAGATGATGAAGTTAATTTTGACTGTGATAGTTATTTGTTGTTGTGTGGGTTTTGTGATGCTGTCAAAATTGATTTTGTAAACCCAGGGGTGTGGTTGAGCTGTTGGGCTTATCCTCCCGTAACCAAAGTGTCGAGGGTTCGACTTTCGCGCTTAGGTATGGATTAGCTTTAAATCCCGGGTCAGCTTCCCACCCTTTGAGGTGCCTCCGATCCAGTGAGGGGATTAGTTCGGCGGTAGATACCCTGGTGTTAACAAAAAAAAATTGATTTTGTATGCTGTAAAACACGATTTTAGGTAAAAATGTAAATGTTTGAAAACCGGCACAGAAAATTGATTTTGCCTAAGTTTGATTACATGGCTTAACATCCTGGAATCACGTTTTGGGTTGGGAAAATGTGATCTGACCACAAAGTTATGCTTTGTTTTCAGTCTCAGAATTGATTTGAATCCTAAAGTAAATTTGACCCAAAAGCTAAGATTTCTAGCTTTTGAGGTAACATAAAATCAATTCTCAAATTTATTGAAAGTTGCAAGTGTATATATTTACATTTTGTTGAATGTTTTTAGATTTTGCAGTTTCTGCATTTTGTGAAAATTTGCATTTGAACCATTTTATTCCGTGTAGGTTCATCCGGTGTTGATGGTGATTGGGCTTGTTCTAATCAATGGTGAAGGTAATTAATCATTCTTTTTAATTCTCAGAGAATGCGCATATGACTATATGACCGCCTCTTTGAAACCATGTATCGTGATATTGCTTTGAATGATTTATCAGTAGATCTCAATAGGTATCTGTTATAAGGTGTAATATGTGGAGTGGTTAGGAGATGATAGAGAAGAAGAGAACAAAATTTTTGAAGGGTTTGACTTACTTGAGTGATATGGTTGGGTGCTGTGCTGTCTCTGTCTTTTATGTAATGCAACCAATACTATGAGAAACCTCATCAAACATTTGACTTATGGTGTGTTCTTAGTTGTCAATTCCCGTCTTTTTGCCCTTCGTTTTGAAGATGTAATGTTTTTTGGTTCTTTCGAGTTTAGGACTTTAGGCTGGTTAACCTTTCTTGTATAATTAGCAAGTTTCGAGTTTATATGATGAAATTATTCTACATTGTCTGATTGGAACAATATTAAGTTCAAATAAAATCTTTACTTTTTTTAGCTCTATTTAAGAGTCCCACCCATGTCCAATTCTACTCAGGTGACTACATTTTAAGCAAAAATATAGATTACACAGCATGGTTTATAAGTTATCCCCTATATATGCTTGTAGTGTTGAGTAGAATCTGAATCATGCTTGTTCTTGTAAGAACAATTTCAATCAGACAGAGATCTAATGAAATTATTGTCTTACATTCCATGCCGTGTACCATAATGAACCTATTGTCTTACATTCCATGCCGTGCAATGTTTCTTTGTTTTATCCCTAGTTCGTGAGTACTATGGTGTTTATTTTTTTAGTATTAATAACTTCTTTTTATCTGCTTGTTATGTGCAATATGCAGGGATGCTTGCATACAAGACAGTACCTGGAACTAAAAGCTTCAAAAAATCAGTTCATCTGGCATTACAGTTCTTTTCTCTCATCTTGAGCTTAATTGGCCTTTGGGCTGCTTGGAAGTTTCACAATGACAAGGGCATTGACAATTTCTACAGCTTGCATTCTTGGTTAGGCCTTGCATGCCTTTTCCTATTCTCCATCCAGGTATCTTTATCATTTTAGTCACATTTTACGTTTAAATATATTCGTGATCCTTATAAAATTGACAATATTGATTTTCTTCCCTATGAAAAGTTCATCCATTATCGGTTCCTATAAAATACAAAAAACATGCACTTTTAGTCCCTCCTCGAGATTAAAAACACGGTTTTTGTATTTTACGAGGCTTGTAAACGAATGATAAAATTTGCAGGGACTAAAATCAAAATATGTCAATTTTGTAATGACGAAAAACATATTTAGGCCCACATTTTAGGTGCCTTCTAGGGTGAGGGACCAACTAAGTCCCTCACTAGTGTACGAGTCAAATTGACTGTCAGATATAATATAAAATGCTATGAGTTGTTAAAATTGTATCAACCAACATGAAATCTCAACTATTCATAACATTTTACACTATATCCTCCGATCAATTTCATTTTCACTGGTACACCGGTGAGGGACTTAGTTGATCCCTCACCCTAGAAGCCACCCACATTTTATTATAACATGTTCTATTCTACTTTAGAATTTTGATTACATGTCTCTGAATGCTATCTATGATGTTTGTTAGTGGGCTGCTGGCTTTGCAACATTTTGGTATCCAGGAGGTTCAAGAAATAGTAGAGTTGCCCTTATGCCATGGCATGTGTTCTTTGGAATCTATATCTATGCCTTGGCTATAGCTACAGCAACTACTGGTATTTTAGAAAAGGCTACATTCCTTCAAACCAACAATGTCATATCGCGATATTCCAGTGAAGCACTTCTGGTCAATTCCTTAGGTATTTTGATCGTTGTTTTAGGTGGCTTAGTTATTCTTGGAATAGTTACACCTACTTATAATAAAGCTGATGTCATTAGAGGAAATGACTAACTATAGAATTCAGAACTTAGAACATGAATGAACACTTGTATCTTACATCAGTCTTAAACATGTATACAGGTTTAGTTTTCTGTTGGGTTTGAATGTTTCTTCCATGTTGTTTGGAGATGAGATGAGACTATTAAGTTTTTTTAGTTGTTGGCATTTACAACATATGGAAAATTTGTGTTGGTTTGAATCCTTAAAAAGAAAAGTTTTTTTTTTCTTTTTGTCTTTATTTGTTGATTTTTGTTCCCAAATATTTGTCTATTCATATAAGATGTTGAGACTAATTCTATTACAGGTAAATATTACAGGATTAAAATCAAAACAAGAACTCGGCAAATTTCCTTTGTTTACTTTTTGATACATTGGAGGGTAAGAGACCTAATAGAAAAGACTACACAACAAGAACATTTCTATGTAAAGAAGGAATGGGAATACTAACAACACGCTATTTTTTCAACACTCATTTTACGATTAAGTGAGGTTTATGTGGGTTGCATTAAATAAGTGAGAATTACTTCCAAAATGGTAGGAGTTTTGTATAAACGGGGTAGGGCGGAGGCGACTTTTGCAATCTCCATCGTCGATAACCTCAGTAAAACCTACCCTTCGGCTCAACCTTTGTCGGGTTTGAGAGATGACTTGGTAACTATATTATACAAATAGAAACTATATTATACAATGGATTTTAAAACTGAAAATTAGAAGTATACAAGACACTTTTCTAAACTCAAAGAAGCTTTTGCCTACTAAAGGGAGGGGAACTAAAGAGAGGGGTATTGCAGCTTGCTTATTGTTATGCATCAAATTCTTTTTTTTTATTCAATGATGGTACCTATCTTTCGTAGACAAAGTGTGACATCATATATTGATAATTGTTTGGAAGTTGAATGATAATTGTTAAGAAGAGAAAATGGAATGGAGAAAATGCTTCTAACTAGAGAGAGACTCTACCTCCTCTCTAGCTTTTCCCCTCCTAACACTAAGGTTAGTGTAGTGCAGCTTCCCAAGTCCTTCCTACTATATTCATCCATTGTTTCGAATCTCTCTTCATCCATAGTCCTTAAGCCCTCATAGTATGTATGTTAAGGCAAGAGTTCTCGCCATGGAGGCTACTCTTGAACACAAACTCCTAACTTCTCTACCACCCACACCCCGATGTTGCACAGAATCCTAACCACACCGCCATTAGAGCTGCCTCCAGAGCTTCTTGGCAAGTTCTCACAAACCCACTTCACTTACAGATCTTAATAGATTCTTACAGAGAGAGAAGAGAGAAGAAAGAGAAATTTAGAATTGTATATTTTGTATTCTGTTTGAGATCTGTTACAATCAAGTATTTATACTTGAGATACAAAGAGTAATAATGTTGCAACTAACTACTGTGCAACCTAACTAAATGAACCGAAGTGGAAACTTCTAGTTCTAAGTCAACTAGCTAATTACACTTTGTGTTCTCTCTAATATTCCCCCCACAAGCTCATTGGTGGGTAGCACCATGAGTTTGTCACGGAGAGAGAGCGAAGCTGGAGCTTGGCTAGTGGCTTTGTAAGGATGTCGACAACTTGTGCTTGAGAAGGAACATACTCCACCAGCAAAGATTTGTTGAGAACTTTCTCACGAACAAAGAAAATATCAAGCTCCATATGCTTTGTTCGAGAATGTAGAATAGGATTATGACTCAAGGCAACTGTACTTTGATTGTCACAATAGATGATAGGTGCAGGAATTGCCACTTGAAGCTCCTGTAACAAGGATTGGATCCACAAAACTTGGTGCAGCAAAGAGCAAGACTCTCGTATTCTCGCTCAAAGCAGATTGATTTTGCAACTAAGGTATGTTTCTTTGACCACCATGAGATGAGATTTGGCCCTAGATAGATACAAGCACCTGAAGTAGACCTTCTGTCATCAATGTCCGATGCCCAGTCAGCATCACAAAACGCCCTAAGACACAGTGGAGAGGAAGTTGTAGCAGCTCTAAACGTGATTCCAAGGTCAACATAACCCCTAAGATACCTGAGTATCCTTTTCACAGCAGTCCAGTGAGAAGTAAGAGGTTGTGACATGAACTGACACACCTTGTTGACCGCATAACCTAACTCTGGCCGTGTAATAGTCACATATTGCAATGCACCTACAATGCTTCTATAGAGAGCAGGATCATCAAAGTAGTCAGCTCCATGTTTGGACAATTTAGTGTGGCAAGTGAGCGGTGGGGTAGAAATTCCTTTTGCATTGCTCATATCGACTTTTACGCAAAGAACTCTCGAATATATTTAGCTTGAGGCAATTTTGTATAGTGGTAGCAGACAACCTCTTTACCTCAATTCCCAAGAAATAATCCAAATCACCAAGTTGCTTCAAAGGAAATACAGAATTAAGTTTGTTGATAACTTGTTGAATTAAGGGCAGAGAGGAACCTGTAAGGATAATATCATCAACAGACACCAACATGTAGACACAATGACCACCACATGTAAACACCAAAAGAGAAGGGTCACATTTGCTTTGCTTGAAGCCAAAACTAAGCAGAGTCTTGGTGAGCTGCTCATACCATGCTCGAGGGGCCTGTTTCAGGCCATAGATTGCTTTGTGTAATTTACATACCAGTGTCTTATCAGCAACCTCAAACCCTGGTGGTTGAGACATGTACACATCCTCCTTAAGAATACCATTTAAGAACGCATTATTCACATCAATTTGCTTTAATGGCCACTGTCTAGACAGAGCAAGTGTGAGAACAGTTCTCACAGTAACAGGTTTCACAACTGGTGAAAAAGTCTCTGTATAGTCAGTCCCATACTTCTGAAGATAACCCTTAGCTACCAAACGAGCCTTATATTTGTTGATACTACCATCAGGATTTTCTTTTAGTCTAAAGACCCATTTGCACCCCACTGCAGTCTTACCCCGAGGAAGGGGCACAAGAGACCAGGTCTCATTATTCTTCAAGGCTTGCAACTCAGTTTCCATTGCTTGCTGCCAAGGTGGACTAGCTAATGCTTGGTGAACATTGGAGGGTTCAGTGGTTGTAAGGAGAAGAGTGGGAAATAATCTAGGTTGGGAATGGCCGGTTTTTGATCTAGTAAGCATAGGGTGAGTGTTATGAGGAGGAGAGGGTGAAGGTGAGGTTGAGTTTGGATTAATAGTACTTGAGGATGTGGATGGTAATGTAGAACTAGGTGAGAAGGTTTGGTGTGGTATGAATGTATTAGAAGCTTGAAGTGGTGAGTTAAGGTGATTTGGAGATGCATTGGCTAATGAGATTGGTGAGACAGTGACTAGTTGAGGTGATGCAGCTGGGGAAACAGTAGCTGACATTGGTGTGGATACAATACCAAGAGGGATAGTGACAGAGTTAGGGACAGGGGTAGCTGCAGGCAGTGTGGTGGACCTATATTGGTAAGGACATTTATGTTCATCAAACAATACATCTTTGGATACAAATAGACAACCAGAGGGTAGATGAAGACATGTATAGCCTTTATGGGAGGAGGAGTAACCCAGAAACAGACACTCAGAGGACCTGAACTGCAACTTATGATTGTTATATGGTCTAAGTAATGGATAACATGCACAACCAAAAGTTTTAAGGAAGGAAAAATCTGGTTGCTTATGAAAGAGTGTGTGAAGAGGAATTGATGGATTATGGGCAGCAGGTAATCGGTTTATGAGGTAAACAACTGTATGAAAGGCATGATCCCAATAGGAAATAGGTAGGCAGGCTTGAGAGAGTAGAGAGAGACCCATTTCAACAATGTGCCTATGCTTTCTCTCTACTACTCCATTTTGGTGATGAGTGTGTGGACAAATTATGCGATGGTCAATGCCAAGTTCAGCAAGAAACTGTTTAAATGGTCTAAACTCACCACCCCAATCAGACTGGATGGCTTTAATAGGTGTGCTAAGTTGCAACTCAGCCATGGCTTTGAACTGTTTATACAAGGAAAGTGTTTCAGACTTGTTTTTCAAAAAATAGATCCATGTGTACCTACTATGAGCATCAATAAAGGTAAGATAGTATCTATAGCCCATAGAGGACTCCATGGGAGCAGGTCCCCACAAGTCACAGAAAACAAGGTCTAAGGGATTACTATACACCGAATCAGAAGGATGTGAAGGGAGTCTATGTGCTTTACCCATACAGCAAGCAACACAAAAATCAACTTTATTTCTAGATGGAATGGAAACATTACATAGTTTGAGTACATTTTGTAAGGTAACATAGCTAGGATGACCTAATCTATTGTGCCAAAGAGTAAAAGTAGTGGAAGTGTGTGGGTTTACAGTGTTTATAGAGGGAGGAGGGATACATGAAACATAAAATATAGAAGGTAAACTGGACTTGTCTTGAGACTTGGAGACTGACAGCAAGTTGTCAAATGTATAGAGACCATCACGACCACGGAAACCTTGTAGAAGAGCTTTATGAGTGACCTGAGATTTAGCAACACAGTAAGTTGGAAAGAACTGAAAGTATACATGATTATCAGCAAAAAATTGTCCAACACTAAGTAGTTGTTTAGTAAGTGAAGGAACGTATAAGACATTTTTAAGATGCAACACAACATCGGGTTGTAAAGGAGATTTAAATGACACAGAATAAATGGATTTAACAGGCAGACCTTGACCATTGCCGAGGAATACTTGCTCTAAACCAGTGGCTGATGGTGCTGCAGGTGAGGGTGGAGGATTAGGTCCAGCATGAAGAGTGGCAGCAGAGTCTCCACACCAGTTAGGTTGAGGAACAGGGCTAGCATTGGTGAGGTATAGTTGTGGTTGAGGTGTAGGGAATGCATTTGTTAAGAATGCTTGAGGTTGAAATGCAGGATAGGTTGGAGGTGTTGGATAAGGTTGTGATGCTTGAGCAAAGGTGTAATAGGCTTGTGGTTGAGGCCGTGGTGAGGGTGCAGGCCAACCATAAGGTGTAGGTGCTTGTGTAGGTCTAGGATAAGCAAAAGTTTGTCCAAAATTAGCAGCAGACATAGGCAACTGAGGAACAAAGGAAGAATTATACGTGCGCGGCAAGATACCAAGCATCATGGCGATTTTGAAGCAAACGACGACATCGCACATTGCTCCGGCCACCATTTCTGCCACCACGACGTCCACCACGTCCACTACGGCCACCACGATATCCTCCATAGCCACCACGAGTACTGTCATTGGAGAATTGTTGCGTAGACGCAGGGTGTGATACACCAGAACCTTCACCAGAAGCAGTAGCAGTAACGTGAACTTGTGGTGAAGAACTCTGTGTAGCAGATGATGCTTGTGTAAGATTGAGTGTTGCAGTTTCTTCAACGAGTTGTTGCTTATCAACACGATGCTCATGAGCAAGGAGGAGCGCTTGAATTTCATCAAATTCAAACCAATCGGACTTACTGTTAATCAACGTCACTATCGATTCAAAAGTAGGCGGCAAACCTTCGAGTATCACGTCAAGTTGTTCCGCAAAGTAGCGAGTTTACCGATTGAATTCAGAGAATCAGAAACGGACTTGATACCTTGCAGAAACTCAGAAATAGACTTCGATCCTTTCTTCGAGTTGCGTAACTCAGTGCGCAACTGTCTTGCCTTCGCTTTGAGCTTCGAATGAAAATCTCGATGAATCTTCTCCCATAGTTGCCAAGTATGACGGCAACCGATAACACGTGGAAGAATTTACGAAAGTGAGGCTTGAAGCCACGCCATGAGAAAATTGGTCCTGTTGATCCCACGTGTGATACGCAAGATTTTCTATTCCAGATGCACGATCAACTTCAGTCAAATACAACGGAGGAATCTCCGGTGCGACGCAGAAACGGTGAAGCTTATGAGCGCGAAGAACAGGTTCGACCTGTTGAAGCCATACAAGATAATTTTTGTCATCTAACTTCTCTGTAATCTTGTAGGAGAAAGTTGAAAGAGGTAGATTCGCATTCATCGGAGTTATTAGCGACGGCGTCGTTGCGCTTGGCGGTGTGGCGTGCGGTGTTCCGATTTCCGGTCCTGTCGCCATGAAATTTGGTTGCGGAAGCTTGGATCGTTCTCCACGGAGGTGGAAATTTTTTGCTTATGATACCATAATAGATTCTTACAGAGAGAGAAGAGAGAACTTTAGAATTGTATATTTTGCAGTGTTATTAAACCCGGACCGACCCGGTTACTGGATTGGATCGGCTACGCATTTGACCCGTGGAAACCCGATAAACCCGATATAACCCGTGTGACTCGTCGACCCGGTTCCGCCCTGTTTTAATTATTTAAAATATATGAGAGAAGGATCGAACACGCGTCCCACATGCTGTAGTTGCTGAACTTTACCACTACGACAAAATTCTTGTTGTTTAATAGTCTTGCTTATTCTTGTTATATCTATTGCTTTAGTAACTTTTCAAATCTAATATACGTGCCTCTCGCAAGTCTTGCTCATATGGATCTGTTTTTTTTTTACTTTTTAAATTCATGTGACTCACATAATTAATTATATAGCTCAAAAAATATAAGTAGTGTTCCACAATATTTTATATTTATGCCCTCAGATAGATATATTTTATATCAATAAAAATTTATAAGGCAAGATTTACCAAAAAAAAAAAGTTTATGAGGCAATATTATGATTTTATAGTTATTTTGTTTAATATAATTTAAAATTTGTATCATCATTGAAGTTAAAATTTGATTTTATCATTATACTTGGTTACAAATACAAATAGTTAAAAACTTTTTAGTGGGAAAGTTACGGGTCATGCGCCAACTAGTGACCACGGCCAGTCAGCCATCGAAAGTAGGTGACTCAATACTGCGAATGGGTTGATCACCGGGCTGGGTTTAATAACATTGATATTTTGTATTCTGTTTGAGATCTGTTACAATCAAGTATTTATACTTGAGATACAAAGAGTAATACTGTTGCAACTAATTACTGTGCAACCTAACTAAATGAACCGAAGTGGAAACTTCTAGTGCTAAGTCAACTAGCTAATTACACTTTGTGTTCTCTCTAATAGATCTGACACCCATCCATCCTCCTCCAAAAGCCACCGATCAAAACCACAAACACCTTTAGCTTAGCTAGTAAATTATCAAAGTTTTACCTAATAAAAAAACTAATTGATGAGAGGGGGCAAGTATGACTAAATGGAAGTAATTGAAATTACTATTTATCCACGAATTGATCATCTTTCGTTGTCAGCATTACATTTTCATTCACTGTTTACGCTTTTTCAGCCATTAAGCAGTTCGTTTAAGAAAACCAATTGGGAAATTCCTAATCTAATTACTACTGTTGGGCACGCAAGTACAAATGTTGTTTGCAAAAAATAAAGGCGTTTGTTTTTCCCACACCCCCTCCTACTCAAAACACACCCCATAAGGGTGTGAAAAGACCAAAAGGCCAGGCAAAACCTTTTTTTTTTTCACGAAATTTCACCTGTTCGAACACGGGCCTTCGAACAGGTTCGAATGACATCGTTCGTGTGTTAAATCTTGACTTCACACTCTCTTTGAGCGTTTTTCACCTGTTCGAATGGGGTCACTCGAACCTGTTCGCATGACCTTGTTCGAACTCGTTCGAACGACATCGTTCGAGTGTGTTAAATTTTGACTTCACACCCTCTTGTGCGTAATTTCACCTGTTCGAACGAGGTCATTCGAACGTGTTCGAACAAGGTCGTTTGAACAGTCTTTAAACACGTGAACTCAGCGTTTCACGCAAGGTTATTTTTTGGGTGTGAAAGAGTAGGAGGGGGTGTGGGAAAAGCAATGTCCAAAATAAAAGGACTACCATTAATTTGAAGAAACACAAGTTTGGCATGAAGTGTCTCAAATCATGCCCTTCATATTTGTTTATTTCATCCAATACTATGAAACAAATCATGAGTAAACCTTGCAAGCTTGGACCATCAACAAGCAAAATAACTGAAATGGAATCTTACAAGCTTGGACCCTGAACAACTAAAATAGAGAATGAAATGGCAACAAAGAATCATTCATAATTATACCATGACAATGTTCAATGGTAAAAGCCGATTACCACAATCACACAAAATAACATTTTTAAGTGATAACTTCTCCAGCAATATATCTGATGGTAGTTTACATAACGACAGGACAATAACCACTAAACTATAAACTGAGTATAAATAAAACTTGCCGCACCAAAATTGAGAGCAAAATAATCCGAAATTTGATGAATACAAGAAAAATAATACAACTTACTGAGAATGCGTTGCTAAATCTGTCTGGAGAGGCAAAATTTAGCACTCTTCGCTAGGACAGTTAAATACAGTATGTCCAAAATTTCAGAATAGAGGTACAATATTCCACTATGGGAAATTAATAAAGGAACATACATCAAAACAATCTTAAAATTTATTCCTACCAGGATCCTAAACAGGGACTTTGGCACCAACAAAATCGATATGGCATTTGCATATTTTATATCCACACCTGTTCTCTCCCATATTCTCTTATGATTACAGGCACACTTGTGGGGGGAACCTGCCAAAGTAAAAATATCAACCAAAGGTATATTTTGTGTAAGCCATTATAATTAAAATCTAAAAATAATAAATATGAAAGGATAATATGCCCTTTGAGAATATTTTTAAGAAAAAAAGTATTACATGACAGGGACAAGGGGCTTTGTTAGTTATTACAAGCATTTAACTTGTTTAGAAAAGAATGGTTTCTTTTCCTCTATTTTTCTAATTCCTCTCTAGCTTCTTTTCAATTTTGTTTGCAGATGTATTTGTGGGAAGTTATTTAAATTTTCTTGCCAATATTTTTGTAATTTATATTTTATTCTATTTTATTAGGTTTTATGCGTTGGTATATTGATCCTCATAGAATCATTCACCAAAAAACAGTGGGATAGAGTTTTGCCCTTAGTACATCAATTTAAAGAGTCAACCCAGTTAGACATAGTGCAAACTATAAGGTGCTAGGATCTAATGCACTTTTGGCATGTATAAGCAGCAAATGTGCAAGTCCCAAGCAAAATTGCAGCACTTACCATGCCATAATCCGTGACTATCATTGTAACATAATCTGAAGGCATTGCGTCATAACTGTCATCAATTTAGAGAGAATTGCAAGGTTAGAGTGGGGAAATAACATTTTGTTGTGGTATTCCATCAATAAATTCTTACATTAGATTTAAAACTTGCAAATTTTCAATGTTGGCCCAGCCATCCAAGTACTTGACATCCTCTCTACTCTGAACATTTGAAACGACATCTGGATCACCTGTAAGAACATAGAAACATCAGCCTTCTTACGGACACAAGGGAAAAGACCAATGATAGACTGTAAGTAAATGCTTCATCCTCTACATTTACAACTGTTTAGTAATGCATACCGAGTTCGTTTGAGCATATTGAATCCAGCTGCACCCTTTCATGAAATTTATAGGCCTCACAACATACTATGACAGGTACATTGAATGCATGAGCAACCATTGCAACACTTGCAGTCCCAAGCCTTGAATATACTGTCCCATTTGATAACACTGATGAAGCACCTAGAAAAACTCGAGTAACTTCATGCATTATGAAGGAAACAGCATTTATATGAGTGTATGTACAGCTAAGACCTTTCTCCACAAGTCTGCGGAGTAAATGTTGCCCACTAAGCTTTGGACGAGAGTCAACTACCACAACACGAAACTGTTTCCCTAATTCATGTGCATGTAAAAAAATGTTCTCAACTGTCACTGATGACCCATATGTTAGAAGAACATCACCATCTCTTATTTTGGTGACCGCGTGCTTGACTATCACCCTGTTGGCAAGTGTGATCTTCTCACTCATAAAACGCTCGATGTCCGACTGGAGAGAAGTTTTTGCTTCCGACTCAGACACGGATAAAGGTAGCTTGGTTATCTGGCTCTTGAGAAATCTAATTGCATTTCCCATGCTGATTGACAGAGGTCGGCACTCAATAAGAAATGACACGTAACTACCAATTTTTGCTGTCAAGTCTCTCCCAAGAGTCTTCTCAGGTGGAACCCTATAGTCTTTGATGGCCTCTTGAAATGCTTGAAGCATTGCAATACAACGAGCATTGCTACCAGATATATCTCCAGATAGATATTGCAAACCCACCTGACAAGTGACAACCCGTAAATAACAATGAACCGTATCACCTATCTAAACAACCGTTTTATAGTATTACTGCAGTGTTGCCAATCGTGAATTGCGGAAAATAGCGGTTTGCTCAAATTCCGCTATGCTATAACACTATAGCGCCACTGTAAGCACTATTTAACAGTAATTATAAGCATATCCCAGATTGCAGACAATAGCGGTTTGTTCAAATTCTGCTATGCTATAGCAGTATAGCGCCACTATAGCTGCTATTTGACAACCCTGTATTACTGCAAGTGGTGGTGTTGTGCTTTACAATGCTCGAGGTAACACACATTAGTTTAAATATATTACTATAACCCGTAAATAACAGATACAAGTCAAACAACAAATGTTCATATTTTGGTAAATGCCTGAACAGGATAACATAGTACCTTATAAACAGCAGGATGCACAGGATGAAGCTGGAAAATCTTTGCCTCAAGATCCGGAAGCTGACTCCCATGTTCATATTGTGGTAAATGCCTGAACAACTCAACTCTGCTCCTAGCTTCAGTTTGCTTCACCACAGAACGGCGTTTAGCTTTATCCACTCGGCTCTTGTCGTCATATTGCATGCGTGGTTGAGGGGCATCTTTCTTTCTATCCTTTTCTGGTGGACCGTCACTCCCCTTCTTCTCAGAGGCTGCAACTGCTACATTATCAACTTTCTGCGCAGGCTTAACAGCTTTAGCTGGTTTTGCCGTCCCAGAAGCTTTATTTCCTTCGGCTAGTGAGACGTTTTATAAAAAGTTAACTAATTAGCATCAGCATAAAGAGTTGAATAGAGAAGTTTTGTATGAAATAACATCATAAATTCAAAACGTTAGCCTTGTTATATTTGAGTTCATGAACACTTAACAGTTGTTCTGGCAAAGTAGACCAGCATGTAACCACAGATAATTTGCCCCCAGTAAAAGCACATTCAGACAGAAATATTAAAGGCAGAATCACCGACAGACAGACAGACCAACACCAACCGTACCAATATTTCCAATCATATATGAGAATGCTAATACAAACCTTTTGCAGCAGCCTTTGCAGCCCTTTGAGCTTCTTGAAGAGCACGTCTTTCAGCTTTCGTAGGTTTTGGTTTCTCCTGTTTGGGGTCTTTCACTTCCACAGTTGACCCTCCTCCTTTGTTGGCTTTTTCTTTTTCTAATGTTCATTACGAAAGAAGGTAAAGAACAAAGGGTCAACAAAAAAAAAAGGCAAAAGGTAAATAAAAACAACAAACAAGAGTTAAGATATGCAAAAAAAGGTTAAAATTTTCTCTTTAAAAAGACATCCTCGTATACATTAACAACAAGCAAATAAGCCCCAATTCAAAATTCTTAATTATACGAGTAAATTTGCAAATGGTGTTAATATCAATACACACAAACACACAAGAAATCCAAGTGAAGATTGGAACATGTCGCAAAAGATTTTAATACAGAATTAAAAGGATAAACTGGGAAAACCTTTGTATTAAGTAACAACGTAGGTAGAATTCCCCTAGAAGTACAATTAAACAGTGATAACACCAAATAAGAAAAGATAATTCCCTCAAGAACTATCGCCCTCTGAGATGAGACCACCCTCACTCATCCCCAATTTCCCTTACTCTCAAACTACCTGCCCTTCCTCATGTGTGAGGTCACCTTTTAACATACTCCCTTCCCTGTCTCCTCTGATTTCCTCAATCTCCATCACCAATACAGGGCTGCCACCTGTCCATTCAGTTATTTTCCCTCTCCACTAGTTACTCGCTGCCCGTCCCTCTCCACTCTACCCTTTCCTATTTTGCCTCTTCTCTTATACACATGATTAAAATAAAGAAGCTATCAGATATTTTGAAATTCAATTTAATAATACATTATTAAAAAATGTGTGTTCCATTTCTAGTAAATATCAGTTTTGATATCCTTCTTTGGATAGAGCTTATTTTGAGCTTATGAAAAAACTTATACAAATAAATAAGCTTTTAGGTATTATTCATAAGCTTGTCAAAGTTTATGGAAAAACAACTTATGGAGATATAACTTTTGTCAGTGAGAACTCATGAATTAACATAAAAACTTATTTATCTCCATAAGTTATTTTTCATAAGCTCATCCAAACGGGCACTAAGCCTATAATGTATGTTTCTACTTAAATTCACTGAACCAATAGAAACTCCTTTAGTTCTTTCCATTCACGAATCCGTGCATTATCTAAATAAACCTAAGCACTCTCACTTCACTACTATCTCCCCTAGTTCATGCTTCACAAATGCTCAATCAAATATCTAAAACTACAATTTCTACTACTTTCTACTTTTACCCTACACTAGATGAACCTCAAGTTCCATGCATATTATCAACTACTTCTCATCCAAAACAAGTTCAAATCAAAACACATCAAAAAGATTATAATCAAAATCAACAAACATAACAAAATCTAAAGAACCTAACCAGAAGCAACGTTCGCCTTCATAGCCGTCAAATCAAATCCACCACGAGGAAACGAAGAAGCAGCAACTTTACCAAAACCATTTCCCTTACCATCAAACAAGCTACGATCACCACCAACAGAAACCCTACTAGAGTAAGAAGACGACGGAGCCGGCGAAACAGGAACATCATCATAACTTCCACCAACAGCAATCGAATCAGCACGACGAGGAGACGCGGCGGTACGAGCGTTATTAAGGAGGTTATCGGAAAGATGTCGCGACGGTGGAATCATCACCGGAGAGAGGGAAGCGGCAGTATCAGTGGTTGGATTTGAAGAATAAATCGGGTCGGGTGGACCCGATTGAGAACGTTCGGGTGGAGCTCCTGGAGCGAAGAACCCGACTTGACGGAATTTTGGAACGGGATCGATTACTGTGCGTGGAACTCGACGAGGAGGATCCATTTGAGGATAGTGAAATGATGAAGATGAAGAAGAAGAAGAAGAGTGAGGTTAAGTTAAGCTTAGGGTTTACGCGCTGTTTGGATTGTAGGAATATTTTTAAGTGATTTTTTCTCCAGAGAATTGGGGTTGTACTTTTGTGTTGAAATTGAGGAGTCTTAATATATCTTATACCACACTTAGTTTACCCAAACTAACCTCCTTACTAATCTCCTTATTTACTTGACAACTCACCTAATTAAGGACAATATTGTACTTTCCTATCACACTTATTTTTTCAAATCTCTTCTCCAATATACTTTTATCTCACTCCTACTTTTTTTTCCTACTTTCTCCTACTTTCAAATTTCAAAATTTAAATCAAACCAACCAACTTTCTTTTCTCACCATCTACTACAATCTACTAATCAATTAAAATAATCAATTAAAACTACGACATAACTGCGTTGATATATAAAAAAATGGGATAATTGCACTGATATATAAAATATACGAGATTAAACAAGAAGACTTAATAACTATTTAAACAACTAAATGATATTTAAAACACATGTGACAAATATTTGTCACTAATACCTAAAAACGGACAAATAGTTGTCACAGATATGTAATAAAACACGGGATACATATTTCTTATTGGTAATCTACTATCTATCTTTTATTATCTACTATAATCTATTAATCAACCAAAGCCGGGATAATTGCACTGATATATATAAAAAAACACGGGATAATTGCAATGATATATATAAAAACACGGGAAGTTGCACTGATATATAAAAAGCCACGGGATAACAACACTGATATATAAAAAACATTGCACTGATATATAAAAAAAACACAAGATAACTGCACTTTCTTTTCCCACCATCTACTATAATCTACTAATCAACTAAAATAATCAATTGAAGCTACGAGATAACTGCACTGATATATAAAAAAATACGGGATAACTACACTGAAATATAAAAAAACACAAGATTACAAGAAGACTTAATCACTATTTAAACTACTGATTAATATTTAAAACACATGTGACAAATATTTGTCACTATTACCTAAAAAAGGACATATAATTGTCAAAGATATATACTAAAACACGGGATAAATATTTCTTATTGATAATCTACTATCTATCTTTTACTATCTACTATAATTTACTAATCAACTAAAATAATCAATTGAGACAATGAGATAACTGCACATATATATATAAAAAACACGGGATAACTGCACTGATATAAAAAAATACGGGACAACTGCAATAATATAAATAAAAGAACGGGATAGCTGCACTGATATATGAAAAAACACGAGATAACAATACTCATATATAAAAAAAACCACTGCACTGATATATAAAAAAATACTAGATAAATGCACAGTTGTTTTTAAATGATACTTTTATATTTTTAGATTTTAATATTTATCTATTTTTTATTTGAGACTATTTTTTATCTACTTTAAATTTGTATTTATTTTCACGGGGTAATGTTCAAACTATTTAAATTATGTCTAAATTCATTCATAGGAAAAACACGACAGCTCCCGTGCGTATGCACGGGTATCCTACTAGTGGGAAAAGAAAAAGAAAAGGAGAAAGAAAGAAGGTTTTGCTAAAATGTAATCTAACATGCGTTTTTTTTTTTTTTTGTTAAAATAAAATGCTCTCTAAAAAAACAATTTTTTTAAAAAAAGTTATTTATGATGTCATAAAATGTTGAGACAAAATATATACTCTCTCTAATCAACAGTTTGAGGTTAACAATTATATCATCTACGTGGCTATGCATCGTGTTCTCTATCTGATATAAGGAGAGAGTGGGAGGAATTGAAATGGTTGAAACAATGTTTTGTGAAGGGCGAGTAGTTGGTGGTTGGAGATTTCTTTGTCGTTGTCTAGTGCGGACGGAGGTGAGGAAGGGGAGGAAGGGAAGGGGCGTGCAGGGTACCCATGATTCTTGGTGGCTTAATGTGCTTAAGTGTATAAACAATTCTTGTGAAAGTCTCGTTGTTTTGGTTTTGAGTACACCTAGTGCTTCTATTAATTAAATTTTTGCTTATCTAAAAAAAAAATACTCTCTCTAATCTCTATTATAAGCAAAAGAAAATGCTTTGAGTACCCTTTTGAGGCTTCATAAGTTACTAGGGAAATACTTTGAGTACCCTTTTGAGACCGACAGCTCTTTGGGAAAAAAGAGGCACTCCTTTGAGACCAAGTGTGGCAATTTCATTGTTTGCATATAAGTGGATGACCCAAACAAAAGATGCTAGGGAATTTGGCTGTTGACATCTAACTTGTTGTTCTAGTACCACAAAACTGATATTTTCTCCACATAAAGCTCAACAGAAAAGTTTCTTAAGCTGAGAAGAAAATGTTGTTGGATACCGCCAGATCATTTCTAATTCATGTGCTAAGCCGATAATTTTCATTCAAAGATTTGCCAAATAAATTGTATGTTTTGCTTGAGAACAAGCAAGGATTTAAGCATGGGGGAGTTTGATAAGTCATAATTTAGAGTTTTTTTAGTATTTGAATTAAATAAAATTTGTGGAATTTTAGTTCTATTTTGGAGCTATTTTACTACAAAATGTTAGTTTTGTGTTTTCAGGATTAAAGTGGAGAAAAAGAGAAATTTTGGATGAAAGAATAGCAAGGATCAAAAGATCATGAAAGGAGGAATAAGAAAATAAAAGAAAATAAAAAAGTCAGAAACCAAGCACGACCCGTGCGCCTTCAAAATCAGGACCAGTGCGACCTTCCTGCTACTCAAAATTCAGTAACAAAGCTGATCCCTTCTTCTTCTTAGTGGGTTTTTATGGCCATGATTGTGAATTTATGTGATTGTCTACTGATCCTAGGCTATATAAAGGCTCTCTCTCTTCACTTATAATGGAAACCTGATCACTTCCAAAATTACTCTAAAGTTTAATCTAAGTTTATGCAATTTTCTCTTCATCTTTTATTTCTTGTTTTAATTTTTCTGCACTTTAGTTTTCTGTTCTTATGTTCTGCACTTTATCTTCAGTCATTTACATTCTTGTCATTTACATTATGTCAATTATTATTCTTGCAATTTACTTTTCAATTATGAGTGAGTAGAAACTTGGTCTTGGGTTATTGAGAGTAATCCAATGATAGGTCCCTAGTAATTCCCAAGACTATTCTCCACTCCAAATTGTTTTATATTTCAATCTAATTTCATTGTCTTTCAAATCTTATTTTAAACATCAAACGAGGTACCGAGAGGTGAAGTTTGATGATGGAACTATGAAATTAGACAAGGGAATCAAAACATGAGAATAGTTTTGAAATTCTTGAGACATTATAAAGGTGTTATGCTTAATGGGTTTTGGTGACAATCAACCATGAGAATAGGCTTGATTGTTAGTTCAAAACACGCTCTTGTACTCTGAAAGGAGATATTAGTTATATTCGCTGCCTTGTCTTTGAAATATAATTTGGTGAATGGTCTAAAGAATTATTTTTGGTTCCTCATTGTTGTGATGAAACTATAACCCGAGATTATTTTAATTTTGAATTTTAGATAAAACAATCACTTCTTCTACTAAAATCATTCTTTTTAGCTAATCACCACTGAAAAAGAAATTGGTAATCACAAAAGTCTCTGTGGAATCGATACTTTTTATTACGCGATAGAACCGTGCACTTGCGGCCTATCAATATTTTTGATATTTATTGAAACAAAACATTTCTTGTTTTACTCCATCAATGTGTTTGTAGTTTGTAGTTAGGTCCCTACTGTTTATTTTTGTTAACGGCGTTAACTTAAGTTGAGGTGGATTTACAAGTGGCATTACACGTGACAATGTGGAATAGTGTGTTACTAAAAAAAATAACATGTTGACTGATATAGGATTTGAATTTGAACTTGCGACCTTAAAGTAGAAATACATACCACTAACACTGAACCAATTGATTATTTGAGTAAAGAAGACCAACAAAACATATTTATTACATAACTTTGAATCTCTTCATCTTCTTCACATCATCATCTTCAACCTATTAATACAAGAACCAAAATCTTCATCATCACAGATTCATCTTCTTCATTATCTTCATAAACGAAATCTAATTTAAATCACAGATTGTATTTGCGAGGGTCACTTTAAAAGTTTTTTTTACAGGGGGTAAATGGATAAACGTGATATTTGCGAAGGGTAAATAATATTCAAGCCTAGTAATAATAAATATGACAAACATTATCACACGTGAAGAAACATTTCTCAGTGTTAGCTCTTGTAGCTTTTCGGAGAGTTCAAGATTATCAAGAATGAGGCTCTCATGGAGCGTACTTGGAGCTTTCTTAGAGCTCTTGTAAGCTGCAAGGTTTTACTCCTCTCCAACATGGAGCTTCTTTACTCCCCCAAAACATGATTTTGTTTTCCACACAGTTAGCACTAAGCCATTTGTCAATGTAGCGAATGATTCGCTCTGTCTTCATCATAGTCAGCTTCCAAAACCTTGTCTGAAAGGTGATGAATTCACAATCCAACTTCCAGAAGATGGAGGATATCGAGCTGGTTTAGAAGGCTGCACTAGTGGAAAAAGGACATTAAATAGCAACATTTAGCATCGGTTGTTTGTACAACCGATGCTAAATATTGAACCGGTGGCATTTTTGCAATTAAAGCTATAACTTAAGTTTTGTGTTTGACATTTAGCATCGGTTATTTAAACAACCGATGCTAAATGTATATCTCAAACACATTTAGTATCAGGGTTTTAAACAACCGATACTAAAGGGACGTTTAATTTTTCCCAAATAGAACACGCTCTCTCAGTCTCTCACTCTCGCGCGTTCTCTCCCAAAAACCACGCTCTCGGTTTTGAAAGCAGTCACGATTCTTCTCACTTGTCCAAGCATACAATTTCTTCTTCTCTAGGATCGATTCTTCTTCTTCTTCTCTCTAGGATCGATTTCTTCTTCTCACTTCTCGGTTGTAGTTACAATTGTGTTCGGCTTTGTATGCTCTAGGATCGATTCTTCTTCTCACTTGTCCAAGCATGATTTGAACCCTAATCCTTTGAAATGATTTTAACCTGTGTACGATTAGAATCCTTTGATTGCGATTTGAACCTTACGGTTTTGATTTGACCCCTCGAACCCTAATTAGTGGAATTTGAATCCAGTACGATTTTTGGTTTGGTGTGTCTCTCGTTCTGGTCTTCCCATATTCAAAGAAGGGTGTCTAATTTTCCTCAGTACGATTTGGGTTATTTTGGTTTGTATGACTTGTTTTTTGTGGTTGTTGGAAACTAACCTTATTTCCTTTAAGCTTGTATGAGTTGTTTTCACCTGATTTGTTTTTTATGGTTTTTCAAGGTTGTATGAGTTGTTTGCAGAAGCCTAAGGCTGCAGTTAAATTGTTTGAATAAGCCCTTTGACAAAAGCATTCAGGTTCTTTTTTTAACTATTTATATTCATATGACTCTAAGTACTTAACTTAAGGCTCCTAGTCTAGTGATAAGAGCAACATGAGATATAAGTTGAGGTTGAAAATTATATCTTGTGAATGATGGATGATGCTTACGATTCTTGTTTTGTTTAAAACTTAGGAGCTGGATTAATTCAAGAAGTTGGATGAAAATGTAATAATAGTAGATTTACAATGCGGAAGCTAAAAAATCCCCATTCCAGTTGCAAAAAGAGCTATTTTTGAGCATCTGATAGGAACAATACAAGGAGGTTCCTATCATATTTGGTAATGAAATTACTAAAGGGATGAACCTTGGTCTACCCATTTTTGTCATTTGCATAAGTTTAATTATACTTTAAATTTTCTTTTAGTAGAATGGTTCTAAGCAGATATTGAAGTAGTCATACCAAGTTCTTAGAGAGCGTGCATCATGATAATGCTTGGATTGGATTAATTGGATTGCTATTGATGTCGTTCTGTCTTAGAGAGCATGCATCATGATCATGCTTGTATTGCTTTGCTTCGAGAATCATATGTGAGAATATATATGTCTTCTTCTCTTTTTTGGTTTTGTCTTGTCTATCTATTTGTTTGTTTACGAGTAGTGCTCTTCCTCTTCTAGTTTCATAGTGGGTGAGATATTGGTACTTATATAGTTTCTGCAGTTGTAGCATATTGTTTTAGCATTTATGATAGGATGTCATGTTTTTTCCATCATCCTTGTCTTGAATGATTAACCATTGAGGTTGGTACAATATTATTTAGTTTATGTTGTTGAGATTGAATATGGTTAGCTACTGTGTATCTCTTGAAATAAATATTGTTAAAGTTAGATCTGTTTTTCATCTTCCATAGATTACTATTCTATAATTCCAATAATAGTAATACTGCAAAATCTCTTTTGATACAAGGTTGAATACTGTGTTACGTCCTTGTAAGTTGTAGTTGTTAAGGGGAAAAATGAATGCATTAGCAACTACCAACAGGAACTTTAAATTGACATTAGTTATGAATAATGTTACATGAAAATACAGGTTGAATGTACCATACCTAGAGACGACGACACACTGCAATCTTATATTGGATTCAGAGTTCAACATGATAATGCGGAGGCCCTATGAAAGGAGGAATCAGATACCAACCTGAGGTTATTACAAATTTTGATTATGTTATTTTTACTATATATTTGACTTCAATTTGTACTAATGTGATTTTTGGAATTCGATATTATCTTACTCTATGGTTTTGTATACGAGACCATGTTATTTTTCCGGCTACTACTTTGTAGTAGTGATTGGAAAAACTATAAAAAGTACTTATATGTGCTTGTCATTTCATTGCAATTTTCATTTAATTGACAACAAAAAATTCTTCATAAACCATTCACTTTTCTATTTATTCTTTTTTTTCAAACTAGGATCTTCGTGGATCTCTAGGTAGAAATGCAGCTACTGGACGAGGGACTCTTTGCAGCAGAGGCTTTGCTTAATGACTATGGGGGAAGAGTACATCCAGTGATGGCGTATTATTCTACCGGGTTTATTTTATGAAATTACACCATTCTCTGTCTTTTTCAGTGGGTCTTGGTTGCTTTCTGGCAGTGGCTAGGATGCTTTTAATTGATTGTGAGTAAAACAAGAATGACCGCTCTTTGGCAATATCAAGTATGGCTAAGATGATTTCTCCTCCTTTTTTTGTCATAGAGATATTTATTTGTTTTGATTGTTGTGTCTCTAGCATTTTGTGCTTATCAAGTTTGTTCGAACTTTTTGCAAGTGTTATTCTATGCTGCAGAGACTAGCATGGAATTCGATACGATGCTATGCTTTTTCCATTTACTCCAATTAACTACAACCAATAATAAACCCATGTACTTGATGTTGTATGCATTTAATATAGCTTTCAGTATTGGGTATTCGTATTTATCCATTGAGGTGGTTGTAGACCATTCTATTACTGAGCTTGATCTGTAAGGTCTCTATAAATACCGATCACTTCACTAGTAACAAAATCATTTCTATCATATCAAGTAAACATTCTTGATTCATTCCTATCATATCGAGACAACATTCTTTAGTTCATTCCTTTCAAATTCTCTCATACCTAAACTTCAAGTATTTTATGACATTATCTTGAAATAGCGATGTAGATCTATCTTCGATTTAAATTTTGCAATATAGAATTAAATCTACAACTTGTTGATATGGCATGCTTTTATGAAGTTGTGTGTTATAATACATCAAATTTCTCCTTACTCTTATGCTCGCTCTGAATCTTTCAGTCTTTGGACTTCACCATCCAAACTTGTGGAAACAGGAGCGAGAGTGATGTTCTCTTGGCATTAGTCATTTTCTTTTCGGTATGTTTTGGTCAATCATGAGTATTGGAAATACAGGATTAAGCATATTAGATGGAAAATAACATTGAAGGTATGTGTTGTTTCTCTGTTGAAGTTGTTCAATTTATATTGTATGATACTTTTTTGTTTTTAAATTCTTTGGAATGTTCAAGATAAACTTAGGAGCTAAAACTAATTAAACATTTTTTGTGTGCGTAAAGCGAGTTAAGGGTTTCTCAAATTCTTCTCGTGGAGCTTCATCCGGCTTTCTTTCAATGGTTCTATATAGGTGGAGATAGTTGTGGATCGATTTGCTCAGTTTCCTACTTTTGGATTGCAAGCATGGAGAAACTCGTATGCTCCTTAAATTTTTGTTCTACTCTTATTATTGCAACTCTGAAATAATTATCCAATTGTCACTCTGATTAAAGCTCTTGAATTTGGCAGATTTTACTTTGATTTCAGTATGACTTATGTTGGAGCAGGAATGATTTGTTCACATCTTGTTAATTTATCCTTGCTTCTTGGTGCTGTGGTTTCATGGGGAATTATGTGGCCATTGATCAAAGGACTCAAAGGAGAATGGTTCCGTGAAGAGTCTTACTGGCCATAGAAGCATGAAGAGTCTTACTGGTTATAAGGTCTAAATTAGCTATAATTGTACATGTTAGACTTTGAATTGATTGTGTTCTTTGGCCTCCATTACCTCATGTAATTATATTTTATTTACTAGTTAAACCTTCCATATTGATTGTTGAACTCCACTCTGACGGCTACTGAGAGGACCATTTGCTGCATATTAGAGAACAATCAAAAGGATGATGGGGTAGAGATACCAGAAGTCCTCAAGCCATTTATGGGTGGAAAGACTTTCCTGCCTTTTAAGAACCAACCAAATAATGAAGCCAAGGGGACGAAATCAAAGGCGTAATTGCATTATTTTTAGTCTCAATGTTATTTATGAAGAGTTAATTCAGAACTGTAGGTTATGACCACTGTTATGATGTTTCATATCACATGCACCATTTGTAGAATTTATATACTAAGTATTTCGGTTTATAACATTTGTATTGTAAGATATTAAATTTCAATAGAAGTTGAAATATTTTTATGAATTCATTATGAGTCGCTTTGTGGAGATAATTTTGTGAATTTGAAATTTATAAATTGGTCAATTGATATCTATTAATTAATATCTATATATGCAGTGTGTGTGTGGTAAGATGTGAATTGAGAATTTTTTTTTAAAAAAGTAGACTTTTAGTATCGGTTATTTAAATTAACTGATACTAAAAGTGACATTTAGTATCGGTTATTTAAATAACCGATGCTAACTGTCATTTTTTAGACAACAAACACAATGTTGAAAAGACATTTAGTATCGGTTATTTAAATAATCGATGCTAAATGTAAATGTCACTTTTTTTAGTATCGGTTAATTTAAATAACCGATACTAAATGTCATTTTTTAGACAGCAAACACAATGTTGAAAAGACATTTAGTATCGGTTATTTAAATAACCGATACTAAAAGTGACTTTTAGTATCGGTTATTTAACCGATACTAAATGTCATACATTTAGTATCGGTCGAATTAGTATCGACAGATAACCGATACTAAATGTGCAAAATAACCGATACTAAATGTGCAAAATAACCGATACTAAATGTCTTTTCTGCACTAGTGCTGCAAGAACGACCTTCATCAAAACCCTGACCCCCAAATTGAGAAATTGAAGAACTTCATACATTCATATAGCAACAGAGGGATTGATTATTTAAGGCACATGCAGGAATCCCTAACCCCCAAATCATACATTTGGAATTAATAGAAACCCATATTTAACATCATGAAAGAGAAACTTCACTTACTTGTAAAAAGAATGCAAGATTGAGAACCATAACAAAGAAGAAGAAAACGTAACTAAGAGAGAAAGAACTGTTTCGTGCGTTTGTGCATGTGAGAGAGAAAAGATGTGTGCGTGAGTGAAAAATGCGTGCCTGAGGTTTTAGTGTAACGGATCTTTTTGTTTTTTTTTTTTTAAAAAAAACTTAGGTAAAAGTCAACTACATCCAACTAACAAGGAAAGAGTTAGCTATCCATTTCCATGGAAGCTTTATAAAGATACAAGAGAAAGAGATGAAGAACAATCAATGATTACCACTTTTTCAAGCTTCCCTATATTAGAGGATTCGGTTCTGTACTACTTTATGTTATGTAATCTTTGGTCTATTTCTGTTACAGTTAGTTATTAGATTAGTTATCAGTTAGTTAGGTTAGTTGTGATCAGTTATAACTGATCTTATTCTCTCTCTATCTGTATCAGTCTATATAAGACAAACAACTGTACACATTGTAACAGTGAAGAAAGTAAATTCAATATACAGAGATATTATTTTTCAATGACTCTTAGAATTCTAACATGGTATCAGTAGCGTTTCGCACCACAAGCGTGGCATGCGATCCTGATCGGTAACTGCTCGGTAAATGCTTCCGCTTCCATCCCACGGTGGTTTCATCGCTGTTCTGCGTCTTCGTCTTTCCTTTTCCTTCGTTTTCTTTTTCGTATTTTCGCTTTTTCTTCGTTATTTCTTCTCTGTTTTTCGTTTTCTTGCAAGATGACAGAACCTCATACTACTATGTTACCATCCATTAAACCGTTTAAATCGTTTCAGTATCAAGTAACTGAAAAATTGACAGGAGATAATCTTCCATTGTGGCTACAAAGAAATTGAGCTGTGTTACGTGCACACAAACTCCATCGATATTGTGTGTCACCTCAAATTCCTCCAAGATATATTGATGAAAATCATAGGCTTGCAGATATAGAGAATCCTGCATATGTGGAATGGGAATTGCAGGATCAGTTATTACTTGCCTGGCTTCAGTCATCACTCTCCCCATCAATTCTTGCAAAAGTGATTGGCTGTAGGTACTCCTTTGAGCTATGGGAAAAGATTCATTCACATTCCTTGGCCAAGACCAAAGCTCAAGCACGACAATTGCGTGCAGACCTTCTCAACATCAAGAAAGGATCTAAGTCCATTACTGAGTTCTTTGCTATCATTAAATCCATCACTGATGCGTTAAGATCCATAGGCGAAACTGTTAGCAATCAAGAACAATATGATGCGGTTCTTCGTGGCTTACCTCCTGAATTTGAAACAATTACAACCCTTTTAGCTACCAAGGCTGAATGGTTTGAGTTTGAAGAGCTTGAAGCTCTTCTTCTTGCCCATGAAAGTCGTTTATCTCATATGACAGAGGCCTCTCAAGCAGTTGCAACCTTGAATCTAACTCATACGCAACATGGTTCACAAGTTTCTGCTCATAGCAGTGCCAATCAAGAGGTTTCTTCCACTCATGCTCAAGCAAATTACACTGCTCAGAAGGGTAATTTTCGTGGAGGACGAAATGGTGGTAGATCTAATCGTGGAGGCAGAAATGGCAAGGGTGGTCGATCAAATGTTCAGTGTCAGGTTTGCTCCAGATATGGACATGATGCATCTGTGTGTTATCATAGATACACAGCTCCTGTCATGCCCACTCTACCAAAGACTCCGCCTTCAATAATTCATATATCAATTATCTTCGCCGTGGTATACTCCACCTACTCCTACCGCAAATGCTACCTTCTCGCCGTCTCCAGTTACAATGAATGCTCCTTTATGGCCTACTCCTACTGCTAATGTCATTGCTTGGCATAGTCCTGCTGTTCCATCTATGATGCCTTCTGTTTACCCTTTACCTCCGCAAGCTTATCTTTCACACACAGGCCTTCCTTTGCCACAAGCAATCGGGTTGGGTGACTCTGCGCCTCCCATCACATGAGCAAAGATTCCTCCAAATCCCGCTAATGCAAGCGATTGCATGCAGGCGACAGACCATGTTTTCTTAGGAAATGGAACAGGTTTGCCTATTCATTCCATAAGTTCTGAGACTATACCATCCCCTATTAATCCTAAACATTTACTTCACTACAAAAACATATTATATGTACCTCAACTCAATAAAAATTTGCTTAGCATTAAGAAATTCGTGACTGATAATGATGCATCTTTCCAATTTCACCCTAACTATTGTTTGGCAAAATCACAGGTTGATGGTTCAATCCTCCTCAAGGGACAAGGCACAAAGGATGGTTTATATCATCTACCAGGAACACATTCTGCAGCTCTTAGTTCTAATTCTAGTAGTCCTCAATCTAATGTCACAGTAGCCTCTACACTTCACAATGTATCCTCACACACTATGTCCACTGGTGCCTTGTGGCACAACAGATTAGGTCACCCACATCTCAATGTTTTAAATAGTGTGTTAACTTCTTGTAATAAACCCACCATTGGTATTAATAAACGAGAATTTTGTGTAGCATGTTGCATGGGCAAGCTTCATAGACTTCCCTCTAATCTTTCTGATTCTGTCTATAATTCTCCTTTGGAATTGATTTATCAGGATTTACTGGCCCCCGCCCGATGCTTTCATCTATGGGTTACAAGTTCTATATTTCATTTGTGGATGCCTATAGTAGATATACTTGGATATATTTTTTAAAACAAAAATCTGAGGCTCTTCCTACTTTCAAAACTTTCAAGACATTGGTTGAAAATCAATTTAATTGCACAATCAAATCTTTTCAAACTGATTGGGGGGGAGAATTCCGATCTTTTAATCAATATCTTGAGTCTTTTGGAATTGTTCATCGTCTTATTTGCCCTCATACACACCATCAAAATGGTGTCATTGAGAGGAAACATAGACATATTGTTGATATGGGGCTTTCTTTACTTTCTCAAGCATCTATGCCAATTCATTTTTGGGATCATGCATTTCATACAGCTGTGCATTTAATTAATAGACTCCCTTCCCCTTATCATAAGAATGCTATTCCTTATACTACCTTATATCACAAGAAACCTGATTTTGATTTTTTAAAAGTATTTGGATGTTCATGCTTTCCTCTTCTTAGGCCATACATAAATTTGAATTTAGGTCTGCAGAGTGTTTGTTCCTGGGGTACTCTCCTAGTCACAAAGGGTACAAGTGCCTTGATCCTAATGGTAGGTTGTTCATTTCAAAAGATGTAATTTTTAATGAAAATGCTTTTCCTTATCAGTCATTATTTTCAGCAAAAAAATCTGGCAGTCAATCATCCTCTTGCCCTCTCCCACCTCTTCACCTTTTCAATGTTGCACCTGCACTCAACCAGCCCGTACCACCACCTTCTCCACCTCAGCCTGATATTTCACCTCCACCAACTACTCCACAGCCCTATGTACCTCCCACACCTCTTTCATCAGAACATTCTGCCAGCCAAACATCTCTACCTTCCACTGCTTCGAGTACTATTGATCCTAACTCTGAATATGGGTCTCTTCCTACCTCCCCAAACAACTTAGCCATCCTTCCCTCACCTGTTCCTGCTCCTAATATTCATCCTCACAACATTCACCCTATGATAACTCGTGCCAAAGATGGTATAGTGCAACCTAGAATTCATCCTACTCTACTTATGACTACAGCTGAACCTCAGAATGTTGCTCAGGCTCTCTCATCTACTCACTGGAAAGCAGCAATGCAGGCTGAATTTGATGCTCTTTTGGCAAATAACACTTGGTCTTTGGCTCCTCTTCCTCATGGCAAGAAGGCTATTGGCTAGTAAGTGGGTTTTCCGAATTAAAGAGAATCCTGATGGCTCTATAAATAGATACAAAGCTCGTTTAGTCGCCAAAGGTTTCAATCAAAAGCTTGGTTGTGATTACTCCGAGACATTCGCCCCGGTTATCAAGCCTATCACCGTGAGGATAATTCTTACCTTGGCTATTACTTATGGTTGGGATCTTAAGCAAATTGACATCAACAATGCCTTTCTTCATGGCATTCTTGAAGAAGAAGTATACATGGCACAACCTGCTGGCTTTGAGCAAGGCAACAAAAATCTAGTTTGTAAGCTCAACAAAGCTATCTACGGCCTCAAACAAGCACCACGCGCCTGGTATGATAGGTTGACATCTACATTATTGCACCTTGGCTTTGTTAAGAGCAAATGTGACCCGTCTCTACTTGTTTATCATCAAGGTAATTGCTGCCTATATGCCCTCATCTATGTTGATGATATCATATTGACTGGTTCTTCTTCCTCTGCTCTCCAACGTCTCATCACAACTCTCACTGCCAGCTTTGCACTAAAGCAATTCACTGCCCTTGATTACTTCCTAGGAATTGAAGTAACTAGACTCAAAACTGGTTCCTTATTACTCACTCAATCCAAGTATATTAGGGAGGTTCTTCAGAGGGCTGGTATGGATCAAGCCAAGAGCATCTCTACACCCTTACCTGCCAAGTTAAAGCTCTCTAAGTTTGGTTCAGATTATTTTTCTGATCCTACTCTCTATAGATCCATTGTTGGAGCTTTACAATATGTTACTATAACTAGACCTGAAATTGGTTTTGCAGTGAACAAGTGTTGTCAATTCTTAGCCCAACCTCTTGATAGTCATTGGTGTGCTGTCAAGAGAATACTTCGTTATCTCAAAGGGACTGTTGATCATGGCTTGTTACTTCAATCTGCCTCTAGACAGAATCCTCTCCCCTTGCAAGCTTATTGTGATGCTGACTGGGCCAGTGATGTGGATGATAGGAGGTCCACATCTGGGGCATGTATTTTTCTTGGTCCTAACTTAATATCTTGGTGGTCGAAGAAACAACATATTGTTGCTAGGTCCAGTGCTGAGGCAGAGTATAGAAGCCTTGCTCTTGCTACTTCAGAACTTGTCTGGTTTCAGTCTCTTCTTAATGAGTTACATGTGCCTCATACCACTCCCATTGTTTACTGTGATAACCTAAGTGTTGTTGCACTCAGTCATAATCCTGTGCTCCACTCTAGAACAAAGCACATGGAGCTGGATTTATACTTTGTTCGTGAGAAAGTGCTCAGCAAGCAGCTTGTGGTCTGTCATGTTCCTGCCGAGGCTCAACTGGCCGATGTTCTCACCAAACCTTTGCCTAAAATTGCCTTCTGCAACCTTCGAAGCAAGCTCAATGTCTCCAGCACTTCATTGCTCTCCCCTTGATCTTGAGGGGGAGTATTAGAGGATTCGGTTCTGTACTAATTTATGTTATGTAATCTTTAGTCTATTTCTGTTACAGTTAGTTATTAGATTAGTTATCAGTTAGTTAGGTTAGTTGTGATCAGTTATAACTGATCTTATTCTCTCTCTATCTGTATCAGTCTATATAAGACAAACAACTGTTCACATTGTAACAGTGAAGAAAGTAAATTCAATATACAGAGATATTATTTTTCAATGACTCTTAGAATTCTAACACCCTATGATCAAAATCCACTTATTTTTTGCCTTGGTTTGTGCCCTATTCTCTCCTCCTCTTAAGATATCTGAATATGTGAAAAAGAAGCTAAACAATCCTTTTATAGCAGCTGAAAAGTGAATAGATTCGTAACCTCATCAAAATGGCGTGTTGGACACCACTTTGGTTGCTGGACGAGTCCTTTGTATTTTAGTTTTCCCGCTCATGAAGAAACCTCAGTTTGCTGGACACGATAGGGCTTGCTGGACGAGCCCTTCATAAAACAGTTTTTCCGCACATGAAGAAAGCTAGTATTGTTGGACAATGTTTAGGTTATTACTGGACAAGGGAGGATTTTCTGCACTTGATGAGTTTCTGTCCCTCATCTTGCTGGACACTGTTTAGCTTGCTAGACTAGGGAGGATTTCCTGCACTTAAAGAAAATGTCTTCTTTTCTCATGATGAACTTTACTCTTCCTTCTTATCACAACTTTATTTGGATTCTTTTCACAATTCTTACACTTCAATTCTCATCTATTTAACACAACAAAAAGGGATTAAAATGCAACACAAAATCTTAAATCTAAACCTATAGTTGCTAAATTAAAATTTGGTGAAATCAAACTCTTTTTGGGGTAAAACATATTCAATTTATATAAAATGACTCAATAAGTGCCAATATTTAAAATCAAAAAGTAATTATCAGTGGCACTTATCAAATTCTCCCCAACTTAGAACTTTGTTTGTCCTCAAACAAAAGTCCTATTCAAAAAGTATTTCCAACACTTGCATAATTGGAACCAAAAGATAATTCAACAATTAATGATGATGGTTTTCAATCAATCAAGGCTCATTTCAAGAAAAAATCTCGTCCACATCCTTTTTGTAAGTGAAAACAACCAATTCAATGAAGATTTATGATGCTCACAGCTAACAGAACCAATCAAAATACAATCGATGCATCATCATGTAAGTTAGCCTGTTATACAATCAATTGTCTTTCAATCAGGAACAACACATTTCTCACTAGATAGTGTACGGTTCTCTCAACTAACCAGATAGGAGTAATTCTCTCACATCATTCACTGAGTCATTTCAATCAATTTTTTTACCTGTCTCACAAGTCAATGCATCAGTCAATTCAAATCATGGATCACTAGGATCTTTTCAGGGTTGTAATGAGGCTGGGCTACAAACAGTCTTGGTTTTTCTGGATATTAAAATACACTTTAGGATTAAAAGAGCAACCAAGAATTCTACTCACTATTTACTATTTACATACTAATTCCAATCACTCAAATATTATACAAATATACTAAAAATAACATATATGTCTTTTTGTATTTCTTTTTCCTTTCATTTTTTTCTTTCACTCTTTTTTTTCTTTTTCTTTTTTGAAATCATAAAAGATCATCAACCTTCTTTTGAATAAAGCAATTTTTTTATATATACACAAATAGTGTCCTAAAACTCTTTTATGTCACACTAAACTTTCTCCCAAACTTAGCATAAACTATAAACTATTACCTAAAAGGTTGCTCTCTTATCCTAAAGCATAGGGTAAGGAGTTTTTTTTTTTCAATTCACAAGTTTGATGGTTCGGTTTCAAGAAAGAAATTTTCTTTTAACGCTCAAAGTTTGTTAAGCAAAGGATATTAAATATCATTTGGTTGGCTTTTTGGCTTAGTGGGTTTGTAGAAATGAACTTCCCTGACCCTTTCCATGTATCATTGACCCGTGCAATAGCACGAGACTCAAACAAAATCAATTTCTATAAAACAATCAAGATTTATAATATGTGTTTGTGTTTCACTCATTCACACAAAATATGCATGTCCTGTTTTCAACAAATTCATGTCATTCCTATTTAAAATGCACTTTTGATAATTCCTATTTAGACAAACAACTAACTGAACTCAACCAAAAATCTCAATATTTAAAGGCTTAAATATATGATACCCTCTGGCAAATATACTTATTATCCATTTACACATTGTAAAAATAAAACTCTTAAAAAGACCTTGCAAATAATAAGTGTTTCTAGTTACCCCTCACTAAGGGTGAACAGTAAACGATTTATATTTTTGGGGGTAATAAAGTAAATGGTTTATACCTATTATACACTTAACGCTGTCAACATAATCTAACTGCAGGGGGTAACTGTAAACGATTTATATTTGCAAGGTCTTTTTTAAAAAAATTATTTTTAGAGGGAGGTAAATAGATAATGGGTATATATTACATGAGGGTAACATATATTTAAACATATTTTAAACTATGATTTCACATCCTATAAAATTCCGAATTTTATCATATTTTCACAAAACTTATAAATAGGCATCATAAACTCCTAAATATCTAAATATTTAATGAAAATTTAGATTTGTTTATTAATTGTAGAAATAGTTAAACCTCAATTATTTTTATCTCTTTCATAGGATCAACATATACTATGAACAAACCGTCAAAACACATACTCCCTCTGTTGCAAATTGTTTGTTGTTTTAGCAAAACTAATTTTTCTCAAATTGATTGTTGTTTTAGATTTCCAACGAAACTTTTAATGTTCTTTTACACTTATATTCTTATTAATTATGATAATTTTTTACCTCTAATAAAAGATTAAGATTTATCTAAGTAGAGAGATAAAGAGTTAAATGGTACTAAATTAGATAACACTTTTTATAGAATCTAGATATTTAATCATTTTTCTTAAAGGATGTACCAAAACTTTAAACTGCAAACAAAATGAGACGGAAGAGTAGTTCCTTTCATTGTTATAATAATAATAAAAAAACAGTCAAAACATAGTGATGATGGTCAAACTATATATGTTAAAGGAGATTTTTCATGATGTCCTATGCCTAGCTAGTGTTATTATTACACACTCAACGTACTCCCGTACAAATTTTATTCTTCAAAGTATTAAAATATTAGTTAAATATATGGAATAATGCTGAGTAGGTCAAAATAGTTTCTTGACAGTCAAAGAAAAACAGGCTATTTCATAGAAGTGATCATTTCATGTAAGTTAGCCCTACCAAAAGAATAGGGTTTTGTATTTAAAAATCATTTTTAGCTTCCATTAAATTAAATCAATTATATTCAAAAATGTTAAAATTTGAAATGTATCATCTATTCATTTTTATCCAGTATAAATTTTATATTTTTTTAATGGATATATTATATACCTTGAGAAAACCTTAAGGAATATGGTCGTACATTTAATTTGCAGGTAGGGATGCTCATTAGGGATGGCAAAATGGGCTGGCCTGGCCCAGCCCGACCCGTTTTGCCTTCGGCCCGCTAAAAACGGGGCGGGGTGAGTTGGCCCGCCAAAAAATGCGAGTTCAAAAGACTGGCCCGGCCCGCTAAGTGATGAAATTTGAGTTGGTTGGTGATCCGGCCGATTTTTTTTTTTTTTTCAATGTTTTTGAACAAAAAACTTATATGTTTTTAACATTTCAATTTTAATAGGATTTTTCACGTTCTTTTTAAAATAGATTTTTTTATAAAGCATTTTTAACAAATTTTTACTTTAAAAACTCTTGATATATGCAAAATAAAAGTATAAAACAATAATAGCATTGGAATTACTAGGATTAACTATATAGCAACTAAAAGTATAAAACAATAATATCATTGGTAATAGGAATGCTTAATAAGTCTCGAGCCATTTTTGAAAGTTCTGAAAATCTTTGTCTAGTGTTCTTCCACCATTGTAGTACATCCAAATGTTCCGAGTAATTAATCAAGACTCAACGTTGGAGATAGTCATGTGAGTATAATAGTAGCCGGTACAATTGGTTATGTTGCACCAGAATATGGACAAACATGGCATGCAACAACAAAAGGTGATGTTTATAGTTTTGGTGTATTGGATATGAATGAGGGTTAATTACAATAAACAAAGATCCACCCTTAGAAAATAATCAACTAATTAAAGCTGATATCACAAATTCACTCCAAAGAACCAATCTATGGTCCATATTCTCTAACTTGCAAGAAGCTACATCTTGCAGTCACATTTTCAATCTCATAGAACCCACGAATAGTAAAACGGTAGATTTGCAAGAAACCACTAGGCTTATCAGATTTTTTTTACCATTAAGTAACCAAACAGATACAACAGAAACAGAAATGCATAAACTAACCAAACTTCTCTAACAAAAAAGCAGTAAACAATGTATGGACTTTTAAAGTATTTTTTTTATTTAAAAAAAACGGGCTGGCGGGCTGACCCGGCCCGTTATTGCTCTAGCCCGCGGTTTTTTCTTTTTGGCGGGGCGGGCTCAGCGGGTCAGCGGTCCCAATACTCCAGCCCGGCCCGCCTTTTTTTGGCGGGTCAACGGGCCGGCCCGACGGGCCAAACCCGTATTGCCATCCCTAATGCTCATGGTTGTTTAAAACTATTCAATCCATAACCAAATAAAAATCATTTAATGTAATCAGATTTTGAAACCCAAATAGCGTCTTGACCAGTGTGTTATGAAAAAACCTTGTTTAAATATTAAAATACAATTGCGAGTTTAAAACTAAATTAAATTGTACAAACATAATCCAAGTAAATTGTTCCATACACATATATATTCTATAGTCATAATTTTAAGTAGAAAGTTAAAAAAAAACATAATATGCATAATCCAAATATAGAAAACATAACTTCAACTCATCCTTCAACTAATTATCTAAGTTAATGAAAATAAGATGATTAGTGTTTCCTTGATGTGCATGTTGGTGAGAAAATTCCATTTGAAGGAGTGGTGGTTGGTTACGCATCACACGACGACGGTGATCAAAAATATCTCTCAAAATAATTAACATGAATTTTGAAGGGACCTTGAGAGAGATATCTGATTTCAAAAAGGGTAGAACCTTGAAGGAGCAAAAGCTTCATTATAACAGCAATCAGACATAATATCCAGTATGTAACAATCTTAAAATTTTCATATCAAAACAGCTCATTTAAGGGTGTTAATTGAAAATTAAAAATAATAAGACATAATCATGTCATTGAGCTAGAATTGAACACTATAAAAATGGCTGATTATTAATACCGCGATAATTTTGTCAACTTGGTAGCAAGCTTTGAGATTTTCTGCATATGATGGATTTGGCTATGTAAGAAGAGACAAGAAGATAGTTGGAGAAAGAGATGTGTCATGAACTAGCTTCCACATAACAGTGATGCAGTAATCTGTGAACCGTACTAATAATTTCGAATTCTTTGATAGACTTTTAGTATAGAGATCATTTAGTAAGATTTCTTCAGAATATAATACCAGATTTGATCGATGCTCATCTTTGCAGCAAACTTTAGTAGAAATATTTCTCGTACATAAGCTGATACGCGGTTGATTTAAGGGAAAAAAATAAATATGAACTTGTTCTGTACCTTGCTTCCGGGTCGGTCTGGGACTGCAATTGGTAGTGCTCCTAGACGGGTCGGATCTCCGTGTGATTGAACGAGAGGGGGATACCTACAAAGACACTCTGACGCTCAAATCAGTAGAGAATCGTGGAGTATGCCGGGTGAAGGAATGCATACCTCATGTGGCTAATGAAAGCCAGTATTTATAGAGTTCAGGTGATAGCTCTGAGTCGTTAGATCGCTTGGGAGGATCTGAACGGCCGTGGCATAATGGATCCAATGATATGGGCTGATCTAGGCCCAAATTGCGCATGGACCTCATGGTCCAAAGTGGAGTGTTGCATCGTGGACCTGGGTCCTCAGTAATTGGGTCGACTCGGGTCCAGTTCGCTTAGTGGGCCTCGTGGCCTAATCCAGAACAGAACTAAATATATGGTTTGAAGTCATTGAAGTAAAAAAATGGTCTTTAAGTCATTGACTAGAAAATTAAAGTTGAATTACCAAAAAAAACTTTTCTTATTTGGATTAGATGAAAAAGAGGGAAGACAGAAAAAGAAGAGAGAGTGAGGGAAGAAAGAAAAAGAGCGGTATTGCGACTCTCTATACTGAAAAGACACGACTCTTTTTCCCTTAATCTTCTCTACGCCTCTTTCAAATTCTTTTCAGAGGGGGATACCAGGGGTGCTCTTTTTCCTCGGGTCTTTTTTCCACGACTCTTTTTCCCTTAAGAGGCGTAGAGAAGATTAAGGGAAAAAGAGTCGTGTCTTTTCGTATAGAGAGTCGCAATACCCCAGGAAGGCACTAGGCTAGTTACACCGAACTCAAACATACAAAAGGGTTTCCCCACAATCAGAAATCTTAAGAGCGGTATTGCGACTCTCTATACTTATGAACCTATTCCATGTTTTAGACTTAAAATGGTTAATAACCACCTGTTGATTAAATACTTGACCTCTGAAAAGAGTTTGATTTCGATGAAACCAAATGCACCACGTGACAGCCATCTAGAACAAGTACTTTAATTTACAAGCCTTCTTGGATTCAAACTACAGTTCATGAGTCTGGAAATGCGCTTAACACCCATCAAAGAATTTGAAACCGCAATGCCCAGCCAATTATGAACAGCAAGCCAAACTAGCCCGACACACCTGCACAAGAAAAATAAATGGAAAATAGACTCATCCTGCTCAAAACAAAAAGGGCATCACGACTAATGAGGGTCATTGATAATGCCCTTAGAGATAAGGGAATTGCGAGTTGGAAGCTTCCCCAGCAACAATCTCCAATGAAACCCTCCTTAGTGGGAATAGATAGCTGCCACATATCAACAAGACCACTCTAGATATCACTAACCAATCCATCTTGCTGCATCAAGTTCATCAAAAGCACGTAACAATATTTAACAGAAAAAGAATGGAGATTTTCAAGTCTCCACGGCCAACGATCTTGCTCAGAGTTGTCGGGTTGAAACAGAAGTAAAGTGGCCATAAGCAAATCCTTCTCAACCGTCAACTTAGCAGACAAGTAACGACCCCAATCGAGATTCCAACACCAAGTGTTATCAAGCCAATACCCGTGTTCCAAAATGCTACCGTGTATAAACTTAGCCACTTCAAAAAGACTAGGAAACAAAACCTTAAAAGTCTCATTGTTGGCCCACTTGTGCCACCAAAAGGAAATCAAACTCTCCTTCCCCAACATTGGCCTGAGCCCTGATTCAAAGGCACCCTGCCACGGATGATTTCCATCTTCCAAAAGTAATAATTCCCTCCACCATAAAGAATCCTTAGTTCCACCTCTTGACAAAAATAACCTCGTGAAAAAATGCCTCAAATCACCATACCTGTGTGAAAGAAGCTGCCACCAACTAGCACTATGTCGTTAAAATGATTTTTGTTGCTATAGCGCTCTGAACTGACTTGGTGTGTGTGTATGGGTTTTTGTCAGCCATAACGAGCTACTAGCATATAGCTAACCATCGTAAGATTGGCCAAGATCAACGTACAATAATGTTTACCAACCCTAAAATCCAGGAAAATCGCTATATAACGCCCACTAGCACGAAAAGTGGGTAGAAAACCTCTGCTTCCTATTTTCAGGCGCCTTGACCACATTACCGCTCCATGTCTCAACATATTACCTCATGTGCTTTGCTTACTTGCTCCCGAAATAACTCCTTTGTATCAGCCATGGTATCCTCAGCTACAAAATCATTAGAACTTAAGCTAGTAACCCCTCAGGTGAACTATTCCTTGGCCGAGCTATTTAGCCTCGACAAGCAGAACCATTCTCTTCTATAGATTCTACTTAAGAGTAGCCATCTTCGCCTTCTTCGACAATGATTTCTTCCTTAGACACTAGTTAGCCTCACAACAAATTGAACCTCATCAAAATTGATGATCTTCAGCTAATCAAAACTCACCAGCTTAACCTTGGGTAAAACATAGGCGTTTTTTCTTCAAAAGAGGCTCACCTCATTGATTACAATCTTCTAAGGCTATCAATCATCTCTTTTGTGGTTACTCTTTCTGAAATATATGATAAGATTATTGAAGGAGTAGTAGAAATATAGGCTATTATGTAGCCCTTTGGCCAATGATTTGAACATATCGACCCATGTAGACTCGGTTGAGCCTCCGCCTCGACTAAGTTCTCCCCTCGGTCAACAACTTAACAATTTTTGGGCGTTATACAAAAAAAATGCATTTTGAATTTTATCACATTGAATTTCTTTGTTTATAGAACTTCATTTACTCATTATATCTTTATTTACTTATGTTAAGAGTCTCACATCAGATGTGATATGACATGAAAAATAGTTTATAAGTGGGAGACATCCCTCACCTTACAAGCCGATTTTGTGGGGTTCTATTAGCCTTTAATTTAACCACATTATAAAATGGTATCAGAGTCTATCTAAGATTCGTTGGGCCACCACTTGTCGGGCCACTCGAGTCACGCCCCAGATGTCTATTCCTAAGCGTGAGGGATGTGTGTTAAGAGTCTCACATTAGGACCATGATTCACGGGAGTCACTGCCGTCAACTACTCTACTAACCATTAGATCCACTCAGTTTAATATCATGGCCCTTGAATTATTTGGTATTAAAAAAATAGAAATAATTGAAAGAGGAGAGAGATAGATAGAGATAACTGCCGAGAATCAGTATCCACCACATCAAATGTGACATGACATGAAAAAGAGTTTATAAGTAGGAGATATCACTCACCTTACAAGTCGGTTTTGTGAGGTTGAGTTAGACTTTAACCTCGTTCTAATAACTTAACCCAATACTGTGGGTGTTTTTTTTTTGTTCCAAATATACTGTGAGTGTTCAACTTCTTAAATTGAATTTTATACTCTATTTGCAGTTGCATATATACTTATACTGCCCAGAGTAAAAGCCCAAAAGAGAGAGTGACGTATTTCACTGCATCCCTATCTGCATGCCATGCACCCACACAGAGACAAATTCTCTCTCTATTTCTGAATAACCAGCAAAATAGCCTTATTTTCCACCATGACATCAAAAGCACTTCAGAGCACTCAGAGTTTTATTTATGTGTTACTAGAACCTATGAATGAAAGTGTAGTAGCTTACTTTAATTCACCCACTTTTCTGCAAATAAACCAAACATTCGGATATATGTAAGTTATTTTTGTTAATTTATAACATATCCCTTTGACTCACCTAGCTAGTCTCACTAGCTACCTACCTCATCTCTCTCAATAATTTCTCACTGTCTCAAGCAGTTCTTCAAGTAGTTCAGTTGAGGTTAATCACTGTTTGTAACTAACACTCACTCACTCACTCTCTGGCTTTCAAGAATACTACATATGTTGCTGTTTCTATTCAAGAAGTTCTTCTTTCAGGTAAACTTTTATTGACTTCTAAGTTCTTACTCTTTTGGTAATTCTCCCCCCTCCCCTCATTTTATTAAAATGGAGAGTGAAGAGAGTCTACACCCATTACATAGTCTCAAAATAGTCATATATTAGTAAGTATGGAAAAATAACCAAAAGGCTCCATGTGGTTTTGGGCCTCCAGATCAATGAATAGCAGAAAACCACACGACCAATATAACTTCTATAACTTGGAGATACACTCTAAAGACTCCACACACCATTCATACACAAATACACTGTCTCGATTTAGACCTAACCAAAAGCCACTTCTATGAATACAATTTAATTACAAAAAAGGTCGGGTCTAGGATTTTGTTCTGTACCATGCAGTGTGTAGAGACTGCAGTTGGTAGGTGCTCCGACTGTCCAACTTGCGTTCAAAGTGATTCGGGAGTGGGGGGTTACTTGCGAAGCCACTCCGACGCTCAAGTCAGTATTGAGAATAGTGTTGCAAGAAAGGATAGAGCATGTACCTTTTGTGCCTATGCAAGCCAATATTTATATGGATCCAAATCAGCTCTGAGTCGTTGGATCGAGTGCATTTGAGTCATTGATAGTGGGCTTTGGAAATGAACCCTAGTTATTGGGCTGATCTATGTCTATTTCTCCTAATAGGCCTCGTGGCCTAGTCCAGAACATATTCTAATGGGGTTCTATCTCTGTCATTGTGATGTTGAGCTTATTTTTTCTTTGTTTCATGCAAAAGTATAAATGGCTGAAAACAAGATGGCACTCATTCACATTTAGATAGATGATGTTAGCTATTTTGTATTGCTTTTTCTACATATATGACTGTTTCAGATTACTATTTTCTTTTGAGCATTTGTCAACTTCAGCTGCTGTATTTGTTTTGTGGAAAATGATTACACAATTTCAAGCCTTTCTCATGAACACCCTTTTGTTCCATAATAGTGTTTGATGCATGACCTGTCATTTTCTTAGTTTCGAAAAGGAATCTATTTCTAGAGCTTACTCATGTTCTTTTTATATCTTTTGTTCTTTATTTTGTTTGTATATTATGATACATAAAAATTTTCATCTGCTATAACACTTTGACCTATTTAGAATATGATCAGAATGAGAAAAGAAAAGGAAACCAAGAAACAAAACCATTGAGATTAGACTATGAAAGCTCCAGAAAAAGAGACAAAGAAGAGTTTGTAAGAGCGATAATTGGTTGTGATCTTATCTTAAGGTCTTGAGTTCGAGTCTTAAATGTGATAAAAAATTTATTGGGAAAGAAAAACTACACGAACCGACAAAGTCGAGTAAACAAAAGACTAATGAACTGATAAAAATTTAATTACCAGTAAAGTCAATAAATATTGCGAACCAATAATACGTTAAAAAAAATGAATAACTCAATAGATTCATAGATTTGAAAATGGTTTATAGATTCGTACTATCACACTTGTGGAAAGTATCTTTGCTTTATTACTGATATGACATGATTATATTGTCTTATTACTCCACTACAACTTTCCAATTACTTAATTATCTTTTCTTTCATCACTTTTCAGTTTGAAGATGCCTTTCAAAATAAACTTTTCAGCTTGAACATATAATGAAGCAGAGGTGGAAGCAAACTAGGTAAAAAGATCACTGCCATTTTATTTTTCATCTTTTTATTAATTATATTTTGGAAGACTTTTGTTCAAAGGGTAAATGTTTTTTGGAACAGAAATTTTGTTGTCTGAATTGATTTTTGTTGCAAGTACTTTGAAGGCACCTTTATGACTTGGAATGCTGTGAGATGAAAGCACTTTGAAGGTATGTCCCATCTTCAAACATACTAAATTTTTCCTTGCACTGAATTGTATGCTTATGAGACTATTTGACACACACATATAGCCTATAAGGTGAGAATTAATGTTTATGGTGAGAAATGACAACTCTTAATTATAACTATTAGATTAAAATTAACGGTTTTGATTACGTCACTAATTACAAGTTCTCGTATTATTGTTTTCTTATTAATTAAAGATCACATAAGACCTTTTATTTAATGACATAATTTGAGTCATTAATTTTAATCTAACGTTTATAATTCACGTGCCCCTTCGCTAAAAGCTGCCAGGAGCCTCTCTTTGTCCGTATCAATTTTTGGGCACCAGCAATATTCACTCCCCGCCCTCGTCAGCCCCGGATGTCACATTTATCATAATAAATAAACATCAATTCTCACTTGATACACTCCTCTCTCTCTCTCTCTCTCTCTCTCTCTCTCTCTCTCTCTCTCTCTCTCTCTCTCTCTCTCTCTCTCTCTCTCTCTCTCTCTCTCTCTCTCTCTCTCTCTCTCTCTCTCTCTCTCTCTCTCTCTCTCTCTCTCTCTATATATATATATATATATATATATATATATATATATATATATATATATTCCACATAGACATGTCCACGATCTAGAACACCAATTTGAGAAGCTATAACCAGAGTCCGTATTCCCTTTAATGAAAACCACCCCTATGATACAATTTTTATTTATGATACTAACATGTTGCATTCGACTTTCTTCCTTGAAAGTGACCGAGTAGTAGTTACCCACACTATGTAGATAATTTTCCTAACTCTTTTCCCTTCAAATCTACTGTAAAAAATGATCAACGCCATTGGACTGCAAGCCCATTTGTCATCCAAAATCTTGATCCTCGTGGTTGCCAACCTCGCGTCTAACAATGTTAGAGAGCTGATTAACATTCCCATTGACATTAACGTCAAACGCTAGTAAGTCTCTCCACCGTAATGAGATGGAGAATGGTTGTGGTATTGGTTGTGGATGCGACGAGGTTGCTGGATATTAATTAGAAAAAGGACCAGAGTTGCTCTTAGGAGTGATTAGGTTATTGTCATTGATAAACTTGTTCAGTTAGAAGAGAATGATATAAAGGAGAAGGAAGCAAGAGGTATAGGGAATGGTGGTCACCAATGATTGTGGGATCCATTAATATTAGGGGTATGGGGAGAGGGTGAAGAGAGGAGGATATTAGGAATTTAATTCGGGAAAAAAATTCAGATTTTTTTGCAATTCAAGAGACAAAACGGGAAATTGTTGATGATAGGTTTTGTCGATCCCTCTGAGGTAATGATGATTGTGCGTGGTGCTTATCCCTTCCGTTGTGAATAGTGAGGGTATCCTTTTGATTTGGGATAGTTCTTGTGGTCGAAGTGTGTTTGCTTTTGTAGGATATGGCTTTGTTGGTGTGTGTTTGGATTGGGGTGCAAATGCAACTCGGTGCTTTGTGGTGAATTACTACTATAGGTGTGGTATCTCTGTTAAAAGAAGGATGTGTGGGGGGACTAGTAACGTCCAAGGGGGCTTCGGGGGATATTTGGTGATTTCTAGGTGATTTTAATGTTGTTAGTTCTCTTTGGGAGATGCAAGGCATTGGTGGTCTTGCTATATCTAGTGATGATGTGGAGTGTTGGGAGTTCGGGGGTTTCTAGAGGATATGCACTGGTTGATCTCCATCTTCCGGGTCGAAATTCACTTGATTCCGACCTAATGGGCCAGCTATGAGTAGCGGATCAGATTACTCTCTCGAGAGGGGGTTGTTGCGAGAGTAGTAGGCCCCCCTTCGAAGTGGACACTCCAAAGGATGTATGAGATCATTGTCCACTTGTCATCAGATACTCCAATCTATTATGGGTCAGAAACCTTTAAGGTTTAACAATCACTAGCTGCAGCATAAGGAGTGTAAGGTTATTGTATCCATTCTTTGGACCATCCATTCCTTGTCAGGTTGGATGGGTTATATTCTGAAGGAGAAGCTGAAGTTCTCAAACAGGTACTAAAGCGGTGGGACATGGAGGTGTTTGGAGATGTTATGTGAAGATACAGATCTTGGTGGATGAGATATTGACAACTAATGTGAAATGGGAGAAAATGGGTCTGAGGAGGGCGGGGACATCCGGGGCTGAGGAGGGCGGGGAGTGATCGCCGGTGCCCAAAAAGGTGGCATGGCAAAGAGCGGCTCTGGCGGCTTCAGCGGCGGGCGCGTGAATGAACCGAATACGCACCGGAATGAGAGGGATCCTGAGGCTGTGCAGGTATGGGACTGTACAGTTGAAGGAAGGCTTAGAACAATTGATTTGAACTACCTATACCAACAAGATGCATCTTCTTTTCGGGAGCCCATCCCATAAGAACTCCATAGTTAAGCGTGCTTGGCTTGGAGTAGTAGTGGGATGGGTGACCTTCCGAAGTTTTTCCGGAAAGCATGCAAGTGAGGACAAAGCATGCCGAAAAGACTCATGTTGGTTCGTGGGGCGATCAGCGCTTCTGAAGCGATGCAGGATGTTACAAATGGTATCGTGAGCGCAGACCTCTCCCAAGACGGTGTGGTTCGAGGACGAACGGCTTTAAGCCGGTGGGCATGTGACATCCGGCCGAGGAGGAGGGGGAGTGATCGCCGGTGCCCAAAAAGGTGGCATGGCAAAGAGCGGCTCTGGCACTTCAAGCGGCGGGCGCGTGAATGAACCGAATACGCACCGGAATGAGAGGATCCCGAGGGCGTGCGGTATGGGATCGCATGCTGATTGAAGGAAGGCTTAAAAGAATTGATTTGAACTACCTATACCAACAAGATGCATCTTCTTCGGGAGCCCATCCCATAAGAACTCCATAGTTAAGCGTGCTTGGCTTGGAGTAGTAGTGCTGGATGGGTGACCTTCTCGAAGTTTTCAGGAAAGCATGCAAGTGAGGACAAAGCATGCTTTGAAAAGACTCATGTTGGTTCTTGTGGGCAGTCAACAGTTCTAGAAGCAGTCTGGGATGTTACAAATCTATGTAACACCCCGATTCTACCCCATTTATTTATTTAATTATCAGAGTGTGAAAAGAACAACCAAAGATGCATCGGGGCGTTACACATCAACATTTAAACTCAACATTTAAACGACATTAATAGTCAAATTTGGTCTTTCATTAAGACGATTTAATAAGTACGTAGCACAACTCAAAATTCATCACAACGCAAGCGGAATATAATGATCTATCACATGCATAATCTCAACTAACAACTTAGTGTAAAATACACTTCATATAAAACAATAACGCAAATAGAATGATAGTCTAAAGTAAAAACAAAGAAAATCAACGGTGTTCGTCTATCCCCGTGTGCTACGATATCGAGCGACTCGACATCGACTCTAAATAGGAAGGAGAGAAGGTCCTTCACACACGACTACTCGCATGTCACCCACGTAGGGGTAACATTAAAAGCAGAGAAAGGGTGAGTCCAACAACATAAAGGATTATATGATAAGTAATATGTAAGGTCTCAAAGAACTATAAGTACTAGTCATAACAACGCATAAGAGCAATCATCACAACAAAGACAACAAGCAATACATTTAAACTACGACGCCAATCAACAACAACTCGACATGAAACTATGTATGAAATGCAACCCACAACACGGGTATATGCATGTGGTACCATTCAACATAAAAATGACCTTTGTGGCTTCAACTTCAACACTTTGAGCAGAGCTCCAAGACCGCAACCTTCAACACACGGTATGCATATGCCATGCGATGGGACTCATGAACAACGCAACAAGAACAACGACATACGGACCCTTCCAACAACAACAACAACTTAAATAAAGGTCTCATGGACCCACAAAGAATAACAACTGGTTTGGTCTCACCGACCCAACAACAACAACAACAACTTAAATAAAGGTCTCATGGACCCACACAACAACAACAACAAAACTTAATATTTACTCTTTTCACTACAAAAGCAACAACACAATACGCTCATCCACATTTAAGCACAACAATTCAAAATGACCCAAACACAACACAAAGTGGCACCAAACAACACCTATTGGTGCCCTACGGTAACTGGGCAACTCGGGTGCCACAAACAACAACAAAGAGGCACTGGCAAGAACTCGTTGCGCCAGTGGCGCCAAAATTCCAAAGACGATGGCGCTAGAAGAAACTTGGCCGCACTAGGCGCCAAAAAAACCTAGCATGATGGCGCTGGCGGCAAAGAATTGGCGCACTAGAGGCGCCTAAAACCCAAGACTTTAGCGCTGGCAAGAACTTGGCGCGCATCAGGCGCCTAAACCTAGCACTTTGGCGCTGGCAAAGAACCGCCGCACTGTGGCGCCTAAACTCCCAAAGAATGTGGCGCCTAGCAAGATTGCTTTGATCGCACTCAGGCGCGTAAACCTCGCAATATGGCGCTAGAAGACTTTGATCGCGCCCGGGCGCTGAATCTCGCAAAGTGGCGCAGTAAGAACTTCGATTGCGCCATGGCGCCAAAACCAAAGAACTTAACCAAAGACTTGGCGCTGGCAAGAACCTTGTTGCGCCAAGGCGCCAAAACAACGAGCCAAATGGGCGCCAAAGAACCTTGTTGCGCCATGGCGCCAATTCCTAACACAATGGCGCTAGTGGCGCTAAGTCCCCATTCCTCGATTTTTACCAATTCTCAAGCAAACAAAGCAATATTCAACAACAATTAAAACATCAAACAACAAATTGGCAATTCATACACACACCTAACATGTTTCTAAGGTTTATTCATGCATAACATCAAACACATTAAGGGCACAATTTCAACAACAACCTCTCTCACATGGTTAATCAATTTCCAACAAAACCAACAACAAATTCTCATCATAATTTAGTTCTACAACTACTCGTAATCCTAACTAGCATAATAGTTTCCAAATTCCCACATAACCCCATCATATAAACCCTTAGGTAGTTTAACCCCCTTACCTTTGAAACTAGATGAAGATGAAGCTCTCCTTAGAATTCCCAATGAATTTCAAGCAATGGAAACTCCTCTCCTTCAATCGCACCTCCGTTCCTCTTCTCTCTCACGAACCGCGTTTCTTCCCCTTCTTTCCTTCCTCTTCTCACCGCCGCGCACTCTCTCTGTTTCTCTTCTCCTTTCTATTTTTTTTTCTTTCTTTGTTTGTTTTGTTTAGGACTACTAACCTAGGTGTAGTATTTGGGCTCATGTTAATGGGCCCTTTTACACCCCTCCTCATTACTCCAACCATCTCCTATCATAACAAAACACACATTTATTTACTTCATATAATTAGATCAATAGATATTAGAATAATTTAATTAAAATAATTAATTAAATTATTTTGGGGTGTTACAACTCTCCCCCACTTAGAATTTTTCGTCCTCGAAAACATACCTGATTCAAACAACTCCGGATACGACTCCCGCATCTTATCCTCTAGTTCCCATGTCAGGCTTTCACCGGCGGCTCCAACCCAAACAACCTTCACCGGTTTGATCTCTCCTTACCTCGTAAGGTCTTCACCTCACGATCCTCAATTAAATGCATGCATAGTCTCCACGGTGAGATTATCCCGCACTTCCACATCATCTATTTGAATCACATGAGACGGATCCGCAATATACTTAGAAGTTGCGACACGTGGAACACGCCGTGCAAGTTCGAAAGATTGGGCGCAAGGCCACCCGATATGCAACACTCCCAATTCTTTCCGTAATTTGATACGGCCCAATGAAACGAGGAGTCAACTTTTTCGATTTCAATAGCACGCCAACACGAGTCATAGGTGTGACCCTCAAGAACACATGGTCACCCGCTTTCAAACTCTAAGTCCTTCCTTCTCTTATCATGATAGCTTTTTCGTCTACACTGCATGAGGCTTTCATTTTCTCTTGAATCATCTTCACCTTCTCTCGTGGTCTCACGCACAATCTCCGGGCCTAACACCACACTTTCCCCGATTCATACCAACACACAGCATGCGTTCGCACCTCCTACCATATAATGCCTCGAAAGGCGCCATCCCAATACTTGCATGAAAACTATTGTTATAAGTGAATTCAATCAACGGCAAATGGGAATCCCACGAACCTCCTTGTTCAAGGACGCAAGCCCTCAAGAAGTCCTCTAGTGACCGGATAGTCCTCTCCGTCCGCCGCCGTCGCCCTGGGATGGTAAGCGGAACTCAATCTCAATTTAGAACCCAATGCCTCTTGCAAGCTCTTCCAAAACTCGAAGTAAATCTAGTGGTCTCGATCGACACGATACTCGAAGCGGACACCATGCGACTTTACAATTGTCTTAACATAGATATCCGCCAACTTCTGAATGGGTAAGTCATATTAATCGGCAAAAAGTGAGCAGATTTCGTCACCTATCAACAATAACCCATATAGCATCAAATCCTTTTCACGTATTCGCAATCCGCTTACAAAATCCATAGAGATACTATCCCACTTCCATTAGGTACATCCAATGGTCGATCAACCCCGCCGGCTTCGATGCTCTACCTTAGATTTTCGACACGTCAAACAAGCATACACAAATTGGGCTACATCACGCTTCTGCCGGGCCACCAAAACAGCCTTCTTCAAATCTTGGTACATCTTTGTGGCTCCCGGGTGGATACTCATTTTACTTGATGACCCTCTTCCGAATTGATTTCTTAATCTCCTCATCATCGGGGATACAAATCCTCCTCGGTATCTCAACACATCTTGCGCATCTAACTCATAATCTTTAACCTCGAGTGATCAATCCCCACCGCCAATTCAACTAGTTTAATGTCTTGCTTTTGAGCCTCCCGAATAACATCTAAAAATTCGTTATGGATTTTCAACATTCCCAACCGTACACTCTTAGGCGCCACCTCGCAGATCAAACTCAAATCCCAAACCGCTTCAATCAATTCGAGCTCTTTCACCATCAATGCATACATGAAGGGACTTCCTACTCAAGGCATCGGCTACAACATTAGCCTTCCCGGATGGTAATTCAAACTAAAGTCATAGTCTTTCAACAATTCCAACCACCTCCTTTGTCTCATATTCGGTTCCTTCCGGTCAAACAAATCATCGCAACCCTTATGATCACCGAACACCTCAAACTTAGAACCATACAAATAAGTGCCTCCATATCTTCAAAGTAAAGACGATTGCCGCAAGCTCCAAGTCATGAGTAGGGTAGTTCTTCTCATGAACTCTCAACCGCCTAGACGCATAGGCTACTACCTTACCTTCTTGCAAGAGTACACCTCCCAAACCCATCTTGGAAGCATCACAATACACCACACGAACGGTCGATCCGGGAAATGTGCAATACCAAAATAGGAGATGTTGTCAACCTCCGCTTCAACTCATTGAAGCTCTCTTCACACCGTGCATCCCAAACGAAGGCCTTTCCTTACACGCGTCGGTTGAGTCAACGGAAGGGCTAGCTTAGAGAAACCCTCAATAAACCTCCCGTAGTACCCACCAACCCCAAGAAACTTCGATCGATCCACCGACTTTGGGCTCTCCCATTGCAACACAAAGATCAACCTTGGGTGGATCTACACGCCTATACCATCACCGGAAATTACATGGCCCGAGAAAACTCACTTTGTTCAACGTAACTCGTGACTTTGACAACTTCGCATAGAGCTTCTTTTCCTTTAACACCTCTAGCACTAACCTCAAGTGTTCTGCGCGTGTCTCTCTTACGTCTTGGAATACACCAAAATATCATCTATAAATACCACCACAAAACGATCCAAGTGACTATGGAAGGTACGGTTCATGTACTCCATAAACACTCCGGTGCGTTGGTAACACCAAACGGCATTACAAGATATTCATAGTGCCCATATCTAGTTCCGAAAGTCGTCTTACGAACGCCTTCATCTTTCACCTTGATTTGGTGATAGCCCGACCTCAAGTCGATCTTACTAAACACTTTAGCACCCACCGGTGGTCCATCAAGTCATCAATTTCTGGAGTGGGTACTTGTTCTTGATCGTTACTTTGTTCAACTGTCTATAGTCCACGCAAAGTCTCATGCTTCCATCCTTCTTCTTCACTAGCAACACAGCGCGCTCCCCAAGGCGACACACTAGCCGAATGAACTTCTTCTCAAGTAACTCTTCTAGTTGTTTCTTTAACTCGAGATAATTCGGATGTCGACATCCCCAGGCGCCATAGACATAGACACGCCTGCGTGCGGTGCAAGGTCAATAGTAAATTCAACCTCCTCTCCCGTGGAACACTCGGAATCTCATCGGGAATACTTCCTAAACTCGCACACTACCTTCAACCCTTCAATGACATCTTGACTCTCAATGCATGCAGACGCCATCAAAGCAAATAGATGAATTTCTTCCTCATTATCCTACGCGAATTGACCCGAGGCAAAGAACACGCATTCTTCCTCTTGGGAGGAAGGAAGTCTCTGATTTTCTAAAGTAGTTGATATGCACATGGTTATCAACTAACCATCCATACCAAGAATAACGTCCATTCCCTCCAAAGGTAAACAAATAAGGTCAACAAAGAAAATCTTCACAAGGCCGACAGAGGACACTTAGCACACACTAGGGATGTAGTTACCGAACCCTTAGCTGGAGTATCAATAACCATCTCCCTCATCATAGAAGACAAATCAAGATTCAATTTTTCAGCACACAATTTGGCAATGAATGAATGAGTAGCACCAGTGTCTACTATAGCAATTACAGGAGTACCATAAATAAAACAAGTACCTCGAATCTCGTTAGCATCCTCGGATCCTGCCAAGGCAAACACTTTTCCCCTAGCCTTCTCTTTCTTGGGTTTGGAGCATTTGGTACTAATGTGCCCCGCTTCCCCACAGTTGAAGCATATCATATCCTTTTGATCACACTCCGACATCCTATGACCCTCTTCCCACAATGGAGACATCTTTGTACCTCGGGCTTACACTCAAAACTCTTGTGACCCGCTCTTCCCACACTTGTAGCACACAATGGCGCGCGGGCGTCTCCCACTTAGTTTCCTACAAGAACAACCTACACTTACCTTACCAAATCGTAACCTCATATGGCTTTCCTCTAAACTGAGTGTTCCTTTTCTCTTTCACAGCCTTGTACGCAGCAGTGCTATCTTCTTCATAAATTCTACATTTGTCGACCAGATTGGCAAAAACTCGAATCTCCTGATACCCGATGGCCTTCTTTATGTCAGGGCGCAGGCCACTCTCAAACTTCACACACTTAGAGAATTCAGAATCGGCTTCATTGGCATAGTAAGGACAAAATTTGGCCAACTCCTCAAATTTGGCGGCATACTCAGCTACTGTCTTATTTCCCTGTTTCAACTCCAGGAACTCCACTTCCTTCTTAGCTCGCACATCCTCAGGGTAATACTTTCTCTTGAACTCTCTTGTGAAAACCTCCTAAGTAACTTCCTCACCAGCGCCTTCCAACCTTCGCGACATTCCCAACCACACGATCGTCGCCTTCCTCCCAAAGATATGGGTCCCCAACTTCACTTTTCAAAGAAGCGGTAGCACTCCATGACATCAAGATCCGCTCTATCTCCTTTAACTGTGCCAAGGCCCCATCGGTCATACCGACCCTTGAAGGTGGGTGGGTTTTCCTCCGAACGCGTTGGTAAGTTGCGAGCATTCACATTAGCAGCAGCGTGTTGATTCCCGACTTGGGCTATGGCTTGCAGAGCAGCAGCCAAAGCAACATCATCGCGTCTTGCCATCGAATCGAACTCTACACAAGGGAACACAATTAGATACAACAGATACAACACTTAGACACTTGGTCGGACAGACCAAACTTTTGCTCTGATACCACTATGTAACACCCCGATTCTACCCCATTTATTTATTTAATTATCGAGTGTGAAAAGAACAACCAAAGATGCATCGGAGCGTTACACATCAACATTTAAACTCAACATTTAAACGACATTAATAGTCAAATTTGGTCTTTCATTAAGACGGCGAATAATAAGCACGTAGCACAACTCAAAATTCATCACAACGCAATGGAATATAATGATCTATCACATGCATAATCTCAACCAACAACTTAGTGTAAAATACACTTCATATAAAACAATAACGCAAATAGAATGATAGTCTAAAGTAAAAACAGCCAAAATCAACAAAGTGTTCGCCTATCCCCGTGTGCTACGTATCGAGCGACTCGATAATCGACTCTAAATAGGAAGGAGAGAAGGTCCTTCACACACGACTACTGCATGTCACCCACGTAGGGGTAACATTAAAAAACAGAGAAAGGGTGAGTCCAACAACATAAAGGATTATATGATAAGTAATATGTAAGGTCTCAAAGAACTATAAGTACTAGTCATAACAACGTGCAAGAGCAATCATCACAACAAAGACAACAAGCAATACATTTAAACTACGACGCCAATCAACAAAGAACTCGACATGAAACTATGTATGAAATGCAACCCCACAACGGGTATATGCATGTGGTACCATTCAACATAAAACGACCTTTGTGGCTTCAACTTCAACACTTTGAGCAGAGCTCCAAGACCGCAGCCTTCAACACGGGGTATGCATATGCCATGCGATGGGACTCATGAACAACGCAACAAGAACAACGACACGGACCTTCAACAACAACAACAACTTAAATAAAGGTCTCATGGACCCACAAAGAACAACAACCTGGTTTGGTCTCGCAGACCCAACAACAACAACAACAACTTAAATAAAGGTCTCATGGACCCACACAACAACAACACAAAGAACTTAATATTTACTCTTTTTCATTTACAAAAGCAACAACACAATACGTTCATCCACATTTAAGCACAACAATTCAAAATGACCCAAACACAACACAAAGTGGCACCAAACAACACCTATTGGTGCCCTACGGTAACTGGGCAACTCGGGTGCCACAAACAACAACAAAGAGGCACTGGCAAAGAACTCCGTTGCGCGCCAGGCGCCAAAATTCCAAAGACGATGGCGCTAGAAGAACTTGGCCGCACTAGGCGCTAAAAACCTAGCACGATGGCGCTGGCAAAGAATTTGGCCGCACTAGTGGCGCTAAAAGCCAAAGACTTTAGCGCTGGCAAAGAATTTGGCTGCACTGTGGCGCCTAAACCTAGCACTTTGGCGCTGGCAAGAACTTGCCGCACTCAGGCGCCTAAACTCAAAGAATGTGGCGCCTAGCGAGACTTTGATCGCACTCAGGCGCCGTAAACCCCGCAATATGGCGCGCTAGTAGCACTTTGATCGCGCTGTGGCGCCAGAATCCCTGCAAAGTGGCGCCAGCAAGAACTTCGGTTGCGCCATGGCGCCAAAACCAAGAACCTTAACAAAGACTTGGCGCTGGCAAGAACCTTGTTGCGCGCAAGGCGCCAAAACAAGAGCAAATGGCGCCAGCAAAGAACCTTGTTGCGCCATGGCGCCCAATTCCTAGCACAATGGCGCCTAGTGGCGCCTAAGTCCCCATCCCTCGATTTTTTTACCAATTCTCAGCAGCCAGCAATATTCAACAACAATTAAAACACTGAAACAACAAATTGGCAATTCATACACACACCTAACATGTTTCTAAGGTTTATTCATGCATAACATCAAACACATTAAGGGCACAATTTCAACAACAACCTCTCTCACATGGTTAATCAATTTCCAACAAAACCAACAACAATTCTCATCATAATTTAGTTCTACAACTACTCAGAATCCTAACTAGCATAATAGTTTCCAAATTCCCACATAACCCCATCATATAAACCCTTAGGTAGTTTAACCCCCCCTAACCTTTGAAACTAGATGAAGATGAAGCTCTCCTTAAATTCCCAATGAATTTCAGCAATGGAAACTCCCTCTCCTTCAATCGCAGCCTCCGTTCCTCTTCTCTCTCACGAACCGCGTTTCTTCTCCTTCTTTCCTTCCTCTTCTCACCGCCGCGCACTCTCTCTGTTTCTCTTCTCCTTTCTATTTTTTTTTCTTTCTTTGTTTGTTTTGTTTAGGACTACTAACCTAGGTGTAGTATTTGGGCTCATGTTAATGGGCCCTTTTTACACCCCCTCCTCATTACTCCAACCATCTCCTATCATAACAAAACACACATTTATTTACTTCATATAATTAGATCAATAGATATTAGAATAATTTAATTAAAATAATTAATTAAATTATTTTGGGGTGTTACAACTCTCCCCCACTTAGAATTTTTCGTCCTCGAAAACATACCTGATTCAAACAACTCCGGATACGACTCCCGCATCTTATCCTCTAGTTCCCATGTCGCTTTCCTTGCCGCTTCCAACCCAAACAACCTTCACCAGTTTGATCTCCTTACCTCGTAAGGTCTTCACCTCACGATCCTCAATTCGTACAGGCATAGTCTCCACAGTGAGATTATCCCGCACTTCCACATCATCTATTTGAATCACATGAGACGGATCCGCAATATACTTCCGAAGTTGCGACACGTGGAACACGTCGTGCAAGTTCGAAAGATTGGGCGGCAAGGCCACCCGATATGCAACACTCCCAATTCTTTCCGTAATTTGATACGGCCCAATGAAACGAGGAGTCAACTTTTTCGATTTCAAATAAGACGCCCAACACTATCATAGGTGTGACCTCAAGAACACATGGTCACCCGCTTCAAACTCTAAGTCCTTCCTTCTCTTATCATGATAGCTTTTTTCGCATCACTCTGCGAGGCTTTCATTTTCTCTTGAATCATCTTCACCTTCTCTCGTGGTCTCACGCACAATCTCCGGCCTAACACCACACTTTCCCGATTCATACCAACACAAGGCGTTCGCACCTCCTACCATATAATGCCTCGAAAGGCGCCATCCCAATACTTGCATGAAAACTATTGTTATAAGTGAATTCAATCAACGGCAAATGGGAATCCCACGAACCTCCTTGTTCAAGGACGCAAGCCCTCAAGCAAGTCCTCTAGTGATCGGATAGTCCTCTCCGTCCGCCCGTCGATCCGGGATGGTAAGCGGAACTCAATCTCAATTTAGAACCCAATGCCTCTTCGTAAGCTCTTCCAAAACTCGAAGTAAATCTAGTGGTCTCGATCGGACACGATACTCGAAGGGACACCATGCGACTTTACAATTGTCTTAACATAGATATCTCGCCAACTTCGAACTGGGTAAGTCATATTAATCGGCAAAAAGTGAGCAGATTTCGTCGACTATCAACAATAACCCATATAGCATCAAATCCTTTCATTTGTATTCGCAATCCAGCTTACAAAATCCATAGAGATACTATCCCACTTCCATTCCGGACATCCAATGGTTGCATCAACCCACGGCCGATGCTCTACCTTAGATTTCGACACGTCAAACAAGCATACACAAATTGGGCTACATCACGCTTCAAGCGGGCCACCAAAACAAATTTCTTCAAATCTTGGTACATCTTTGTGGCTCCGGGTGGATACTCATTTTACTTCGATGACCTCTTCCGAATTGATTTCTTAATCTCCTCATCATCGGGGATACAAATCCTCCTCGGTATCTCAACACATCTTGCGCATCTAACTCATAATCTTTAACCTCGGAGTGATCAATCCCCACCGCCAATTCAACTAGTTTAATGTCTTGCTTTTGAGCCTCCCGAATAACATCTAAAAATTCGTTATGGATTTTCAACATTCCCAACCGTACACTCTTAGCGCCACCTCGCGGACCAAACTCAAATCCCGAAACCGCTCAATCAATTCGAGCTCTTTCACCATCAATGCATACATGAAGGGACTTCCTACTCAAGGCATCGGCTACAACATTAGCCTTCCCGGATGGTAATTCAAACTAAAGTCATAGTCTTTCAACAATTCCACCACCTCCTTTGTCTCATATTCGGTTCCTTCCGTCAAACAAATATCGCAACCCTTATGATCACCGAACACCTCAAACTTAGAACCATACAAATAAGGCCTCCATATCTTCAAAGTAAAGACGATTGCGCAAGCTCCAAGTCATGAGTAGGGTAGTTCTTCTCATGAACTCTCAACCGCCTAGACGCATAGGCTACTACCTTACCTTCTTGCATCAAGACACCTCCCAAACCCATCTTGGAAGCATCACAATACACCACGAGCGGTCGATCCGGAATGTGCAATACCAAAATAGGAGATGTTGTCAACCTCCGCTTCAACTCATGAAGCTCTCTTCACACCGTGCATCCCAAACGAAGGCCTTTCCTTACACGTCGGTTGAGTCAACGGAAGGGCTAGCTTAGAGAAACCCTCAATAAACCTCCCCGTAGTACCCACCAACCCCAAGAAACTTCGATCTCGCCACCGACTTTGGGCTCTCCCATTGCAACACAAAGATCAACCTTGGTCGGATCTACGCCTATACCATCACCGGAAATTACATGGCCCGAGAAAACTCACTTTGTTCAACCGTAACTCGTGACTTTGACAACTTCGATAGAGCTTCTTTTCCTTTAACACCTCTAGCACTAACCTCAAGTGTTCTGCGTGCTCCTCTTCTGTCTTGGAATACACCAAAATATCATCTATAAATACCACCACAAAACGATCCAAGTGACTATGGAAGGTACGGTTCATGTACTCCATAAACACTCCGGGTGCGTTGGTAACACCAAACGGCATTACAGTATATTCATAGTGCCCATATCTAGTTCTGAAAGCTGTCTTCTGAACGTCTTCATCTTTCACCTTGATTTGGTGATAGCCCGACCTCAAGTCGATCTTACTAAACACTTTAGCACCCACCAGCTGGTCCATCAAGTCATCAATTCTCGGGAGTGGGTACTTGTTCTTGATCGTTACTTTGTTCAACTGTCTATAGTCCACGCAAAGTCTCATGCTTCCATCCTTCTTCTTCACTAGCAACACAGGCGCTCCCCAAGGCGACACACTAGGCCGAATGAACTTCTTCTCAAGTAACTCTTCTAGTTGCTTTAACTCGAGATAATTCAGATGTCGACATCGATGCGGCGCCATAGACACCGCCTCTGCACTGGTGCAAGGTCAATAGTAAATTCAACTCCCTCTCCTGCGTGAACACTCGGAATCTCATCGGGAATACTTAGGAAACTCGTGACACTACCTTCAACCCTTCAATGACATCTTGACTCTCAAATGCACAGAGACGCCATCAAAGCAAATAGATGAATTTCTTCCTCATTATCCTACGCAATTGACCCGAGGCAAAGAAACCACGCATTCTTCCTCTTCGGGAGGAAGGAAGTCTACTGATTTTCTAAAGTAGTTGATATGCACATGGTTATCAACTAACCACCCATACCAAGAATAACGTCCATTCCTCCAAAGGTAAACAAATAAGGTCAACAAGAAAATCTCTCACAAGGCCGACAGAGGACACTTAGCACACACTAGGGATGTAGTTACCAACCCTTATTTGGAGTATCAATAACCATCTCCTCATCATAGAAGACAAATCAAGATTCAATTTTTCAAAGACACAATTTGGCAATGAATGAATGAGTAGCACCGATGTCTACTATAGCAATTACAGGAGTACCATAAATAAAACAAGTACCTCGAATCTCGTTAGCATCCTCTGATCCTGCCAAGGCAAACACTTTTCCCCTAGCCTTCTCTTTCTTGGGTTTGGAGCATTTGGTACTAATGTGCCCCGCCCCACAGTTGAAGCATATCATATCCTTTTGATCACACTCCGACATCCTATGACCCTCTTTCCCACAAGCGGAGACATCTTTGTACCTCGGGCTTACACTCAAAACTCTTGTGACCCGCCTTCCCACACTTGTAGCACACAATGGCGCGGGGTCTCCCCACTTAGTTTCCTACCAAAGAACAACCTTCGCTTACCACTTACTAAACAGAACCTCATATGGCTTTCCTCTAAACCGAGTGTTCCTTTTCTCTTTCACGACTTTGTACGCAGCAGTGCTATCTTCTTCATAAATTCTACATTTGTCGACAGATTGGCAAAAACTCGAATCTCCTGATACCCGATGGCCTTCTTTATGTCAGGGCGCAGGCCACTCTCAAACTTCACACACTTAGAGAATTCAGAATCGGCTTCATTGGCATAGTAAGGACAAAATTTGGCCAACTCCTCAAATTTGGCGGCATACTCACCATCGTCTTATTTCCTGCTTCAACTCAGAACTCCACTTCCTTCTTAGCTCGCACATCCTCGTGGTAATACTTTCTCTTGAACTCTCTTGTGAAAACCTCCTAAGTAACTTCCTCACGGCGCCTTCCAACCTTCGCGACATTCCCAACCATCGTCGCCTTCCTCTCCCAAGATATGGGTCCCCAACTTCACTTTTTCAAAGAAGAGTGCACTCCATGACATCAAGATCCGCTCTATCTCCTTTAACTGGGCCAAGGCCCCATCGGGTCATACCGACCCTTGAAGGTGGGTGGGTTTTCCTCCGAACGTTGGTAAGTTGCGAGCATTCACATTAGCAAAGCGGCGTGTTGATTCCCGGGCAGGCTTGGGCTATGGCTTGCAGAGAGCAAAGAACCAAAGCAACATCATCGCGTCTTGCCATCGAATCGAACTCTACACAAGGGAACACAATTAGATACAACAGATACAACACTTAGACACTTGGCCTGGACGGACCAAACTTTTGCTCTCGATACCACTATGTAACACCCCGATTCTACCCCATTTATTTATTTAATTATCGAGTGTGAAAAGAACAACCAAAGATGCATCGGAGCGTTACACATCAACATTTAAACTCAACATTTAAACGACATTAATAGTCAAATTTGGTCTTTCATTAAGACGACGAATAAGTACGTAGCACAACTCAAAATTCATCACAACGCAGCGGAATATAATGATCTATCACATGCATAATCTCAACCAACAACTTAGTGTAAAATACACTTCATATAAAACAATAACGCAAATAGAATGATAGTCTAAAGTAAAAACGCCAAAATCAACAAAGTGTTCGCCTATCCCCGTGTGCTACGTATCGAAGCGACTCGACATCGACTCTAAATAGGAAGGAGAGAAGGTCCTTCACACACGACTACCTGCATGTCACCCACGTAGGGGTAACATTAAAACAGAGAAAGGGTGAGTCCAACAACATAAAGGATTATATGATAAGTAATATGTAAGGTCTCAGCAACTATAAGTACTAGTCATAACAACGCATAAGAGCAATCATCATCAACAAAGACAACAAGCAATACATTTAAACTACGACGTCAATCAACAAAGAACTCGACATGAAACTATGTATGAAATGCAACCCACAACACGGGTATATGCATGTGGTACCATTCAACATAAAATGTAACCTTTGTGGCTTCAACTTCAACACTTTGAGCAGAGCTCCAAGACCGCAGACCTTCAACACGGGGTATGCATATGCCATGCGATGGGACTCATGAACAACGCAACAAGAACAACGACACGGACCCTTCAACAACAACAACAACTTAAATAAAGGTCTCATGGACCCACAAAGAACAACAACAACTGGTTTGGTCTCACCGACCCAACAACAACAACAACAACTTAAATAAAGGTCTCATGGACCCACAACAACAACAACAAAGAACTTAATATTTACTCTTTCACTACAAAAGCAACAACACAATACGCTCATCCACATTTAAGCACAACAATTCAAAATGACCCAAACACAACACAAAGTGGCACCAAACAACACCTATTGGTGCCCTACGGTGAACTTGGGCAACTCGGGTGCCACAAACAACAACAAAAAGAGGCACTGGCAAGAACTCGTGCGCGCTGTGGCGCCAAAATTCCAAAGACAAATGGCGCTAGCAAAGAACTTGGCTGCACTAGGCGCCAAAAACCTAGCACGATGGCGCTGGCAAAGAACTTGGCTGCACTAGTGGCGCCTAAAACCAAGACTTTAGCGCTGGCAAAGAATTTGGCCGCACTCAGGCGCCTAAACCTAGCACTTTGGCGCTGGCAAAGAACTTGCCGCACAGGCGCGCTAAACTCCAAGAATGTGGCGCTAGCAAGACTTTGATCGCACAGTGGCGCCGAAACCTCGCAATATGGCGCCTAGCAAAGACTTTGATCGCGCGCGAGGCGCTGAATCTCGCAAAGTGGCGCCAGCAAGAATCAGATTGCGCCATGGCGCCCAAACCAAAGAACCTTAACCAAAGAACTTGGCGCTGGCGGCAAGAACCTTGTTGCGCCAAGGCGCCAAGCAAAGAGCTAAATGGCGCCAGCAAGAACCTTGTTGCGCCATGGCGCCATTCTAGCACAATGGCGCTAAAGTGGCGCTAAGTCCCCATTCCTCGATTTTTACCAATTCTCAAGACGACAAAGAATATTCAACAACAATTAAAACATCAAACAACAAATTGGCAATTCATACACACACCTAACATGTTTCTAAGGTTTATTCATGCATAACATCAAACACATTAAGGGCACAATTTCAACAACAACCTCTCTCACATGGTTAATCAATTTCCAACAAAACCAACAACAAATTCTCATCATAATTTAGTTCTACAACTACTCAGAATCCTAACTAGCATAATAGTTTCCAAATTCCCACATAACCCCATCATATAAACCCTTAGGTAGTTTAACCCCCCTTACCTTTGAAACTAGATGAAGATGAAGCTCTCCTTAGAATTCCCAATGAATTTCAAAGAATGGAAACTCCTCTCCTTCAATCGTGACCTCCGCTCCTCTTCTCTCACGAACCGCGTTTCTTCTCCTTCTTTCCTTCCTCTTCTCACCGCCGCGCACTCTCTCTGTTTCTCTTCTCCTTTCTATTTTTTTTCTTTCTTTGTTTGTTTTGTTTAGGACTACTAACCTAGGTGTAGTATTTGGGCTCATGTTAATGGGCCCTTTTTACACCCCCTCCTCATTACTCCAACCATCTCCTATCATAACAAAACACACATTTATTTACTTCATATAATTAGATCAATAGATATTAGAATAATTTAATTAAAATAATTAATTAAATTATTTTGGGGTGTTACAACTCTCCCCCACTTAGAATTTTTCGTCCTCGAAAACATACCTGATTCAAACAACTCCGGATACGACTCCCGCATCTTATCCTCTAGTTCCCATGTCGCTTTCACTGCATTTGCTCCAACCCAAACAACCTTCACCGGTTTGATCTCCTTACTCGTAAGGTCTTCACCTCACGATCCTCAATTGCATGCATAGTCTCCACAAAGTGAGATTATCCCGCACTTCCACATCATCTATTTGAATCACATGAGACGGATCCGCAATATACTTCCGAAGTTGCGACACGTGGAACACGCCGCAAGTTCGAAAGATTCAGCGCGCAAGGCCACCCGATATGCAACACTCCCAATTCTTTCCGTAATTTGATACGCCCAATGAAACGAGGAGTCAACTTTTTCGATTTCAGCGCACGCCAACACTACCATAGGTGTGACCTCAAGAACACATGGTCACCCGCTTCAAACTCTAAGTCCTTCCTTCTCTTATCATGATAGCTTTTTTCGCCTCACTCTGCGAGGCTTTCATTTTCTCTTGAATCATCTTCACCTTCTCGTGGTCTCACGCACAATCTCCGGCCTAACACCACACTTTCCCCGATTCATACCAACACAAGGGCGCTCGCACCTCCTACCATATAATGCCTCGAAAGGCGCCATCCCAATACTTGCATGAAAACTATTGTTATAAGTGAATTCAATCAACGGCAAATGGGAATCCCACGAACCTCCTTGTTCAAGGACGCAAGCCCTCAAAGAAGTCCTCTAGTGATTGGATAGTCCTCTCCGTCGCGCCCGTCACCCTGGGGATGGTAAGCGGAACTCAATCTCAATTTAGAACCCAATGCCTCTTGCAAGCTCTTCCAAAACTCGAAGTAAATCTAGGGTCTCGATCGGACACGATACTCGAAGGGACACCATGCAAATTTTTACAATTGTCTTAACATAGATATCCGCCAACTCGGAATCGGGTAAGTCATATTAATCGGCAAAAAGTGAGCAGATTTCGTCAAACTTATCAACAATAACCCATATAGCATCAAATCCTTTCATTTGTATTCGCAATCCAGCTTACAAAATCCATAGAGATACTATCCCACTTCCATTAAAGACATCCAATGGTCTGCATCAACCCCGCCGGCTCGATGCTCTACCTTAGATTTCGACACGTCAAACAAGCATACACAAATTGGGCTACATCACGCTTCAAGCCGGGCCACCAAACAAGCCTTCTTCAAATCTTGGTACATCTTTGTGGCTCCTGTGGATACTCATTTTACTTGATGACCTCTTCCGTAATTGATTTCTTAATCTCCTCATCATCGGGGATACAAATCCTCCTCGGTATCTCAACACATCTTGCGTGATCTAACTCATAATCTTTAACCTCGGAGTGATCAATCCCCACCGCCAATTCAACTAGTTTAATGTCTTGCTTTTGAGCCTCCCGAATAACATCTAAAAATTCGTTATGGATTTTCAACATTCCCAACCGTACACACTCTTGGCGCCACCTCGCAGACCAAACTCAAATCCCAAACCGCTCAATCAATTCGAGCTCTTTCACCATCAATGCACACATGAAGGGGGACTTCCTACTCAAGGCATCGGCCACAACATTAGCCTTCCCGGATGGTAATTCAAACTAAAGTCATAGTCTTTCAACAATTCCACCACCTCCTTTGTCTCATATTCGGTTCCTTACGGTCAAACAATATCGCAACCCCTTATGATCACCGAACACCTCAAACTTAGAACCATACAAATAGTGCCTCCATATCTTCAAAGTAAAGACGATTGCCATGAAGCTCCAAGTCATGAGTAGGGTAGTTCTTCTCATGAACTCTCAACCGCCTAGACGCATAGGCTACTACCTTACCTTCTTGCATCAAGACACCTCCCAAACCCATCTTGGAAGCATCACAATACACCACGAACGGCCGATCCGGGAACAGGCAATACCAAAATAGGAGATGTTGTCAACCTCCGCTTCAACTCATTGAAGCTCTCTTCACACCGTGCATCCCAAACGAAGGCCTTTCCTTACACGTCGGTTGAGTCAACGGAAGGGCTAGCTTAGAGAAACCTCAATAAACCTCCCGTAGTACCCACCAACCCCAAGAAACTTCTCGATCTCGCCACCGACTTTGGGCTCTCCCATTGCAACACAAAGATCAACCTTGGCCGGATCTACATGACTATACCATCACCGGAAATTACATGGCCCCGGAAAACTCACTTTGTTCAACCGTAACTCGCACTTTGACAACTTCGCATAGAGCTTCTTTTCCTTTAACACCTCTAGCACTAACCTCAAGTGTTCTGCGTGCTCTCTTACGTCTTGGAATACACCAAAATATCATCTATAAATACCACCACAAAACGATCCAAGTGACTATGGAAGGTACGGTTCATGTACTCCATAAACACTCCGGGTGCGTTGGTAACACCAAACGGCATTACAGTATATTCATAGTGCCCATATCTAGTTCTGAAAGCTGTCTTCTGAACGTCTTCATCTTTCACCTTGATTTGGTGATAGCCCGACCTCAAGTCGATCTTACTAAACACTTTAGCACCCACCAGCTGGTCCATCAAGTCATCAATTCTCGGGAGTGGGTACTTGTTCTTGATCGTTACTTTGTTCAACTGTCTATAGTCCACGCAAAGTCTCATGCTTCCATCCTTCTTCTTCACTAGCAACACAGCGCCCCCAAGGCGACACACTAGGCCGAATGAACTTCTTCTCAAGTAACTCTTCTAGCTGTTTCTTTAACTCAGATAATTCAGATGCTGACATCCGGTACGGCGCCATAGACACCGGCCTCGTACCCGGTGCAAGGTCAATAGTAAATTCAACCTCCCTCTCCGGCGGAACACTCGGAATCTCATCGGGAATACTTAGGAAACTCGTGACACTACCTTCAACCCTTCAATGACATCTTGACTCTCAAATGCATGCAGAGCGCCATCAAAGCAAATAGATGAATTTCTTCCTCATTATCCTACGCAATTGACCCGGAGGCAAAGAATACGTATTCTTCCTCTTCGGGAGGAAGGAAGTCTGATTTTCTAAAGTAGTTGATATGCACATGGTTATCAACTAACCAATCCATACCAAGAATAACGCCCATTCCCTCCAAAGGTAAACAAATAAGGTCAACAAGAAAATCTTCACAAGGCCGACGGAGGACACTTAGCACACACTAGGGATGTAGTTACCAACCCTTATTTGGAGTATCAATAACCATCTCCTCATCATAGAAGACAAATCAAGATTCAATTTTTCAAAGACACAATTTGGCAATGAATGAATGAGTAGCACCGATGTCTACTATAGCAATTACAGGAGTACCATAAATAAAACAAGTACCTCGAATCTCGTTAGCATCCTCGGATCTGCGCCAAGGCAAACACTTTTCCCCTAGCCTTCTCTTTCTTGGGTTTGGAGCATTTGGTACTAATGTGCCCCGCTTCCCCACAGTTGAAGCATATCATATCCTTTTGATCACACTCCGACATCCTATGACCCTCTTTCCCACAGCGGAGACATCTTTGTACCTCGGGCTTACACTCAAAACTCTTGTGACCCGCCTTCCCACACTTGTAGCACACAATGGCCGCGGGGGCGTCTCCCCCACTTAGTTTCCTACCAAAGAACAACCTTCGCTTACTCCTTACTAAATCGTAACCTCATATGGCTTTCCTCTAAACTGAGTGTTCCTTTTCTCTTTCACAGCCTTGTACGCAGCAGTGCTATCTTCTTCATAAATTCTACATTTGTCGACCAGATTGGCAAAAACTCGAATCTCCTGATACCCGATGGCCTTCTTTATGTCAGGGCGCAGGCCACTCTCAAACTTCACACACTTAGAGAATTCAGAATCGGCTTCATTGGCATAGTAAGGACAAAATTTGGCCAACTCCTCAAATTTGGCAAGATACTCGGCTCATCGTCTTATTTCCCTGTTTCAACTCGTGAACTCCACTTCCTTCTTAGCTCGCACATCCTCAGGGTAATACTTTCTCTTGAACTCTCTTGTGAAAACCTCCTAAGTAACTTCCTCACCAGCGCCTTCCAACCTTCGCGACATTCCCAACCACCAGTCGTCAGCTTCCTCTCCCAGCATATGGGTCCCCAACTTCACTTTCTCAGCAGCAGTGCACTCCATGACACTGAAGATCCGCTCTATCTCCTTTAACTGTGCCAAGGCCCCATCCGGGTCATACCGACCCTTGAAGGTGGGTGGGTTTTCCCTCTGGAACGTTGGTAAGTTGCGAGCATTCACATTAGCAGCAGCGTGTTGATTCCCGACAGCTTGGGCTATGGCTTGCAGAGCAGCAGCCAAAGCAACATCATCGCGTCTTGCCATCGAATCGAACTCTACACAAGGGAACACAATTAGATACAACAGATACAACACTTAGACACTTGGTCTGGATTGGACCAAACTTTTGCTCGATACCACTATGTAACACCCCGATTCTACCCCATTTATTTATTTAATTATCGAGTGTGAAAAGAACAACCAAAGATGCATCGGGCGTTACACATCAACATTTAAACTCAACATTTAAACGACATTAATAGTCAAATTTGGTCTTTCATTAAGACGACGAATAAGTACGTAGCACAACTCAAAATTCATCACAACGCAACTGAATATAATGATCTATCACATGCATAATCTCAACCAACAACTTAGTGTAAAATACACTTCATATAAAACAATAACGCAAATAGAATGATAGTCTAAAGTAAAAGCAGCCAAAATCAACGGTGTTCGCCTATCCCCTGTGGTGCTACGATCGAGCGACTCGACACCGACTCTAAATAGGAAGGAGAGAAGGTCCTTCACACACGACTACTGCATGTCACCCACGTAGGGGTAACATTAAAAGCAGAGAAAGGGTGAGTCCAACAACATAAAGGATTATATGATAAGTAATATGTAAGGTCTCAAAGAACTATAAGTACTAGTCATAACAACGCATAAGAGCAATCATCATCAACAAAGACAACAAACAATACATTTAAACTACGACGTCAATCAACAAAGAACTCGACATGAAACTATGTATGAAATGCAACCCACAACACGGGTATATGCATGTGGTACCATTCAACATAAAAAGCGACCTTTGTGGCTTCAACTTCAACACTTTGAGCAGAGCTCCAAGACCGCGACCTTCAACACGGGGTATGCATATGCCATGCGATGGGACTCATGAACAACGCGAACAAGAAGAACAACGACACGGACCCTTCCAACAACAACAACAACTTAAATAAAGGTCTCATGGACCCACAAAGAATAACAACCTGGTTTGGTCTCACCGACCCAACAACAACAACAACAACTTAAATAAAGGTCTCATGGACCCACAACAACAACAACAAAGAACTTAATATTTACTCTTTTCACTACAAAAGCAACAACACAATACGTTCATCCACATTTAAGCACAACAATTCAAAATGACCCAAACACAACACAAAGTGGCACCAAACAACACCTATTGGTGCCCTACGGTAACTGGGCAACTCGGGTGCCACAAACAACAACAAGAGGCACTGGCAAGAACTCCGTTGCGCCAGTGGCGCCAAAATTCCAAAGATGTTGGCGCTAAGAACAACTTGGCCGCACTAGGCGCCAAAAACCTAGCACGATGGCGCTGGCAAGAATTGGCCGCACTAGGGCGCTAAAACTCCAAGACTTTAGCGCTGGCGGCAAGAACTTGGCTGCACTGGGCGCCTAAACCTAGCACTTTGGCGCTGGCAAGAACTTGGCCGCACTCAGGCGCTAAACTCAAAGCAATGTGGCGCCTAGCGCACTTTGATCGCACTCAGGCGCCGAAACCTCGCAATATGGCGCTAGCAAAGACTTTGATCGCGCCGAGGCGCTGAATCTCGCAAAGTGGCGCCAGTAAAAGCTTCGATTGCGCCATGGCGCCAAACCAAGAACCTTAACCAAGAACTTGGCGCGCGGGCAAGAACCTTGTTGCGCTAAGGCGCCAAAGCAAAGAGCCAAATGGCGCCAGTAAAGAACCTTGTTGCGCCATGGCGCCCAATTCCCTAACGCAATGGCGCTAGTGGCGCTAAGTCCCCATTCCTCGATTTTTTACCAATTCTCAAGAAACAAAGAATATTCAACAACAATTAAAACATCAAAACAACAAATTGGCAATTCATACACACACCTAACATGTTTCTAAGGTTTATTCATGCATAACATCAAACACATTAAGGGCACAATTTCAACAACAACCTCTCTCACATGGTTAATCAATTTCCAACAAAACCAACAACAAATTCTCATCATAATTTAGTTCTACAACTACTCAGAATCCTAACTAGCATAATAGTTTCCAAATTCCCACATAACCCCATCATATAAACCCTTAGGTAGTTTAACCCCCCTTACCTTTGAAACTAGATGAAGATGAAGCTCTCCTTAGAATTCCCAACGAATTTCAGCAATGGAAACTCCCTCTCCTTCAATCGCAGCCTCCGTTCCTCTTCTCTCTCACGAACCGCGTTTCTTCTCCTTCTTTCCTTCCTCTTCTCACCGCCGCGCACTCTCTCTGTTTCTCTTCTCCTTTCTATTTTTTTTTTCTTTCTTTGTTTGTTTTGTTTAGGACTACTAACCTAGGTGTAGTATTTGGGCTCATGTTAATGGGCCCTTTTTACACCCCCTCCTCATTACTCCAACCATCTCCTATCATAACAAAACACACATTTATTTACTTCATATAATTAGATCAATAGATATTAGAATAATTTAATTAAAATAATTAATTAAATTATTTTGGGGTGTTACAGTCTTGCTATATCTAGTGATGATGTGGAGTGTTGGGAGTTCAGGGGTTTCCTAGAGGATATGCACCTGGTTGATCTCCATCTTCTGGGTCGGAAATTCACTTGATTCCAGCCTAATGGGCCATCTATGAGTAGGCCGGATCAGATTACTCTCTTAGAGGGGGTTGTTGCAGTAGTAGGGCGTCCCTTCGAAGTTGACACTCCAAAGGATGTATGAGATCATTGTCCACTTGTCATCAGATACTCCAATCTATTATGGGTCAGAAACCTTTAAGGTTTAACAATCACTAGCTGCAGCATAAGGAGTGTAAGGTTATTGTATCCAATTGCTGGACCATCCATTCCTTGTCAGGTTGGATGGGTTATATTCTGAAGGAGAAGCTGAAGTTCTCAAACAGGTACTAAAGCGGTGGGACATGGAGGTGTTTGGAGATGTTATGTGAAGATACAGATCTATATTGACAACTAATGTGAAATGGGAGAAAATGGGTCTATCAGTGTGAAATGGGAGAAAGCGGTGGCTAGGAAGGAGAATTTCTCCGCCCTCTAGGGTTTCTTAGAAGATAAGATAGTCTGATGTTCCAAAGGTCCAAGTCTAAGTGGCGGTAGGACGGTGACACAAACTCTAGGTACTTCCATTCACATATTAAGTCTACGGGGCTCGGAACCTAATTTCGACTCTGTGTGTGGGGGATAATTGGTTGGAGGATGTTGCGGTATTAGACAGCGGTGACATTTTTTTTATTTGTCAGTTCTCGGAGGAATCTTAGGACAACCCCACTTTGGAAGGGGTAGATTTTCTGGCCCTCTCTCCGACACAACTATGTGGGCTCTCGGGTCGTTTCTCTTTAGAGGAGATTGAGTTGGTGGTGTTGAGTAGTGATGGAACAAAAGTCTGGGACCTGGTAGTTTCAACTTTGCTTTCACTAAAGCTTTCTAGCCTTTGATCAAGGTAGAGGTGGGGATTCTTTTGATGAGTTCTACACTAATGGTATGCTTTATGTTCTGGACTGAGTCTGCCCCACTTGGGTTAGGGTCTGGCCCAATCCGCCTTAGCTTCAGCCCAACCGGCGCCACCAAGCGAAGAGTGCCTCTGGACGGCCTAGATTGAAGCGGCCTCATTCAACGATTCGACAGCGACTCCGATGTCTATAAATAGGACCACACCCCTCCAAGACCAGGTACGTTCTCATTCTTACCATACCTCTCCACTTCTATTGCTGACTTAAGCATCAGAGTGCTTGCAGGTACCACCACCATGGTGTTCTCGACCACAGAGGAGCAGTTCGGATTCGAGCCACCACATACTCATCCGAGCCACTGTTACTGATTACCCCGGGCCGGATCTTCGAGTCAACCCAGGTACGAACATTGGCGACCACAGTGGGAGCACATCACCTACTCTCAAATCTTCATTCTCAACCTCATACCCTCCATGGCTTCGAGAGGACGTCCGCCGACCCGAGCCCAGTCTCGGATACAGACCCAAGTATAAGCCAGAAATTGGTGAACGTCGCATGCCAGATCCCTCGGAAAACCTCCCAAGCTGAACGTGTACGACGGGAAAGGCAATCCCGACGAGCATATCGATATGTCCGACCTCATGGTTGGATCATCACAACGCCACGTACAATGTAAAATGCAGACTTTTCCCTCTCGAACCAATTTGTGCCCCTAATAGTCTCGACCGTCATGACCGAGACTGGAATAAAAAGGGTGCTGACGGATCAAGGAAGCTCGACAGATATCTTATTACGAGAACTCCTACCTAGGCTAAAGGTTTCTGAGACAGACCTCTCTCCTTGCTATTGCACTGATGTAATTGGGTTTAATGGGGTGAAGACTAAGCCGTTGGGCTATCTTGAACTCATGGTCACATTTAGAGAGGGGAAACGAGGTCATCACCATCGTTGCCGAACCAGAAGGAGCTGAAGGCGTCACTACATGTCCCTCAAGTCGGATCTAAAGGCTGAGAAAGAGCATGCACAAGCAAGGAAAAATTGAATAAATGTATGCACTTATACATATCAATGAGAAGGAATTCAAGAAACGCTCCTGTGAAATAAATGCTTGCTCAACCCACAACGATTTCAACAAACTTCTCTCCGTGAGCCTGGCCTCCTCTCTGATCTCTGAGCTTGATAGCTCCATCAGAGACTGAAAGAAGAAGTCCACAACGACTTCGACCCTTTTTGCTTTGCGCGAGCTAGCCTTCTCTCTGATACCCGATCTCAAAATCTCCATCAGAGACCGAAGGAAGAAGTCCACAGCGAGTTCACCCCTATTCGCTTCACGCGAGTCGGCCTCCTCTTTGATCCCCGAGCTCAAAGCTCCATCAGAGACCAAAGGAAGAAGTCCACGGTGACTTCGACCCCCTCAGCGTTATGCGAGCTAGCCTCCTCTCTGATCTCTGAGCTGAACAGCTCCATCAGAGACTGAAGAAAGAGGCCTACAACGGCTTCCCTTCAGCTATATTTCATTCATTCACATTCAACGATGAGGCCAATGAGCTAAGTCGCAATAAAAACAAATGACCTATGACGGCCTCAGCCAATATTCAAATAATCTCGACATTTAACCAGTAATTCACATAGCAAAATATGTAAAGCACTCAAAAGTAACTTGGAATCAGAAATTAAACAAGCAAAAGAAAGATAAGTACTTAAAGGCCTGCGAAGGACGGTGCCCTAATTGTTCTAACAAACCAAGAACGACCAAGGACAAAGCCGAGGCCACATTAGAATTTAAATTAAAAATTACAACTCAAAAACATAAACACAAAGTACAATGACCTACTGGTCAGCAAGAGTCTTGAGCTCAGTAGAAGTTTCGAGTTCGGCTGCAGTGGTGGCCTCGGGATTGGCAGGAGCAACAGGGCATTCAAAAATGACATCAACATCGATCGGGAGCTCCGTGGGCCGGTCTAACAATTTTGCCATCCTCGAACGGTGCACCGAAGTTGCAGCAAGTCAAAATTGAACTCGGATCAACCTCAACCAAAGAAATCCATACAATGTTTGAAGTCGAACTCGAACTTGGCGGCTTCGGCAATTTGCTGCGATGCCTCCTCATTCTCCTTCTTCACTTTTCCAACTCGTGCAAGTCTTTTCGTTCTCTCGCCTCGATCTTCTTCAGTTCCCTTCATCTTGGACAAATTCTTCTCAAGGATATGTACTTGTTCAGCAACCATAGTCGCCTGAGTCAGTGTGTTCCTCAGGTCAGCCAAGTCCTTGTCCGCCGAGGTGAGGGAGTTCAACTTGGCCTGCAAATCCCAGTTTTCTTCCAAAAGCTCTGGAAGTTTTTTATCCCGGCAATATTTCAGTTTGTCTGATTTATCTGACAATTCACCATCAAGCCAAATATTTTGAGCTTCAAGTTCGTAGAGCTTACCTCAGAGGCGGGCAACAGAAGTGTTGTATAACTTCTGCTTGAGCTTCTGAATCATCTCTTCCCTGAGTTTCCCCACTCATATGCAAGTCTAGAAATCCTCCAACGAGAGCTCCTCCTTCTCCGCTTTTGTTTTTTGGGGGGATCGGGGCCAACCTCTTCTGGCCTTGCTGAGGTCGGCGTTCAACATCCTTGTCGTCTTTAGAGACTTGAGCATTCTCCTTCAAAGGGGCACTCTTAGCAATTTTGGGGTTCCCCCTTTGTTTGCATCACCGACAGTGGGAGTTGAGGTCGAGGTATTGCCTTTGGAAGCATTAGGCTTGACCACAGTCAAGTCAACTCCAAACCGATGAAGGTGATAGTCAAAATCAAAATCAGCCATGGAATCTGCATAAGACACGAGAGTATCAGATAACGACAAAAGTGGTTGATTCAAGACAGAAGCTAAAACGAATCTAAAATGACTACCAATATAAGCTATTAGCTCTGCTGGGGACTCGACTTCGACCTTGATCACCGAGGCACACTCGATTATCCGGCCAGCAGCAGTTAACTCGTCGGCCCAGTTAACGAAGAAATAATAGGAGATGGTGTCCTCCCCCCTCAAAGAGTCCGGCTTCATAGCATAGAGATTACCATCTTGGGAAAAATGAACATCGGTCCACGAAAAAGGGAAATGTTCCCTCACCAGACGACCATCCTCGAAGTTGGCGGTAGATTTCTTTGCTTCCCGATCAAGGCCTGAACATAGAAGAAAACAGATTTGAATCCTTTGTTGGACTCATTGACAGGCAAAAAGTAACACCGACCTCAAGCACAACGGAGGCCGACATGGTTCTGTCTCAGCCCATCTCAATCCTATTCCGGCTTCCGAAAAACGTCGAAGAAAGCAAAAAGGACTCTAAGAGAGGGGGAGCGCCCCACGTGCTCCATGGAGAGCTTGAAGGATCTAACGTAACCCCAGGCATTCGGGGACAATTGCGACGGGACCAACCTCAAAAAGTCGATAACCCCTGGCTGGAACTCAGTGAGTGGGATCTGGATCCACATAGTATCCATTATCTCTCCGTAAAAGAAGAAGCCAAAGTCATTGTCAAGAACTTTGGTGCACAAAGCACGATCTTCTGCCGACTCTACCTTCGACCTTTGCCCCGGAGGCACGACAATATACTTCCTAAAGGAGGATAGAGGCGCATCTGTTTTAAACTTGAGCTGGTGTTGCTGATTTGAGACCTTATTATACAAGTCTAGACCATCTGAACCGTCCTCAGCCTCGGCGTCGTCCCGAGTTTGGGAAATGGCTTTGGCACTTTCACCCTCAACAGTCTCCACGACCTGCCTGGCGATATTCACCTTCGAGGCCGAAATCTCTGATTGGCTGATGGACCGCCCTCATGACGAAGCTTGCGAAGAAGAGAATGATGACCGAGCACCCTCTGGGGTCGGCTCTTGCTTACCATCAGTCGACATCTACAAGCTTGGTTTGCCCAAGAGAAGAAGCGACCATCTCTCATCGGTTCAGTACTTGACCATTCACCTCCAAGAAGAGGGCGCCGACGTCAGTACGTGGAACTAATATAAGTCTGACTACGAACCGGTGCGGGTCGATGCGATCCACTCTCCCCTAGAGAAGTAGGGTGTCGGCAACCGGTGCTAGAAGAGCGGCGACCTCGGTCGCACACATTCCAGAAAATAAAAATCAAAAGATAAAACACTAGAGCGGAGTGAAAAACTAACCTTGGCTCGAAGATGGAGCTAGCTCGACTTGAAGATTGACACCAGATCAATGAACACTGGATTTAGACCGTAGAAAAACCAAAAAAATACGGCGGCGCACGGTGAAGGAAGACGTCGGCACAGTGGTCGGAGGGAAAAAGTGATATCAGGTCACCGGAGTTGCAAGGAAGACTAAGTTTTTCAAATTTGCAAAGTAGGGAATGAGCTCTTCACATTGGTTTATATAGGCCTCCAGATGTTGGGAGTTGAAACGACATGTCCCATCAATGCATCTCATCAATGCGCAGACATTAGAAATTGTGCTGTAATAATGACTGACCGCCTCGGTTCCCCAAGTACCACATTGGTTCACTCAAACGTCACATCTGGCAATCCGCTCCTGACAGGATGACACGTGTCGCGTCGCCGCCAAGAAATCCAATCATCCCCCTCGTAACACTTGGCATCTCAAGCCGAGGCCGACCTCGTCCTCTGTGGGCGACCTCGACTTGGGGGGCCACTGTCCCAGACTGGGCCTGGCCGAATCTTCAAGCCGACCTAGGTACAAACACTTTAAGAGTCTTTCTCATATTACTTTCTTGCACTTATACCCATGGTTGACAGTCCCTTCACGTTGGGCGATTATCGGCCAACTTCACTGCTTGGTTGTTTGTATAATGTGGTGGCTAAAGTATCACCAGGTAAGCTAGTCGTCGTAATGGACTCATTGGTTTCGAGCACCCAATCGACTTTCATTAAGGGTCAAATGTTGATGGATGGTGTGGTGGCGGTGAACTAGGTTATGGATCTTGCTAAGAGAACCAACGCTGAATGTTTGATCTTCAAAGTCGATTTTGAGAAAGCATATGACTCAGTGAGATGGGGTTTCCTAGACTATATGTTGCAGAGGTTCAGGTTGGACTCCCGATGGAGGAGGTGGGTGCGGTGTTGTGTATGTTCAGTTAGTCTATCTTTAATGGTCAATGTAGGCTCGACGGAAGATATTCATATTTGGAGAGGTTTCAAACAGGGGATCCTTTAACTCCTTTCATTCTTCTCCTAGTTGTCAAGGGGATGAGAGGTTTAATTAGATAGGAAGCTAAGGTGGGTTTGTCCAGAGGCTTCATGGTGATGGACTCTAGTTTAGTGGTCTCTCATTTGCAGTACGCAGATGACACCCTCTTGATTAGAGTACCGACAATGCAAAATCTGTGGTACATGAAAGTTGTGTTGAGGCGTTGCGAACTTACATCGAGGCTGAAGGTTAATTTCTCTAAGAGCAGTATTGTGGGGGTGAATGTGTGTCCTCATTTCCTAGTAATGGCTGAAGAGTTTCTACAATGTAAGATTGGGCGGTGTCGTTTAAGTACTTGGGTCTTTCGGTGGGGGAGAATCCAGGGAGGGTGAAGCAGGGTTTGAGTCTGGTTTGTCACTCAGTTTTATGGTTCCTTTGGGATATGCGTAACAAGTGTATTTTCCACGCTGTAGTTCCAGACTATGATTGGGTTGTTCAGCGGGTTAAGTCTATATCTTAGCAGTGGTTTCTTGCTATGTCGCGGGGACCACAATGTCTTTAATATGAGTGGCATGTTGGCCCACTATTCTCGTATTGGCAATACTTAGTTTTGTGCTCCCCTGCTCGCTATCTATGTTGTAATCTCCTCTTCGGGGGAAACTTTTTCCTTCTTGGGTCTTTTCCTTTTGGCTTATGGCCCCTAGAGGTTCTAATGAGGCTTCAGATCGTTGTTCGGCTTGGAGCACTCCTTGTACTCCTTTGAATATATTTCTTTTCCTTTAAAAAATGATCGACCGCCATGCTAAGGACCTTCTAGGATTACATCCGACCAACAATTTTAGGAATTTAAATGATACACCATCGATGCAGTAGGATAAAAAGGATGACACTACCCTCGACCAATCACTTTGAAAACGAACACTAAAGGTGTTGCTTTTAACAAAACTTACCTTTAATCCAAAGCGAATAAAGCTCAACCTCCTCAAAGTCACTTTGATTGATTTTCCAAAAATTTCTCAAGAATAATCACAAACTACACAAGAGTATAGTCATGCAAGCTTTTTAGATAAGCAAGCAATATATTAAAGGGGACACTAGGGGTGCACCAATCCCTTACAAACTGTAATGGAAGGGAGTTCTCATTAAAACCTCCCTGGGCCAAAACCCAGTGGGAAAAATATGTTCTATTCCTTGGAATATAGTTCTATTCCTTGCCATCCACACCTGCCACAATGTTGCAACCAAGAAAATATGTTGGAGCCTTTTTACCTTGTTTCCTTGAGCAAAACCGCTGACACTCATAAACATAGACACCACATCGTTGCTAATACTTCCATCCATATTCATCCACACAAAAATCCCACGCCAAACAGCCTACATCAGTACACACCTGCAGAAAACGTGGTCAACAGATTCAACTTCACTAAAACAAAAAACGCAGCTTAGTTCATAGGGTGATGATAATATCCCTCAGTTGTGAAGATTCTCCCTTGTTGGTAGCTTGTTCAACAATAGTCTCCACCTAAATATCAATACTTTTGAAGGCAAATCATTTTTCCACAGTGACCTACAGGCAACAGTCACAGGATCCTCATCCAACAAAACGTTCCCCATGAGATAGTTTCTTATCCAAGCATAGAAAAGGCGTACCCTCTGCAACAATGAGAAACAGAAAAAGTGTAACACCCCCTTATTCTTAATACTTTAATTTATAAAATTAGAGTTCAAAAATCGTTTTTCTTTTCAAAGATACATCCTCAAGGGAATGCTACGTTTATCAAACATCGCTTTCACTTAGCCAATAATACTTTTCTTTAACAAAATATAATTGCGTGATACATAGCACGACTTAAATGGGGCGAACCCTCAAATTCTAATACATCAATCTATTACAGTTCAACACTAATCTTAAACAACTAATAGACTACCCGACTTCCCAGTTCGACGTCACAGAGCAAGACGCCACAACTAGACTGAGGAAAGAAAGGACCTTCACTCCGGATCACCTGTTTATCGCCACAAGAGCAGGCAACATAAAAATGCTAGGGTGAGTCTCTTTTCATAAATAATAAAATGTATGATAAACATTATGCCAGAGAAAGACAACTAGAAACACTCCGACTCAACCAACCACACAACACACCAAGTTAAGACACACCAAATCCTAATCATCAACAGACACCAATGTGCATGAGAATATGCATGATGCAGACCCAAAACTCCAAGGGCATATGCATGATGGATCCATTAAGACCGAAGTCTTCTGCTATCACCTTAGGACCGAAGTCCTCTGCTTTCACCATAGGACCGAAGTCCTCTGCTTTCACCATTATGCTTATGATTTATGCGACACCATGAACAATGCATAACACACAGCATATACATCATTCAATTAAATCATAACACAATTCTAGTAACTCACCAATTAAGACCGCAGCCTTCTGTTCATAAATAGGACCTAAGTCCTCTGCTCACCTCTAGGACCGAAGTCCTCTGCTCATCAATAGGACCGAAGTCCTCTGCTCATCAATAGGACCTAAGTCCTCTGCTCATAACCCGAAGGCTAACCTCACTCAGACATCATCACTGCACTAAGGCTGACATCAATACACCCAAACCATAGCTCTAAAGCTAACCACACTACGTCAGTCACTATCTCTATGACTACGCACAACTCACCGAGCTCATCGCCACCAACAGTGGTGGACTTCAACGCCACTTAAATCAACGGCACTAAGGCCAAACTAAAACTCACCAACACTTAGGGACCCATGCGTCACCTAAGGACCAAACGACTTCACCTAAGGATCAACCATTTCCTTGAAGGCTACCCCACTTCTCAAGACAACACCTAAAAGCGGATCAAGTCTTCTCACTACAGAGAATGCCTAGAAGGCAACCCCAAACACCACGAGTACAACACAGAAAACGAGGTCATAGACCCAACACTCAACGTCAGTCCCCTTTGGAACCTCACCACTTAAACACATCATCTCTCACGGCCTCTAAACTGGACTTCGCACCTCGGACACACCCCATGGTTATCGTCCAACCCTCCACTCAATACTCCCACAATCGTAGTTCTCACGCTACCTCAACACCCTCACACTAAACGTAGTGGACTAAACAGCCACTACAAGGACCACAACGTCACCTAGGACTAAAACGTCACCTAGGGACTAAACGGACTATCCCATTTCAAACACTTTAAGCGTTTTGGCCGCCAAAAGCACTCCCGATTGCGCTGGCGGCGCGCTAGAATCGTGGCTTCGAACGGAACCTCGGCACCATCCCCTGGCACCTCGGCACACGCATCACTCACCTCGGCACACAGGCACTAGGCCTCCTCTCTGCACCATAAATCATCTCGGTATCTATACTTATACCACAACTACCTTACTTACTTCACCTTAGTCTTAACACATCTGGGCTACACTATTTCGATTCACCTCAATCACCTCGGTTCACCACACCCGCCACGCCTCCACTTAGCGCGCACTACACTTTCAATGGCGCGCTGCGCCGACCTCGGTTTCCTAGTTACTTCACTTAGGCAACCTATCCTTCCTCACTTCGCCGCCACTCGCCTCGTTCACTTAGAACAAACCCATCTTCATCCACCTTGGCAACCACGTTCCAAAGAACTACACTCCGCGTATAGATACACGCCACGCCCAAGAATCACCCTCGGTTTACCACGCTACACCCCTAAGCAACTACAAGTCGACTCCCACTGGGTCTTAGCCACACTTACACCTCATCGTCATTTACCTCGGTTTCTACCTCGGTTACCACCTACAGTTACACTTAGGAACATCACCTCTTCAACATTCACCTCAGCTACTATCTATGGTTACACTTAAGAACAATACCTCATCTCTACAACTACCTCGCTTTGCCTCGGTTATACTCACAACACCTCGGCGCACCTCCTTGCACCTCGGCATACCCACCTTACCCTTCGTTTTCCACTACACAGCACCTTGGCGCACCATATTGCACCTCGGCATACACACCCTATCTTCCATCACACCGACACTTCAACTCATACACTTCGGTATATACACCCTATACCTTGGCAATACTAGTTTAGATGTCCATACACTACACCTCCTCAACTACACATAGGCTTATTCACAACTCACTTCATCATCTACACTTAGTCACCTCATCATCTACACTTAGTCACTTCACACCTAACCACTCAACTTCACCTTGATTACTACACTTAGGCACGATACGCCTAAGCACTCACCTCATCTCGGCCACTACACTCAGGCACACTACACCTAGCACTCACCTCGGCAGATACACGCTATAACATAATGTCTGCACTTCAGCAACTACGCTTAGGTATATATACACTCCACTTCGGCCACTTCACCTCGGTATACAAACCCCTCACCTTGGTAGCTACAAGTCGACACATTACACCTCGGTTTACACTCCCTTATCCTTCGTCTCCTATACATCATCACTTACGCTCCGTCACCTATATTCAACACTTACGCATTGGCACACATACGCCTCACTTCGGCAAGTACACCTAGGTATTATGTACACTACATCTCGGCCACAACACCTCGGCATACCCACTCTACACCTCGGCAAGTACAATTCGATACCTATACTTAGTATCAGATACCCTTACATTACGCTACTTATACTCTGTCATTCATCTCAGCTCCTATGACTCGTTACTTACACTTTGACACTTATGATCATCCCTTACATTTCAATACACTTGTGGAAGGTAGCTACACCTAGGCAATCCCAAGTCGACGCCTTCGCTAAGCTCAGACACACATTCATCTCTTATGCTCAAACTCAACTCTACTACTATACCCCGACTATCCAAAGATTGACTCCTTGAGAGCTTCCCGAGGCACACGTTACCCACTCTAGCTCATCGGGATGAGAGTTTCTCAGCTCCCATTCCATTCCCTGGTCTCTCGTATGATCTAAACTACAACAACTCAACACCACTTCACTGAAGTGAACTAAAACACAACGTCAAACACATCAAACACACAAACATACAAGGCAGCTCAGAAATAATTCCTAGAGTCTACTCACACATAACACACATCATATATTCTATTATAGATGAAAGAGAGAACCCCCTAACCTCAAAAGATTGAAGAAGTAGCACTCTCTCCACCAAGCCTTCCCGATCCACCAAGAATCACCAACCCTCACCAACAATCCAGCTCCTCCTCCTTGGTATTGAGCTCTTCCACGCCAGATTCCTCTTCCTTTCTCTAAAACTATCTCACCTGCTCTACTCGGCATACCTCGATCAGTTGAGTAGAACACACTCTCTTCACTGAAACCCTCCAGTTAACACTCACAGCAACTCTTCTCCCTTGATTCCGAGCTCCTCCCACGCCAACGTTCTCCTTCTTCTCTCTAGAAAGTGATCTCACCTACCAACTTCTCTCTCTTACTTTCCCTTTGACTTTTCTAAGATTTTTGTTGGAATGGAATGTCTCCCTCTCCTTCGACACTTTCCTTTAAGGCATACAAATGGGCTAAATTCATGGATCATGGGCCTAACTCTCATGGGCCTCTAATTACACTCCCTCCATCACTTGCACTACTCCCTCTTTTAATTAAATTACCACTCCTCATTTAAATCAAATACCTCCTAAATACCCTAAAACTCCAATTAATCCTTTGACTTAACCAAATGTTGTAAGCCTTTAAAGAACCCACTAAATAAATAATTGAATTATATTTGGGGCGTTACAAAAAGCTCCTATGAATCCACTTGCGGGTGTCAAACCTTTTTGAGCCCTAAACTATAATATAGGACTACCATTAACTAAAATTGAGAGTGATGACCTCGAGAAAATATATGTGCACAGAGAAGGGATCACCTTTGAAGGTGCAAAGCTTTCCATAATCTACCGAGAGCTGTATCATCCTCCTACTACTTTAGAACATGAGATTGTCAATGAAGCATATATCTCGAACGAACTAAATACAACCTAGACTAATTTCCCACCCAAACCAACCTATCCAAGGAGACTAGATACAATAGGGAGTCGACAATATCACTCACCTGTGACTCTTCCAACACCAGATCTCTTTGCTCCAAAACATAATATCTTCCATAAGAAACTGATAGTTGTGTTCGAAAAATTAAGTTTTGGACAGTTCAAATTACAAACATCTAACTCACAACTAAGACACTACCTATAGTAACCCAAGACTGCGGTCAACAAGATAATAATAATCATTCAGATAGAGAAGAGCACCAAGGATTGTGAGGTGGGTTGAAAAGATAAAAGATATAAGAGGGGTGGAAATGAGCGACACAGACATATATGATCAAAAAGTGTGAAACAACGAAGAATAGAGTGTGAATAAGTTTGTAAAAAAAAAGAGTGTGAGTAAGAGTGTGGTTAAGACTAAGTCTAGCCATTGCATTTTCTATGAGTGGTGTGTAGTCTTCTTGGAGTGTATGTGCAAGGGAAAGATTAGTTAGTGATTGTGTGACTCTACCGCTCTTACAAAGGTGTGGACCCGTTTAGTTGATTCGGAGTGATAATTTTGTTTTGTTTTTGTCTTTTTACTCCGTTACTGCTTGTGACTATCTCCGTTCATATGTACATAGATTTTTGTGTTCCTTAAAAACACATCATATATATTAAACACATCTATGTTCCGTTTTAAAAAAAGAGAGTGTGTATATTCAAATACCTTGCAGAAGTTTGCTGGAAGACGCAATTTATTATATTTTGAAAGCAAACCTCTAGATTGTATAAACATTTAGTCCTTGTAAAAAGAGTCTGATCCTAATCCTCAATCATTTAGGCCCATTGTCATGAAAATATGTTTACCATTACATTGTTAATTGGCTTATATGTTTAGTCCTTACAAATAGACATTTGATCCAATTTAGACCTGGTAAAAAATAATTTTTATTTTTTCATCCTTGCAATTATACGTTTTATCCAGTTTAATAATCCTTGTAAAAATGAAATTATGTTTTTCATCCTTACAAATATACGTTTTATCATGTTTAATCACTGTAATGTGTAAAATATTTGATTTTAGTCCCTCCAATATGAGCTGCGAAAAGGACTAAAATCAATTTTTACATATTACGGGAACCAAATTAGATAAAACGTATATTTGCAGGGACGAAAAATAAAATTTTATTTTTACAGGGAAATTGGATAAAAACATATATCTGCAGAGACTAAACATATATTTAAACCTTCTAATTATATCCTACACACCAAATTCTCTATGGTTAAAGTTTATCAACTTCTTTTGAATGAAGGAGTTGATAAATAGAACTTTTGATCTTTCATCTTTGCTTTAGGTTTCATTTTGGTCATTTGTTATTTTTTGTGTGTCCCATTTTGGTCACTCATCTTCTATTTCTGTTTCAGTTTAGTCCATTTCGTCAATCGAAGTTAACCGACGCCACACTGACAGTTTTTTTTAGATAAGCAAAAATTGTATTGATGGGAGCACTAGGGGTGCGCCAACCCATATACAATAAGGGAAGGGGGAGGGCCTCTATAAAACCTCCCTGAGCCAAACTCATTGGGAAAAAGACTCGGGAAGGGAAAAATAGTACCTCAAAACATATATATGTGGATTGCTTACGGTGTAAATAGGCATCCCACTAGATTAGTAAACCAATCCGAGAATGACAACCCACAGTTTCTCCCCCTTATAGCTATAAACCATCCCCAAAAATACATATTTCATGGATGTTACAATAGAGTTTACATTTGCCACCACTCCTTGAAATATCACTTTATTCCTTGCTAACCACACCTGCCACATAGTTGCTGCCCAAAAAATATGTTGAACCCGTTTAGCGTTTTTTCTTTTGACCAATCAACCTATAGTGTTGAACATAGACACCACGTCTTCACATAAACAATCACCCACACTCAACCAAGCGAACACACCCTTCCATACCGTCTGCATAACGGCGCACCTGCAGAAAAGATGATCGGCCGACTGCACCTCCTGGAAACAAAACACGCAGCTGAGTTCATACGGGGAGGATAGAATTCCACGCTTAGGCAAATTCTCCCTCGTTGGTATCCAACAATAACCTCCAACAAAAGACCAACACCTTCGAAGGAATGTCAAATTTCCATAGCGAGCGGCATGCCTCTATCTTCGGTTCCTCACTCTGCAAAGCGCCATTCAGCAGCTGATTGCACATCCAATTATAACAAGATTTCACCGTGTAACCTTGTATTGAGTTAGGAAGCCATAACCACCTGTCCATCTCGTCCCTACTTGGTTGGATTCCCTACAGAATTTCGTACAGTGCAGCCACATTTTCTTGCTCAACAGCAGTCGCGGTTCAGCCCAATTCCGCTCCCACCTCCAACCCGCATCAGTCCAACAGCCCATGTCCAAAACCGATGCTTCCTTCCCTCCACAAACTTCCAGCCATAACTACTGACGTGACGACTTATAATTGTGTCCAATCTAATGTGTCATTCATTTAATGACGTGACAAAACTTTGTTTTATTTCATTCTAAATCATTTGACACATAAGCATTTATGTTTTTTAAATTTTATAAAAACAAAAATAATTAAAACCACATGTTATTAAATCTGAGAAATCATTAAAACTAAAAATCTGAGAAATCAATTTTAAAACCAGAATTGGTGAACACTAAATCTGTTTTACTTATATTTGTTAGAAGAAGAAGAAGAACCGAAGAACACACATGCTCAAACCCATTTCCACTTCCCACTTCTCTTTCCTCTCCTTAGTCTGTTTCTTTTTTGCAACTCTTGTAAACCACACGAGCCACATAATCTAAATCGAATCCTTCCAAACCCGAATCCGAACCAGGAAATGATTTCGATGACCGCATGCGATTACAGAAACAAAAGCAATTATCTAATCTAATGTCATTTCCTAATTTAATTTTAACTCTTTAACTTAGCTCTAACTATAGAACCTCATAACTCACTTTCTTTTTCCTAATTAACTCCTCATTTTATTCTAAATTATCAATTAGTACCATCAATCATTCTAAAATGAAACATTCTAATTTTTTTTAGATAAGCGAAGATTTCATTCAAGGAGCATTAGGGGTGCTCAAACCCAAACAACAAGTTGAAACATTCTAATATAATTATACGTTTAACTAATAGGAACTTTTTTGGCATGTTGCATTGTGTTCTCTCATTTATAGGCTTTTTTCCTCTTTGCATCTTGTACATGGGTTAGGACACTCCTAGTGTTCCAATTTTGTTATATACACATACATTCTTTTGCTTTTCAAAAAAAAAAAATTACTCTCAATTTCGCTATACGTTGTTTAAGGTTATTCACACATATAATATTATATATTATATTGGTTTTTAAAGGGACACCCAAAACCCCGTATTCAGAAACTCGTATGCCCTCAAACAAGACCCAAAAACAATACACTTAACTTTACGATCTCTCTACTACACATACTAAGAAGACTAATTAATTTTGTTACTTTTGATGGAAGAATTTATCTTTTTCCTAAAATACCCGTAACTATATATTTATTATTTCATTTTATATATATATCTTTCTTTGCATTAAATAGTTGAGGGTACTATTGACAAAACAATAATTAATATTGCATTGGACTTTGTAAACGACAAGTAAAACGACATGGATTATGAAAGGGGTGTAGTATATTATGGGACAAACTAACATGCTTTTCACTTTAATAGTCAGTGAAATCATATATAGAAAGCTCGTAAGATAAAGAAATACGAAGGCTTTGTTTGGTATTTTGTGTCAATCTGCTATAAAGCAGATAAATCTTTTGTAAGTGTTTGACGTGACTAACTTATAATTTTTTTTAGTAGTTTATAGCATTTTTTTTGTGGGGAGGCCAATAATGGTCATTGGGTTTTGTCGATATGTCATGTGTGCATTTGAAGCACAATTATAAACATAGACATAACTAAGGTTTTTTTTTATTATCAATGTAACATGCATATGTTGTGGAGATCAACATTAAGAATTAAGAATAATACACATTTAATAAAATTGTAAGGTTTTGTTTCTTATTTAACACGTGTTATTAAAGACTGGAAAGGAAAAAAGTTGAGGTGCTTTAAAAAAATTGATTGAAAACATTACAGATTTTTTTTTTCTTTATTGAGACTGGTAGATAGATAGTGACAGAAAGAGCAAAGGATCCAAAATAATTCAATGAAGGGAAAGAGAAAAAGGTAAGTTTGATTAAATAGCTGCATACATATAAGAAGCTGAAAGAGGAAGAAGCCTAAAATTGATTTGAAGTTGGAATGTTCAAGTATAGGGCAGTTTTTTTTTTTTTTGGTTTGCAAAGTAGGCCCGTTTAATAAAGAAGCATATGGTGTTGGAAATCAATCCTTAGAAGTTTCGAGTTGGTTTCCAGATTAAAGGTTAATTTTGGCAAAAGTAACGTTATCGGGTTGAATATTGAAGATAGAATTATGGTCGGAATCTCTCATTTTTTAGCTTGTAAGGTTGGGTCGGAATCGTTCAAATTCCTTGGGGTTCCGGTGGGAGCAAACCCAAGAAGGGCGTAGTACTTGGCGTACCAATCATTGACTCAATTAAAGCAAGGTTAAATGGTTGGAAGAGTAGACAATTATCCATCGGGGGTCGGGTCGCGCTAATTAACTCGGTGTTAGCGTCACTCCCATTGTATTTATTCTCTTTCTATAGAGCGCCAAAGAAAGTTATAGAGCAAATGAAGATACAAAGAAGTTTTCTATGGGGGGGAGATGGAGAAAGCAAGAAGTTGGCCTGGGTAAAGTGGGAAACGATATGCTTGCCTAAGGAAAAAGGGGGCCTGGGAATAAAAAACTTGGAGGTCTTTAACGTAGCTTTACTAACGAAATGGCGTTGGAGAATTCTTGTAGAGGAAGGAAATCCCCTTTGGAAGGAGGTGTTGGTGGTAAAATATGATCTCAAGGGAAGATGGCCGGATTCAATTACTAATCGACGAGGGTGGGTGAAAAAATCCATTTGGTGGAGGGATTTATGTTTACTTGGTGATGGTTTAAATTTGCCGGAAGAGTGGTTTGGTGACTTGGTTAAAATTAAATTGGGTAGGGTGAGGTTTTGGAGTGGTGTTTGGTTGGGTAGAGAGCGCATGGCAGATTTATTCCCTGTTGTTTATAATTTCTGCAGGTTAAAGGACGCGACCGTTGAACAGTTTGGTCAGTGGGACGATGGCGTATGGAGGTGGAATTGGCAATGGACCGATGGTGTTGAATAGGAATCAAATTTCGCAGCGAGCAAGATCGGATCCGCAGATTATTATTGCGATTTTCGTTGGAATATAGGGACGACAAATGGGTGTGGCTGTCGGACGCGTTGGCTGGCTTCTCGGTGAGACGGTGTTATGAATCGCTGATTTTTTCTTCTACTGCTGCGTATGTACTGGTGCAGGCCGAAGCTGCAGTGGCTTGCAAGCGTGTTTGGAAAGTCGATGTTCCATCTAAAATTTCAATCTTTGCTTGGAGGGTGTTGTTGAGGCGAATCACTACTAGGGATGCGCTTTTTAGAAGGGGAGTTATCCGGTTTACAAATGAATTGAGATGTGTATTATGTTCTCGGGAGGAGGAATCGGTGGAGCACCTTTTTTTGTCTTGTGATGTGGCCAAAACAATTTGGAACAATATTCTTTCGTGGATGGGGGCTGTTATGGACGATTCGGATAATATTATCACGCACTTTATGGAGTTTGGTAAAATTGTGAAAGGGAAAAGGCAAAAAAGAGTGAAGCATCTAGTGTGGATGGCGGTAATTTGGAATATATGGTTGGCTCGCAACAAGGTAATCTTCAAGGGGGAGGCGATTTCAGTTCACTCTATATTAGCGGGAATTAAGGATTCGACATGGAGTTGGTTTAAGGCTAGGAGCGGGAGGAATTGCGGCGCGTCTTGGTCGGATTGGTTCAGTTGTCCAAGTGGTTGTTTGTCTATGTTGTAATTAATCCATGAATTGTACTGTGCTTTAACGGTTGTTTTGTTAGAGGGGGAGAAACAGTGACTCTTCTTTCACTGTTGTGCTTTTTGCACGGGGTACTCTTTTTCCTGCCTGAGTCTTTTTCTCGATGGGTTTTGGCTCAGGGAGGTTTTGAGGAGGCCCTCCGCCTTCCCTGCTCTCTCATTGTAAGGGTTGGGCACCCCTTGTGCTCCCTTTCAATGAAATCTCTTGTTTATCAAAAAAATAAATAAAGAAATATAGTAATTAACTAATTATAATCATCAAATGATATAAAAAACATATACTTTGCTATTTCTTTATTTATAAAAAAAAATAGTACTCTGTATGTTCTAAACCTTTGATACTTTTAGCAATTATGCACACAAACTAATGTCTTCATTGTGTACATACTTTGCTAGGTCAGCGGTAAGAGCTTAAGTTTGTATTTTCAAGGTGTTGAGTTCAAATCCCCTCAAGAACAGTTGTAAAATGGTCATTAGTTCCACTTTGATTAATAAAATTCCCTATTCCCCAATTTTTTTTTTAAAAAAAGGTCTTCATTGTGGCATTAATTATTTACAAATATCTTGGGTCTCTAAAACACTCATTAACATAAAATTATATGAAAAAATTGATGAAATTATATATTGAATTTTGAAAAGTAACATCGTTTTGGAACATAAACCCAATAACACTTAGATGAGATGGTAGAGGTCTTCCAGCTTAACCAAGGTCCCGAGTTCGAATTCAGCCTTGTGCATACAACAGTGTTAAATCTCTTGAGGGAGAGCTTTGCCGCCCATTGTGGTCCTACACAGCTCGAGGGGTTAGTCTATTCAGTTGCGCGCAGAGGAGTAGTGGAGTAGTGGTTAACTAGTTAGGGAATGGAGAATGGCTAGTTTTCAGGATTCGAACCTTGGACATCCCGTTTAACACTCACTTGGCATGTTGTACTTTGAGCTATCTCGGAAACCAGAAACTTGATTATTTTCTCAAATAAAATCATTGACATCTTCGAGACTTATAAACTTTATTCTTGGAAGAAGTGGCTTCTGACTATGACTAAGTCAAGTCAATATCTTTTGGAGTGTCGGCCCTTTGGGGTTTATTTCCAAGAAATGGGAGTTTTTGTCATGTGTCTATAGTTTTTGGTATTTGGGTGCTGCTGGTGTATTCTCCCTTCGTTCCTTAGCAACTTGATCCCTAGCTTCCCTTGTGTCAATCATATCATCGTAAACAAAATCAAGGCAGACCCCATCCGCCCCAACGAGGGTGCCATAGTTCAAACCTTCTTAGCAGTAGCCTTTCATTGAAGAACCCAAAAATGATTATTGCCGACCTTAATGCAGGAGTCACCGATGGAAACACCACTCAGAATAAGATCCCCACAACTCTTAGATATAGCTTGAGAATGAGAATGGCTCTTTGATACCTCCTTTGGATTGATCGAGAAAGCTGCACAAGCCACCTCCAAGCGCCTCACCTGAGGAAAGGTAGAAGCAATTGAGGATTCAGATGAACTGTCATGAGGACTTGAATTCTGATTTATACCAAAAACAAATTGAGAAGAACAAGCTACACTTCTGGTCATTGGGATTGATGGGAGATCATGGAACCTAGAAGTTCGAATTGGGCCTTGATGTGATGAAATCATCACTACCCCATCTTCCTTAGTATACGATATAGTAGGATAGACCCATTGACACACCTAAAGCCTCATCTGACCCATGACTCGTCTAAATAACATTATCATTGGACGTAGCGATAACAACATCACCAGTGCGACCCACAACTCCTTCACGTCCCATGTCTCTCTGAACCAACCCAAAAGGGATAAAAGAGTCATCACATGAGAAAAAGAGTCGCTAGCATCCGACTCAACCTTATTAGTAGTAACCTCCTAGTTGTGAACATTAGAGTAACCTCCTAGTTGTGAGCGAAAAAATGCCTCCAATTTCAACACGACCCAAGTTCCTTTCATCAGCATTAGCAAAAACACCCCTTCCTCACCCAACTCCCCCTCCAATGGGAGCTCCGGCCATCGAATGCCAACCTCATAAACCTTTTCTTCCAAAGTAGACTCAAAAACCTTTTTATCAACTGGAATACTCCATTGCATGGTGCCACACCAACCCTCCACCACCCTAATCTCAAAATCCTCCTCATTGATCTTAACTTTAAAACACTACTAATTACAGCAACAAGAGAATTCGTCCTAACTGGAATGCAGGCGACATCCATAGCTCAGATCTCCTATTTTCCTTTATATCATAGGAAAACACATAAGAACCAAATGACTCAACTAATGCGGAGAAAAAAATCCAGTGTCCAAGTGTGAACCGGAACGCCAAAACACCGAACCCACATCAAGCGTTCCTTATCCAACTCCCCTGACTGCCACGACCTGATAATCTTAAACCATAAACCAACCAATCTCCCGCCTCATCGACAATAGATGATTTTATATTTAATTTAAATATCTCTTTTTATACATTCACGAAATTAGTACATAAATTTATCTGACAGTCCTCTTTGGATACTATCAAAATAGATATTTTTTCTTAGTTCAAGCCAATTAATAATGTAAATATATCAGCATATGCTTGGCCAGCATCTTAAGCTCAACTGAGAACAAAAGCTGCAAGATCTCAGCATTTTCTTCTGTACTACCTCTTCTTACAACAATGTATATAACTTCTTGAAAATATTTTATACTAAGAAATTATATCAGTTGTGGAACATTAACCAATATATTATTATTAAAACAGCTAGAAGGTACAACATTTCTTGATAACTAACTTGCATTTAACACATTAATACCAACCACACTTTTAGTCTTTTAGATATTGGTCAGAAATATTACATAGGCAGAAACCTTTAGGCCAACTGTCACACATGCCATTGGTTGATCATCTTCATGAGCTAAAGATCAGGTACAAACATTGTTGAAAGGAAGAATATAGGACAGAAAAAAAAAGTTACTGCTAGAAAATACAGAAAAGATCCTTGAAACTCCTTGGCCAACCACCATAGAGAGAGTCCATTTGGATCAGAAAGAAACCAACATACTAATGTAGACGTGGATTTGTGCACTCCTCCCAAGATTTTCCAAAGATCTGGAGCCCTGAAAATTACCAATTAGAATTCTTAATTAATAATCATTATATATTAATTGTACACAGGTTTTGTGTTTCTGAAACACATCTTATTTATATTAATTACATAATATTTTTCTGTAGAAAAAAATTGTTACCAGGTTTCAAGAATACTACATATACTTCAAAAATAAACTAGAAAAAAAATTAAATTAGCGACGAAAAAATTTAACAAAACAAAAACTAAATTTGGTGAGGAGGAAATTAGTAACAAATTTCATTTTTTCCGTTTCTAATTTTGGTCATTAGTTATATTCTTTCTAGGAAAAATCAAGGTTTTCAAATACAATCGTGCACTGTTGTCTTTGATCCTTAATATTGCAGAGAATCACAGACAAATGTGAGTGATTTGACGTTGATTAGAGTCACGGTTGCCTAAAACCATGATGTCGCAACTCAGATTTCGCTCGCAAACATATCTTAGTAAAACCTTGCCAACAGCTTCTTTTTCATGAAAAAAAAACACAATGACATACCTGTGGATAGATTCATGCTAGCTATAGCACAAAAGGCTGAGCGATTAGGAGCACTATTATTAGCATCCCAATTAGGAGATGAATTAGGGAAGGAATGGAAGTCACTATTGTTATAACTCACTTCCTTAGGAGCCACAAGATTTTGGTGATGATGATGATGATGATGAGAAACCATCATTGAAGGTTTCAACTTTCTCTTAATAACAATTGATTCCTCAATAACATTAAAATCATCTCTTGGTGCTTCATTACCAACAAAATTATGATGATGATGAGAGTGATGAGGTTGAATCATTTTGTTATTAGGAGATCTTAAAATATCTTGAATATCATGTTGAAGTTGTGACCTTGATTGGTGAAAGATCTTGTTATTATTGTTGTTGTTGATACAGATCTTGTTACTAGTCCTTTCTCTTGCTCTTGCTCTTGCTTTTTCCCTTGATTCCTTCATCTTATTTGCTTTTTCTCTTGTTTCCTTCAATGCCCTTTTCATCTTCCTCTCTTTTACATCTCCACCATCTAAAAACTCTTGTTGTTGTTGTAGGTTTGGAGTATCAGAAACAACTTCACAATCTTCACATTCAGAATCTGAAGTGAAGCTTTTAGCACCATCAACATCACCTTCACTATTGTTGTTTTTGCTTTTAGCTAGTTCCTTAATTGCTTTCTTTGACTTTGTGAAAAGCCAGTCAAGGGTATTACTAGCTTTGTCAAACCCTAGCATATCTTGAAGATCAAAGAACTTTCTAGCTATCTCAATAGACAATCTTACCCTTCTGTCTCTTAAACCTTGAGAAGTGTAAATCTTACTATGTCTATCTTTCTTTGGAGGTTTCTTTGTAAGCAAACTAGAAATGCCATAGTTATTAGGAGCAGTTCCACTTGAAGGGTCATTTTTAGGCATTGTTAAGGTATTATGATCAGCTGAAAGTGCTAAATTGTTTAGTGTTTCTGGAATTGGAATGTTATGATAAGGAAGAGAAATTAGTGGATCATGAAGAAGGGTATTGTGATGATGAGTTGAAGAAGCATTTTCAGGATTGAGAAAAGGAAAAGGAAAAAGTGAAGAAGAAGAAGATGATGATGATGATGAGGGAAGAAAAGAAGGATAAAGGTTTGAACTGTAAGGGAACATTTGAAGAAAATTTGATTTAATTTTTTTGAGAAGATGAATAAAAAAAAAAAAAAACCCTAGTGAAGTGAAGGAGAAGGAGGACCCCTTCTGCAGAAGAAGAAGAAGGAAGAAGTAGCTATCTATCTTCCTTTGAGTAATGAACTTAATTGTCCAAAGTGATGTTCCCCTAGTGACCCTTTTATATAAACAAATTTTTCTTGGAAGGGAAACTATTAATTATGAGTAGTAATTCATATCCAAGAAGCTGATCAAAAAGAAAATATAGAAAAACCACTGACACATATTTCAGAAAGAAAATGAAAGTCTTTTGAATTAGGTCAATGATGGAACTTGGATTTGCTTTGCTTATAGTTTCTATTGTTTTGTGATTGGATTATTTGCTGGATCAGGTTTTTATTGTAGTGGAACCATTGAAGTTGGGTATGAGAGAGAGAGAGAGAGAGAGAGAGAGTAATAAAAGGACAAGAGACACATAATTTGTGGGTATTGCCCCCATTTTGTGGAAGCAACGTAAGCAGAGGAGGGTCAAATCATTCAACTTTTGAGCATGTTTAATGTGTCTGTTATTTTCTTTTGTTGTTAGGGTTAGGGTTCTTGTTAGGTCATAGAGAATTTGAAGGAATCAGTGATTAAAAGTAGGTTTACGTAGTATATGGTTTGTGTTAATGTCAATGATACATGCTTAATTTGTGATGGTGTAAAAGTGGGGTGGTGAAAAAGTTGATATTTTTGGTACTAAAAATTTACTAGGGTATATGGAGACCATGGATCTTATATAATAAGGGTTCAACTTTTTACCCAAGGGCAAGGAAATAAAGGGTGGGGGAATCTGGTTAAATGGTGGTACTGTTACTTCTGTACAAAGAACTTTGATGTTCTAAAATGAGAAGGCAAGATAGTAATTAATCAACTTTAACTAATATATTGTGTAAGAGTGTCTCTTGTACCCTTTTTAATATATTTTGCTTTAAGAAAAACATTTTTTTTGAAAGAATAAAAAAGGGTAAAAATAATTTTTTAATGTATTTTACCAATAAATGATTATTTTTTTCGTATACAAGGTATTGGGAACGATCGAAACTCTAATGTTGTGTTTCGGATGCTCGATTATTTGTCAAATGCGTCATCCTGTTGGTTTATAAAATCAAAAATGCTATTTTGACAAAAAAAAATTTGACAAATCTACAAATCACCAACCTACAACACCAATTAACCAAATTTTTTAGATGATTAGCCAACCTGCTTTTTCACAGTTTTCGAGGCGTGTATTAAAAACTTGGTTAATTGACCGCTTGGCTAATTGTCTAAAAAACTTGGTTAATTGGTGTTGTAGATTGGTGATTTGTCGATTTGTCAAAATTTTTTTTGTCAAAATAGCATTGTTGTTATAAAATATACCCTAATTGTTTTTATATTTTCTTTAAAAAATTAAATCTTTTTTGTTAAACAACCATTTTTTTTAGATAAGCAAGAGATATAATGAAGGGGCACTAGGAGTGCACCCAACCCTTACAAGTTAAAGAAAGGAGAGAGACCTCATTAAAACTTTCCTGAGTCAAAACCTATTGAGAAAAAGACCCAAGGAGGAAAAAAGAGTACCTTAATAGAGGGGGGGTGGTTACAATGATGATATACAACCCACGGGGCAAGTACATACCACTATTTCTAAAACCAACTCCATAATACATACTTAATGGAGTAAATGATAGAGTTTACATTAGCTACAACACCCTGAAATAAAGTCCTATTATTATTGAGACTAATCTTTGAATTATCACACCTATAGTTTTCATGTAGTGTCGGTATGTGTTTAATCGGCTGGAAGGTTGTGCGGCCAAACTTGAGCGGCCAAACTTCAAATGTCTAAATCTAGTTACAAATGTTTACTTAACCTATGTAAATCTCTATGTACCAAATTCATTCTTAAAAAGAAATATATATATATATATATATATATATATATATATATATATATATACCAAATTTTAAATTTATTAAACATACCAACTCAGCAAAAAAAGACAAATTGGTAATTACAAATATTAGGGTTCTTTGAAGTGGCCCGTACCAGCCTACTGTCATTTTCAACCCAGAAAACTCATCCAAATTCTGACACCAATTACTCTGCTACACTCTTGTTGATGTTTTGAGAAGGTGGGGGTCGTCCACAACTCTCTTATCAATTTCTATTTGGTGTTTACATAGTTAAATTTTTTGTCTTTATATTACTTAGTCATCTTTCAATAATCTGGCTATTTGGATTTGTACTATCACCTAGGAAAAGTAAATATATATTTTCTTTTTTATAAAGTACCATTAACGTATCTCTGCACTTGGATCTGAATTTCAGTACTATACTACTTAAGTACGTATTTGGTAATGATAAACATGTTTTTTGAAAGGGTGAAAAGGTCTTAATACGTTGACATTGTTCTTTACTGTTTTTTTTCTTTCTCTTTCGATCACCACACAGTTAAGTTGTTAAATAAAGTGTGTGTGTGTGTGAAAGATTTCAGGTTACGTATTTCCAAAGCCTACCATAAAAGGAATATAAGTGTCTATTGACCTCTTTCTTTTACCTCCCTTTTGTAGTAATCACAACTTACAATACAATGTGGAGATCGATCTGGTAGTATATATAACGTATTTTATTTCATAAAATTGTATTTCTTTTTTAGTTGAGAGAATATCAACTATATTGTTAATACAATGTTTTTTTTAGATAAGCAATGATTCATATAAAGGAGCACAAGGTGTGCCCAACCACTTACAATGGGAAGGGGGAGGGGCTCCTCAAAACCCCCCGAGCCAAAACCCATTGGGAAAAAGACTCGAGGAGAAAAAGAGAGACCGCACGCACGTAGAAAACGTACAACAGTGGGAAAAGTATCCTAGCCCACTGCTTCTCCCCCTACTAAGAGTATTCACAGAGAGATACAGTACATAATTGGTTTACAACATAGAATAATGACTTCAACGGCAGCTGCACTAATCGCCCAAGTCACCGAACAATTCCTCCCCGCCTTGCCTTAAACCAACTCCATGCTGTATCCTTGATACCATCTATTATTCCCCGGATGGAAACCACCTCCCCGTTGAAAATAACATTATTTCGAGCCAACCATAATTTCCAAATAACCGCCATCCATATAAGGTGCTTGACCCCTCGTTGTCGCTTCCCCTTCACTAATTTCCCAAACTCCACAAAATGAGAGACAATATTACCCGTATCACCTATCGAGCTTCCAAGCCAAGCAAAAACACTCCTCCATACTGCTTTGGCAACATCACACTCCAAAAACAAGTGGTCCACCGACTCATCGGCCTGACAACACAAAGCACAGCTGAATTCAGTTTGTAGTTGCAGAATTCCTCTTCTAATCAATGCGTCCCGTGTAGCAATTCGCTTCAAGATGACTCGCCACGCGAAAATTTGAACTTTGGATGGCACATCATTTTTCCAAACCTTATTACATGCAGCAGAAGTTTCGGCCATCACCAAATCAGCAGCCCCTGCAGAAAAATTTGACAGTAAAACAAAACATTTCTTCACTGTGAAACCCGCCATCGCGTCCGGTAACCAAATCCAACTATCCACACGCCGCGACGAGAAAGATTGCATGCATAATTCTTTGTAATGCTTCAACCGAGGTCATCCAAGGTCAGATTATGCGTGCAGAAAATCATCACACCAGTCCCACGACCAGCTCCACCCAACATCCGACCACAGCCCAAACTCCTCCACCGTCGCGTCCTTCAGCCTGCAGCAGTTAAAAATATCCGGAAATAAATCTCCCAATCGATCCCTCCCTATCCAAATATCCTTCCAAAACCTCACCAAATTACCCTTGCCAATTTTAATTTTAACCACTTCATTAAACCAATTTTCTTGCAACCCAATTTCCTCTCACCGAGTAAACATAAATCCCGCCACCATAGTGATTTCTTCTCCCACCCTCTTCTATTTTCAATAATGTCCGGCCATCTCCCACTTACTCCATACTTTTCCACCAAAACCATCTTCCATATGGGATTGTTCTCTCTCAACCAAAATTCTCCAACGCCATTTTGTTAATAAGGCCACATTGAATACTTCTAAGTTTTTACCCCCAATCCCCCCTCTCTTTGGGTAAACAAATAATTTCCCATCTCACCCAAGCCAACTTTTTATTCTCCTCATCACCCCCCCAAAGAAATCTTCTTTGAATCTTCGTGATCTCCGTGATGACCTTCTTTGGTGCTTTATAGAATGAGAAGAAATACAATGGAAGAGATGCAAGAACCGAGTTTATAAGTGTTATACATTTGATAGATAATTGCCGACTTTTCCAATTATTTAATCTTGCCTTGATTGAGTCAATGATAGGTTGCCACGTACTCGTTCTCCTTGGATTCGCACCCACCGGGATCCCCAAGAATTTAAAGGGGACAGATCCCACCTTACAAGCCAAAAACTGAGATATTCCCTCCATGGCTCTCTCATCAATATTCAAGCCAAATACATTACTTTTTGCAAAATTTACCTTTAATCCAGACACCATCTCGAAACTTCTTAATAATGCTTTTCAACACCAGATGCTTTTATCCCCACCATCACAAAAGAAGATTGTGTCATCTGCGAATTGCAAGAGCTCAACCGATAAAGAATTATTAATACGAAGTCCCTTAAGGTTGTTTGATTCGACACCTTTCCTTACTAGGCCAGCCAAACCTTCAGCCACTATCAAAAACAAAAAGGGAGCAAGCGGGTCCCCTTGCTTTAACCCCTTTTGTGCCACGCATTCCTCCGTTGGGCTGCCATTAACCAAAACGGATATTGAGTTAGACGACATACATGCCCACATCCATTTTCTCCACTGCTCTCCAAACCCCATCCTCCCTAACATATAGTTCAGATATGCCTAGCTCACTGAATCATATGCCTTTTCAAAGTCTGCTTTCATAACCACACATTTTTGCTTTTTTCTCTTAGCCAAATCCATAACCTCATTAACGACCACCACGCCATCGAGTATATTTCTACCTGCTAGAAACGCGCTTTGAAAATCCGATATTACCCCTTTCAATACCCTTTTCAATCTTCCCGCTAACACTTTCGCCAACATCTTGTATAGGCACCCAATAAGGGAGATAGGCCTATATTCCCCGAGACCTTGCGGGCTACTGTTCTTGGGAATCAGTGCAAGAAAAGAAGCACTTATCGCCTTTGGAAGTCTCGCACTCGCGTAAAACTCCTCAAAAAAATTCAGAACTTCTGTGCTAACAAGGTCCCAACACTCCTTTACAAATCTGAAAGTGAACCCATCCGGTCCTGGACTTTTATTTCCATCACACTCCCATACAACCTCCTTTATCTCTTCCAGGGAAAACGGTTCTGTTAGAATTCCTTTATCTGTCTCAGAAATCTGCTTAAAATTCACCCCATCAAGAGTTGGCCTATTATAATCCCCTTCCTTAAATTTTTCCTCAAAGTGCTTTTTCACCCCCCTTTTCACTGCCCCAACCTCTTCAATCCACTCCCCATTCACCATGAGTTTCAGTAGCTGAGTTCTTCTCCGGTTTCCTTTCATGCACGCATGAAAGAAACGACTATTAGAATCCCCTTCCGCAATCCACGTAACTCTTGCCTTTTGTGCAAGGAGACTTTCTTTAGCATGAAGCTCCTTCCAAAACTCATCATTCAGTCTATTTCTACGTTCATCATCAACCCCCCCTCCATCCGTGGCCACCCTCTCTACTTCATTCAATTCCCGGACTATATTTTCTATCTTCAAATCTTTATACCCAAACACCTCACGATTCCACACCTTCAATTTTTCCTTCAGCAACTTCAATTTTTCCTTTAGAACAAAAGATGCCTTCCCACCCACCTGAAAAGAATTCCAGCACCCTTTAACAAAGTCCATGAAATCCTCATGTTCTACCCAGCAGTTATTGAACCTAAATCACTACAAGAATTATTGGAATTTCCGGCCATTAATTTCTGGCGGATTTTAATCCCCCGGAAAATTTCCCGTGATTTTTGTATTTTTCAGTGATTTAGTTGGACAAAAATTTTTGGCGGATTTTTGTTATTTTAGTGGAATTTGGGTATTTGTGGCGGATCTGTATAGCGAGAAAAAGTGAAGAAAAAAAAATTATATTCCATTTGAAAAAGTTTGTCATTTCTGCTAAAAAATGATAAAAAAGGGCGGCTAATTTGAATTCAAAATTCACGGAAATGGCTCCTAAACCACGAAAATGGCTCTCCCGAGCGCGGTCTTCGAGCTTTTTCATTCAATAAAACGGCACTGTTCGCGAAAATGGTCAACAACAAATATTATAACCGAGCTGTTGAAATTACCTGTTCATATGCTCCATATTCTTCATTTTCCTTTCATCTTTCGTCTTCCTCTTTGTCTTTTCTTCTTCCACTATTCAGATCCACTTTTTCTCGCACATGTTTTTTTTTCGCTTGCCTCTCGAGTTCACTATCGATCCTATCTTTCTTAACAATAAAGCCAACTACAAATTAATAAAGCCATCATCTCTATTAACACTAATATTCCCACTTAAAAAATAGAACGATGATCGACAGTAAAAGAAAATTCTTGGGTGATTAAAAGAAACAATGAAAGTTTTTTGGCAGCCAAGGTAAGGTTTTGATTTTCTGAGGAAAAGGGGGGAATGCTTTTTCCTTTAAAGAAGTTCTTCTTCCCTCTTTTAATCGTCCACATCTTCTGTCCCAACCCTTTCATCTTCCATCACCTATACTCGTCATTCACCATTTTCTTCTCAAAGCTAGCCAATAGATTCATTTGGAAATAATATATTTAATTAAAAAAGTAAACGTTTAAAAAAGAAAAAATTTATTTACTGTTTTTAAAAATTATTTATTTAAAAATAAATAAATTAATTTTCGGCGGATTAATGTAATTTTCGGCGGATTTTTAAATTAAAAAAAATATATATAATAATTTTCGGCGGAATGTTCTGCATTTTCGGCGGAATTGATTAAAAAAAACAGATTGTCATTTTCGGCGGATTTTTCCCCCAAAAATTTCCCCCGGAAAGTACCGGGGGAAAATCCGCCGCAAATTCCGCGTCAAATTTCCGCCGAAAATGACTAAAAATCCGCTGGAAATTACCGGCGGAAATTCCGCCAAAACACGTTGCCACCAACGTTTATGCGTGGAAAAATCCACGAAAATGCACGCGTTTTGCGGCGGAATTTCGTGATTTTTGGCGGAAAAATCCGCCGAAAATGCACGTTTTTCTTGTAGTGAATGGTTTTGGTCCCCAATTAACTGTAGAGGTAATCAACCATACTGGGCAATGATCCGATATCTCCCTATCACCTATCCATTGTGCACTCACATTCCACCTTGAAGTCCACCCCTCTCTCAATAAAATTCTATCAAGTCTGCTCGCTCTCACCGCTTCACCCCAAAACAAGTGAACTTCTTACCCAGCACAGGCACATCAACTAACTCCAACTCCTCCATAAAAGACACAAATTCTCTTGCTTCCATGGAGTTAAAGCTAGACAAGCAGCCACTTCTCTCCGCCCTAGAAGTAACTGCATTAAAATCCCCCGCAATGCACCAATCTCCACTCTCGAAATCATCCTTTAAGATTCGCAAATTCTCCCAGAGTCTTCTTTTCCCATTCATATTGCATGGAGAATATACATTCACAAAGTAACAAACATTACCTTGGACTTTAGCGCAGACTCCAACAAAATGTTCACCTGAGAACGAGAACATGACCTCCAATAGATCGGACCTCCAAATGCTTAGTAAACCTCCTGACATTCCATTCGCATTTTTACTCAACCAGTCAAAATCTTGATCACACCAAATACTTCCCACCGACCTCTTTGATAAATCACTGCTCTTTGTTTCCTGTATCATGCAAAACTCAATCTTTTCACTTACTATCAGTTTCTTCAGACGCTTTCTCTTTGCAGCGCCCCCCCACCCTCTCATATTAATAGTTGCAATCTTCATTTAGAACCATCTTTTTTCCCCTTCCTCCCTTTCGCATTCTGATCCCTAGTTTCTAAGGATCTGATTCTGCCCGCATATTCGAAGCGTTATATGTACGTGTCAGTATATAGTTTGTCTACCGACAAGAGTTGGTATGAGCGGTAACTGGACGTTGATTTCACCCCAAAATCTCGTGTTCAAATCTTGGGTGGGACAGAAATTCTATTGGGAGGGAACCACACGAACCGATAAAGTCAAGTATATACGCGTGGCCAGTTAGGTTCTCCGGTGTAGATCCAGCTATTGCGCACTCTCATCACGGAGAAAAAGTATAAATATGTTTATTTTTTTGGAAAAGGCAATGATTGTATTAGTATGGAGAGCTAAGGAATTTGAGCCCATTAAGCGAAGATTCAAATGTCATACAGAATCTCGAGAAATAACTACTAGAAGACCTCATAGGGTTTTAGAGCCACCCTCAGATCCAAGCATAGCATGAACCACCTGACCACCATCATTTCTATAACCTAGAGATACACTTCAAAATATCCAAACACCATTCATCGAAAAAGAATCATCTCGACTTTGATCTTGCTAGTAGTCACTTCCCTTGAAATAATGGAACAGGGATACCTATGGGGAAGTGGATGCGACAATTAGGGTTTTGGTTGACTGCATTAAGACTCTTGATCTTAAATGTAAGATGGTTGTCCTATCTCAAGAGGAGATGACCAAAAGGAATGTCAACTTTTTACAGCCTAAACATTTGCTAAAGAGCAAGGAGATAATTTGACCTTCCAACGGTCGAGGTTGAGGTGGTTGAAGGCAGGGGGATGCTAGTATCTATTTCTTTCGTTCGTGTATTAAGTCTCGAGGGGATACAAATAGAGTCTCAGTCTTAAGGGTGGGGAATATTTGGCTGGAAAAGGTCCCAGAGATCTGAGCAGAAGTTGCTCGATTTTTTAGGCAACCATTTTCTGCTGACGACTGGAAGAGACCTCCTTTGGATGGTATTACCTTTTCAGTGCTTTCGCGAACACAGTCTGCTTCGTTCTCCCAGCCTTTCTCTTTGGAAGGTTGATAAGTGGTGGCTGATTGTGATGGTAATAAGAGTCCATTAATTCTTGGCATATTTGATAAATTGTGACATTTCAACTACATGTACTGAATAAAACAGCAAAAAAAATAAAACACATTTAGAGTCGGTTATTTTAATAACTGGCTCGTATTAATTAAATGTCATTTTCACTACATTTGGAGGCGAGTATTTGAAACAACCGACTCTAGATGTCACATTTGGGATGGATTGTTTGAATAACCAACTACAAATATGGACGCACAAAGCCTTACCAATCTTAAAAACTCACATTTGGAGTCGGACCTTGGAAACAACTAACTCCAAATGTGGGGTTTAAAGACTGTAAAAGGCCATGTGGTCCACAAATATTGAAGTAGGTAATTCAAATAGCACCGACTCCAAATATCTTATTTTAAGGGTTAAAATGGTTTTTTATCCTTAAAAAGTTTGAGAATTTTGTTTTTAGTATCTATAGAAAATGCCACTCACTTTACTCCCCACATTTTTCGACGTCAATATTTTTAGTCACTCATACTAGGTGTGCTAAACAACCAAAATTATAAATAGTTTATACAGAGCAAGGCATTATTTCACCAAGCCGAAGCAGAGTAACCGGAATGGCTACCCACCCCATATATAAACCAACTCCACGAAGAACATTTTATATGGTTAACAATGGAATCTATCAAAGGTTCTACCCCTTTGAAAACTAAGTTGTTTCTCGCCATCCAAATACTCCAACACACTGCTAGCCAAATGATGTGTTTTGTCTTGGAAGCCTTAGCACCTGTGAATTCTAAACTGAAACCAATAAAATGATCCATAATGCTAGAGTACCCAGAGCCAATGTACAATTCCAAATTTGTTTAGCCACAACACAATCAAACAACAAATTAAATAGCTCTTCACTAGTTTGCTTGCATAATGGGCACAATGAAGCTTCACCAGATTCAATAAAATGACGTTTGACCAACAATTCACGAGTAGGGATGGCATTTGAAAAAACTCTCCAACCGAAGATATTAACTTTTGTTGGTACCTGAGATTTCTAGAAGTCAGGCCAGAATCGATCTGATGTCCCTGAGTTGTTGTCAGCGGACTGAACCAGAGCTGAAGCTGACAGAACCAACTGATATGATAACACGATTTCACCGTGAAAGAATTATGCGCCTCTAACAGCCACAACCAGCCATCCTAAACCCCCTCCCTCGGAACAACATCCTGCAGAATCAGCGACAATTCTGATGCTTCATCAAATAAAATTGGATATGTAAAAAATCCAGCAAGGAAAAGCCATTGCCATCGTCACTCATGACTTTTAATAGCACTTAGAAATTCTATTAAAAGACTCAATAAAGCGCTATTAAAGTCTTGAGAGACTAAAAGAATTGATGGAGGAAAATGTAGAGGCTAATAGTGAGTAAACGCGTTTTTGGGACTAAAAATAAATTTTCATATTTTATAGGAATCAAAAATATATTTAACCCAAGTTGTAATGATGAAAAGATAACTAATCGAATCCAAAATCTACTCTAAAGGAACTACATAATCAACTTTAAGTGTCTTTTTTATAATAATTTTAATAAATAAAAAATGTGTTCAACGTAAGTAGCTCGAACCTTTACGCCACCCATCCGACAGTGAAGTGACAAGTCTAGTTTAAGTGACTTAATTTTTAGTGTTTGTTTTTATTAGTTTGTGTAGCAATTTAGTTCTAGTTTTGAGCTATTTTACTACCGAATGTTTGTTTTTCATTTTAGGTCAAGCTTTGAGTAAAGTGGAGGAATTTGAGCTTCAAAAGCAGAAGGATGAAGTCCCAAGACCAAAGGGTGTTAAGAAGAACCAAAAGAACCAATAAAAAGCATGAAAGGAGCATTCGAATCGAAGAAAACACGGGCACTCGTGTTTATGCAACACGACCCATGTTGCTGCCAAAGCTGGAACAATTCACTTCACACATTGAAGGAAACACGACCACCCGTGTTTATGGAACACGACCGTGTTTTCCCATCAGTCACCAAAGTTGTTACAATTCATCTTCGTTGCTTTTAATCAGTTTTAATTCTGATTTTTCTCAACTTTAATGGTCCTAGGCCTATAAATAGCACGAAGTTCTGAGTGCTAAGGGAGGATTCCATAACTTGTAACTTCTCAAATTACTCTAAGTTTTATTTCCATTTCGTCTTTAGTTATTTACTACAATTTTCTACACTTTACAATTTAATTATTTACTTTCTGCACTTTACAATTCTACAATTTCTAGTATTCCGTGACATTTTAGACAGTTACATTTAAGCAATTTACAACTCTGTTATTTGCATTTCGTCATTTACAATTCATGTCTTTTAATTTCAAGTCCTTGTCTACTACGATAATGAGTGAGTAGACTCCGTTAGTCTTGGGATTGTGGGACAAATCCAATGATAGACCCCTAAATAATCACAAGTCTAAACTCTATTTTATATAAGTTTACAGTCTCATCTACTCTCATTATTCTTAAAATCTATATTTCAAATATCAAACGAAGTACCGAAATGTGAAGTTTGATATTAGAACTATGAGATTGGACAAGATTATCAAAACATGAAAATAGTTTTGAGACTCTTGAGACAAATTAAGGCTTGTGCTTAAGGGCACTACAAAAAAAACGTCATTTAGCGAGGGACGTTGCGAGGGAATGAGGTGGTAATTAATATTGGAAATATGAGGTCGAGTACATTGGTTGGTCCGCCCAAGAGGAGGCGTAATCGTAGTGCTAATAATGAGGTGGTAATTAATATTGGAAATATGAGGTCGAGTACATTGGTTGGTCCGCCCATGACTACCACCTCGGATGTCCCAGCAGCCCATTCTCCATCGGGCCCCAATTGGTTTCATATTCCCTCACATGGACATATGCCACCTCCTGAGTATACAGCTGGGCATATGCCACCTCCTGGGTATACTGATTGGGCATATGCCACCTTCTCGGGTATCTGACTCCGTATATGCCACTGGGTATACTGACTCAGTATCTGGTGGACTCTTCCCCACCTCTTGGGTATACTGGTGGGCATACGCCACTGAGCATATAGCACATCGATCGAGCATATGAGTACATCGATCGAGCATATGCCCACACCAGGAGGATGATCATGTTGGTGGTGATGGTGCTAATGAGCCGGGAGTGGAGGTGGTTGATGACGAGAGAGTGGAGGTGGTTTATATCAACAACAAAAAGCTCTACATCATTTATCCATATGGTAACACGTAAGTATTATATTGGTTGGATTTTTTTAATTTAAGTTAATTATGCAACAACTTATATATATATATATATATATATATATATATATATATATATATATATATTTGATTGTTTGATATATTTTTTCATTATGTAGACTTGTTCCGTCGAAGGCAGCTTCATCCAGCATCACATATGTCATCCAGAAGAAATATTTTCAAACTTACCATAAAAAGTGGAGTAAAGTTGATGACAAAGTGAATGATGAGTTGTTGAATTTTTTTAGGGTAAGTGTCTATTAATTATGTCATTATGTACCTATATATATTGTTAGTTTTAATTTAATGTTTGGTAATGTTTAATATTATTACTAATACATACTTTCATTATGCTTAATCTGAGCAGAGTGACATGGCACCAACAGTATGATGAAGAGGTCCGGAGATGTTTTCTCCTGAGGTTTGGTCAACAATTGTCGGATATGTTGTACAAGTTGAGGCGTGGAAATGTGAGGCCTCCTTACATGGGTGAAAATGTTTGGAATGCCTTCAAGGAACATTAGGAAACAGAAAAGTTCAAACCTAATTCAAAAAAAGTAAGGAGAATAGAATCTCGAAAAGCGGCGGCTCGCTTAAGCGTGTTGGGTCCATAAGCCGTGCTCAACATGCTATTCGATTGGTAAATTATTTTAAATATATGTGTGTTTTTTACATTACTTAATTAGTTAGCAAATGTTGAAAATGTTTTTCATTTTCTGAGCTAAGAAGTTGGGGCTCCCTCCCACTTCTGAAGCTTTGAGCTTCACGGGGCCACCCATGTAATGAAGGGTACTCAAGATCACTTTGTTGAGGAGCGCGCGAGGTTACTCGAGTAAATACACAACTTGAATTGTATTATATATACATATATGTTGCTTTGTTAAAATGAATGGAGCACTAATTATGCTATGTTTTGTGGTTATACAAAGCAGAGGCCCATAATCGGAGATGGGTTGTGACTCGGGAAGCTGGAACTAACACCGGTCAACTTACTCTCGATTTGATCGCTCTCTCGAATGCACATTGGGAGAAAGTAGCGGAGTTGGAACAAGGGTCGCTTTGTATGGTGCGGGGCCCTTGGCTCCATTAATGAGCCCGTCACGGTGTTGACCCAGTGAGAGCTTCTAGAAGACGACCACCATTTTCTACTCAATCGATTCGGAGAGAGAGCGATTTAGGAAGATGGAGGAGGAGGCTGCATGCTACGCAAATGTGAAGGCTGCAAGAGAGTGAGATGCAAAAGCTGGAGTGGCAGAAAATGATGGAGATGCAAAAGCGAGAGTGGGAGCAAAAGATGGAGAATGACATGAGGAGGATGATTGAGCATTTTCAGTCTCAGCAGAGTACGTCTCAGCCTGCGCAGAAACTTGGGGAGTCTGATGAGTCTGAGTATCGAGTTTATGAGGGTGCGAGGAGTCTGATGACGGGTCTTTTTAGTACTCTTTGTATTATTTTTTTTACATTTGAGTATTTTGTGTTGTATTGACATTTGATTTTACGTGTTGATTTGGATTTTGAATGGAACATTTTAGAAATTTTGTATTTATATATTGATTTAGGTATTTTATGTTTAATTAGTTATTATTAATAAATAAGCAGGTTTTAAAAAAAAATTAATTTTTTGGACTTTAGCGAGGGAATTGATGTGTTCCTCGCTAATTAACTCCGGGAATTCAGACACGTGGCAGTCACCAGTAGGATGTTCATGCATGACGTCAGTTAGCGAGGGAATTGATGTGTCCCTCGCTAATTAGCGAGGGAATTAGCGAGGGACGTGGCCGTGGGTAATTAGCGATTTAAAGCGTATTTCTCTCGCTAATCGCATTAGCATTAGGAGGGAATTAGCGAGGAACGGTCTCTCGCTAATTCCCTCGCTAATGGCAATTAGCGAGGGAATTGGTCATGTTAGCGACTGAATATTCCCTCGCTAATGACCGTTTTTTTTGTAGTGGGGGTTTTGGCAATAATCAACCATGAAAATAAGTTTGATTATTTGCTCAAGACACGCTCTTGTATTCTAAAAGGAAATATGGGTTACCATTGATTACCTTATCCTTAGAAAATAAACTCAATATAAAATTGAGGATGGATAAGGGATTGTGAGTTCTTTCTATCATTCAGACGAAACCGCAATCTTAGGACATTTTTTATTTTCTGAATTTAAATGACATGATATTCTCCTCCAAAATATAATAATTTCTTTTAGCTAATCACCACTGAAAATAACATTGGTAATCACAAAGTCTTTGTGGGATCGATACTATTATTACATGATAGAATCGTGCACTTGCAGCCTATCATGAAGCACAGAAACACTTTGACCGGGTGATTCTGATTTTTCCTCAAATCCACGAAATTGTATGACTTGGGTTATGCTCTGATGGATTTACTCGATATATCCAAGCACCGACAACGCCCAATTCTCGTTAGCTAGTTATTGTTACCTCTTATAAACTTCCTTCTGAGATGTGCATGACTAAACTGTATATGTTTTTGACTTGTCTGATACCTGCCCCATCCAATCAAAACACTAGTGGATGATCTCAATAGGTTGTGGTAAGATTTTTGACATATGACAGAACACAGAAGCATAATTTTATGATAACAGCATTGATGTAGACAATTAATGACTTCCTAGTTTATGGTATGTTGTCTTGTTGAGAGACTCAGAGTAAATTGACATGTCCCCATTGCATTGAACACACAAAATCCTTTATGTTGAAATACAGGAGAAAAGCTCAGTGTTTGACTCGCGTTGTAGATTTTTACCGCCAAATCATACATTTAGAAAGAACGAAAAAGCTTTCATGAAAGGGATGGTCAAAAGAGATGGACCACCGCCTTTGTTGACATCAAGAAAAATATGGAGCAGATTTATGGATTTGCCACAACTCACAGAAATAGGGGTACTTTCCCGATTGGCAGTGACGGATCCAGAACTTTTGTTAGTGGGGGCAAAAAAATTTGTCCATTATATTTTTATATAAGAAAACTACTATAAGTTTTAACAAAATACCTAGTTTGGTGATAAAAAACTTTAGCCCAAAATTTTATGTGTTTGGTGTCAATTTGTGTGTTCGGTGTTAGAAGAAAAGTCAAAATTAGAAAAAATAAAGAGAGAAAGTTTATAGAAATGTATCATCTCTTTTATCTCTTATAATTTTTTACATGTATTTGTTTATAAAACTATCTCATGGGGGCAACATCTATTTTTTAATGGGGGCAATACAGATTTATTAAGCAATATAGACTAAAAATATTGAGCTAAGTGGGGGCAAATGCCCCCAATTAGCATCACATGGATCCGTCCCTACCGACTGGGTGGTTATGGAAAATTGCATAATTGGACAAAAAGGAGTATATTTAGTGTTCTGGAGTGGGCTCAAGGCCCAATGCTGTCCAACAAGGCCCAATAACTATCACTATAAAGATGGCACGAATCTCAAGAGGTAGGTACGTCATTTATTACTATTCACTATTCACCATTGATTGCTGACTTGGGCGTCGGAGTGTACTCGCAGGTACCACCCAGGTGCGACCCAGACTTCGACACCAAGGCGTTCAGCGACTGAGCTACAAGACTACATCGAATCATACCAGAGATCGAGAGCGATCATTGGCGACCACAGTGGGAGCAACTGAACACTTCCACCATGCAACAAAAGAGGCACGCCACGCGAGCCTCATCGAGAGCCGACCCTTCCGGACGAAATGCAATCCCTCAACAAACCCCGGAGGGCGTCCCACTAACCATTCACGAATCTCGGGATAACCTCGTCAGAACCTCTCCATGCAGGCGGCGAGGCCAATCTTGGAGCGACATCGCACTGCCATCAGCCGATCGCCGACCGAGCTGGTCGATGCAGGAATAGATGCCTCCGTGTCCGAGCATGTGACTCGAGCCTTCCTACGATTACGCAAAACAAAAATCAGATTATTGCCGGCCGGGAAGCACTTCTTTCTCACTACGAAGGGATCCATCCTCCCGCCTCGCGCGTGCGAATGGTGAGGACCCTCCGGCACAAATGCGTCCTTCCAAGAAAGCATGCAACTCCTCTGGGCGGAATGACCGACCTTTCCGGCTGGCCCAAAGACACCGATCCCGGTAGCAAGCAGGTCGGGACTAGAAGGTCTCCCACTCGCAGGGGCGTCTTGCGCGATCGCGCGCTCCAGTCACACGGCCAAGATTATGAAGACTCAAGTTACAATCGGAATCGGACCGCTCGCCCACCGGTATTCCTCGGCCGAAGTCGTCCGGTTCACGCAAGTCGAGGAGTCGGTCGTGGGATTCGTATGGTGAGTTGGACAACTACAAAGCGAGGACACATCCCACCGGTCGAAAAGAGATGTGCTCGGCGAGAGAGAGGCGATCGTTCCAGCCCCCTTCCTTATGCGGTCACATGACGGGCGCTCACGAGTACCCGTCAATGAGCTACATGCATTACAACCTTATGGATCGGGAGAGTTGGCGACCGGGCATGGGCCGTTCTCAAGAGAAATCAGACGTTACCGCATTCCCAAGAGATTTGAGAAAGCCGCCCAACATGAATAAGTTCGACGGTCGCGGCGATCCGGATAAACACGTCCGTTATTTCAACAATTACTGCGGCTATAGAAGCTAAGCCCGACGATGAAGTGCAGACTTTTTCCCCAGTCGCTCGATGGGCGAGCGCTCGAATGGTGGGAATCATTGCGGCCCAACACCATCACCTCTTGGGAAGGTTTGGTCGCAACCTTTTTGGCCAATTACACGGCCAACCGTTGTCAGTACAAATATGAGGAACACCTTGACACGGTCGTTCACGGGGAGAACGAATCACTGAGGCATTATATTGATCGCTTCAACACAGAGGCGGAGACTATCCGCGACTTGAATGACAAAGACAAACTGAAGTATCTCAAGCGGGAATACGAGCGGATCGCGATTTGCAGAGGAGTTTACCTCAACCGTTACATGGATCTTGGGGTATTTTTAAGAAGGGCCAACGACCACATGGGCTACGAAGAGACGCCGCGGCTAGGCAGGCGCCCGTGTGCAACCCAAGGAAGAGCATGGTAGGTCGGCTAAAGAGCCAGAAATGCGCAGGGAAGGTCGTTCGGATTTTCGTCAGAAGAAGTTCGAGCACCGCACCAGGCTGAACACGCCCATCGCACAAATCTATATGGATCGCGAATAACGAATTTGCTGATGTCAAGCGTCCTGACCCACTCGTTCTCAAGAAAGGCGGCCGGTTCACGAAGAAGTATTGCAGGTACCATAAGAGCAAGGGCCACGATACTAACGAATGTATGGCCCTAAAGGATGACATAGAAAACCTCATTCAGAAGGGAAAGCTAACAAAATATGTCAGGGAGGAAGGAAACGACCGATCGGAAGAAGACGAGGGTCGAGATGGTCGTTCAAAAGAAAAAGTAACCACTCAAGCTATTGAGGTCGCTGGCAGAAAAGAAACTTCGGAGGAGGACGGCAGGCAGTCCAGGGGTCGCCGGGTCGTAATGGTTATCCACGGGGGGAACCCTTTAGATCGCTTGGATTCAAAGAAGGCGACCAAGAGAAAGTGGAATGAAATTCTCATGGTCGGATCTTCTTCAGCACCACGACCGATCTCCAACAGACCGCCGATTTCCTTTGGTGACGAGGATTTGCTCGATGGGCGGGTCAAGCGATTCACGTTCTCTGCAGTCGATATCTGCGGTCATGGGAAACTCCGAAGTTAGGAGAATCTTGGTCGATCAGGGTAGCTCGGCAGATATCATGTTTGAAGAGTTGGTGGACAAATTGAGCATCGACCGTAGCGAAATCATCCCTCAGAACGACCCGACCCCTTTAAGCGGTTTTAGCGAGCAATCACTTACCCGTTGGGCACCTTGGAGTTGTTGGTCACTTTCGGACGATGCCAATGGGAGCACATCTTACGGGGCCGGTCGAACGACTTTCCTTGTATTGCCTATCAAGTCATGCTATCATCGCATTATCGGCCGACGGCGTTGAAACTTGAAGCGATCGTGTCAACGATCCACTTAAAGATGAAGTTTTACGATAAAAATGGCGTGTCGCTACCTTAGCGGCGAGATATGGAAGCGGCCAAGAAAAGTCACTACATTTACCGGGATATATGTGGACGCTCGGGGCGTTGGACCTCACGCTCACAATTGCGGGAAAGGACACCAAGTAAACCTAGGTTGATTTGGATGCCCGCTATAACTCGGATAGCGACCCGTAAAGAGGGGATGATGATTTAGCCCGTGAGCTAAAGAAGAAACTCAAGCGACGAGAACCCCATGGGCGGTTTATTGACGTTCGGTTTGGCGATGACCCGCCAAAACCGTAAAGATTGGAAGCGACCTTCGAGCAAGAGTCAGCGAGGACTAATCACTTGCCTCGAAAATACGCCCGATTTGTTCGCTTGGCAAGCATCGATATGCCCGGAGTTCCTATGGAGGTCGCTTGTCATCAACTATCGATCGATATAGCGGCGGGCGGTCGCTCGCAGAAGAAGAGTTCGAGCGAAGAGGCGCGCAGCGGCCGTGCGATGGAACGACTTGATAAAAGCGAATTTCGTTGAGGAGATTAAGTATACGACGTGGCTTTCGAACGTCGTGCTAGTAAAAAAGAAGAACGGGAAATGGCGAATGTGTGTCGATTGCGACACGAATAGGGCGTGCCCTAAGGATGCTTTCCTGCACCGGTATCGACAAGTTGGTTGTGGCGCTTGAGTTACAAGTTGCTTTCCTTCTTGGACGCGTATTCAGGCTACAACCAAATCGCTATGCACCCACCGGATCGTCACAAGACTGCTTTCATGACCGACCAAGGTAATTTTTGTTACAAAGTGATTCCTTTTGGATTAAAGAACGCTGGGGCGACTTACCGCGTATGATGAGCAAGATTTTTGAAAAGCCAGATCGCCGGGTGGCCAGAGGTGTATCTTGATGACATGATCATAAAGAGCAAATCAGATGATGAGCACGTTAGCGCTAAGTGAGTTCGGAATAAAGTTTGAGCCAAGGTCGGCAGCCAAGGCGCAGATTTTGGCCGATTTCATAGCTGAGATGACCCCGGGCCCGGACGATCGCCCAATCACCACCGGGCGTTACACGTCGATGGCAAATCAAACTCCAAAGGAAGTGGGGCGGGATTAATATTGGAAAATTCTGCGAGCTTGGTCGTAGAAGTATCGCTTACTTTCGCTTTCCACACTTCAAATAATCAGGCAGAGTATGAGGCTTGCATAGCAGGGTTATTGCTCGCCAAGGAATTCAACGTCGAACAGGTGGAATTGCACTCTGACTCTCTCTTGGTCGTTTCCCATAAACTGTAAAGTGCCATCGAATGGCATTATGCGAGCCGTCGAGTAGCGGCCCATAAATTATAAAGTGCCATCGAATGGTAAAATGCGAAATTTGCCCGAGTAGCGCCCATAAATTATAAAGTGCCATCGAATGGTAATGTGCGAGCCGCCCCGAGTAGCGACCCATAAATTTACAAAGGTGCCATCGCATGGCCTAGAACGAGCCGCTGCGAATAGCGGCCTGCAAACTCGCAAACTTTAAAAGGCGAGTAACAACTTGCAAATATTGAAGGTCGCAGAATGGCCGACAATTTGAACAAAGGAACCGTGGACTTTCATTAAACAACCGTGGACTTTCATTAAACATAAGTCTCCAATTTGAACAAAATGATTCCAAAATATTTAAAAGCCGCTCGCAGGCGGGCGAAAATTCTACATACTAAACACCGCTCGCAGGCGGGCTAAACAAAAGGAAGTAAAGCTAAGGCTGATCAGCAGGAAAAACAACGACCTGGTCACGGACGACCTTTCCTTTCTCGACCTTCTGAGGAATAACGATCTCTTGACCCACCACGCAGTGTTCGTAATTAACCACGGTGTCATCGACGACCAGGGACGGGTTTACGAGCTTTAGTTGATCAACCGCATTGGTGAATTGGTATTTGGCGCTCCCAAAGCCCTAGTCACGGGCCTCCTTGAAGAGATCTGCATGACTTGTCTCGTTCCTTCTCCACGGCCGTCGGTGGTCTTCAAAGAAGTGACTGATCGAACAATTCCTTTTCTTCTCGCTCAGCGCCCGACCTCCTCTGTTCACCTCGGTCTTTTGGTGATGACCGCCTTATCCCCGGCGCGATCGCGTTGTCACGGCCTCTTGACTCCGGTTTTTGAAAGTGTTAAGGCCGCCATTTGAGTTTACGCATCTTGAAGCTTTTGCTCGTAAGTGGCGACTGTTGGGCCTTCGGCTCGAGCTCTTCGATCTTCTTAAGCGACTCCAACCGCTCTTGGCGAACTATCAATTTAGACAAAGCGAGAGGATAGTTTAAAATTTTTGTCGAGTGTCGTCTTCAAGATAAGAAATTTTATAAATAGCTCGCCTACCGCCGAGCGTTGATTCTCCTCTTGATACTTGGCAAAGAGAAGGTGGTGGCGCTTTCATTACGTCCGCCATCACTTTGAAGGGCTCTTCTTTAAAGCGGGCGTGATCATCATCACTAAGACCCAAAGCGGTCGATATTGGACGACCGACTTGAATGACCTTTACTCTTATGGTGTTTGTGCTTTTTCTTCTCATGCGGGCCACCGTCCTCTTGGCGTCCCCCGTTTGTTCGCTTTCCCATGAGAAGAGTAAGTGAGATTGAGATTGAGGACATCACAAGATCGGGAGTTTGGGCGGCTGGTTTTCCAAATCAATAAGCAACGCCTCGTTAACGACCTCCCTTAGGGGCGTCTCCTCAGCGATTCTGCGGCGTTCCCTTGGAGGGAGAGTCTTCGCCATCTTCACCTGTCCATTGGCTAAAGAAATCAAAATCTTGAACGCCCGCCATGTCAACTGCAAAAAGAAAAAAGCGACTTAGAAACAATACAAAATATACTGCGCAAAAGCAAGATCTTAGCAAACATCTACCAATAGCAGCTTTGACGGCCTCCATGCCTCGGGCGTCAACAATCTTGTTGATTTTGATACGACCCCCTGGGACGCGAGAGGCAAACCGTTTGAGTCTGTGGATCGTCTCAATATCCCCAATATTGAGCTCAATTTCCTTGTAAGAGTACGCCCCCGGTTTCTTCAAGAAATGGTCGAACGACCAAACGGTCGGCACAAGTGGCGTCCCGGCATTCTTTTCGGGTATCAAATTGGCTATCCCTTTTATCGCCTCCTTCGTATAAGGAACGGTCCAGAAGAAATCGTTTTTCCACCCGCTTGGCAGAGACTCCATGTATGGCTTGAAAAAGTTGTATTGCGACTTGTTCTTCAAAGAAACGGCCTCCTTGCGAGCCCCCTTGGTGCCAGGCTCGTAAAGGTAGCTCATCTCCATCAGCGTAAAAAACAGCCTCAAGGAGACCGGTCGCCCGAGCGCCGTCAAAACATCTTCGAACCCTTGCAGGAACGCCCAAGCATTCGGATTTAGCTGAGAGGGGGCGACCTTAAGGTATCGAAGGACTTGCCTTTGAAACCGTAAAAGGAGGACGATCCCCATCCGCTCAAAGACGACCCGATACATCGTGAATTTCACCTCGTCATGCCAGGTCGCTATATTTTCGTCTTTCTCCATGCCTTCGACTCGCCAGCCGTCAACATAAAACTGGGCGGTCAAGTCTTGTTCATCTGAAGAGTGGCGGCGGACCTTGCTCCTATGGTTCCGTAGAATCTCGGAAACCCAAGACATGTCCTGCTCGGCCGCTGCGTCGATATCAGCTTGATCCGGCCCTAAGACAGCACCCTGGGCAACTTCGGGCACGATTTGTAAGGGGACCGGGTTTTGGTGGATTGATTACTAACGGCACGAACCTCGGAGGCGGCGGTGGTCGAATCTTGGCGTCTCCCATAGAATGTTGATCTGTCCCAGGTCGCTCAGATCGCTGAGAGGAATCAGAGGACGACGACGAGGTCGAACTCGAAATTTCAGGCGACCGGTTTGGATCATTGGAGGGCGATTGGCCAGGGCTAGAATTCACGGGCGACTCGTTATTAGACGTCGAAGGCAGTCCCTCTGGAGCTGAACTTGGTTGAGCCATCGCTCTGGCTATCGAAACGGCCGGGCCACCGGAGATGCGGCGAGTTTGTTTCGTCCGGGCCAGGGTAAACCTGCAGAGGGGGAGGCGGTCAAAATCAAACGTTGACGCGAGAGGGGGCGACTTGGTCGACCCCCGACCTGCTACCCCCTCCACCAGTTGGAATTTCAAAGGAAATAGTCAAAGTTAAAAGAAGAACGGTCGTGTTACCTGAAAGGCCGATAGATGAATCAGCGCGGGCACGCGGGCGAGTTGCTCTGGAGCGAGCGACGAGCGGGATGCGGCGAGCCAAAGAAGGTCGTTCTCCTCTTTCAGAGCACAGAAGAAATGAAGAGCGAAAGATGGTTTCCAACAATACCCCACCACCTTATATAGTGGGCCAAGAGACACTTCAGGCCCAAAAACGAAAAGGCGCACCTTGAGGAGGCCAAACGTCACCTCGGGAGATGTGAAATCACAACATCGAACCAAGCTGTCGCCTCAGCACTAATGTCACCTGCAGAGAAGTCGAGGCGACCGCGACAAGACAGCAACGATCGGACATTTGGTCCCGCGCGACCCATTGGTCAGATCGCATCAAGGTCACCACGTAGGGCGGCAAATCAAGCCTTAGCCCGCCTACGACACCGGGCTTGGGGGCAAGCGCTTGCAGGTGGGCTCGAGGCCCAATCTTTGTCAACAAGGCCCAATAACTATCACTATAAAGATGGCACGAATCTCAAGAGGTAGGTATGTCATTTATTACTATTCACTATTCACCATTGATTGCTGACTTGGGCGTCGGAGTGTACTCGCAGTACCACCCAAGTGCGACCCAGACTCCGACACCAAGGCGTTCAAATGATCGAGCTACAAGACTACATCAGAATCATACCTAGAGATCAGGAACGATCATTTAGGAATCTCAGATATTGGAAAGATAATTTATTGAGATACAATCTCGATGGTATGAAAAGTGGAAAGAATTCTCTTAACAATATATTTAACATTATGATAAATGTGAATGATAAAACCAAAAACAATAACAAGGCTAGAATGGAATCTGCTCTTTACTATAGTCAAAGTCGAGGGGACTTGAATTTGAAGCAGATGACTAATAGGAAGATGTCAAAACCCAAATCAAGTTGCTCTCTGACCTCCAAAGAAGCAAAATCAATTTTTCTGTGGTTATTCTTCTAATCTTACAAGATGTGTGGTTATGAACATTGGGAAGATGTATGGGTCGAAAAATCGTGATTGTCATGTATTCATGGAGTGTTCACTTCCAACTGCTTTTAGTTCAATGCCTAAGTGTGTTTTGGAACCACTTACTGAAGTGAGTGAATTTTTTAAGAATTTGTGCTATGAAATATTGAGAAAGGATGATTTAGAGAAAACTAGCATAAGAGTTGGTCTAGTTGGCACATGTTCTTGCTTAACATAAGAAAAAATTGCTTTTACAAGCAAGTTTTTTTAATACATGTTAATTAAAATGAAAATAGCATGCATTGTAAATTAATTAAAATACATATTTTTAATATTTAGTATTTGATATGATTTTAGGCATTATTTAAAAGGCTTAATTAAAATTTTGGTCCCCCTATACGATCAATTCACGATTTTAGTCTCCAAACATTTTTTTCCACGAGTTTATATATTTTCTCAAGTTCTAAAATCAATATCCCTCCCTAATTTGGTCAAACTTGTTGCTGAATTGTCAGTCACTTAACCTACATGGAAGCACGTAAGCATGCCATGTTGGAATTTAAATTAAAAATTCTTATTTTAACTATACCAAATAATGTTAAATAGATTTAAAACAATTGTTATAATTAAAATAATGTTATGAATATTAAGATTGTCAGTGGATGTCCATTTATCTTCTCCCATATTCTCATCATTATCTTGTATAGTGGTCTTTTATGATTGACCACTCACTTCCAATCCCCACCCTATAAATATGATTCACCCTTATATGTTAGGGGTACTAGTGATGAGAAATACAAAGACTCACATATTCTCTCATTCCCTTGTTCTTCTTTTGATATAGTCTAGATTATTTTATAACACGTTATCAGCACGAAGCTCTGTCAATCTAAGAATTACCGTCAATAAATATATGTTGCATCACATGTGTTTAATCGGATGGAAGGTTGTGCCCGGAAGGTTGCATCACATTCCTTTAGAATACTTAGTAAGTATGTGACATTCGTGCGGTTTGTGAAGAGATGATCTTGAATCTTGTGTAGAATTCGTTTAGAATACACTGTAAGTATTGCTATTATTATTATTATTATAATAAAAAGGAAGAAATATTTTAGAATTTGAAGGGCCAGAAACGTGATCAACTTTTGTTTGTCTAAGCCTTTTTAAAATTTCTTGATTCATAGCTTTATATCATGATGTTTGTTTTAATTTATAAAGTCATGGTCTTGTAATGTTAGTACCAGGGAATATAATTCAAGTCATGGTTTTATATCATCCACTATATTATTATATAAGCATCCTTGAAGGATTGCTCATAGTGTTTTTTTTAGATTATCAATGAAGAAGTTTTGTGGTATAGTTCTTGAAGAACTAATGAATTGGTAATTCAGTATCCTTGTAGGATTGCATAAAGAATTATTTTCTTTATTATTGTTTATGAAGATTTGTGATAGTTCTTGAAGAACCCAAAGAAAAATAACTTAATATTAAAGCATCCCTGCAGGATTGCTCTAAGCATGATTCTTTTTCGTCAATGTTTAAAATTTGTGGTATATTTCTTGAAGAACAATTGATTAGAAAGTATATTTTTCTTTGATCATCATATATGAAAGATTTGTGATCGAGTTCTCGAAGAACTCGACTTTTACACGATTATTGTAATCTATAAGATCTATTTGACCTTAGTATGTTTTGAAGCAAAGACAATCAAGAGAAATGACATATAATTTATGTCTCAAATATTCTCTTGAATTAATTAGCAAAATGAAAAAATATTTTCAGAAAAATTTTATGAATCAAGATTATGTGATATGGTGATTGTAAAGAATACTCACAAACCACTCAATGAATTGAAGTTCAATCCCAGAAGTGAATGACTCACATTATAATTTTGGTACAAGAACATTTTTTCCCACCTGAAGTGAAAAAATATTGGAAAGAATGAAAAAAAAAAAGGATGGGCAGAGTAGCAATATTTGCTATCGTTGTGGGGGCAAAGGTCGTACCTGTCGTACGCTAAAACATCTTGTTGAGACAAAATTTATCATATGAAGATGACGATAATATGGATACATTTTCTACTACTATCTTATAGTTAATCTAACTTATTACATGTTATGATGTTCTTCCTTAGAGCTTTTATTTTATCATGTTAATATTTTACTAATATTTCTTGCATAGAAATTTTATTAAGAATTTTATTTTATCATGTTTGACTATTCCTGATGAATTCCTGAAGAATTCAATATTCAAGCATCCTACAAGATCCTCAAAGTGTGAAAGTTTGTTATATAGTTCTTAAAGAACTCGAAAAAATGTTCAAGCATCCATTAAAGATTGCTCAAAGCATGATTTTTTTTGTCATCGCTTAGATTTGAGATATAGTTCCTGAAGAACAAAGTAAATATGAGAACAAAGTAAATATGATTGTTGATGAAAATTTGTGATACAGTTTATGAAGTACAATAAATCTATTATTCAAGCATCCCTGAAGGATTGCACAAATAACTGTTTCTATGTAACATTTACACATTGAGAATCCATTTGATTCCCCTAAGTCTCACAGAAGCTTTTTAATTTTCAAAGATATTCATATAAATGGATATCATATTGAAACGAGAGATGAATGAGATATTGAATATGTTTATATAACGAGACATACTTTGATAAAATAAGTGTAGTGGAAAAATTGTCTATTTTTTCCTCTGATTTGGACTGCACTTATATATGTGGAATTGAAGCACATGTTATTGTAAACCAGAAGTTTACATGTCATAATAATTTAGTTGTTGGCAAGATCGATCGATTGGACCATCCCGAGCATATATATAATGATGCGAAAAATGGTTAATTTTTTTTTGTGAACTTATATTGAAGAGTCAGTAGTTTCTTCAATCTACTAACTTTAGTGTTCACCAATTCCCAAAAGAAGTTGGTAATTTGAGCGAACAAGTCTCTTGTAATTCTAGAAATTATATAAGGTGATATTTGTAAACGAGTACACTAATCACGTGGACCATTGAGATATTTGTGATCTTAATTGATGCATCAAATATATGGTCACATATATGCTTATCTAAAAAAAATATGGCCACATATATATATCGTCAACTCACAATTGGAAGTTTGTGTGATTGTTTGCTCAACTAATTTGAGTAAGAGGTCATTATGTGAATTACCTTAAAAGCATCTCATAAGTGTTGTATGATATTGGACATCACTTAGTATACGCTCACTCATAAAATGGTCTTGAAGAACCATTCTTTAGACGTCTAAAGTTAATTACATGACCAATACTTATGAGATAAGAAGTTCTAATTTCTACTTGGGAACATGCAATTTTACATGCTGTAATATTGATTCGCATCAAGCCAACAAGTTATCACAACTCTTCCCCTTTACATTTGGTTTTTGGTCACAAACCTAATATTTCCCATCTTAGAATTTTTGAATGTGCAATGCACTATGATGGGTCCTCAAAGAATTTTGGAAACATATTGGATATAAATCTCCATGTATAATATATTATTTTGAGCCAGCAATTGGAGACTTGTTTATAGTCCAGTGTGATGATTATCATTTGAAGAATTACATTTCCCAACATTAGGGGGAGAGAATAAGCAGTTGGACAAAATAGATCAGTATGAATGAATTATCATTGTCTCATCTTGATCCTAAAACCAAACAATGTGAACTAGAAGTTCAAAAGACAATTCATTTGAAAAGCTTAGAAATCATCTACCAAATGCATTCACTGATCCAAAGGTGTGACCAAATCATATATATCAGTTGCTAATGCTCCAATAAAATGGATGTCCCTGTTGGACAATCGAATATTGCAAATGAGTCTCAATCACGCCTGAAGCGTGGTAGACCAATCGGTTCCAAAGGTAAAAATCCTCGAACAAGAAAATGAGCTAAAACAAAAGATGGTCCAAGCGAGGATATAGAAACTCTAAAAGAGTATTCAGACATAATTGACATTACAGTTCCAGAAGAACTGATCAGACCTGAAAAGTTATAAAATTAAAGAGATCTCAATGAATTATGTCAAAAATGAAATACAATGGAACTGAAACGAAGTCAACATTGACGATGTTTTTACTAAATATAGCGCTAAATGTGATACATATTAGTGAGGATCATGAATCAAAGTCTACTAAAGATTGTAGACAATGTGAATTGGCCAAAATTGAAGCAAAATGAGAATGATGAAATTGTATACAAAGCTCGACATGTTGCTCAAGGGTGGATGCGAGTACTTTTCAATACTTAATTAGCCTTGTAGCACATGAAAAGCTCAATTTGCACAAGTTGAATTAATATTGCTACAACTTATTTGTTGATAGTCATATTTATTTAAAGATCCCCGAAGGATTAATATTCCAGTGCACACTTTTTGGATTCTCGAGATGATTACTCAAATTGAATCAGTACCTCCATGAGATGATATAATTTGAACACATGTGATATAATCGTCTCAATTTATATTCTATATGAGGGATATAAAAATGACACCATTGGTCCATAAAGTTCTATGAAAAGATCAATACATGAAATTTGCTATAGTTTGATATTATTGGAACTCCTTAAGAGCTTTCCAAAATTATAGATTACTTAAAGCATACATGCATATCACAAACCAAAATGCATCAGAAAAGGGGTTTGATGAATATTTATGTTTGACTATTGTAATGAATAAATCATTTTTATGTATGTTGCTCAAATTAACCATGCAAATACAAAGTACTTTTTCTGTTCTAGATCAAGTCAGATGCAAGTCAGCTATTATCTACATATATATATGGTGACCTTGAAACATCTTTGATCTACGAAACAACCTATGGTTCTTGCTTCTTCATTTCATGCCCAAATGTCAACAATTCAAGGAAGATGTTTTGAAGATAATACTGACCGCAAAACTCCATTAAAAGAGGAGATACATCACAAGTGACATCGGAGTAGATTGCTCCATATGCACTCAGGAAAAAACTCCAAATGTTGAAATTCTGAAGTGACACTTCATTCAGGGGGAGAAAAGTTGCACTCTTTCTTCCTTTGCCATGGTTTTTGTTGTGAGAATTTGTTGCACAAGTATACACAGTCAAAACAAGTAATAAAGTGATAAGTAAAGATCGTTCCCACGAGGATTGAGTGTGGTTAATTTCACAAATGTCCAATTTGGTTAATATAGTTAGTAAGACAATAAAGTAACATGTAACACATATGATTAAGATGATAATGACAGTAAATTAAAGTGCAATTAATAGTAAAAAGTAATAAGAGTTTGGTAAAAATGGATGGTAAATTAGCCAAGACTCAGTTTAGTAATTTTTCTCCAATTGACTCATTGCTAAAAAATGCTGCTATTTTAGCACCTGCACTCAGAATATGAAATTGGGCCTTCCAGCCACTATTTTAAATAGAATTTTGCTAAGATTCCCTTATTCCTAAGCTCTCATTAGGTCAATTCTACAATTTTTATAGCACGATTCAGAACACGCTATGATTTTGGTGTAATATTCCTATCTTTACCAAGCTAGATAATATTCCTATTACCTAGACTACCATATTACCTTGTGAAATTGATGATTAAACCCCTTCCGGTAGTTAAACCACGTTACCCTAACTAAGTTGTACAGGCTTATATAGAGTTTCTAACAATAAAAACACACAAGATAAAAGTGTCATAGTAGCATTCATAACATTCATCAACTGGTTCCAAAATACATCACAAAAGTCTTGACTAAAAGGGAAATTAGCTCATGATGAGATTTAATAAAAAGAAACAACGATTAAACCGACAGAGTGAAGCCATTACAAAGCTTACAATCAATATTCAGAGCAAGAGAAAAAGATGATGAGATAAACTTGTAGGTATCTAGTGTGATCTCCTACAATCATCAATTTGCTCCTTTCAAAGCTGTCAAGTGCTGTAACAGCAGAAACAACAGCAACAGCAGCAAGCTTTTGTAAAAGAGCTCCAACAATGAAGTTTTAGCAACAAAAGATGGAGAGGAACAAGGAAAAACGTGATGGAGGATGGAATGGCGGCTGAGTGTGATGGAATTAGGATGATTCCAGACCTAGGGTTTTTTGGAAGAAGCGATCCCCCTTCTAGGGCAAAAGATTTTATTTTAAATACTTTAGGCCCACAAACAATGAGGATAGCCCGATAAAGGAATAAGCATGAGGCCCAATGTCCACAAAAATACTGAAACACATCAAAATGCGGGGACCACTATGGGAGAGAGGAAGTTCTACTTTTAGCGCATCTACTTTTGCGATTACGCAAGACAACTCAAAAGCAGTTGCTCTCATGATGAGCTAAAATCGCACCTGATCCTGCACACTTAAAACTCATTAGTTCCAAACAAGGGCACTAAAAGTGCCCAAAACACATTATAACTAGTAAGAACTATATAATTAAATTTCCTAAACATAAACCTTAAATATTTACACAAAAATGGCCATAATTCAAACTAAAAGAGCACTAATAACTCTTATTTCTAAGAGTTATCAGTTTTTTCCCACTGGATTTTCCTGGAAAGGTTTTTAACGAGGCAGCTACCACTGACTGAATATTGTACTCTTTTTCCATCACTAGATATTTTATCCCACTAGGTTTTTTTCTAGTAAGGTTTTAATGAGACATATCCTCAATGGACATCCAAGGGGGAGTGTTATGAATATTAAGATTGTTAGTGGATGTCCATTTGTCTTCTCCCATATTCTCATCATTATCTTGTATAGTGGTCTTTTATGATTGACCACTCACTTCCAATCCCCACCCAATAAATATGATTCACCCTCATATGTAAGAGGTACTTGTGATGAGAAATACAAAGACTGACATATTCTCTCATTCCCTTGTTCTTGATATAGTCTTGATTATTTCATAACAAATAATCTATATCTATATCTATATAAATCTCTAAAGGAAGCTTTTTTCCAAGCTCTAGGATGCTCCACATCATTTCAATTTATTTTCCAACTTAAATCTCACCATTCTTTTTTACTTAATTAATATCCACTACAATTTTATGACATTCAATTTTTAAATTTAAATCTCACTTTATCAATACTTATTAAACATCACAATATATTTTCACTCAACTTTTCTGAACCACAAAATATTATATTAATATTCATATTATCTATTTCTTGATTTTAATTTTTTTATAAATATTTAAAAAAAATTAAATTCATCTTATTAAAAACATTAAAAGATGTTAATTAAATACTACATTTTCTATAAACTTCATTTCTTTTCCCTACAAAAAATGAAATTCTATGTCTATTTTGTGAACTTCAGCAGACCAAATTTATTCCTCTAATTTTAATAAGGAATTTTCATTATTATTACAACACATACTTATTTATAATTTCCTACACACACAAACTTTACTATTGAATTGTGAGTTTTTCCTCCTTTGTTATTTTTATTTTAAAAAAAAAAATCTCCTTTACTGATTACTCTTAATTAATTACTTGATGTTTTGGTTTTGGTCGCCTTTTGGTGTCTCTAAATTATTATTTTCATTAGTACCAATTATTTAGAGTTGGTTTTAATAGAGATTAGTTACAATCTTTTCATTTTCCATCACTTAAATTCTTCTTTTCAAAATACTATATATACCTAAGAAGAGATGTCACCACCTATCTTTTCATTTTTACATCATTTTTGTTTGGTTGTTACATTTCTTATGTAACTTTTTTTTACATCATCAATATTCTAGCTTGAAGAAATGCATTGTAGTGGTTGGAGTTCCAAAAAGTTGTATAAACTTATTTGTCTTTTATTCGTAAGCTTTTATTGATTGTTGATTAGGTATTAGTTTGTTATAGGTTTCAAATTGCAGTCAATGGAGGAAAAATGGAGTTTACACTAGAAATTGGAAAGGCAAAGGAAAGAGCTTCATGTTGTAGACAATTCTAATATAGTCAAAAAGACAAAAATAATAATTTGAATTAGTTAGTGAGTATTGCAGTTGAGGAACAATTTTTTTGCCATCTATCTATCTATCTATCTATCTATCTATCTATCTATACATCTATGTAAAGGAATCCCCAAAGGAAGCTCCACAATTTTTCTCAAGACTTTTGTGTATTAAAATATTTATTTATATTTTAGATATAAAGAAGAATTGAACTCCTTTTTAGTCAAAACTTTAAGTACTAATTATAACCTTTAAAGTAAATTATTATAGAAAATAAATACTCGTTACTTAAATTTTAATATGGAAAGACTTTTCATATTTTCATGCATGAATAGTACAATTTAAAAATATAACATTATACTTTAAGAAATATAATATTGTTATACGGAAGAAAACTTATAATGTATACAATAACTTCTGAATTTTAAATAAAATATCATTTCATGTATTTTAATAACTAATTGATTACCTGTGTGATTAAATTGATAATTCCCATGATACATTATAAAACTAGCTGAGAATAATATTTAAAAAAAGTGTGCAAAAAACTAAGTGAGAATTATACATATTATAAATTATAGATAGATTAAAAAAGAATAGGAAAATTTGGGTATAATATTTTCCTTTATTTTTTGGTATATATGTGAACTTACATTTCAATTTGTTCAGTATTTTTCCGATTGGTTTCAAATGTCACGATGATTCATTCATCCTTCAGTTTTTAAGTGCATCAGTGCAAATCATTTTTTCATTTCATCTAATAATAGGCAAAAATAATATGGTAAAATTAACATGCGACAATCACAATATAAGTGCATTATGAATTGTCATGATGGTTCATATTAATCCATCAATTTTTAAGTGCATTAGTACAAATCAGCTTTTTCATTTCATTAAATGTGAAGGTCATTGGCTAGACTGTTTTTGTTTTTATTTAATAAGAACAAATTCCTATATTACTTCTTAGGTGCATTCATGTAGCAACCTTTTGAGATCTCTAATTCAATGAGCTTTGTTTTAAATGGAGAAAGAGCCCATTTCTACATTGCCATTATATATTTTGGTAATTTGTTGCACTTCCCTTTTAGTAACCTCCGAGAAAGAGAGATGGAAATGAATGGCTTACACAATTCCACGGAGGCAATTGGAGGCTTTTAGATCATATATAACAGATTATACTATTCTATTATTCTTTCTCCTTAAACTCTTTAATCTATTTTTTTTGTTATGTTAATCCCTTTAATCTATTATTAGTTTTGCTCCAATTTATCGTGACATGGCTATGTTTTTCACATTTTGTTTAGAAGTGTCATAATAATTTTTTAGTTAACAAAATATATCTAAGTTTGAAATTTATTGTCGATTTTGTATTTTAGTATGTGTATAACATGGATATATATTACATCTCAGGAGGAAGGTATTGTAAATTTTCAGGTTCAAAACAAATTGATAATACATCTCATGAGGCGTTCGAATATTCTCAAGTGGTAAGTTTTTTTTGGTTACGAGGTGGTAGATTGATTTGTTCATTGTTTCGTATTTTTGCACATGAATCAAACTTTAAATTTTTATTTTACTGATTTTCTTATTTTAATTCTTTTTGTTCATTATTTTGTATTAAAAAAAATAAATCTATAATGTATAATTGTACTAATTTTAAAGTTGAATAAAAAATATATATTTAGTTCCTTAAATTTTTATTTCCTTCTACTAATATTATTACAATATATATAATCCTTATAATATTTATATACTAAACTACAATCTATTAAATTGGATTTTCATGTTCTCATCTATGTATGTTTAAAAATTAATGTCTTAATAAATTGTATAAAAAGTATTTTTTCCTAAACATACATATATCTTAACATTTTTTTTATTTTTAAAATTGTATAAACCCGTGCATCGCACGGGGATTTTCCCTAGTAAATATCTAAAGGAAGCTTTTTTCCAAGCTCTAGGATGCTCCACATCATTTCCATTTATTTTTCAATAAATTTTTTAATTTTATTAATATTTATTTATAATTTACAATTAAATGAGACTTAAATTCATTATTACCACTAACTTATTATTATTAAATGCTACTCTTAGTGGAATAAAATATTTGGTGATGCCTATGAGCATTCTCAAGAAGAATAAAAACCTACGATTATGGATTGCTAATAGGAATTAAACATAAAATTATTCATAACACAATGAAGGGAAATGTTTATCTATATCTATCTATATCTATAAAAATATCTAAAGGAAGCTTTTTTCCAAGCCTCTAAGATGTTCCACATCATCCTCATATATTTTTCAATTAGATTTTCAATTATATTAATATCTTTTTATAATTTACACATATAAGGAGACTTATATTAATGATTACATATTAAGGCTAAATTATTAAGACCCTTTATATTTTTTCAGTTATTATATAATTAAAGACAATAAGTGTATTGATATGAGTTGAATAAAAATAAAAAGACATAAAGTTTGATGACTAGGAGAATTGAGCATTATTTTATTATTTATAAAAATAAAAACCACATGAAACATAAAAAAACGTAGACTTTAGCTTCATATGTTTTTAAAAAAAATTGTGTTCACTTCTATATTTATATTTATTTATAATTTTCATGGATTTTTTGTTGTAAGAATAGTGTATTTTCCTCTTTTATTTTTAGAAAGGAAAAAAGAATACTGGGCGATGGTTAATCTTTGGGTTACATTTGGTAAAAAAGAAAACTTTTGATTACTTTGAGTTTATTAATTTAAATTTTGTTTTAATAGTTCTCTTATACTTTATTTGAGTTTTTTTTATATTACATTTTTAATCAGGAATACGAATGGTTTTAAGAAAAAAAACAATAGTTTCAAAACGTCATATATTCTAATCTATTAACTTAATCTCATATTTCATCCCCTTTTTCTTTGACATTTCCAACAACTTAATCTCTTATCTAAAGAACTAATTATAATATATTAAAGTATATAAAGTATATAATTATAATATTAATTTCAGACACTTTATGTTTTGTAACATCCCATATTAAGTTGTAATAATTATTTTATTTATTATTTAATTAAGACTTGCAACCACATACATATTCCATCCACTTTTTCTTTGTGGTAGATATTCCATCCACTTTATCAAAAATAAACTAACTATATGTAATATATTGACATAATTATTATAATAATTTCAATCAAATTACTATTGTCTTTATATATTATTATATTATTATATTATTATTATTATTATTATTATTATCACTTTGTGATTTAAGGTTTCACACAAAAGAAATTTTTTGTCTTTTACGTTTTTAAATAAATTGTGCTTTACATTAATAAATAAACACTATTTGTATTCCTAAAAAAATACACTATTTGAAAAGCATTTATAACCACTATTTTAATTTCCTTTGGGCTAAAAAAATTGATGACATTAATATTATATTACTATTATTAATCACTTATAACTATTGGACTCTAAAAGTCACATTCTTACTAACTATATAAACTCTACACACTCACACACCCTACTTGCTCTTCTTAATTTCATTCCCCTTTTATGTTGAGTTAGTGTCATTAGTGTAGTGAGTTTGTTTTTGATGTTCTCTAAGTTTGAGTCACTTCATTTTTTTTCATTTCCTTGCAAGTTGGGAGATTTATTCTCAATTTGTGATTGTTGAATATTGTTGTTTTGTTTGTGTGATGCTTCTCATGAAGAGTTAATTGTAGGCGATCAAATTACTTTAAATCTATATGTGATTGTTGTATATATTGTTCTGTATCTAATGCTTCTCATGGAGATTTATATTGTAGGTGATAAAATTATAGACTTTTCTAGGTTGTTTGTGTGAGTTTCGGAAGTTCCTTTTGGGTCGTGTCAGTTTGAAAATTGGTAATTGAATCCGTAGAAAACTTTTAATAAGAGTTCCTCAGACTGTCTATAGAAGATTCTAGCTATTTTAGATACATGTGTGTTTGTGTAGGTTATAAATTGATCTTTTTGTAATCATGTTTACACCGACTTCTAGATCTATTTTGTCAATATATAATAAGGCTTGGAGGATAAAAAGATAAGGCTATAAATTCTGATGATGGTATTTTTTTTTGGTTTGTTTATTTGTATTCAACAAGTGATTTCATTAGGCTGATGGGGGTGATAACTGATTCAATTAATAGACATGGCTACATTAAATAAAACTTAGTGTGTTATTAGTGTTAAATTATAGTGGGTAATTTAATAATGCATTTGGTTTTTACTTTAGTTATTTCTTGCTCCTTGGTGTCTTCTTGATTGCCTAGACCGTTACACTAATACTTATCAATTATATTTTAAGAAAAAAGCTTAAAGAATAATTAAAATACATATTATAATATTTACCAAAATTTATTATTTTAATAATTTTCTTTAAAATAATTAGATGAAACTGAATATTATTAATTAAATAGTTTAGATAAATTTAAAAGATTATGATACACGTGCATTTTACTTTTTTTATTTGCAACATTAAGTTAAGTAGATATAATTACATAAATGATAAAATAAATGAGTGTAAAATAAACTAAATAAAATATTGATTATTATTTTGAATGAGATGTGTTCTCTAATATAATTTTTATACAAGATTGTGTATTGATAACCTATTGCTTATTAATATTAGAGTTAAATATGTTTTTTTAAGGAAGTTAAATATGTTTTTAGTTCCTAAAAAATTGCAATTTTTGATTTTAGTCCCTATAAAAAAATTCACTCACTTTTAGTCCCCACATGTACCCTGTCAATGCTTTTAGTCCCTTATGACTTAAGAGATGCTCTAAAAGGCCCCAATTAAAAGTTATAAGACTAAAAGCATTTTTGAGGAAAATGTGGGGAATAAAAGTGAGTAAAACTTTTTATAGGGACTAAAAGCACAATTTGTAAAATTTTTAAAGACCAAAAATATGTTTAACCTTTTAGATTATACATTGTAGAAAAAATTATTATCATTATTTTTTAAAATAATAATTCTATTTAATATTGTAAATACTAAATTCCATATATTTCTTTTAAATCTTCTTCATATTATTGTAAAAATAAATAATAGAGAATGTATTTGTTTATTATTATTGTTTTCTAAATTCAATTTTAAATCAAAATTCTTTAACTTCATTTTTATGTTGAATTTCAATTTATTTTAAATTTCAATTTATGAATAATTAATTGGTGATGAAAGTAAGAAAGAGTAATAACTTTTTGCTTTTTATGATTTATCTTTCACCATAGATATTTATCTATCTATATTTTAAATTTACGCCACTAAAATTCACATATTAAATAGTATTATAATCTTCTTACTAAATATAATGAAAAATATTGTATTAAGTTAAAAATTAATTAACATGAAAATGTATTTACAAATATTTATACCATATCTATCTATCTATGAAAAGGAATCCCCAAAGGAAGCTCCACAATTTTTCTCAACAGTTTTGAAAGAACTTTCTCTATTCATTTCACTTTAATAATAAAATAATATTTCGAAACAGATAATCTCATAAAAACTATTAAAAATTATTTATATTACAAACCACATACACTATATAAGGAACGTCTAAAATTTATAATTTATCTATAATATTTAACTCATATTTATATTATATATTATACAAACTTTTAAAATACATGATTTATACTTTTAATTATATATTTTATGAAAAAAGTTAATAAATTAAATTTGAAAAAATATAACAACCCGTGCAACGCACGGGTATTCCTCTAGTCTATATAAATATCTAAAGGAAGCTTTTTTCCAAGCTCTAGGATGCTCCACATCATTTCAATTTATTTTCCAACTTAAATCTCAACATTCTTTTTTACTTAATTAATATCCACTAAACCTTTATGACATCACAATATATATATATATATATATATATATATATATATATTCAATTAACTTTTCTGAACCAAAAAATATTCATATTATCTTTTTCTTGATTTTAATTTTTTTATAAACATTTAGCAAATGTTAAATTCATTTTATTAAAAACATTAAAAAGATGTTAACTAAATACTACATTTTCTATAAACTTCATTTCTTTTCCCTACAAAAAAATGAAATTCTATGTCTATATTGTGAACTTTAGTAGACCAAATTTATTCCTCTAATTATTTTCATAAGGAATTTTCATTATTATTACAACAAGTACTTATTTATACATAATTTTCTACACACAAACTTGACTATTGAATTGTGAGTTTTTCTTCCTTTGTTATTTTTATTTTTAAAAATTTCTCCCTTATTGATTACTCTTAATTAATTACTTGATGTTTTAATTTTTTTTGCCTTTTGGTGTCTCTAAATTATTATTTTCATTAGTACTAATTATTAGTGTTGGTTTTTAATAGAGATTAGTTACAATCCTTTCATTTTCCATCACTTAAATTCTTCTTTTCAAAATACTATATATACCTAAGAAGAGAGATCACCTCTCATCTTTTCATTTTACATCACTTTTTTGAGTGTTACATCACTTATGTGACTTTTTTTATTTGGTTTTACATTATCAATATTCTAGCTTGAAGAAATGTATTGTAGTAGATGGAGTTCCAAAAAGTTGTATAAATTTGTCTTTTATTCTTAAGCTTTTATTGATTGTTGATTAGGTATTGAGTTTGTTATAGGTTCCAAATTGCAGTCAAGGGAGGAAAAATGAAGTTTACATGGATAGGAGAAATTGGAAAGGCAAATCAAAGGATTTGAGCTTCATGTTGTAGACAATTCTAATGTTGTCAAAAATTATAGACATAGACATGCAGTTGAGGAACAATTTTTTAGTGAATAATGCAGTTGAGGAACAATTTTTTTGTACAATTTAATATTAATAATAAATTTGTTAATTATTATTCATTATAAATTAACGAGATGAAGTTTTTACTTACATTTAATTTTTTTTTTATTTTCAAAAAAATTTAAAGATAGATAAATATCAATGTACCATTTGAAACAATATACTTCTGTAGCAAATAAATTATATTATTACTAAAATAGATTAATATAAATTAGTTTAGTAAACACTTTTAATAATTATAATAGTTTAGATCAATTTAAAAGATTAGAATCATATGAATTTGTCTTTTAAAACATTTAGTGCAAATTAAAAAAAAAGTGATAAAGGAGGCTTGATCGTTGGTGACCTTTCCTCTCTCTCTGTTTTATTTTTTTTAAAAAATGTATCTCTTATTGATTACTCATCAATATATTTTTTTTGTCAAAACTCTTCAATATTTATGATTAGTAGTTATTATTTTAGTTGCCTTTTAGTGTCTCTAAATTAATATAATTAGTAAAATATATTTTATTTTTCTCTTGATTTAAAATCCACCCAACAAATCCTTCTTTTTTTAATAATATATTGAAAATATTTTATAAATCAAAATTAAAAATAGATGAAACTAAAATTATACAATAAATTATTTACTTGCTATTTGATTGCATAAAAACAAATATTAATTATTATAAGAAAAAAACACTATCGTAAAAATAAATGAACTGTCTCATTTTTTCCCCTTTGGCGTCCAATATCATGTTTTACCATTGTGTTTTTTCATGTTACCATGAACTAATCTATACATATGATTGCTTTGATGAAAAAAAAACTACACATATGAATGTATAGAAAAACAATTTATTTGTCGTAAAAAAAAAAAGTTAACTAACTCACCATCTCTATTGTCATATTAAAATGTGTCTATTGGTAATACTTTTGTTGACCTAATGTAGTTTATCATCAATTTAACCTTTTTTGTGCATTCATCAAATTGATCTATAAAATTCTTATGGGTCATGATTAGTTGTTTAATATTAATCATTCACACAATTAAAAATTACATACAAATAGTAACCGATGTCATCCAAAAGGTTTATATTCCACCATCTACTACTTACATAACTTAATAATTCTTTAATAAAACAATAAAGCTTTTATGAACAATCTTTTCTATTTAAACCATATAGTTAACCATTTCCATTCAAATGCATCCTCACAAGAGGTTAGGTGTCAATTGAACATAAGTTCCTAAATAAACACTTTAAATATTTTCACCATTAGAAATAAAATAGTGTTTTCTTTCTAAACAATCCATCATCCACACAAAGCGCATGCAAAATAAAAAGGATAATTTTTACCATAGGACACTCTCAACATCCATGAAAAAGCGGAATGGACTCATTCAAGTATCTTTGCTACTCATTGACGAGAATGTATGAATTCTATAATTTTTCTTTCTTACAATATACTTTATTGCAAACTTTTCTAATTCAATTTTTTCAAAACATTTTTAGACCAGCCACATACATACTTCCTTTGGGAGAAATAATGGCATAGATTCATGAATATATTACAAGAATGTAAAATATTTAGTATTACCAAATTTATTGTATTATGCTATTCAATTTTCTTATTGACCAACTAACAATTTCATGATAGAATATCATAAATTTCATAATTAGAAATAAGACAATATAAAGGATTTAGATTTCATATTGAGAATTAAGACAATAAAAAGGACTTAATTAGATCAACTATCAAAGTTTTATTAAATTTCCAACACGAAACTTTTCCTAGGTCGAGAATAAGGTGAATGTGATTTGTAATGCATAATATTCAACTTTATATTTCATTTATCGATTAAATATTTGTTTCAAATAATTGCAACTCGAATCTTAATGAAGATGAGTCAACTTATCTGGAACAAAAAGTGGTCGAAAGAGAAGTTGAAAAAATTGTATGATTGAAAAAAATTAGATTTAGTTTTTAGAACTTTAGATGTTTCAATTATCGCAACAAATATCACTATGGTTGATTAAATAATTGTTCGATTTTTTTATTGTTTAAAATGTTGGGTTTTAATAGGTTTAAAATACTATGAATTTACTATTAAAATATTTGTTAATTATTAATTTTATAACTTAGATATGTTTATAGAATAAAAAAAATTGTAACAATCTCTATATTAAAAACCAACTAAAATAATTAGTACTAACCATACTAATTCAGAGCCACCAAAAGGCAATTAAAATTAAGACTCACCTGATAGATTAATAGTAATCAATAATGGAGTAATTTAAAAATAAAATAAAAAAACTCAAAGCTGGAAGAGGTAGTAAAATATGAGTGAAAGATGTAGAGTTTTAAACAGTTGTAACAACAAACAACTATTTAAAGAAGACAACTTTGGATTTGAGTGGACTTTCAGAAGAAAAAAATAAAATGTGCAAAAAATAAAGGATTTCATGTTTTTATAGTTTTATATATATATATATATATATATATATATATATATATATATATATATATATATATATATATATTACATTAGCAAATGATATATTTTTATATATAAATTTCATCATGATTTAATAAAAAATATTATAGCAACACGTGCATCGCACGGGTTTTTCCCTAGTAAATATCTAAAGGAAGCTTTTTCCAAGCCTCTAAGATGCTCCACATCATCCTCATTAATTTTTCAATTAGATTTTCACTTATATTAATATCTTTTATAATTTACACATATAAGGAGACTTATATTAATGATTACATATTAAGGCTAAATTATTAAGACCCTTTCTATTTTTTCAGTTATTATATAATTAAAGAAAATAAGTGTATTGATATGAAGTTTGATGACTAGGAGAATTGAGCATTATTTTATTATTTATAAAAATAAAAACCACATGAAACATAAAATAACGTAGACTTTAGCTTCATATCTTTTTAAGAAAATGTGTTCACTTCTATATTTATATTTATTTATAATTTTCATGGATTTTTTGTTGTAAGAATAGTGTATTTTCCTCTTTTATTTTTAGAAAGGAAAAAAGAATACTGGGCGATGGTTAATCTTTGGGTTACTTTTGGTCAAAAAGAAAACTTTTGGTTACTTTGGGTTTATTAATTTAAATTTTGTTTTAATAGTTCTCTTATACTTTATTAGAGTTTTTTTTATATTACATTTTTAATCAGGAATATGAATGGTTTAAAAAAAAACAATAGATTCAAAACGTCATATATTCTAATCTATTAATTTAATCTCATATTTCATCCATTTTTTCTTTAACATTTCCAACAACTTAACTTAATCTCTTATCTAAAGAACTAATTATAATATAGTAAAGTATATAAAGTATATAATTATAATATTAATTTCAGACACTTTATGTTTTGTAACATCCCATATTAAGTTGTAATAATTATTTTATTTATTATTTAATTAAGACTTGCAACCACATACATATTCCATCCACTTTTTCTTTGACGGTAGATATTCCATCAACTTTATCAAAAATAAACTAACTATATGTAATATATTGACATAATTATAATAATAATTTCAATCAAATTACTATTGTCTTTATATATTATTATTATATTATTATTATTATCACTTTATGATTTAAGGTTTCACACAAAAGAAATTTTTTGTCTTTTACGTTTTTAAATAAACTGTGTTTTACATTTATAAATAAACACTATTTGTATTCCTAAAAAAATTACACTATTTGAAAAGCATTTATAACCACTATTTTAATTTCCACTAGGCCTAAAAAAACTGATGACATTAATATTATATTACTATTATTAATCACTTATAACTATTGGACTCTAAAAGTCACATTCTTACTAACTATATAAACTCTACACACTCACACACCCTACCTACTCCTCTTAATTTCATTCCCCTTTTATGTTGAGTTAGTGTCATTAGTGTAGTGAGTTTGTTTTTGATGTTCTCTAAGTTTGAGTCACTTCATTTTTTTTCATTTCCTTGCAAGTTGGGAGAGTTATTCTCAATTTGTGATTGTTGTATATATTGTTCTTTATCCAATGCTTCTCATTGAGATTTATATTGTAGGTGATAAAATTATAGACTTTTCTAGGTTGTTTGAGTGAGTTTCGGAAGTTCCTTTTGGGTCGTGTCAGTTTGAAAATCGGTAATTGAATCCGTAGAAAACTTTTAATAAGAGTTCCCCAGACTGTCTATAGAAGATTCTAGCTATTTTAGATACATGTGTGTTTGTGTAGGTTATAAATTGATCTTTTTGTAATCATGTTTACACCGACTTCTAGATCTATTTTGTCAATATATAATAAAGCTTGGAGGATAAAAAGATAAGCCTACAAATTCTGATGATGGTATTTTTTTTTTTGGTTTGTTTATTTGTATTCAACAAGTGATTTCGTTAGGCTGATGGGGGTGATAACTGATTCAATTAATAGACATGGCTACATTAAATAAAACTTAGTGTGTTATTAGTGTTAAATTGTAGTGGGTAATTTAATAATGCATTTGGTTTTTACTTTAGTTATTTCTTGCTCTTTGGTGTCTTCTTGATTGCCTAGACCGTTACACTAATACTTATCAATTATATTTTTAGAAAAAAGCTTAAAGAATAATTAAAATACATATTATAATATTAACCAAAATTTATTATTTTAATAATTTTCTTAAAATAATTAGATGAAACTGAATATTATTAATTAAATAGTTTAGATAAATTTAAAAGATTATGATACACGTGCATTTTACTTTTTTATTTGCAACATTAAGTTAAGTAGATATAATTACATAAATGATAAAATAAATGAGTGTAAAATAAACTAAATAAAATATTGATTATTATTTTGAATGAGAAGTTTTCTCTAATATAATTTTTATACAAGATTGTGTATTGATAACCTATTGCTTATTAATATTAGAGTTAAATATGTTTTTTTTTACGGAAGTTAAATATGTTTTTAGTTCCTAAAAATTGCAATTTTTGATTTTAGTCCCTATAAAAAAATTCACTCACTTTTAGTCCCCACATGTACCCTGTCAATGCTTTTAGTGCCTTATGACTTATAATAGCGCTTAGAGATGCTCTAAAAGGCCCCAATTAAAAGTTATAAGACTAAAAGCATTGACGGAGGAAAATGTGGGGACTAAAAGTGAGTAAAACTTTTTATAGGGACTACAAGAACAATTTGTAAAAATTTTAAAGACCAAAAATATGTTTAACCTTTTAGATTATACATTGTAGAAAAAATTATTATCATTATTTTTTAAAATAATAATTCTATTTAATATTGTAAATACTAAATACCATATATTTCTTTTAAATCTTCTTCGTATTATTGTAAAAATAAATAATAGAGAATGTATTTGTTTATTATTATTGTTTTCTAAATTCAATTTTAAATCAAAATTCTTTAACTTCACTTTTATGTTGAATTTCTATTTATTTTAAATTTCAATTTATGAATTATTAATTGGTGATGAAAATAAGAAAGAGTAGTAACTTTTTGCTTTCTATGATTTATCTTTCACCATAGATATTTATCTATCTATAGTTTAAATTTACGCCACTAAATTCCACATATTAAATAGTATTATAATCTTCTTACTAAATATAATGAAAAATATTGTATTAAGTTAAAAATTAATTAACATGAAAATGTATTTACAAATATTTATACCATATCTATCTATCTATCTATGAAAAGGAATCCCCAAAGGAAGCTCCACAATTTTTCTCAACAGTTTTGAAAGAACTTTCTCTATTCATTTCACTTTAATAATAAAATAATATTTCGAAACAGATAATCTCATAAAAACTATTAACAATTATTTATATTACAAACCACATACACTATATAAGGAACGTCTAAAATTTATAATTTATCTAATTTAACTCATATTTATATTATATATTATACTAACATTTAAAATACATGATTTATACTTTTAATTATATATTTTATGAAAAAAAGTTAATAAATTAAATTTGAAAAAATATAACAACCCGTGCAACGCACGGGCATTCCTCTAGTAATTTTTAATTTAAACTCCAACCTAGCATGCTTACCTATTATTCCACTTGGGTAACGAGTTTGACCAAATTAGGGAAGGACTTTGATTTTAGAAATTAGAAAAATAGGGGGGCCAAATTTGTGAAAAAAATGCTCGTGGACTAAAATCGTGAGTTCGTCATAATAGATGGACCACAACATAATTAAACCTATTTAAAATTTAAATAAACAAAATTATATTTTAATTTGAAATACTTGTGACTCCAAATATTTTAATATAAAAGTATGAGTTGCTTGAAGGTTGCTTATTTGTTTTACCATTGGAGTAAAATGTGGTTAAATTCCTTAAAGATTGTTGAACGCTTACGTGGCATTGTGGTCCCACTTTAAAGTGGTTGTGCAACCCAAAATGAGTTGTTTATTTTTCTCCCATTGAAAATGCTCTTAGATAGTTATACTTTTATCAAAGGCTAAATTTCCTAACGTAAGCTTTTTCAGGTTTGCCTCTTTGGTTAAAGCCAACATGTATTGCCTCTTTGCCTCACACTTCCATGGGTATTATTTTTCCCATGGAGTTTTGTCCCAAAGAGGTTTACTGAGGCTATTTGTTTTTGTAAGGGTTATTTGCTTATACTTTTATCCCATTGGAGTTTTGTCCCAAAGAGGTTTACTGAGGCTATTTGTTTTTGTAAGGGCTATTTGTTTTTGTAAGGGTTATTTTTCCCATGGAGTTTTGTCCCATTGAAAATGCTCTTAGATAGTTATACTTTTATCAAAGGCTATATTTTTCCCATTTAATATAATTATTTGCTTATAAGAAATAAAAATAAAGACTTATGGTTTTGTGACAAGAAATTCGGGCATTATATATGTTTGTGAAGCTTCTTTATTAGATGCCAAATTTAAATGTAGTGTATTTTTCTAAGGCCAAACTCAATATGCTGTTACATACATTTTGAGTTGGAAAAATTGAAATAGTAGCAAATATTTGGAGAGTCCGACTTAGAGTACTAAGAAATTCTTTAGTAATTGTTATTAAATAGGCATAATAATCATTTTTCCATCAATGAAAAAATTCGGTAATCACACAAACACTAAAAATATTTAATAAATGGATCACATGCATGATCCAATCTAGTTTGTATTATCAAAAATTCGTTTTCACAATATAAAAATGCATTTTTGGTCTTTTTAATTTATTTTATATTTCATTTAGTCCTTTAAACTTCTATTTTACTTTGGTCCTATTGTTTTTAATTTCAGTTTAGTCTTTTATGCTAATAGGGTGGGGTTAATTTGGGTCTCACTTGCGAATATTGGTGTAATGACCCAACTCATTGTTTGGAGTTGGCACTATAGAATGTAATGGGTTGAGGTACCCCATTTGGGATACCTCAACTTTAATTTATTATGGGATAAATGGTAGGTAGCATCGGAATACACAAGAGGATGGGGGAAATTATCCATTTGGTGGAGATATCTTTGCAAGTTGGGGGAGGGTAGTTCTTTGGATGAAGGGTGGTTTGATGGGTTAATTAAATTAAAATTGGGGAGAGGTAATTTAGTTAAGTTTTGGACAGACTCTTGGATGGGAAGGGACCCGATTGCTGCACTATTTCCTCGGTTATTCGACAGTTGCAATGACCAAAACGCAGTGGTGGAAGAGATGGGGTTCTGGTCGGACAATGGTTGGAAATGGAATGTGAGCTTGACTTGGCTCTACAAAGAATCCGAAGCGAATCTGAGACCGGCTCTGCAGCAATCCGGCGAATCATGCAGACCCGGCTCTGCAGCAATCGAGCAATGCAGAACCGGCTCTGCAAGCGATGCTGAACCGGCTCTGCGGCAATCCGAGCGAGATGGCTCGATTACTGCTGGAAATCTGCGGCGATCCACGCCGAAATGTGGCAAAGAACGGCGGTTGGAGTGGTCTTTGGATCCGTAAAGCGATTCACGGTGAAACATTGTTATGATTGGTTGGTTTGCGCTTTTTCAGGTAATAATGAGCACCTCACGGAGAGTATGGTCAATGCTTGCAAGAAGCTCTAGAGGAACAATGCTCCGTCCAAAATAATTATCTTCGCTTGGCGTGTTTTACAGAATAGGATTGCGACGCGGGAGGCGTTATTTAGAAGAGGAGTAACACACACGTATCATGACAAGTGCTGCGTTTTTTGCTTCATCGAAGATGAAACGGTATCTCACTTGTTTTTACAATGCCATGTTACTAAAAATATATGGCAGCTGGTCCTTTCTTGGTTGGGAGAGGCTTATGGCGATGAAGAGGATATCGCGATGCACTTCATGGAGTTCGGAAGGATGATTAAAGGTAAGAGGCGAGTCAAGCATTTAATTTGGTTGGCGGTCATATGGAATATTTGGATGGCGAGAAATAGAGTGGTGTTTAAGGGTGAGGTGTTGTCTATTCCTTCACTACTCTTGGTTATTAAAGACACAGCATGGTGTTGGTTCAAAGCTAGGAAAGGGAAGAACTGTGGAGCAGGTTGGGCGGAGTGGTATAATAGTCCGTTGGGTGTCATTTCTAGTTTGTAATTTATCATTTTTATGTTATGTTATTGTTATGGGACAGTTAGGTACAGTGGCAAAGATAATTGTCTCACTGTTGTGATTTTTTTCACGGGGTACTCTTTTTTCTCATCTGAGTCTTTTTCCCAATGGGATTTGGCTCAGAGGGTTTTGAGGAGGCCCTCCCCCTTCCCTTCTGTTACATTGTAAGGGCTGGGAACCCCTTGTGCTCCCTTCAATGAAATCTTGCTTATCTAAAAAAAATGGGTTGAGGTACCCCTTATACCCCTAATGAATAAAATCTTTGACTTATAAAAAAAAAGGTTAGCCTTTCTTGAAATTTCATCCAAACCTGTTAACTGAAGCTAGCTTGGTCGTTAACCCGCTACCACAAAATACCTACACACCCTTATTTCCCATTTTTTGCCCATCTCTCTCCTTGGTTTGTGGTGAGGAGAGAGATGGAGAGGGAATTTATGAAATTTGTCTCAAACTAATTCACTCACTAAGCTTAGTGGAGAGGAAATTTGTGGCGATTTTTTTTCTCTAATTCATTAGATAGCGATCAATTTAGAGACTGATTATAATTGTTCACTATAGAGACTAATTTAAAATTGATCTCTAAATCTCTCGCAAATATATTTAGCGACCGATTTAGCAATCGAAATTTATTAATCGAAAAATCAATCTCTATAAATTGATTTAGCGACTGATTTAGCAACCAAAACTTAGTAACCAAAAGATCGGTCTCTATGAAATGATTAGTTTAAATTTAATTTAAAATTCTTAGTAAGTTTTAGCAACGAATTCGGTATTTGATATATTAGCGACTGAAATATCGGTTGCTAAATGTTTCCACACTCATTATTCATAATCACTCACACGTTGTGAATCCCTCACACGTTGATTTTCTCACTTCTCTCCTCCTGTGTCTCTATGTGCGTGCTCTCTCCCCTCCCTTCCCTTTTGAGTTCTATGACCCAGCGGCAGAGGCAAAGCAACTCTTCCCTTCGCCCTCTGCACCGATGCATATCCTCCCTCCAATGCGAGTTTTCTTCCTCTGTCCTCCTCTGGTAATGTGTGAGCTTCCTTTCCTCCTTCCCTCTATTAAGTGAGCGGCTCTGCATGCAGTACGATTGTGCAAGGCTGCGACGACTTCCTGAGAGCTTCTTTCCATACTCTATAACGGTGACCCGTGACTTCTGCGTTTCCTCTTCCTCTGTGTGAGCTGCTTTGAGTGCTTGGTGATAAATTGAATTCTTTCATTCGGTCACTAAATCGGCCGCTAATATTAGCGACCAGTGATTTAGCAACCAATTTTCTTTGGTCACAAATTCAGCGGCTAAACATGATAGTGACCGATTTTTTCCCATCTAGCAAACGAAATTTAAGTCTTTATTTAGCGTTTTTTTATAGTGAAATCATGGTGGCATCTCAAGCACAATGTTATAGTGTTTTCTCAAAAAAAAAGCTATGTATTTCTTAATATAGATAATGGTTTCTCGAAAAATATTCTGGGAGTAAACTTGGTAATGATGATAGTATGTGTGAAAGTTATGTGGGATACTTCGAAAAAGTTATGTATTTTTTATAAGATGACACTATGTGTGAAAGCACTTTGAGTTATTAACGGATGTGAATAACTAACCCTAATACCCGTGCGAAGTACAGGTCTTCTATTCGTCTAGTCTTTTTTTAGTTTGCGCCATTGTTGGCTACTCACGGAGTATCCCAATGTTTCCAATGAAATACTAATATCCGCTCGTTCTTAGTAACGAATTTTCACTGGCCAACACCAAGTTTGTCCACGGCGGAAATCGAATTCGGGAGCACCAGGTCGACCCCTGTGTCCCAAGGTAGCTTATGTCACTGGACTAACAGTATTGGTTTGTAAATTATATATAGTCTAATAAATGTGAACAAAAATTAAATTATAACTATAAATTAAAAAATTAGAAGATTATAACATTAAAACGAAACATCAACAAAAACATTGAAATTGAATTAACATCCATAGATAATAAGAACAAAAACTCTAAAGAATTTTATTAACATGATTCATATTTATCAAATTTAAATATAAAAACTTAACTCAAGCATGATTGGATGAAAACCACCAATAAAATAGAAACACCTACAAAAAGTTTAAAGAATATGATGGGTCGAGATTCTATTGTAAATACAACTAAATAAAGTTCCCGCAGATATATAAATACACTTAAGCATAAGGTGATATGATTAGAGAAAAAAGAATAGGTCAAAAATGGAGCAAATGAGCAACCAACAAATGCCAATAGTTCCCTAAAATTATGCACAGAAGATCACAAACGCATAAATATTTATAAGGTGGCCAAGCAACCCAAAAAAACAAAGCAAATTTTCAGCCATAAAAGAAAAACCAAAATGACATTTCCCTTGAACTTGCTTCTGCATATTAGTGAATGCTAAAAATAGGAAAGTGGAGATGAGATGCAAAGCAACAAAGAAGAAAAACAAAGAAACTACCAAGGTAGTAGAAAAGCAAAAAAACAAAGAAAGAAAAAATTAAAAAAATGTTAAATCAAAAAGAAGAAACGCGAAATAGGGACAGCATAAGATTAGGTGCAAACCAATACCACAAAACACATTGTTTAGTATCGCACTATACGTATTTTGTCACAATTTTTTCCATCAAAACGGTTATTGGCAAACAAACATTTCGTATTTGAATAATTAAAAAAATTCTGATTCATAAATTACACCAAAGCACACTGAAATAACCCCAAAACACATTACTTAGCATCGCACTTTACGTATTTTGTCACAAAATTAATTTTCTTTTTCACGAATTCGGTTATTGAAGAACAAACGTTGTGTAACAGTTAAATTTTTTTCATGCTCTAAAGTACCCCAAAACACACTGCTTAGCATCGCACTTTATGTATTTTTTTCATGAATTTTTTTCTTTCGCCAAACTGATGATTGAGGAACAAACTTTGCGTATTTGAACATTTAAACTTTTTCTAAACCCTAAAGCACACCAAAACGCACTGCTTAGCATCCCACTTTACGTATTTTGTTATGGAATTATATTTTTTCATCTAACCAATTATTGAGGAAAGAATTTTGCGTATTTGAACACCTAAATGTTTTTTTGAACTCTAAAGTACCCCTTAAAATGTGAAATAAAAAAGAAAAGAAAAAAAACTGAAGTTTGGCGCGAGAGACATGGTATTCACTATATGTGTCAAAGTTTTCAAGCAAATAATATTGTAGTAGTTCTTGATTTTTCGAATGCCTAAGTTAGTTATAAGGCTTAAAGAAGAGAGGAAAGTATGCAAAATTTACGTCAAAATATTAGCAAACATGAGGTGAAAATCCCTATTTAAAGTAGTTTGGAGTGGATAGATTTGAGCGAAGTGATCTCCACTAATTTAGGGGCGCATGTCCTATTTTTGGGGGATCGCGAACACTATGTAATCTCCATATTTGATTGTTATGGAGATCGTGGGATCAGATATTTGCTTTGATTATATGGGCACATGTTAAATACTTCCCTTGATAGTGGTTGGAGTACTTAGGGTTATGTCGACATATGCTATAGGTTTTGGAGCTCAACGTCGAGGTAGCCTACTCAAGGTAGTGCTCGGTAACCGACCCCTACAATATGCATATTTCGGGTTGCGTTGCATATTGACGTAGATAGCACTCTTCACTAGAGAGCTCGGATCTTTTATTGTCATAACTACGATCATTTCGGCCTAATACTAAGAGTTCAACGAGGACTCTCGACGGAATTTGATGATGCAAAGCGAGACCGTACAATATCCACAATTGCATTTGCGGGCCATTTTTAAAAAGTTGTCTTTTACAATTTTTTATGTATTTTATTTTTAGAATAAATATCAAAATATTGGCCTCGAACAAAAAAAAATACGGATTCACCTATTTTGTCAATTAAAAATATCAAATCATCCTTAAGAATTTCAAATGTTGGCCAAATTAGTTTTGAGTAAATTTACTATCAAAATTATCCTATAAATGACTAACTTAATAAACATACATTTGATATTATCAATACTAAATTAGTACTTTTTATTTCTCAATTCTCATGGGTTAAATAATTAGTTTTGTTATATGTGAAGGACCAATTTAGATATTCAGTGATATTTTTAAACCTAAAAAATTCAAGAGGAGGGAAGAAATAGATACACGTACGTTGAAAACATTGGCAACGTTAACTTGTCCCACCATTGATCATTCATGATTTTGTAAGGACAGAGGTTAAAAGCGACAGGTCGTCTTGGTCATCAATGAAGAGAACAAGTCCTACAGAGGGTTAACTAGAAACTGCAAAACAGATAGCCAAAAAATGCAAGGGTTGGTGTATATCACGTTCACTTGTCATGTGCTAAGAAAGAAGATATTTGAGACTCTCTCTAAGTTGGCTTTCCTAACTAGTGATTAATTGTATGATATGATATAAAATACTATGAGAAATTGAGATTATATCAACTAGTATGAAATCAAAATTATATATCATAACATTTTATACTATAGTTTACTATCAATTTGATTGATACGTCAGTGAATGATTTAGTTGATCTCTTACTTAAAAGTCAGTGTCTCTGAAATGTTTCAAGATTTTTTTGGAATGACAAACATATGTGTGTGTGTGTGTATATATATATATATATATATATATACACGAGGGGGCACGATACAAAAAGTCATAAACAAAGGAAATAATAAACTGATACATGAACATGAAGAAACGTATACAACTAATGAGAATGGGATTTAGTGCCAAATGGAGAAGGTGGATGAATGTGTGTGTGTCCTCAAACTCAATTTCGGTTCTAGTTAATGGTAATCCCTCGGAGGAGTTCACGGCACAAAGAGGGATTAAGCAAGGCGATCCTTTGGCACCGTTTCTCTTCTTAATAGCGGCGGAAGGCCTTGCCGGGTTGGTAAGGAAAGGGGAAGAGACTGATTGCATAAGGGGTTTCAATGTTGATGAGAATTTGTCTGTATCTATGTTGCAATTTGCCGATGACACCATTTTCCTATGCGATGGGAAAGATAGGAGTGTTTGGGGGATTGAAGGCCATATTAAGGAGCTTTGAAATGGCGTCGGGGTTGAAAGTAAACTTCGCTAAAAGCAACATCATCGATATCAATATGGAGGAGCGGATCGTACATGGCATGTCATCTTTTTTGGCTTGCAAAGTGGGCTCGGATCCGTTCAAATTCTTGGGTGTTCCGGTTGGATCAAACCATAGAAGGTCAATCACATGGCAACCGGTGATTGATTTCATCAAAGCTAGATTGTCTTCATGGAGAAGTTCAAAATTGTCTATTGAAGGGAGGGTAACCTTGATCAATTTCGTGCTTTCATCCCTTCCATTGTACTTGTTTTCTATGTTCAAGGCACCTAAGAGGGTTATTAATGAAATAGAAAAGTTACAACGTAGATTCCTATGAGGAGGTGATGATGAGAAAAAGAAAATGGTTTGGGTTAAATGAGATTTGGTATGTAAGCCGAAGTGTGAAGGAGGGTTCGGGGATAAAAAATCTCCATGTGTTTAATGTTGCTCTCATAGCAAAGTGGAGATGGAGGTTGTTATCGAGGGATGATAATCCGTTATGGAAGAGAGTCTTGTCTGCTAGATATGGAACAATTAGCTCATGGAGTGGCGAGTTACCTCCAGCAAACCGAGCAAGGAAATTCTCACTGTGGTGGCGTGATCTATTGGTTCTAGGGGAAGGGCTGCAGCCTCGTAAGAGCTGGTTTAATGAAGTGGCGAAGCTGAAAATAGGCAACGGGACCAAAGTTAATTTCTGGACTAATAAGTGGATAGGAACAGACACTTTAGCTGAATTGTTTCCATCGGTGTTGGAGGTTTGTGGTAGGGAAGTATTACCTAATGTAAATACACCTAGTGTAAATATTACTAACTAGAGTTATTATAGTTAGTTCATTTATGTAACCCCAGTTATTATTAACTAACTTAGATTAGTGGATTTTAGTTTCCAGATTGTATATAGCTTGAGGCTTGTAACAGAATTCAGTTGAGATGAATATGAATCCTTTTCATTCAATTACAGTGTTCTTCCCTCTTCTCACACTCTGATCTCAACATGGTATCAGATTGAAACATTCATCTCCTTCGATTCACGTTTCTGCGCAGTAAATTTGCTTCTCTGTACCTTCGTTTTCATCTCAGCAAGGTTCGCTTTCTCCCTCTGTGTTGCATTCATGGCGTCTTCCTATTCCGATTTCGTCACGAATCCTTCAAATCCCTATTATATGCATCCGAACGAAAATCCATCACTGGTTTTGGTTCAACCTCCTCTCGACAATCAGAATTATCAAATCTGGTCTCGATCTATGAAGGTAGCTCTTATCTCGAAGAACAAGGTTAAGTTCATCGACGGCAGCCTCTTACCTCCGCTAGGCCTCACGATACGCTCTACGAACCTTGGATACATTGCAACAATCTCGTTTTGTCCTGGCTTCAACACTCGATTTCTGCGGACATCGCGAAATCGCTTCTCTAGTGCGATCGAGCTTCCACGGTTTGGAAGAGTCTGGAAACGCGATTCTCTCATGGTGATATTTTTCGTATTCACGATCTCCGGGAAGAATTGGCTCGATTTCAACAAGGTAACCTCGACATTTCATCTTATTTCACCAAACTCACCACTCTTTGGGAAGAAATCGAAAATTTTTCGACCTATTCGCGATCATTGCACTTGTGCGATTCCGTGTACCTGCGGTGCCGCTTCTGATCTTCGCAAATTCAAAGAACAGGACAAGGTTATCAAATTTCTGAAAGGTTTGAGCGAGCAATTTTCTCAGGTTAGATCTCAAATCATGTTGATCTCTCCTCTACCTTCTGCGGGCGATTGCTTTTCTATGGTGCTTCAACAGGAACGCCAATTTAATCTTACAAATACTACTGATTCTTCAATTGAGAATCAATCTTCTGTTAATCATGTATCTCAAACTGCGTTTCGTCCTTCTAATTACGGTGGCCGTGGTAGAGGCCGTAATTCTTCCGGTGGCCGTGGCAACCGCTTGTGTACGCATTGTGGCCGGACTAATCACACAGTCGATACATGCTTTGTTAAACATGGTTATCCCCCTGGTTTTCAACACCGTAAGCCCACAACTACTGGTTCTTCAGCATCTACTTCTACTGGTGTTTCCAATTCTGTGCCTGTCTCTTCAACTAATGCAATTCAAGACTCTAAAGTTTCCACACCTGCTGCTGCCTCATCTTCCAGCACTGCTAGTCCTTCAATCAATGTGATTCAAGAGCAATTCCAACAGATTCTGCAGCTTCTTCAACAGTCTAGTGTGCCTGCTACACAACCTGCCTCCGTGAATTCCATTTTTGCTACCACATCATCCTCACAAAACTCTGTTTCTCCTCCCAAATCCGGTATGTATAAACATATTTACTATGTAGATGATTCTGGTAAGCTTAATCATTTCTGGATAGTAGATACTGGTGCTACGGACCACATCACACACACATTTTCCAATTTCATTTCAACCTATAACATTGCTCCCAAGTCCATGACCATGCCAAATGGTGACACTGTCACCACCACCACTGCTGGCACAGTACTTCTATTTGGTTCCTTAGTTCTCCACAATGTATATTACTTTCCTTCATTTCACGTAAATATCATATCTGTGACCACACTGTTTGATTCCTTGTTATATGATGTCCAACTACACCCTGACTGTTGCAAAATTGTGCAGCTTTTCCACCCGAGGATGACTGGATTTACAGCTAAGAGGATTGGCAAATTGTACGTGCTAGACACCTCCACCTTGGCCTCACAACATCCCACTGGTTCTTGCAATGCCTTTATCTCTACACTTTTAGATTCACATATGAATAACCCTGCCACTATTTGGCATCATAGGTTAGGACACTTATCATCACCTATTCACAAATGTATTGCCAATCAGTTTCCATATATTTCTTTTGATTCTTGTACCAAACCATGTGATACTTGTCATTATGCAAAACAAAAGAATTTACCCTTTACTCATAGCAATACACATTCTAATGCTATTTTTGACTTGATTCATGCTGACATTTGGGGCCCTTTTGCTACCCCATCTATTTCTGGTCATAAATATTTTTTGACTCTAGTTGATGACTATAGCCGGTTCACTTGGACCATTTTTATGAAATCTAAGAGTGAAACCCGAACCCATCTCACAAACTTCATTGCATTCATTGAAACACAATTCAACAAAACCCTCAAATGTTTGCGTAGTGATAATGGACCTGAATTTCTTATGACCAATTATTTCCTTTCTAAAGGCATACTCCACCATAGATCATGTGTAGAAACACCCCAACAAAATGGCATAGTTGAACGCAAACACCAACATATACTCAATGTTGCCCGTGCCCTCTCTTTTCAATCCACCTTACCCTCTAATCTATGGCATTTATCCATCCAACAAGCTACCCATATCATCAATAGACTCCCCACTCCATTACTTCAAAACCGATCCCCTTATGAGTTACTTCACTCCAAACCTCCCACTCTCCTACATCTCAGAGTGTTTGGATGTCTTGCCTTTTCTTCCACCCTTCAAAACCATAGAACCAAATTTGAACCTCGTGCTAGGAAATCAATTTTTCTTGGCTATAGGGAAGGCACCAAAGGCTATCTTCTATATGACATTCACACACATGAGTTCTATGTTTCTAGGAATGTTGTTTTTCATGAAACTGTTTTCCCTTTCTCAAGTCCCTCAACCAACATTCAACAACCTACAAATACCTCCACACCTACTATTACACCTCCTGACCTTTCCTATGACCCACCTATGATACCTATTACTCATACACCTAACAATTCCACCCCACCAGCAACCATACATTCAGAACCTCCTCAACCAACACCTACATCTGCTCCTCACACTAATGTCACAGAACCTGCTGCCTCTCAACCATCAATTACCCCTATACCACCCCAAACTACCTTGACCTTACCTCACGCTCTCGCATCGCTCCTACAGTCAATCCACCAGAATAAAAACTACACCTGCTTACTTATCAGATTATCACTGCAATTTGCTATCTTCTGAACTGCCTAAGTCATCCTCAGGTACCTCTCTTTACCCTCTATCTTCTATTTTATCTTATGACAATTGCAATCCTACCTATAAACACTTTTGCCTAGCCACCAGTTCCCTCACTGAACCCAAAACCTTCTCCCAAGCAAGCAAACTAGACTGTTGGCAGGCAGCTATGCAGTCAGAATTGGATGCTCTTGCATCTACCAACACTTGGACTATTGTGGATTTACCTCAAGGCAAACATCCCATTGGTTGTAAGTGGGTGTACAAGATCAAACATCATGCAGATGGCTCTATTGAACGGTATAAGGCTCGTCTAGTTGCCAAAGGATACACCCAAATGGAGGGTGTTGATTACTTTGACACATTCTCTCCAGTTGCTAAACTCACTACCATTCGTACTCTCCTCTCCATAGCTGCCATCCAAGGATGGAACCTAGAGCAACTTGATGTGAACAACGCTTTTTTGCATGGTGATCTCAATGAAGAGGTGTATATGGACCTTCCTCCTGGGCTCACTCCATCTACATCCCCTTCATCTTCTATCAAAGTATGCAAGCTTAATAAGTCCCTCTACGGCCTCAAGCAGGCTAGTAGACAGTGGTACTCCAAACTTTCTACTGCACTAGTTTCCCTTGGTTACAAACAATCCACTGCTGACCACTCACTCTTCACAAAACTGCACAATCATGAATTTACTGCTCTATTAGTTTATGTTGATGATGTTGTTTTGGCTGGCAATTGTCTTACTGAAATCAAGCATGTCAAGCAGTTTTTAGATGCTCAGTTCAAGATCAAAGATCTTGGCAATCTCCGTTTCTTCCTTGGTCTTGAAGTGGCACGCTCCAAGCAAGGAATTTTCTTAAATCAGAGGAAATATGCCCTTGAATTGCTTGAGGACAGTGGCTTGCTTGCAGCCAAGCCTTGTGCCACACCGTATGATGCTTCCCTCAATATACATTATTCTACTTCTCCTCCTCTTGAGGATGTCTCTTCTTTTAGAAGATTGGTTGGCCGGCTACTATACCTCACCACAACTAGGCCTGACTTGGCCTTCATTGTACAGCAACTAAGCCAATTTATTTCCAAGCCACTACAGGTACATCAATCTGCTGCTTTACGGGTGCTTCGGTATGTGAAAAGTGCTCCTGCACTTGGTCTTTTTTATTCAGCAACTACCTCTATGAAGCTCTTTGGTTTTGCTGATTTCGATTGGGCAACTTGCCCCTCTACACGCCGGTCCATCTCTGGCTATTGTGTGTTTTTAGGATCTTCCTTAGTGTCTTGGAAATCCAAGAAACAATCCACGGTGTCTAGATCCAGTTCAGAGGCAGAATATCGCGCATTGGCTAGCTTAACATGTGAACTTCAATGGCTCAAATATCTTTTTGAAGACTTACACATCACTCTTGCAGGGCCTACCTCTGTTTATTGTGACAACAAGAGTGCCATCCATCTTGCTCACAACCCAATCTTTCACGAACGCACCAAACACATCGAAATTGACTGCCACGTTATTCGTGAAAGGATTCAGAATGGTCTTATTCGCCTGCTGCCAGTGCCTTCAGCATCACAGTTGGCTGATGTTCTCACTAAGGCTCTTGCATCTCCCACATTCTCTACATTGGTGTCCAAGCTTGGCCTCTTGAATATCCATAGTCCAGCTTGTGGGGGGCTATTACCTAATGTAAATACACCTAGTGTAAATATTACTAACTAGAGTTATTATAGTTAGTTCATTTATGTAACCCCAGTTATTATTAACTAACTTAGATTAGTGGATTTTAGTTTCCAGATTGTATATAGCTTGAGGCTTGTAACAGAATTCAGTTGAGATGAATATGAATCCTTTTCATTCAATTACAGTGTTCTTCCCTCTTCTCACACTCTGATCTCAACAGGAAGATCAAACGGTGGCGGAGATGGGTTCATGGGAGGCATCGGGCTGGGTGTGGAACTGGAATTGGGCTGGTTCTGCAGCGGTTTCTGTTGCAGCAGAATTATCAGCACTGGCTGATATGCTTCTTGGCGTGCAGCTACAGATTGACGTCCCAGACAGATGGTTGTGGCTTCCGGATTCGGTTCGTGGTTTCACTGTGAAGTCGTGCTATGAACGTATTAATAATTTGATGCGAGGCAACGCTGGTTTGCAGGATGATCTCGTGGTGATGGTGTATAGATCGTTATGGAAGTGTGACTTGCCATCGAAAGTGTTGATTTTCGGCTGGAGATTAATTATGAATAAGCTTCCAACAAGGGAAAGGCTACACGCAAGAGGGGTGTTAAACTCACCACATGATCTATGTTGCGTTTTTTGTTTTCAAAGTACCGATCGAATCTGTTGAACATCTATTTTGCAGGTGCACAATCATTCAATCAGTGTGGCGTGGAATTATGCTGTGGCTGAATATGGATGGAGGATTGGGGGATGACGTGTTGTCATTATTGAAAAGGCTAGCACAGTAGGCAAAGAAAAGAAATGGAATCGGATCCGGCACATTTTTTGGGTTGCGACAATGTGGCAAGTATGGAATGCAAGGAATAGAACTCTATTTCATGGAGGAGTAGCAAATGTAAATTCAATCATTAATTCCATCAAATTTGTTTCTTGGAGTTGGTTTATTGCTAGGAATGGGAGAAATAGTGGGGCAACTTTTTCAGATTGGTGTAATTGCCCCATAGGGTGTATATTGTTGTTGTAATCATCCCGTACTATTTGAGGTACTCTTTTTCCCCTCCTGGGTCTTTTTCCCACAGGGTTTTGGCCTAGGGGGTTTTAATGAGGTCTCTCCCCTTCCCATACCTTTGTAAGGGTTGGGTGCACCCCTAGTGTCCCGCTTTCAATATATTGTTTGCTTATCTAAAAAAAACGTATACAACTAATGAAGAAATAAACAAAAAAACCTCAGTCAACCACTCATAGTAAAGGCAAGGGCCCACTCAACTCTCGCGTCGTAAATCGTCTAAAGAACAACTTTAATCCTCTCCAAAACTCTGCTACTATCGACTGGCATACCGGCGAAGAAATAATTATTTTGCTCCTCCTAAAAGACCCAAACAACTGCGTGCTAGATCAATGTCATTTCTTTGCTTACATTTGATACTTACTCCCATATATCTTCTGACTCACTCCCATATGCCCCAATCCCCACCAAGAAACCCCACATTAGAAAGACTCATGTGCACAGCAAAGCATTTTTTCATGACTTAGGAGACAGTTTGGTACTTTGGGATAGCTATGGATCGTGATTCCCTGCAGTTAAAAACAACTGCAGGGTCCAGCATTCAAGATATATGTGTGTAACCAAAAAATAAAGTGAAAGATTTTTGGTTTTGAAAAGACTTAAAAGTCCTTAAATGTAGTTATAATGCAGGAAACTGCAGGCAATTCAACTGCAGTGAATTGCAATCCCTAACAGTGTCATGGAGCCGTGAGGGTAGTTGTTTTCACATGCTGATTAATTGATTGGGTGCTTAGATGAATTGAAGATCTCTCAAGTCAGTGGAGTCTTATCATTCTGTATTCATATAATAGATATTTAACATTTTTTTATTAATTGGCCAATACCCTTTTGGGTCAATGGATGTCTTGTCATTAATTTTTTGAGTATAGATTATTGACTTTGTATATGCAATCAAAAAATAATAGAGTTTAATTGTTAATGAGTTTGATTATTGTGTACTATATGCATAAAACTTGTTTATACTTACGATTAATTATAAACCACGGAATAAATGGACTTTAAGGTAATTGACATAAGACTCATATTTTTAATGAGTGATTGATTGATAGTAAGGATACAAAAATGTGAAGGTTAAAGATAACTCAAAGAGAAAAATGAGGAGTTTATAAGAAACTCAAAAGAAATTATACAAAATGTAAAATCCCTAATTTCAAAGGCTAATTCTCGACAATTAACTCAAGTTCGCCCTAGGTTAACTCCAGCTCTAACTCTTTGATTGATTGCATGGTAACATGTAATCACATGTTCCATGATTTGCATGTGTGAATAAAATCTACATTAAGGCTAACAGGGACATTGAACGAACATGTAAAGCTAAAACTAACATCCTATAATCAAGTCTCACACTTGAGTGTAGGTAAGTGTACTCCTTTGGTTTTTCTTCCTAATGAGTTTTGACCCTTGCAGGTTCTAATGAGTTTCATTGTACCTGTACGGATTAGAGCACCTCTTGTACTCCTTTCAATAATATTATAAGGCTTATAAAAAAAGTGTATATTGGAGCGTGGACATGCTCCATGTTTGATCGTTAAGTGGGTAGTCACCAATCCATGTGCCATAGCATTACCTCGTTTCACAAGCGTTTATCCACTTGTCAGAATACATGGGGGTCGTTGACATGTGATATTTGTGATACATTGAGTCTCTACACTCATTTTGACCCTAAAACCCTAGTTTTCCTTCTATGTTGTGGTTGTCACTAAGACCTATAGGTGAATTTAGGATATCTATTAGACACAATACTATTAGGTATCTGTGTAACTTAATGATCTCTCTAACATATAGCTTGGACTTAGTTTGTGTTGTAGGAGGTCGTACCTGGAAGGAAGTGTGTAGACTTAGTCAATTAATCTATATCTACTATAACCTAGATGGACTTATATTCGGGCTTAGTTTAAGGCAAGTGTACAGCAAAGTTCGTAGATATGTTTTCACACTTTCATTCCAGGAGCTCTAAATGTTGGAGCATACCCTAAAGGCTTTTTAGTGTCCTATCTTAGTTCGTTAGAAACTTGGACACTGCGCTACAAACATTGATGTGTTAGGTTTCATATCAGACCATCGATATATGTGTTTGAATTAACCCTTTCTAGAAACATCTTTATAAACCTCAAATCTAAAGGCATATCATTTCAAACTCTAAGAACCTATTCTCACAACTCTTATCCCAAATGAAATGTTGTCCTTTCCAGTTTAAATAGGTTAAAGGGACGACTAGTTGGGAAAAGCCCCTAATGAACCTACGAAAGTAACTAGCTAAAACCTAGAAAACTCCTTACTTCAATGATAGTTGTCTATCGTTCTCATTTAATCTTAGAATTTGGATTGGACCTAACTCAACTCAACAAAACCGGCTTGTAAGGTGAAGGATGTTTTCCTCTTAGATACTCTTTTTCAGGTCATATCACATCTGATGTGGGGCTCTTAACATCCCCTCACACCTACAGAAATTTGGACAACTAGAGCATGACCCGAGTGGCCCCGATAAGGGGGCCTAGTGGATATTGGATTGGATCTGATGCTATCTTAGAATTTGGATTGTGTCTAACTCAACCCTACAAAACCACAAATATGAAATAAAACCACATATGATTATACATTAAGAAAACATGCTGGTATCTAGGGAATATTGTATATATATTAATAAACTCTACTGTGTATGATTGATTTCATCATAATGTATTTGTGTAGGGTCCTATATGATCAAGTCTCACACACTGTAAGGAATCAATCAAAGTCAAGTAACAAAAGCATCATTACAAATTTTCAATTTTTGGTCCTTTTCTAGCTATGATCGAAATTGTTTCATGGACTGAAGGATCATCAAGGCCAATTTTCAAAAGTCCTTTTGGTACAGCTTTTTATGCTCTCATACAAAGCAAAGTGATAATAAGGTTTCTCTCACTTCATACCGGACCCCTCATTTTTTCTACAGCTAAACAAACATCGAAATTAATGCTGTTGTTGCCACTTTCCAGTGAGATGGCTAAGAGAATAAATTATTAATGTTTGATGTACTTGTCTTGAGGATAAATTGGTTGGTTGTTTTAATTTTTATGATTAATTCATAGCATACTCCAATGCAAAGTCAGTTAATTTCATGATGCATGGTTTATGCTTCAATGAATGAATTACTGAATCGTACACTTGGAATTGATCTGCATATTACTTTGAAATTGCTGACATTGCATTACCATAGTCTCTAACTTCATTACTATTTTAATTTTTATTTTGAGTTGTTTGTTTAAGTAAGGGAAAATATCTGTTCAGCTTGGGTTGATAATTAATCCCAATTTAATTTATTAGATATATTAGTTGAATGTATTCTCCTTAATGGTGCTTTTCATTTTTCTAAAATTCAATTTGCTGGAGTATCAAGTATGAGTAGCAAGTTCCCACATTGGATGGTGTTGAGTATGGCTCATATGTGGGCTTAGCCTAAACTGTTTGGGGGATGTGGGGGGTGTTAGCCCACTCCGGTATGGTTCAGGGTAGGGTGTCAAAATGAATAGATTGGATGGTTTTTGGATTGGATTGTAATGGATGGATTGGAAATAATCTATTTATCCATTTATATATTTCTATTAAAAGTGTACTAAAAACATCAAATCCAATGCATCCATTAAACAAAAAAAACTCAAGAGTATTGTTGTAATCTAGACTGAGTTATTATAAATATCTATTGTAATAATGAAACCATAATTCCTCTTGAAATAAGACGAAACTACAGATGCTCTATAATCGCAGACGATGTATATTTTGGCCAAACTATGTGATCAAGATCGTCTCTCTATTTTGCGTTTTTGTTTCTTTATTTTCTTCTTTTACTGGTTGTTGTCCTAACAATTGGTATCAGATGATGTCTAACTCTGGTGCAAAATTCGAAGTGGCGAGGTTCGATGGAATGGACAATTTCGGATTATGGCAAATGAGGGTTAAAGGTCTGTTGGCTCAGTCAAGTTTACAAAAAGTGGTGTGTGAGACGAAACACGTAAAGATGGCGGATGACGATTGGATAGAGATGAAGGAGAAGGTCGTGAGATTGATACATCAATGTGTTTCAGACGAAGTGATGTATCATATCTTGGACCTAACGACTCTGAAGGCGGTTGTAGAGGAAGGAAGACAATTGATGGTCTGTATGTGAAGGAGAGTTAAGATCATGGGTGGAGCAGGCAAAGTTATTTGGTTCTGGATGGAGAAAGTCTCAATCCAAGAACAAGAAAACAACTAAGTGATATGGTTGCAAACAGATTGGGAATTGAAAGAGGGACTGTCCAAACAGAAAGTAGGGTGCATTCAGTTCTGCAAATGTGGTTCAAACTGATGATTCTGGTAGTGAAGGGGATAATCTTTGTGTTTCTTCTAGCAAGTGCATAGATGTGTGGTTTCTTGACTCTGGATGCTCTTATCACGTGATGTCGCACTGGAAGGGGTTCCCCACATTCAAGTCTAGTAATTTTGGATTTATTTATTTTGGTGATGAAAAAGCATGTACTATCACAATAATTGGACAAATTAAAATTCCTATTACGGGCATATGGTTTCTCCTATATGTCTAATGGAGATAGAGATATCATGAAGGTATTGTGTACTTGGAAAATAGTGCCGTACTCAGTTCAAGATTGAGAAACACAAAACAAAGGGAATCCTAGACTATGTGCATTCTGGTGTGTTGGCATAACAAAGAGCCCTCCATGGGTGGTTCTAGGTATTTTTGGCTTTTACTGATGATTTTTCTCGCAAGATTTGGGCGTATTTTTTGATAAATCTGAAGTCTTTCACAAGTTCAAGATGTGGAAGGCAAAAGTAGAGAATCAAACGGGTAGAAAAATTAAGTATTTACGGTGAGATAATGGTACAGAGTACACTAAAACAAATTTCAAGAAATTTTGTGCAGAACATGGTATTTTAGTTTAGTCCCTATAAAAATATAATTTCATGTTTTGTCCTTGCAAATATACGCTTGATCCAGTTTAGTGTCTGTGAAAATAAAATTTTGTGTTTCATCCTTGCAAATATACGTTTTATCAGTTTAGTCCCCATAAAAATAAAATTTTGATTTTCATCCCTACAAATATACGTTTTCTCCAGGTTAGTCCTTGTAATATTTGAAACATTTTATTTTAGTCCTGCAATATAAGCGACATAAAGGACTAAACTCAAATAATTTACATATTACAAGCACCAAAGTTGGATAAAATGTGTATTTGCAGGGACGAAAAACAAAATGTTATTTTTATAGAGACTAAATTGGATAAAACATATATTTGCAAGGACGAAACACACAATTTTTACTTTTGCAGACATTAAACTAGATCAAACACATATTTTCAAGGATTAAACATATATTTAAACCAAAAAAATTTATCTGCACTAGTACTTACCGACGGCTTTGCCCATCAGTAAGTTAGTCACATTTTATGGGTACCGACGGACATGGCTATCGGTAATTACCGACGGACATAAGCCTCTTCTAGTTACCGACTGGAAAAGCCGCTGGTAATTAGCGACAAATCAAATTTTGTCGTTGATATGTGTTTCTGACCAATTTATTTCCAACGGCCACGACCCCGTCTGTAATCCATCAGAAAAGTGTGATTACCAACTATGTTTTGGCTTTCCAACGGCTTTTGCTCAAATCGGTAATAGTGGTTTTTCTTGTAATGTTAGACCTCACAATTGGTCGTATCATTTCCCTAACTTTGAGGTGGTTTTTATCTAGGGGGAAAGCTTTTTCGTGTCTTTAGTATGAGTGGTTTGTGGATCCTCTTGGTTGTATTTGGAGGTGGTAGTTTTTGTATACTCAATTGGGTACTTCCTTGTTTGTTTCCCATGTACCTCGCACTTGTTGAGTTGGAGTATCAAGTTTTAGTAATAAGTCCCACACTTGATGGAAATAAAGATGTTCTAGGGTGTCGTCGTTTTTGTTCTCTCACATTTAAAATAGTTTTTAAAAACAATTATATTTAAATATATGTTCTAAAAAAATTAAAAGTGCTATTTTGGCTATGCCTCTATGTAAGACACATTACATAAGCCTATAGATCGAAAGTGCTTCATAGAGGTTACTTCTTTCATTTTCGGAATGAGAGTCATGAAAGTGTCATTGAAGTCAACTATCTTCCATGGCTCCCTCAAAATGCTATGGATTAGATTACAAACAAAGTCACAAACTATTGGCCATTGGGTCTGATAAAAAATAACTTGAAAATCTTTTGGGTTGGGATCTTTGATAGCTCGAAAGCTCTTCATGCTTTGAAGAATCCAAGTTAATAAGCTTAAGAAAGACATCATGCATAGAAAAATGCAACCAAATCTCTCTAACTGAGCCTCATCTATAATATTCAAATTCCTCGTATCACAAAAAAAAAAAAAAGTCCTCCTATCATTTTTCAAAGAAACAAGTTTGATAATTCAGAACATATTTTTTAAAAGCAGTTAAAAGTTGTACTACTAAAATTGCTTTTAAAAATTTATATCCAAGTATATGTCTGATTAGTTTAGAACATCTTTACCGAAAATGGTGGGTCTCGCGGTAATTGGATTCGGATTTCGCCTCAATGTCTCGAATTCAAATATTTGATATGGAAAATACTCTATTTGAAGTGGATAATCATACGACCAGCAAAACTTTGTACACGTGGCTAGCCATATTTTTCGGTGTAGATTAATCATCAGTAAAACCGATAGATACTACACAACAATAACAAGGTAAAAAAAATTAGACATGTTTTTTTAACATCAATTTAGAAAATGTTTGATTTATAATTTGAAAATGTCTTATCCTCTGTATTAATGCTTTTGACTACTTTCCAAAAATATCATCCTTTTCTCTATTTTAAGTTTCCTTTCTTTGATCTTTGTCTTATCTCACAATTTTCAAGTTTTGATGGCTTTCATTTCACTATTGCATGTTTGAATTTAGGTTATCAGAGAACAGTGATTAAGCTATTCATGAAAGGATCGAATAGCAATAAATAACTGTGAATGTCCTTATTGTGTTGGTTACTTGGTTATCCCGTTACGAAATTGCTACACATCTACATGGGTACAATCTTTTCTGTTTTTTTGTGATTCCTTTTTTTGTTGCAAATATTTATGACCCCTTTGCTAATTAATAGGAAAATAAAATAGTTATATCTTTGTTCCATATTATTTGTCACTTTAGAATACCAATACAACATTTATTATTTTTCTAATAATACCCTATTTACTTTTTAGGTGCCTTTGTTTTAACCAATAAATAAATAAACAAGAAAAGTGAGGTAATCATATTAATATAGGGGTATTCTTTTGATTACCATGTCATTGGTGTGAAGTTTTCATCGGCTTTGCCAATGACTAATCTACTCCGGGGAATCTAGCTAGCCACGAATACCCGGCTTTGCCGGCCCATGTGGTTCTCCCCTCCAAACAGAGTTTTTGCCACACCCAAGAATTGAACTTGAGACCTTGGAGTGGGATCTGAATCCAGGTACCATTCGGATCAACCCTTCTTGGTTAATATAGGGGTATTTCACACAAATTAAGAAAAATGTAATTAATTTTATATGGGACAAAATTTATGAGTTATTTTATAAAATTATTGTTCATTAATGACAAAAAAATTAATAGAATTGGAAGAAAAAAGATTATAATGAAGAGTATGATAGGAAAAAAATTAATGCTTTAATGGTATTTTAAAACATCATGAAATATGAGACAATTTTTTTTGACTAAATAAATACTCATACAATATGAGACAGAAGGATTATTTCCTACAGAGAGAATTAATATATATACTTTTTTTAGATAAGTAACAATTCATTGATGGAGCATTAGGGGTGCTCAAGCCTGTACAACAGTGGCATTACATATTGTTTAGGCATAAAAGAGGGTTAGAACCCTAAAGAGAAATAGACAAGGAAGAATTACAGTTCAATTTGTAAATACACCAACTCCAAGACAAACTCTTAACCCGGTTAACAACCGAGTCTACACTTGCTTCCTCCTCTTTAAAGACGACTCCATTTCTAGCGAGCCAAATACTCCAACAAGTGGTGAGCCAAAAGACATGTTTTGCTTGTTTGAATTTCTTCCTGTGGCACCAATGAGTGCATCTACTGTAAAATTCCACCACACTTAGAGATAAATCAACATCCACACCTAACCAAACTCCAATTGAGGACCAAACTGATTGTGCAAATGGACAAGACATAAACAAATGGTGCAAGTATTCACAAACTAGATGACAAAGCGACAGACCGTGTATTCCACGGAGTGCAGTACGTTTCTGTACAACAGTTGGTCACGGGTTGGCAGAGAGTCGAGCAAAAGGCGCCAACAAAAAATAATCACCTTCGTAGGTGCAATGGACTTCCACCAGATACATCATGTCACACAAAGCCACAAGAGCTTTTGGACACGCATACACTTCATTCCAACAAGGGCTATTGTTGCCTCTTCGTCTTATTTATATGTCTAGCGTATTTTTATGCCTCCCCCTTATAAAATTTTGATGTTTTTTCTAAACTACGTCTGTAAGCCTGTTAATCACCTTCCCGTGCATAGCACGAGCGTGTGTCCTAATGGTGTATATATGGATGAATATATATTGTAGGTGTTCCTGGGTGTATCAGCAAATACGAAGCGCCAGCAAAGAATGGGCTGCGGCCCGACCAACTCGATCGGCCCAAACACGCGCGCTTGGAGCGCAATTCTCGCCGCCGAAAACTTCGCAAAGCGGTCGGACCTCGCGGTATATATACGCCATTCGCATATGGCATCAGGTACGTTCTCTAACCTTGTGCTATCTGCCCGAGCGACCTCTGTTGCGCCCGAAAAAGTCCCCGAGGGGTTTTTCTTCGTTTACAACCTTTTAGAACAATGAAGTCGCCACCAATATTTTTATGAGGAAAATATTGAAGAAAAACCTTTTGGAAGGCGGATGATCTTTTTGAAAACAGGAAGATTTAGGTTCGGGGTCGGTTAGGCATAGGGAAGGTATTAGCACCCCACACCTCCTTTCTCTTTGAAAGGGAACCTTTAATTAAACGTGTGGTTTTAAGTGTTGATTTGAAAAGTACTTAAATTTGCCTCTGATTGAAAAGACTTAATGATTTTATTATTGGCGCTCGACGAGAGTTAGCCGCTGGGTTTTTTTTTTTTTGAAAGGAAAAATGTTTTTAGTTTGTTGTGCTTGACGGAGGATCCGCTCCTACGTATCTCCAGTGCGATGGAGAATTCAAAGCTACGTAGTTCTAGGTTTTTATTTTTAACTTGTTTAGTTGTGAAAATCGAGCTTTCATGATGATCAATTGAGCGAAGGCTCCAAGTGACCACCATTAGCACTCCATTGTTAATGATCATGCAAGCAAAGGCTTCGCGGGACCAATAACAAAGTTTTTGATTTAATGAAAAGTTTTTAGGAAAATTAGGCATTCATGATGATCAATTGAGCAAAGGCTCCAAGTGATCGTCACTAGTTCCTCATTGTTAATGATTATGCAAGCGGAGGCTTCGCAAAACCACTAACAAAGTTTTCTTGATTTATTGAAAGTTTTTAGAAAAATTTGGCATTCATGATGATCAATTGAGCAAAGGCTCCAAGTGATCACCACTAGGTCCTCATTGTTAATGATTATGCAAGCAGAGGCTTACGCGCAAAACCACTAACAAAGTTTTTGATTTATTGAAAGTTTTTAGAAAAATTTGGCATTCATGATGATCAATTGAGCAAAGGCTCCAAGTGATCACCACTAGGTCCTCATTGTTAATGATCATGCAAGCAAAGGCTTCGCATGACCACTAACAAAGTTTTTGATTTAATGAAAGGTATTTAAGTTAGAAAGAAAAACGAGAAAAAGGTGAAAATTGCAAAATGGGGTGTTACTAGTTCTTGGGGTTGTGTAACTAAGCGGGGTGTAAGAAGAAACAGGCCCAACCCGGTGTTGTTTTGTTTGAGCGCACAGGTTGCAAAGGAAGAAAAAGGATTGGGCTTGCTGGGGGGTGCTGGTGTTAATGAGGGGTGTAGTTTGTAGAATTTTAAAAAATCAGAAGAAAAAAATAAAATAAAAACAAGGTGACGTTTATTTAGGCCCAAACAACAAAGCCAACCCTAATTTCTTAATTCTCTCTTCACTGCAGCAAAGCAGCGCCGCTGCATTCCCCCCACAAATCACGGCGAAAATCTCGCCGGCCATTTCGGTGAGAGAGAGAGCGAGTTTGGGCGAAGATTTCGCCGGTGCTTGCGGAGAGAGTGAGAGGTTCGCGGACAGGGGAACTTCGCTGCGTGGCGTCGTGGTGGGTTCACGGTGGTCGCATGCATGGTCTTGGCGGTTTTTCAAGGCGGACTGAGGTCGGTGACCACCGTACGTGGTGGTCGGAGGTGAGTCTCATCTCTAAAATTTTGATGTACTAGATATTGACCTTGATCTGTTATGTCCTCACTGTCATGTGTTATTATTATATTTTTTTTAAACTCATCTATTTGTAATTTGACTTCATCTTCATACTCTACTTTCTGTTGGATTCCTACTTCTATCTGTTTTTGTTTTTTTTTGTTTTATTAAAATGGGCATTAACAATTAAAATGCTCTTGTATGCTTTTCTGGAAAGCTATCATGTTCTGATGGTATATATCTTACCATCTCCTCTCCTTTTGGCTGTGTTATATTAGAATGAAAAAACGTTGAAGACTCTTTTGATATTTCTCTCAGCAATAAATAATATATCGTATCGTTATTTACATTTAAAAGCATGAACAAAGCATTAGAAAACTATTTACAGGTTAAAACATGTAGAGGAACTAAATACATCAGATTTATTGTTTGTTGTGTATGAGAAAACTAACCGGGCTTTCGAAAAAAACATCTTTCTTTTAGACTCCGATCCTAAAGCTGAATTTACTATCTATATACTGCTTTCAGCTTCCCTTTGTATAGCTCCTGTTGCTTCTGATCGACCCCTATTTTGAATCGGCGTTTATGTGATGATGTAAACCACTAATCTTTTTGGTGATATCTGAATTTCTTCTAATATTGCATCTGCTATTGTTAAACAGTTTGTCTCACTGCCACTGTTCTTGACTGGACTTTCTAATGTTGCTGAATTCTTTTTCAGAATATTTCTCAAACAGTGTTTAGATGATTAGGGTTTCAATGTGAAGCCCTAATCCTTATTTTTTGTGATTTTTCAGATCTGTTGTGTGTCTCCCCCATTGTCCCCCCTAGACTGATGGTTGACTGCTATTTTATATTAAAATACTAGGTTTAGCATTAATTGTTTTTTTTGACTGGGCTTTGACTCTTTTCAGTGCGGATCCAAGCCCAAACTACTTGGGAGAAGCGATTAATACGGAACCCTGCATTTTGCTCTGCTTGCCTTACGTTGTTTATTATTATTTTTTATGTAATTTTCGTATTTAATTATTTTTGTACATTTTGTGTTATTATTTTTTGTATTTTTCTGACATTTGGACATTTGGACTATCCTAAGTTGTAAAAAAAATTAAATAGATTTTTTTTGACATTTTTGGATTATATAACACTTTTAAATTGGTAAATAAAACTAAATAGAATTTCTTGACATTTTGCACTATATATATACATGCTCAAAATAAATTAACTGCACAAAGAAAAAGAATAATAATAATAAAAAGAGTCGGACAAACACAAAGACGCGAGCGGGCGGACTAGACGAATACGCTAAAGCGAGACTCAAATAGAAGAAATGAGCTCATTAACTAAAAACACTACTTATACACGACTAAACCCAAATACGAAGATTAAATTGAAGAACGAGCGAAAAGATCGATCTTTTCGTGCTCGCTTAATTTAAACAACGGTATTTCGATTTAGTTGAGTTCGATGATTGAAATTGGCTTAAGTTAAGGGACGGACAAAATTAGGGTATTACAGCTGCCCCTCTTTATTTCACATTTCGCCAAAAAATATGAATTGGCCTTTTCATATTTGTTGGTGAAATGGAAATAAAGATATAGAAATAATACTAATTTTGTCCGTTTTGAAAAACTCAAATCTTTTTGTTATTTTCCTTTTGAGGGTTAACACTGGTCGCACGTGAGAAAGCAATAAATTGGAAAAAGCGATAAATTGGGAAAAGCGGTAAATTGGGAATTCGGAGGTTGCCTAAAACCTTTTAACGGACTCTTGTCGAGTCCGAGCTGCAGGAGTGGCCTTTTCGAGCGGCCGATCAACATCGGTCCGAATCGATTTGATCAATGGATTTACGCTGTGCCTTAGGGTGACACAACTAATCCGGAAGGACTTAACGGTTCGATGGATCCATCGCGTGCTGCATAACGATGTTGTGATCTGTGGAAGGAGTTCACTAACTCGTGGGAGTTCACTAACTGCGGGTTGATGGAGTTTACGAACTCAGGTCGATGGATGGAGTTACGAACTCTGTCTTTGATGGAGTTACTGAACTCTGTCTTTGATGGAGTTTACGAACTCTGTCTTTGATGGTGATTTTCTAAAAATGGGATTTTTGGGACTCTCGGGTCCGAAGTAACTTTTCTCTTGGATGGTGCATGAAATGCATGCACTTGGGTATTTGGGTGCACATGGATGCAATGATTGATTTTGGTGGGATGTTTCTTCTGTTTGATTATTCTTTCGCTTTTTCTTTTGTTATTCTTTCGCTCTAGATGCGAATTTGAAAGCGTAATGTACTGTTTGATGCCATGGGGTGATGAATGGTATGGATGATATGAGAACGATGAATGATATGAAGATGTTGTGTTCTTTTGTGTTTGCTTCTTCTTTGTAGTTTATGAGATGCAAATATCAACATAATGCTTTGATGTTTGAATGCAAGTGTATGCGGTGATTGATGCTTTGATGAATGGAATGCTCCTGTTCTAACTTCTGTTTGTTTCTTTTTTGCTTCTTCTATGAAATGCAAACATTAATATGATGCAATGCTCTGATGTTTGATGCAATGATTTTTGTTCTTTTCCTTTTATGGAAGTGCTAGCATTAGTATGATGCCACTGACGTGGACCGTTTTTTTTTCTTTTTGCTATGTGATGAATGCACAAAATGTGAAGATGCAAATGTAATACTTTGATGCATATGCCATAATGAATAGATTGAAATGCCTAGATGCATGAGGTGAACATTTTTGTGATGGCGAGATGCGAGACTTTGGATGCAAGGAATTGAGATGATCATTGACCATTCTGTTGAAAAAAATTGAATTTGATTCAAACTCCAGTGTTCTCAAGGTTTTTATTTACAAACAACCTCACTTATTTTCTCTTTCTTTCCATGATGACTAAATTTTAGATATCACGTAAACAACTTGTGCTCTCTCTTTTTGAAGCATTGTCTAGCAAGCATGCATGGAAGTGCAAATGTGAATGAACGAGTCAGTTAACTTGGAATTGGTTTAGGGCATGAACATTTATGGCAAGTGAAGGAATGACAGACACGGTTATTGCCGAAGCCCATGGGGGATCAAGAGATACAAGATTGCCCCAATTCAGGTCTTTGATGAGTGAATAGCTTGCCCTTGTTTAGTGGTGACACCAACTAGGGGTGTAGAAGGGGATGAATTGGGAATGCTTCGGCTTTTGAAATGAAGGGTGGAGCAAAAGAGATTTTGTCTCAACCCATAAAGTTAGACGTTGCCCCAGTCATAACAAGGACAAAGCTGCCCCAATTAGAATGACAAGGCCTTGTTTAGGATAGTGAGTTGAGAAATTGCCCCGGTGAAGTTTTATAGGAATGAATGAGGTGAAGGAATGGGAATGCACTTGCCCCACTTTCGAATGAGATTTCAAATGGTTTCTTTGAGTGAGGTTATGGAAAGAGACAGAGTTATAAAACTGAGGGTGAGATATGAATGGGGTGGGCAATGAACAAACCTCCCCAAAGTTGAGTGGAGTGAGAGGTGAAGAGGATGCCCCCTAGTATACACTTTTGGTTCTCTTTAAAGGCAACTCAAATGCAAGGAAAGTTTTGACTTCCTGGTATGAGGAGAGGCTCCACTTGATGACCACTAGACCTTGTTTTAATGAATGCATCTTGGAGTGCAAGTCCTTCTCCTTTTTTGCCAACTTTCTTTTTTTGATTGTTTGTTTTTTTCTTTTTGAGCAGCTTTCTTTTTTCTGCTTGTTTGTTTTTTTTTTTTGAGCAAACACGTCGTAAATGGATAAACTTATTTGTTCTAAGATTAAAACTTAAGAAAACGAAAGCAATTAGTCATTGATCGGAATGGACTTTTTAGGGTTGTGATGTGGAGAAGGGGATGGTTGAGCTTGATGAAGTGTTTGGGGTTGATGGGGAGGATGGGTCCTGTTCGGTGTTGGCCGATCGTCAATGGTTCATGAAGGAAATGGTTATTAGCTTTGATGCGGTGCAGGAAATGATTATTAGGTTTGATGAGGTGCAGAAAATGGTTATTAGGTTTGATGAGGTGCTTGAAGGTTTTATGAAAGAAAAGGTGGTTAAACCCAAGGAATTGAGGGCTTCTCTTTTTTCTTTTTTTTTGAAAGGGGAAATTATTGAACCCATTGAATTTGAGGGCCTTTTTGGAAGGGGAGTTCTTATGCTTATTGACTCTTAATTTATACTCCCTTTGTCTTCCTTTCTTTGTTTTGGGATTTCTCCTTTTTGAAACTTTGTTACTCCCCTTCTTTTGTGAATTTTCTTTCCTTTCGTCTAGGGTGAAAATGATATACCATCTTTGATGTGGAATTAACCCTTGTCTAGGGTGATGGAGATATCTTGGGCTTTTCTTGGCTTAAGATGGGTAACAAAGGGTATTTTTGTGACTTTGAATCTTTGGCTTAAGAGGGGTAGGAAATGGACTTTTTTGGGATTTTAGGTTTTTGAGGGTTGGAGAGATGACCAAACTTCATTTCAAATCCTGATTGCTTATTTCTGTAAGACCTAACTTTAGGACAATAATTTATCTACCTTCATGTGTTTGCTCCTTTTTCCTTTTTTTTTGTGTGCCCTAATTTTTGCCTGGACCGCTCTTTGCGAGTTTTCAATCCACTGGGCGCTTTTTTTTTTGCCTAGGCTGCCCTTTGCGGGTTTTCAACCTAGCGAGCTTATTTTATTTTTTATATACCTTTTTTAGAAAGACTTGCATGAAGGAACATGATCTTGACAAGGAAAATTAGTGGATCACGAATTGCTGACATGGAGGACTTAAAGTGTTAGCGGGAATGAACCAATAAAGTCAAGTATGTAATCGATGGGAGAAAATATGCGCTTTAGGGGTGGGACGGGCGGGATTAGACTTGGATGGGGAATGATGATAAATGAAGGAAATTGGTCGACTCAAACAAGAGAACACGTGCACGTGGCATGCATACTTACTAGAAGAACGCTTCACACAGAGAGTTAACATTGGTTAAAACATGATATAAAAACTTTTTGATAAACTGTTTCAGTCTTTTATCATGGAATGGATGAGATGCAATGCATTTTTTTGAAGGAAATACAAATGAGCTATTGATGTGAAAAACCGAGGGCCTTGGAACACCTTGAGTTTGCAAATGAGTGAGGGTAAACTTTTCCAAAAAAGAAATGTTACTTTGCAAGAACATCTCGTCTCTCATCACAACGTTTTTGTTGTATGCAATGCATGGATGAAAACATTATGATGCATACATGATGAAAATGAAATGCATGAATGCATGTTCACTTGAAAAGTGTGATTATTCTAAAAGTTTTTTTTTTTTGGGTTTTTTTTTGGGTTTTTTTTTTATGCAAGACGAAATATGGAATGCCAATGCATTTTTGGATGATGAATGATGCAATAATGATGCTTCTTTTGAGAATGATTTTTATAGAGGCAAGACAAGATATGAAATGCCGATGCCTCCTTTTCTTTTGAAAGATGCATGAATGACGCTTTTTCCTAAATGATGATTTTTTGAGGCAAGACAAAGTATGAAATGCCAATGCTCCTTCCCTTTTCTTTTGAATGATGAAAGATGCAAGAATGGTGATATGAGGCAACTGATTGTCGTTACCCTGAGTAACCTGCATGAAACATTGAGTGGATCCTGACTCAATACTTCACACAATATACTGAAACGTTTCGACAATTAGTTGACTCAACTTAACTTCTTACTTGAAAATAACACGTGACTGAGTCAAAGTGCCCTGATATCGTAGAGTAACATCTCAAATTTGTAGTCGACAAACAAATTTGAGATATTACCCTTCGTCGTTCAAAGGTGCACTTCTACCCATTAAGCCATCACATGAGGAAATTTTCTTTGTTTCGAAAGGATGCATGCAGGGAGAAATGATGTATTCGAACAAAGTGATGAGGTTAATAAAATGATGCATGAGCGCCACATTGACGCGATGTCTGCATTATTTGATGATGATTTTTTGTACCTGCACCCGGATGAATGTGATGCTTATGCAATGCGGATGATGATTGCTTATGGTTTTCATTTTTCTTATGTAATGAAAATGAAATGTGTGATGCTTACAATTACTTTCCTAATGTATGAGAGATATTGAATGAAGATGCATGTGAAATGAGACGTTAATGTTTATTTTTTCATGGTGCGTGAGAAATGAAAATAATGCATGAGACGCGCCCCTAATAAGACACAAACCTTAATGAGATAGATAAAAATATATGCATGAATTTTATCGAGTTTTTGTTTTATGCAATGCAAATGATGATGTATGCATGATGATGATGCTCTATGTAAGATAAATGAAAGAGTTTTTATTGGCAATGATTCAAGTTTTTTGGAAAATGTGGGCCGTACGTGGCTTCATATGGACCTAGTAAGGGAAAGGCTACAACTGCAGCTTTTTCTCTCTTTTTTTTGAAAAGAGTGAACCACATCTTGCCCTCTGACGGACCAAGAAAAGAAAGGCTACGACGACAGCTCTTTCTCTATTTTCTTTTTTTGAAAAATCTCCTTCTCCTTTTGAAAAATTGCCTAGATTACAATGCAACACACAATTTGGTATGCCCCTTGTGTCCTACGAAGGGTGGGAATCCTAGGGTCTAAAGTCGACGAAAAGGGTAATCCTCCCATGTAGGTTCTAATCACTTCCTCACAATGGCAACCAAGAGCTGAAGTCTTTCTCATGATGACACCCACAATCGTAGAAAGCTACCGAGTGTGAGGCATCATGACAAAGCACACTCTTGGGTGGAACTTTCATGAGAGCCATACAGACAAAGGTCTACGAATGGCAGTCACTAATCGTTCCCACTCTCCTAGGTTTTCATTCAGACCTTGGGTTTTAGGCCCCACTCAACGCTCACAAGTATAGGGTGTGAAGTGTGTGTTGAGGCACGACACCTAGGAATAACTACCCTTCCCCACCTGCAAATAAAAACCTGCAAGCCCGCATGAAGCAAACAATAACATGTCGTCTACCCTAGGGTTTAATATCAAATAAGTCACCTAGGGTTTTTAACAACAACCAAGTGCATTGCTTACCTTAAGAAAGGAGCCGAGAAGAAGGGATCATGATTGGGATTGGGGAAATGCATGAGGGTACTAAGCACATAAGCAAAAAGGAGAAAGGAAAAACAAACTCGAAGAAGAGGAAACAAATGCACACTGCATACAACATGATAAAAAGAAAAGGAAACCGAAAGGGATAGAAGCAAACAAAGTATTCAAATCAAATTAAATAGCACATTAAACCACACATTTAATTAGTTAGGCTCGACCCACTTAAAAAAGAAAAGTCCCCAGTGAAGTCGCCAGCTGTTGCGCCCGAAAAAGTCCCCGAGGGGTTTTTCTTCGTTTACAACCTTTTAGAACAATGAAGTCGCCACCAATATTTTTATGAGGAAAATATTGAAGAAAAACCTTTTGGAAGGCGGATGATCTTTTGGAAGCAGGAAGATTTAGGTTGGGGTCGGTTAGGCATAGGGAAGGTATTAGCACCCCACACCTCCTTTCTCTTTGAAAGGAACCTTTAATTAAACGTGTGGTTTTAAGTGTTGATTTGAAAAGTACTTAAATTTGCCTCACGATTGAAAAGACTTAATGAATTTTTATTGGCGGCGCTCGACGAGAGTTAGCCGCGCTTTTTTTTTTGAAAGGAAAAATGTTTTTAGTTTGTTGTGCTTGACGGAGGGGATCCGCTCCTACGTATCTCCAGGTGCGATGGAGAATTCAAAGCTACGTAGTTCTAGGTTTTTATTTTTAACTTGTTTAGTTGTGAAAACTGAGCTTTCATGATGATCAATTGAGCGAAGGCTCCAAGTGACCACCATTAGCACTCCATTGTTAATGATCATGCAAGCAAAGGCTTCGCAGGACCAATAACAAAGTTTTTGATTTAATGAAAAGTTTTTTTAGGAAAATTAGGCATTCATGATGATCAATTGAGCAAAGGCTCCAAGTGATCGTCACTAGTTCCTCATTGTTAATGATTATGCAAGCAGAGGCTTCGCAAAAACCACTAACAAAGTTTTCTTGATTTATTGAAAGTTTTTAGAAAAATTTGGCATTCATGATGATCAATTGAGCAAAGGCTCCAAGTGATCACCACTAGGTCCTCATTGTTAATGATTATGCAAGCAGAGGCTTCGCAAAAACCACTAACAAAGTTTTTTGATTTATTGAAAGTTTTTAGAAAAATTTGGCATTCATGATGATCAATTGAGCAAAGGCTCCAAGTGATCACCACTAGGTCCTCATTGTTAATGATCATGCAAGCAAAGGCTTCGCATGACCACTAACAAAGTTTTTGATTTAATGAAAGGTATTTAAGTTAGAAAGAAAAACGAGAAAAAGGTGAAAATTGCAAAATGGGGGTGTTACTAGTTCTTTGGGGTTGTGTAACTAAGCGGGGTGTAAGAAGAAACAGGCCCAACCGGTGTTGTTTTGTTTGAGCGCCACAGGTTGCAAAGGAAGAAAAAGGATTGGGCTTCTTTGAAGTCTTTGGTGTTAATGAGGGGTGTAGTTTGTAGAATTTTAAAAAATCAGAAGAAAAAAATAAAATAAAAACAAGGTGACGTTTATTTAGGCCCAAACAACAAAGCCAACCCTAATTTCTTAATTCTCTCTTCACTGCAGCAAAGCAGCGCCGCTGCATTCCCCCCACAAATCACGGCGAAAATCTCGCCGGCCATTTGATGAGAGAGAGAGCGAGTTTGGGCGAAGATTTCGCCGGTGCTTGCGGAGAGAGTGAGAGGTTCGCCGGACAAGGGGGAACTCGCCTGTGGCGTCGTGGTGGGTTCACGGTGGTCGCATGGTGCTGACGGTTTCAAGGCGGACTGAGGTCGGTGACCACCGTACGTGGTGGTCGGAGGTGAGTCTCATCTCTAAAATTTTGATGTACTAGATATTGACCTTGATGCATTATGTCCTCTTTGTCATGTGTTATTATTATATTTTTTTAAACTCATCTATTTGTAATTTGACTTCATCTTCATACTCTACTTTACTGTTGGATTCCTACTTCTATCTCATTTTTTTTTTTGTTTTATTAAAATGGGCATTAACAATTAAAATGCTCTTGTATGCTTTTCTCGAAAGCTATCATGTTACGATGGTATATATCTTACCATCTCCTCTCCTTTTGGGTGTGTTATATTAGAATGAAAAAACGTTGAAGACTCTTTTGATATTTCTCTCAAAGAATAAATAATATATCGTATCGTTATTTACATTTAAAAGCATGAACAAAGCATTAGAAAACTATTTCTGAGTTAAAACATGTAGAGGAACTAAATACATCGATTTATTGTTTGTTGTGTATGAGAAAACTAAGCAAGCTTTGAAAAAAACATCTTTCTTTTAGACTCGATCCTAAAGCTGAATTTACTATCTATATATCGCTTTGACTTCCCTTTGTATAGCTCCTCGTTGCTTACGATCGACCCCTATTTTGAATCGGCGTTTATGTGATGATGTAAACCACTAATCTTTTTGGTGATATCTGAATTTCTTCTAATATTGCATCTGCTATTGTTAAACAGTTTGTCTCACCGCCACATTGTTCTTATTTGGACTTTCTAATGTTCTTTGAATTCTTTTTGAATATTTCTCAAACAAGCAGTGTTTAGATGATTAGGGTTTCAATGTGAAGCCCCTAATCCTTATTTTTTGTGATTTTTCAGATCTGTTGTGTGTCTCCCCCATTGTCCCCTAGGCGATGGTTGATGCTATTTTATATTAAAATACTAGGTTTAGCATTAATTGTTTTTTTGACTGGCTTTGACTCTTTTTTCAGTGCGGATCCAAGCCCAAACTACTTGGAGAGCGATTCTTGGAACCCAGCATTTGCTATCACGCTTGCTGCATACGTTGTTTATTATTATTTTTTATGTAATTTTCGTATTTAATTATTTTTGTACATTTTGTGTTATTATTTTTGTATTTTTCTCGACATTTGGACATTTGGACTATCCTAAGTTGTAAAAAAATTAAATAGATTTTTTTGACATTTTGGATTATATAACACTTTTAAATTGGTAAATAAAACTAAATAGAATTTCTTGACATTTTGCACTATATATATACATGCTCAAAATAAATTAGCTCGCACAAAGAAAAAGAATAATAATAATAAAAAGAGTGCGGACAAACACAAAGAGCGAACGGGCGGACTAGGCGAATACGCTAAAACGAGACTCAAATAGAAGAAATGAGCTCATTAACTAAAAACACTACTTATACACGACTAAACCCAAATACGAAGATTAAATTGAAGAACGAACGAAAAGATCGATCTTTCGCGTGCCTGCTTAATTTAAACAACGGTATTTCGATTTAGTTGAGTTCGATGATTGAAATTGGCTTAAGTTAAGGGACGGACAAAATTAGGGTATTACAACCTCTCACTAGATCGTCGGAGTGTCTTTGCAGGTACCACCCGAGGTGCTCAACGCGTGAAGCCAGGACCGGTCCTTTCACTCATTCAACGACCGGTCCATTTGACGAAACAACAACTACTTCAACACTTCATTGGTCAAGGTACGATCAAATGGCGACCACAGTGGGAGGCCCGAGCGCTATCCTACTCCACTCATGGCTCCACGCGACCGGCCCCAGACGCGGGCCTCATCTCGGCTCAACCCCTCCGGGCAGCATCCTCAGCAGCAAACCCGGGAGGCGTAGCGATGACAATTCCACGAATCTCGGGAATCGCGACAAGAGCCCTCGGTGCGAGGACGGACCGATCTTGGAGCGAGAATGCGACCGCACGCTCCACCCCAACTACCGCCCGAGTTGGTTGAAGCGAGCATTGAAGAGCCGTTGCGAGCATGTCACTCGAGCCGTTCTCGCAGATCCTCCAAAGCAAGAATCGGTGATCGCAGATGCAGAGACGCGCCATCTCTCAAGACGAAAGAGGTCAATTCGGCCGCCGCGTCGCGAAGACGGAGAACATTCGCTCGCCGACCGGCCGCGCGAAGACACCGCTCCCCTCCTCGAAGGAGCATTTCTCGAGAGAGCACTACTCATCGCTCTCGGCAGAAGAAGAGGTGGCGCCTGGATCGCCCCCAGCGAGGAATGTGCGCAGACGCGGTCGCCGCCCCACGATGATTATGAGGACTCGGCCTACCGCCTCGACACCGGCCGCTCGCCCACAAGGTACTTCTCCAATGAGTCGTCTGGTTCACGGCGGTCGCGAAGCAGGTCTTGGGATTCTCGGGAAGAGCTTGAAGATTACAGGGACGGAAGAATTAGGGACGTTTCGCATTGGCCAAGGAGAGGCCAAAGCGAGCGACCCAGGAGGCCTCCTCCACTCCCACCAACTGGCCCGTCCGGAGGTTTTCATGGAATGTCGGGCAACGAGGCATGCCTCGCAATGCAACCCTTTGGGTCGAACGGCATCCAGAACGATCAGGGTCCATTTTCTAGAGAGATCAGGCGTTACAGAATCCCTAGAGATCTACGAAAGCCGCCCAATCTCAACAAATTCGATGGCCGTGGAGATCCAGACAAACACCTCCGTTATTTTAATAATTACTGTTGTTACAGAGAATTGGGATCGACCATGAAATGCAGGCTATTTCCCCAATCGCTGGACGGCCGAGCATTGGAATGGTGGGAATCTCTTCGACCCAATACTATATCCTCATGGACGCGACTGATCGAATATTCTTGTCCCACTACACTGCCAAGCGCCAATTTCGGTATGAAGAATACTTGGACTCTGTTGTTCAAGGAGATAATGAGACGCTGAGACAGTATATCGACCGGTTTAACACTGGGGCCGAGTCCGTTCGTGACTTGTCAGACAAGGACAAGTTAAAATATTTGAAGCGTGGCATTCGAGCGGACCACAGGTTCGTCGAAGAGTTTACATTGAATCATTACCAAGATCTCAGCTACTTCTTAACGAGGCTAACGTCCACATGGCGTATGAAGAAACTTTGGCAAAGAAGAAAGGCCGTCGTGCGTACGACGACCTAAAGAAGAAAAAAAAGCCGGCCAAAGGGCATGAAGGTTGCCGCGACAATCGGTCTGACTTTCGTGATAAGAAGTTCGATCATCGCACTCGGCTAAACACCTCTATTGCACGGATCTATAGCGAGTGCCAAAATAATGAATTTGTGGGAGTAAAGCGGCCCGATCCACTCGTGCTCAAGAAGGGGGCACGACCGACTAAAAGGTACCGCGCGCTACACAAGAGCAAGGGTCATGATACTAACGATCGTATGGCCTCAAAGATGATATTGAAGAGCTCATTCGAAAGGCAAGTTGGGAAAGTATGTGAGGTCGGAGGAAGGCGACCGACCTCAAGAGAAGCAGAAAGTCGATCGGACAGAGGAAAAAGGCGCTCTAGTTGTTTCAAGCGCCCAAGACAAAGACCGGCCTCAAGATCGAGACGCCCACGGCGGTCGCAGGTCGCAAGCGTTGTAATGGTCATTCACGGTGGAAACCCCCTCGGACCGTAGAGAATCAAATAAAGCCACAAAAAGAAAGTGGGACGAGAGCTCGATGGTCGGTTCAACATCAACACCCCACCGGTCTCGAATAGACCCCATCTCGTTTGGAGATAGCGACTACACACGATGGCGGGCGAACGCTTATGTTCGTTGGTAATCAGAGCGATTATGGCCATCTGAAGTTCAAAGAATTCTAGTCGACCGAGGAAGCTCGGCCGACATCATGTTTGAAGGCTTGATTGACAAGATCAAGGTTGATCGGAGCGAGATAATTCCCCAGCATCGAGCCTACTCCTAACGGGCTTCAATGGAGCGATCACCTACCCGCGGGGGAACAATCGAACTCATGGTCACATTTGGTGGCGACCTTCGGAAGAGCACTTTGTGCAGGGGCGGTCCGCACGACGTTCCTCGTACTCCCCCTCAAATCATGCTATTAGTGTATCATTGGTAGGCCGACCCTGGGCAAGCTAGAGGCCGTGGCGTCAACAGTACATCTGAAGATGAAATTCTACAGCAAAGACGACCAGGTAGTTACCCTGGCGGCCGACCTAGAGGCAGCAAGACGATGCCACGATCTGTATCAGCAAATTTGCGATGAGGTAGACCTTGGCCCAAATGTTCGAAACGCTGGTGAAGGCCATCAAGTCAACGTCACTGATTTGGATGCTCGGTATGATCCATACGGTGACCCGGAGGATAACGATGATGACTTAGCCGAGAGAGTGAAAAAACGAGTTGAAAAGGCGAGAACCTCATGGAGAAGCGATAGATGTGCGGTTGGGAGACGACCCAACAAAGACAGTTAAGCTCGGTAGCGACCTACCAGAGCAAGTAAAGCAAGACCTTGTGCAATGCTTGAAAGACTATGCTGACCTGTTCGCATGGCAGGCATCAGACATGCCCGGCATTCCTATCGAAATAGCCTGCCATCAACTTTCAGTCGATGAAGGAGTTAAGCCAGTCGCTCAAAGAAGACGAACCCAGAACGAGGAAAAATCTCAAGCCGCTGCAAAGGCCGTTGAGGACCTCATAAAGGCCAATTTCATAGAAGAGATCAAGTACACGACCTGGCTATCCAACGTCGTGTTGGTTAAAAAGAAGAATGGAAAATGGAGAATGTGTGTAGATTACACCGATCTGAATAAGGCATGCCCGAAGGATGCCTTCCCTGTACCCAACATTGACAAGCTGGTCGATGGGGCATCGGGCTACAAATTATTGTCCTTTTTGGACGCTTATTCTGGATACAATCAGATCACGATGTATCCGCCCGATCGACACAAGACAGCCTTCATGACAGAGCGAGGAAATTTTCAATACAAGGTGATGCCTTTCGGTCTCAAGAATGCTGGAGCGACCTACCAGCGAATGATGAATAAGATTTTTAAAAGGCAGATCGGTCGGATATCTGAAGTGTATCTAGACGACATGATCATCAAAAGTGAGACCGATCCAGATCATGTAAACGACCTGAGGGAAATCTTTGAGGAAGCAAGGAAGAATTCGCTCAGACTAAATCCAGAGAAGTGTACATTTGGGGTGAGGGCCGGCAGATTTTTGGGCTTCCACCTAACTGAAAGAGGGATAGAAGCAAACCCTGAGAAATGTAGGGCGGTCGCCGATATGAGGCCGCCCACAACTAAAAAAGAAATACAACAGCTGAACGGCATGGTGGCTGCTCTATCCAGGTTCATTCCCAAAGCGGCTTGCAAGTCGCTGCCACTGTTTAAACTCCTCAAGAAGGATGTAGATTTTGAATGGACCGACCAATGCCAGCGGGCATTGGATGAATTGAAGGAAGCTTTGACTAGCCCACCAATTATGACCAAGCCGTTGCCGGGCGAGACGCTGTACCTGTACTTGGCTATAGCGGAGGAAGTTCTGAGTGCTGTGCTAGTCAGAGAGAACGATCTAAAGCAGAATCCGGTCTACTTTATTAGTAAAGTGCTGCAAGGGCCCGAGCTGAGGTACCAGAAAATAGAGAAGTTTGCTCTAGCACTCCTGATTGCTGCTCGAAGGTTGAGACCCTACTTTGTGGCCCACCAGGTTGTGGTAAGGACCGATCAGCCAATCAGGCAAGTCCTCCATCTGCCAGATCTGGCGGGGCGAATGATAAAGTGGGCGGTGGAGCTCAGTGAATTTGGCATTAAATTTGAATCCAGATCGGCCGCAAAAGCGCAGGTGTTGGCCGACTTTGTATGAGGCGTGCATAGCCGGCCTGCAGCTCGCCAGTGACTTCAATGTTGACCGGGTTGAACTTCGATCGGACTCCTTGCTTGTTGTCTCGCAGATCAAAGAATTATATGATGCTAAGGACGACGTCTTTCAAGAATTACCTAGCGAGTAAGAGAGCTTCGCCAGCGATTCGACCGGGCGAAGTGACTCATGTGCCTCGGACCGAAAATGTTCGAGCGGACATTCTATCGAAACTTGCAAGTACAAAGACCCCGGGGAATCACAGAAGTTTGATTCAGGAGACTCTAATTCGGCCGAGCGTGTCGACCAAGCCAAGCCAGTCGTTGGCCGTTCTGTGTGTCAATACGGACTCAGATTGGATCGCCCCTATCCTGAGATATATTGTTGAAGGGGAAGAACCGAGCGATCCAAAGCAAGCTAAGTTGGTCAGGCTCAGAGCGACCAAGTATTCGGTAATAGAAGGAAGGTTGTACAGAAGAGGATTCTCCTCTCCATTGTTAAGATGTCTTACGTCGGCCGGCCGACCATGTCTTTGAGGACATTCATGAAGGTATTTGTGGAAGTCACCAAGGCGCTCGTTCCATAGCTAAGAAGGCTCTCAGGGCCGGCTATTATTGGCCGACCATGGACGAGGATGCAAAGAAGCTCGTTCAGAAGTGCAAAAAGTGTCAAGTACATGCTGATGTCCACATTGCGCCATCCTCAGAGTTACAAAGCCTTGTCTCACCTTGGCCGTTCGCCTGGTGGGGCATGGATCTGTTAGGCCCGTTTCCACCTGCTCCAGGCCAGTTCAAGTTCTTGATCGTGGCGGTAGATTATTTTACAAAGTGGATCGAGGCCGAGCCTCTTGCAACCATCACATCGGCGAAAGTAAGCAAATTCTTCGGCCGGTGTGTGTTGGCCCGTTTTGGGATCCCTCAGCAACTAATAACTGACAACGGCACCCAGTTCGCAGACAAAAGGTTCAGAGAAATGTTGGCCGACTTAGGGGTAAAACAGCGTTTCACCTCGGTCGAGCACCTCGCATAAACGGCAGTAGGCGGCAAGCGAGTTATCTGCGTGGGTTGAAGCGAAGACTCGATGAAGCGAAAGGGAACTGGGTCGAAGAGCTGCAGTCCGTTCTATGGGCTTACAGGACAACCCCTCATTCAACGACCGGGGAGTCCCCCTTCAGACTGGTATATGGGACCGATGCTGTCATACCCATAGAAATGGGTGAACTGAATTGGAGAACTTTGAATCCCCCCACAGTAGTTAGCAACGACCGAGCTATATGAGAAGAGTTGGACCTGGTGGAAGAGCTGCGTACCCAAGCATCATTAAGAGAGCAATTGATCAAACAGAAGGTCGCAGCCAGATACAACGCTCGAGTTCAGAAGAGAGATTTCTCGGTCGGCCAGCTCGTCCTGAGACGCGCAGATGTGGGAAACAAGAATGCTCGACAGGGAAAGCTGGCACCAAATTGGGAAGGTCCATACAGGGTCATCAAAAAGACTGGAAAGGGGGCTTACGAGCTGCAAACCATGGATGGGGCGACTATCCCCAGGACATGGAATGCAGAGAAACTCAGAAAATATTACGTTTTAATGTAATGAACGATTTGAATGTAATGAACGATCGACCTATAAATGAAAAGCAGCAGCGCTCTTTTTCCCATCGGGTTTTTTACAGAGGCGATTCTTAGTAATATGATGTGTTCTTTAAATTCTCGCAAGAATGTATGCCCGATCGCTTCAAGATTGCGAGGCAAAGGAGCGATCGAAGATTTATCAAGCTGGATCGGATCGTCAAACGATCTACCTCGAAAGCCATCGAAATGGCCCGCGGTTAGATAACCCACAAACTTCGTCGTCGCCGAAACGATGCAGAAGCGTGTGCCACCGAGCCGCAAGCACGGATGAGCGGTCACCGAGTTGACTCGAGCGAGCGCTATCGAAAATGGCCCAAGGGTTAAGTAATAACCCATCGTAACAGGCCGTCGAAACGACCTACCTCGAGAGATCATCGAAATGATCCCAACAAGTGCCATCGAAATGGCCCAATCGAGTGCCATCGGAATGGCCCGACCATAAACGAGCGCTTTCGAGAAAGCACGAAACGGCCGCCGAGCGGCCTATAAGTTCGAAAAAACTTAGACAAATAAATATACGAAATACACAGACGTAACCACGCGAATTCAAGTAGACATAATTAAAGACAAGTAAAAGATGTCATTACAAAATAGAGACGCCCGGTCGAAGCCGCGCGCCCGAATATTCGACTGCTCGAAGGCAGCATTTAAATTGTCGTGCCCGAAGGCAAGCTAAACTATTACAAAGATAACTCCGCTCGCAGGCGGGCTTCAGAAGAGAACTGTGGCCGGGCGAACAACGTTTCCCTGTTCATCAACATGCTCGGGCAGCATAATCTTGTTGTCTGCAACATAATGGGCGGGATTTATCATCTTCTCATCAAAGTTGATCTTGTGTTCGCATTCGGTGCCGCGCTGAGCAAGAGCATTGTAGAATCGCCGATTGCTCGCCTCCCTACCGGCACTGGGCTACCATTTGATTTTTGCCTCCACTCGGCCTTCTCGGCCTCCACCTGGCTTTATCCTTTCTCCGTGGATTCAACGTCGGTCTTGATTGGTCACCGCCAAGAAGTTCCTTGTTCCGCTTGGAGAGTTTGGCCGGTCCTCTCACCCTTCAAGAGCGTCTCTTTCTTGGCTTTGGGCAAGCTTGTCATACTGCATTGCGCCTCACCAAAGCCTTCTTCTTATCAAAGACGAGCCCTCAGAAATGCAGAGATCGCCCAACTATTAGTCGGTCGATTTAAGACAAGAGAACTAACGGACTGGGAAAGTAAAAGTACCTTCAGCTTCGGCCGCAAGCTCGGTCATGATTATATCTATTCCCAAGTAGAGAGAAGCACAGACACTAGTACAAAATCAGGAAAAGAATTAGACCTTTAAAGTCAAGCGCTCAGATGTCTGGCTTAAAACATTGACGCGGTGGCAAACTTGTAATAAAGATGAAAAAAATTATCTGGCCCGCCTCTTTTGAAGTCACGCAGGTATATGGTCTGACTTCACTAGTGAAAAAACAGGAAAAGAATTAGACCTTTAAAGTCAGACGCTCATATATCTGACTTAAAAAGTTATCTGGGGTTCTCTCACCCTCTCTTCCTTCGTTCCCAATCTCTTGTTCTCTGGTTCACTCGTTCTTCTAGTCAAAAAAAAAGGTTCCCTCGTTCTCACAGGTTCTCTCGTTGCTCTCTCATGTTCAGGTTCTCTCACCCTCTCTTCCTTCGTTCTCCATCTCTGGTTATGGCTCGCTCTCCTTCTCTCTCTTCTCTGCCATGGCTTCCTCTTCTCATTGTTAAGGTGAACCCTAATTTATGTTTCATAGTTTTGCTTTACTTTTCGTTTTCTCTAAATGGAATCAGAATCGTGAAAGGAACTCAACGAAGAAGAAGAACGCGAAGTGAAGAAACGCGAACAGAAGAAAGAAAGGCGAAGAAGAAGAAAAAATGCGAACTGAAAGGAGAAACGCGAACTGAAAAGGTGAGTTTTAACTTGTGTATTTATGAGATTTATTGGTTGTTGTCTTGATAAACATTGTTTATTAGGTTTTTCTCTGTTTTGGTTTAGGAGAAAGATTGCATGTAGTGAGTTGTGGGGTTTTTATGGTTTCTTGACAAACATTCTTTACTGAGAAATATTGTTTTTATGTTAGTGGTTGTAGTATTGAGAAACATTGTTTATTAGGGTTACTGTTTTTATGTTTAAATATAAGATTGAATGTTGGATAATGGTGTTTAGAGAGACCTATAAAGATCTATGGGCCAATAATCCATTTAAAGAAATTCAGATTTAAATGGGTTTTTGTTGTTTATGGAGAGGATATTGTTGCTAACTTTGATTGTTTTGAATTCCTCTAAAGATGTACACTCAAACTTTTCATACGTCTTTTTTGGTTAGATAATTATTTTTTGTTCCACTTTGTTTAGTTCAAAGGGGAAGAACCTTCTCGACACGAAGGTCTATGCCATTGATGTCGATGAAGGCGATGAGGTGGTCTATCATTCATTTTTATTAATTCTATTGAGCTTCTTGCAAGTGTTCTTTGCATTTATTTTACAAAGTGTATTGTTTTATTAACTAACCAATAATATGTAGCTTCATGATGCTCTGAGTGCAACAAAGTTGCAATATGGTCGGATTAAAATTTGGATACATGTTGCAGACCCAACTAGATATGTTCAACTGAAAGTATTACGGATAGGTATGTGGTTGACATACAAAGAGACATTTTATTAAATGTTTGGTGTTACTTTCTTTCTTAATGTTCTTCATGGCATATAGGGAGGCTAGGAGAAGAGGAACTTACTGTTTTCTTGCCCACTTGCTACTTATTCTATGTTTCAGAAAATCTTGCCATGGGAGCTATGAGTTTGAGACAGGAGAACTTTGTAATCTTTATTCTTGTATCAGACGTTTCTTTGCATAATGATGGAAGGTAAATTTTGATTTGTCAATTGCATGTTGTGATAAGAATTCAGCGGATTTTATCAAAGATTATATGGATATGTGTGGTACCTCATATACAGTTGTTTTTCTTTTACCCCTTGTAGCCAGAGCGGGAGTGAAAAGAATAGAGGAAAAAAAGTAGCTTCTGTACAAGAACTACATTGCATTTACTTTAATCACTTTTTTTTTGGTTATTCACATTTTTAGCATAGAAAGTGATTTTTATTTGAATAGTTTGACCACTCCATAAGCTGATTTTTGATTTTCTTTGCTTTTCCTTTACATGGAATGTGCCTTGGTGCAATTGTTGGCTTCACTCTACTTTTTGACTATTCCTACAGTGTATTTAGGTAAGAACTCAATTTTATGATTTTATTCTTGATTGTTCTTCAACTCAAGATTTGTACGGTTTAATACATGTGATAATAAACTGTCATGATTATCAGGTGGGTATGACAAGGAAGAAAAGGCCGCTAGAGCTTATGATTTGGCAGCACTCAAGTATTGGGGACCAACAGCTACCACAAACTTTCCTGTAATTCTCAATTTTAGTATTCTGGTTGATTCTATTTCGAATCATCAAATGTGTGTGCGCGTGCGAGCGCGTGCACATGAAGTGTGTTATGTTTGTTAGTTAGCATATATTATATCTGTGTTGGAAATTGTATCACTTAGCATATTTCTGTTCTCTAATAATTCTCAGGTTTCCAATTATACAAAGGAAATGGAGGAGATGAAAAATGCAGGAAAGCAAGAATTTATTGCTTCACTGAGAAGGTTTGTTTCAGCTGGTCTATTTATATATCTAGCACTATATACTTCAATGCCTCAACTAAATTTGTACTTCCCCTATTTTCAGGAAAAGCAGCGGTTTTTCTAGGGGAGCTTCCATATACATGGGTGTTACAAGGTTCGAAATTCGAAATAATTTAACATATTATTAGTGTGCTTCATTATAATTAACTTCCCCATGTCATAATCGATGCATACGTCTCAGTTACAACACACACTGAGCTTGTGAGTGGGAGGACTAGTGTTTGATCCCCATAAAATCTATGAAGCACCCACATAGACACGAACACACAGACATATGTGAAAAATGTTAAAAAATACAACTAATTGAAATGTTGTGGTCGATATCAATGTGCGACGACACGATACACGTTTCAATTGGAAGTGTTAGTGCTACTGAGCACAAAAACACACTCATAAGATAAGGAGATATAGGTGTAACTAAGCCCGAACCGAGGATTAGACTCATATCGACCTGTGGTCAAAGCCGTTATACACAGAGTGCCACTGGGAACCAAAACCCTAATTACGGTGGTTTTAGAAAAACATTTCCCCATGTCACTCATTTTTCATACTTTTGGATCCTTTGTGCACCATCAATGGGGAAGATGGCAAGCAAGAATTGGCGAGTTCTTTGGAAACAAAGATCTTTACTTGGGAACATTTGGTAAATTTTTACCTTCTATTGCTTTTTACTATTTTATACAGTATGATAGATACTATATTGTTTAGTACAATCTATAAAAAACCATTGTTTTATATGACTGTCTTTCTAAGATGAATATTTTGGTACTTGCTTTGTTCAAGAACAAGAAGAAGCAAAAGAAGCAGAGCGTCACGACATAGCGATAAAGTTTAGAGGTTCAAATGCAATTAACAAATTTTGAGATGAGTAGATATGACATGGAAGCTATATTGAAGAGTTCACTTCCAGTTGGTGGAACTGCAAAATTTTTGAGAATTTTTAATATTTTGGTGTCAACATCATATTATATATCTTTGGTTGACAAGATATTAGTCAAATGAATGTTGAATTGCTAAAGTAATTTTTAGTTTGCTAATGATATTTTTTGAGCAAAATATAATACATTTATTTTATATAGAATATGTATGTTGCTAGATTTAATGAATTTGATGTGGGGCCAAATTAGTATATGCACGAGGGATCACCCAAAAGCTAAAAAAAATTAAAACTTAAATAAACACTTTTGAAGTCAAGCATTTAAAATGTATGTCTTAAAAACATAACTTTTAAAGTCAAGCATTTAAAACGCCTGACTTAAAAACATCTTTAAAGTCTGGCGCGTGACTTTAAAAGCTATCCACAGAGGCCGGTCTAGAGAGAACCGAGGAATTAAAGTCAGGCGGTTAAAAGTCTGACTTAGAAACAAACTTATGAAGTCAGGCACTCGCGCGACTTTAAATCTCCTGACATACGAAGTCGCCTTAATAGAAGTCACGCTGGCGCGTGACTATAAATGTCCAATTTGTCTGACTTTAAATCCCTTTTCTGCACTAGTGAGACCTCCATTGGCTTCTTCCTGAACCACTCGAGTTCGACCTGTCCTAAACCCTCGAGCGAGAGAATAGGGACGCCGGCCTTAGCGGAATCCATGTTTCGGTCGTCAAGCCTTATCCGCTTTGCGGAGCGATCGTCAGTACGAGGGGGCGACCGGACAACTGGCTTTGGTTTTTACCCTTGGCTCTTGGGAGTGGGGGGCACCTTTGAAGACGATTCGGGAACATCCCCTGGCCGAGGTCCTTCATATCTCTTGGCCCCTGGAATTGTAGCAGGTTTCAAAACTGATTCGATCACGGCCCAAGATTTACCGGCCATTCTTTCTGCAAAACAACAAGTCAAAGGTTAGAAAAGAGTATTGACAACAAAATATAAAGGCAAAGTTCAAAAGCAAACCGATCTCGGCCTCCAGATCCCGGCCCTCGAGCAAGACAAAGGGACGACAAGGTATGTCGCCCTTAGGGTCTGGACGCATCATGCCCGCTAACGCCTTGATCATCTCCAAGGATTCCAGGTCGGCCTCCCCCAAATCTTTGATAGAATAAGTGTAATCGCCCGGCCTCCTGCAGAAGTGAGCCTCGTTCCACATGATGGGGAAATAAGGGGGACCAAGCATTCCGTCCGGTTGGACCTCAGATATGGCCTTGCCGGCCTCCTCATTGGGAGCAATCCAAAAGTATTGACCTCTCCAGGCCGCTCCCAATGATTCTTGGTATGCTTTGAAATACCGATGATGGGTTTTCTGCATCTTAAAGGAGACCTGCTCCCTCTTTTCTTTGTTAGCCTTCTCCCTGAGCCAGCTCAGCTCAAAGAGAGTAAAGAACAGCATGATCGACACCGGCCGATCCAACTTAGTCAAAAGGACTTCAAAAGTTTTCAGAAACGCCCATGCGTTAGGATGGAGTTGAGAAGGGTGATTCCCGATGTGCGTAGGGCGCCACGTTGAAATTCGGTGAAAGGAGGGGTGATGTTCATCCTCTCGAACACGAGCCGATACATCGTGAACTTAAGGTTGGGAGAGTAAGTTGCAATGTCTTCTCCGTCTTTCATACCTCTCACCCTCCAGCCCGGCAATTCGTCGAAGCGGCTCCGCAGGTCGGGCAAGGCAACATGGCCGACAGTAATGATACTCCTGTGTGCTCGAAGAGTTTCGATACCCAAGACATGTCGGATGGGTCTCGCCACGTCGCTTGAACTTCGGTCGACCTTCGCTCGACCCTCCGCCCGATGTTCACCTCTCGACGCGGAGGAGCCGGTGCGGGTGAACTACCTCGTCCTCATTGACTTCCTCGGCTCGGCCACCTTCGGCCTCCACCATCTCTTCGTCGCGGCCCGGGGCGACACTGCACTTCGCCGTCGTCATCAATGATCACCACATCAACATCTTCTCCCTCTCCTTCCGCCCGAGATACGATGTTCTCCGGTGGTGGAGTGCTGCACGACCGCTCATCAAAATGGACAGATCTAGAACCAGAGCCCTTCGAGCTAGCCGATCCTCGACCAGAAGAGTGGGAACTCGAGCTCGTCTCGCTCAAGAAGCGCTTGAGGAACCAGAATCTTTGTCGCCCGAAGACGACTTAGACTCCTCCTCGTGGGGATTGGGCTCGCCCGGCCTCGACATGTGTGTAGCAAAAGATTGGGACATGTGTGTAGCAAAAGTTTACCGGGAATACGGGCGGTCAACTTCGTCCGTGGCATGCAAAAACACCTGTGATAAAGGGATCGAGTCAGGTCGATCGAGCAAGAATACTCATGAGAGGGGGCGATTTGGCCATCCCCCGACCTGACACCCCCTATCACGAGGCGTGGAAAAGTACAAAGTGCATTCAAGTAAAAGCTCAAGTTTAAAAAGTAAAAGTAGAGATCGATCCATACCTTGAACAGATGTTGTGGATCGGTCGCGAGTAAACGTACGCGACTACGGATGCAAGTCAAGTCGGCAGACGAGTCGGTGTTGGCGCGAGCAATCGTGAAAGTGTGAGAAATGATCTCGGTGAAGCGGCTATTTATAGTGCGGACCGTGGCGCAAGAGGGCCGGGAGGCGGAAAGCGTCGCAACGCGTTTCATCTTCTCACCAATGGTTGTCTCGGACAACCTCGGAAACACCAAACGCCACGTCTTAAATGTCGGTAAAGACCAACCGTCACGACACGGACGGCCGCGGAAGCGGTTGGCAAGCGGTCGACACCGCCCTATCGAGAAAGCAAGCGGCGCGTCGTTTCGTCAAAATAACTTCACTCACGGGCATCGATTCAAGCCTCGGCCCGCTTAAGCGACCTAGGCTTCGGGGGCAACTGTTCTCGGGTGTATCGGCAAATACGAGCGCCAGCAGCAAGAATCGGGCTGCGGCCCGGCCCAACTCGATCGGCCCAACACACGGCGCTGGAGCGCATTCGCCGCCGAAAACTTCGCGAAAAGCGGTCGGACCTCGCGATATATATCGCCATTCGCATATGGCATCAGCACGTTCTCTAACCTTGTGCTATCCGCGAGCGACCTCTCACTAGATCGTCGGAGTGTCTTTGCAGTACCACCCGAGGTGCTCACGCGCGTGAAGCCGGGCCAGGTCCTTTCACTCATTCAACGACCGGCCCATTTGATTTAAACAACAACTACTTCAACACTTCATTGGTCAAGACGCGATCAAGAGGCATTAAAAGTTCTTAATAATGTCAACTTATGAATGATAGGTTAAAATTACAAGTAGATAGAAAAGTGTCCCAATGATGTGATCAAGTGGTTAAGGGTCAATGCTTAAGAAATTTGATTGAGCAGTCTGAAATTTGAACCTGGTAAACCAATTTTACTTAGTAGCATTTTCAAATAAAAAAGTAGGCATGAATATTTTTTTTTCGATAATTAGGATTTTATTGATACTGTCTAATCAAAAAGATAGACAAGCTATAAGCTTTCAACAAAACATATAGACAATCCTTAAACAGACATAACACCTACACCTTTGAGAAAATAAAAAGACAAGTCCTAGAAGCTAGAAAACACGTTTGAGATCAAGGGAGACGCAATCACGCTACATATATAAGAAGGCGGCCTAAGTGGCAAACATTAAAAAATTCACAATTATGGTTCACATGCAACAAATAAGCATATTCATTCCAAATTAAGATACAAGTACAACCATGTACAATAAGGAGAAAGGGGGTGGATAAGGGTCTATAAAAAGCATCCAACCTTGTCCTCTCAACCAAGTGAACCAAAAACTCAAACTATAAAATTGAAAGAAAAAAAAACTAAAATAATGTAATGTGACCAGAGCCAAGCTTCTCAAATTGTTTTAACCTCTTCTCACCACGTACATTGCAAAACCAAAACTGGAACTCTCCCATCACAAAACTCAGTAGAAGCCAACATGTCACCAAAAATCCCTAACTGATTTGCATTATCCATGAAATTAAACATTTCTTCATCTGCTAAATCTCCAAGACTATGTCTTTTTCCTGCCATCACAAGATCGTAGTCATCATTCTCCAAACCTCGTATTGCTTCTATCACTTGTATACAATCTTCCACAACAATCTCATGACAGACATTAATGTTATCACTATTGATTTTCTTCGCTTTGAATTCATCTATTAAACTCTCATCCAACTCCAATGTGTTCTCTAAATTTTCCTCTTCTTCATTATTATTAACTTGATATCCAACATCATTATCCCTTAAAATATTGTTGTGAATGAGAAAGCAAAATAAGGTGACACTTGTATTTGGTCGTTCTAACATTCGAATACCTAATGCAAGTGCTTCTCTATCATCTTTTCCACCCACAAAAAAGATAGCTATATGAAAAGAAAGCTTTGAGGTACTCAAACTTAGACGAGAGTATCTATCCACTAATATTCCCACTGTACATGGTGCACTAGCTTGGAAGTTAGAGTTCATGTCTCGAATTGAAGTGCTAATGTTGTTACCTACTAAACTTTGATCATTTTCATGAAAAGGTGTTATGAGGAAATGCACTGATTTGTCTTGAGATAGGTTACAAAGGGCTTCATGCATGCTATCATATGGAGCCACATTGATGTATGAAAGAATAGTAACTGGACCTTTTGAGTTTTGGGAATAGTTCTCGAATGCACGTAAAATATGGTTGCTGTTGGGGTAATTGGCAGACAATGATTTTCTGTTTTGCATGTTTATAGGGAGAAGAATTGGTAAGCTTTTTCCTAAGAGTTCAGTGAGATGGATGACGTGGACATATAATGGGCTTTTTTGGGTTGGGTTGAAAGCCTCTAGTATTTCTAAAAGTTGATTGAGTTGCATTTTGAATAGAATGAATATTGATAACTCTAGGAATTGCATACAAAGAAAACTAATATCGATATTCAACATTATTAGCTAGTGTTGAAAAAATACAAAGAAAACCATATTGATGTGGTACAAAATTGATACTCAAGAGTAACTTTACAATCCTAAGATATTGTTTACATTATTTTCTTCCATAATTTTTTGTAAACATAAACATATCAATTGAAACTAAAATCAAAAAACAAACCAATGTTGATTTTTTTTGTTTCAAGTCATTATTCTCGATGCAACTCATTCCTGAATGCTTAACAAATTTCGTTAAGGAAAGTGAAAACCGAAATATATAGGAAATTTATAAGAGCCTTGGGGACAAATCTGGGAGATCTACACCCCGATTTGCTTGGTAATCTTCTTCGGATTATATTGCATGAACATATAGATCACCAATTAGTGAGGCAAAAATATACCCAGAAGGCAATGTGACAATGTGATTTGTTTAGCTATTCAAAGCAATAAACAAAGAACATAGAATAGAGAAACTGAGTGTTAGTGAGTCGATGAGGAACTTAAGAGCACATGATAAATTAACACTGTATGGAGCAGAGAGATCACGATACACATATACCATAAAGTAGGAAATTAGAACCTAAAATACGTGTCGAGATTTGTAAGCGTGAAGACTTAGCTCGAATATATATAAAGATTTGAAGTATGAAATTAACCGATATAAACATTAAATCACGTGATATTATCCACTTAACTATGCATAATAAATTTCATATAGCAAGTTGAACACAAGTGGTTATAGGGCTTATGTTAGGTTGGATGGAGGGTTAGGAGGGAAGGGCTTGATTTTTTCAACTCTGAATTGAGGAAGTTAGAAAATGTTTTTAAACAAAAATGAAGTGTGATTAACATTGTTTTATCATTATCTATCATGATATTCTTTCATATATTTTTTTTTAAATCTCAAATAGATATTAAAATATAGATCAAATCCTCTAAAGACCCCTCCCTTCCAAAACCCTCTCAATCCCCCTCCCAAACATAAAGATTTGTCATGAGTCAGCATGCTGAGATGGAGAGTGAGCTGGAAAATGAAGCAATTGAAGAGAGAGAGAACAAGTGGTCCCTAGGCATAGCACAACGGCATAGAGATCACAACCGTGTGGAGTGAGTTTGTTAGCAAGTGATGTATAAAGAATGAGAGAGAGGGAATCAGGAGTCAGGCAATTGGTGTGATGTCACAATTTTCTTCTTCTACCCTATGCTCCTTCTATTTTCGGTCACTGCACTTACTGTTTCCTCTTTTCATTTTCAATGAATTGTAGTTCTATATTGACTTGATTCATAGCAATTACGCTGCTGCGTTGCATTTATTCTGATCTATAATTTGAGTATCGTTACAAGATTCAGGGAGAACTCGAGTCTGATATCTATCAAGAACAATTTTTCACCGTTTGGTTGTACTCCAGTCGCCAGATTAATCTGCGTTCATTTTTCTAGAGAACTAGAGGGTAAAAAACCAAAAAGTAAATAAATTTTAGATAATTTAGAGATTTAATTGGGTGTGAAATATTTCAAAGTAATGAAAGTCTAAGAACCCCATATAATGCTAAATCGATTGTCACTTTAACACAAATCAAATTTTGTACCTTTATTATCTCCTCTTTCTCCTTCTTCTATATGTTAAACGCATTAAATTTATTACGTTCATTTTTTGTACTAAAAAAGACTTAGAGCATTAATTATAACCTTATTGGGATATTAATTTAAGGTGGCAACTTCGGTACCCATCTAAAAAATATGAGTACCAACACCTATTTTTTCAGTATCACTATTATTTGCTCTGACTCCTTGCATTAATTGTTAAGATTAGATTTTATTTATTGTTGTCAATCAATTATAATCCATTACTTCTCTTCTCAAGTTTGGATTTTATAGTTGGTCAAAAAAAAGTATGGATTTTATAGCGTTGCTAATCAAATTTTAAAAAAATCTTTTGTTCTTTTAACTTTATCAGGATAGTTTTTTTTCTAACATTTTTTATTCTTATAAAAAAGCCTTTTAATCTCACCATAAAAAATAAAGTCTTTTATTACGTTTAGTCTATTATTAAATATGGAGAAAATACTTAGCCTTAAAACGCATAAAAAATAAAATAAAAAAATACATTATCTTTTAATGTTTTAAATAAATATTAATAAATCTAAATTTTCAATGTGAATTTATAGTTGTTTTAAATAAATATTATTTAAAGATTTTCGTAGTTATATTTCAAAAACTAAATTGATATATTATTTATTTTAATAAAAGGCCAATGTATTGTCTTATTTTATTTTAAAGCTTATTTACAGTTTTTATCTCCCTATTTTCACCGACTCACGATTTTGTTCCCTTCACAAATTATCTGTTAATGTTTTAAATAAATATTAATAATATAAATTATCACTTTTAATGTGTATTATGAAAATTTGAGATTAATTCATTTGAATTTTAGTTTGAAAATAAAATTAGTCTCTACAATTGCATGCAAAGGATACCCGGTTCACATCTGATCCGTACCTGAGCGTCCCTGGAAAGAACTTGTCGGGTTTAAGATCGTTCTGTTACTGACGAAGTCGCGAGCAGAGCTCGGGGCGGGTTGTACCTGCAAAGACACTCCAACACCTAAGCCAGGGGAGAAGAAATCAAAGTAGGGAATGAGTTAAGTGTGAAAAGTGTACCTTTCTACAAGGGTTGACTCCTATTTATAGAGTCAGAAGGCGCTTCCAGGCCGTAGGATCAGCCGGCTCGATCCTAGCCGTTGATCACGACCTTCATGCATTTCCTTTAGCTATGCAAGTCTGGAACCATCATTTGGCCAGTTCTTGCCAATCAAGCGATTGGTCCTCACCCGATCGATCAGATTTCCTCTCAGCGAAGTCGTCGCGAGCGAGTTGAGCCGAGATCGTGCTCTGCCGTTCCGTGGTCGATCAATGGCTCGATCGAGTTACGGACACGTGGCATCCACGCACATTTTTTGGGTATTCTAACAACCGAACGCCATTTGAAATGATGTGATTGTTGAACTTTGGTAGTGTGACGTTTGCACTCCTCGAGATGGTGTGTAATGATGGTGAGATGCATCGTTGATTATTTCGAGGCACACATTTAATGTGGGCGCGAAGGTCGCGTCGTTTCACTTCGCCCACAATCTATTGATAGGCCCACTATATAAGGACCCAGTTCTCTTCATTTGAACATTTCCCTACTTTTTGCGCACTCGAGAGCGACTTGTGAGTTCTCCGAGCACGACTCGATTTTTGGTAGGCACGACATAATCGACCTCTTACGCTTCAAGCACCTCAAGAGCGGCATGAAAAACCCTCTTTGGTAGAGTTTTCCTTTATGACAAGATGATGCCCGCATTCTCGTTGTGGTTGCTTCCTTTGAGTCGTCGCACCTCCTCACTTCATTAGCGTGAGATCTTCATTGGTATTGACTCTCTCATCGACCATAGTCAACCTAGTTAGGTACCGGTGGTTAGACTTGTGTTGATTGGAGGTCCCAACCTTAGTCAATGTAACCATTGTCAGCCTAATTAGTGTTTTAAAACTCGAGCCGGTGATCGGCTCGGTGAATACTGGATCACTAGGTCAATGGTTGAACCGAATGGTCAATTGTTGAACCTCATAACCAATTTCTTAGAGAATAAATAGCAATATTCGTAATTAATATCAACAAAAATATTATTTGGCCTAGTGGTAAAATCATTAAACCCCAGATGGAGGTCTAATGTTCGAACCTCTAATTGAACAATTTTGGTGTAAAGTGTTTATTTTTTTAAAGATTTGAATTTGAATTTGCAAAGGCACAATTAGTACTTGGGTATTAAAATGTAATTAATAATTAGTAAGGACATTTAGTGCTTGGGAATTGAAACACATCACCTCTTAATGTTTTGACAACTCATCTAAGTGTTGGTACCACACATTATGCAGTAGGTACTTTAGAATTCACCTTAATTTAATAGTTTGTACGAGTAATATTGTTGGCATTCGCATAATACAATTATTATTCCTTAAATGATCGATGTTTAGATATTGTAAATGATAAAAGTGGTTTAATAGGAAGGCAGCCAGGTTAATTTGGTTAACTATAATTTGATGTATTTTATTTTTTTGATGTAAACTTCCAACTTCATTAGATGAAAACAGAGTCATTACAATGGATAACAATATTACATGTGGAATATAAAGAATCTAATTTTCCTAAGCCTGATCAAGATTGGTTACCAATGTTCCTAGACAATCCTACTAACTTGTGAGCATCAATATTTAAATTTCTCCTAATATGAATAATGGAAGAACCCTCCAATTGAGACAATAGTTCTCTACAATCTTGCACTATGTGATCAATTGTATCCCTCTTCAATTTTCCTAGAATACATTTCACTACCACTTCAGCATCAAAGGCAATAGTAGGTTTGTTCATACCTCTATCCACAACATTCAAGAGACACCATCTCACTCCCAAAGCAGTGTTTTGATACATGAGCATTGCATAATCATGTGATCAGCTGATTCATCACCCTCGTTACACATAGGGAAACTGAGGTCCAATTGAATGTCCTACAGGTTGAGGCTGAGATTAGAGGAGTTGGGTTCACTTCTAGAAGACTCGTCACGCAAGGCATGGTAAGCAGATCTTACAGAGTAAGTACCATCTTTCTCCCAATGCCAAAATGAATGAATTATCAAGGAGCCTGTAGGAGAGAGGGATATTGATGATTTTCTTAGCATCATAACTGGAGAAACAGGAAAAAATTAGGCTTCTGTCCACTGCTTAATGGTATCATCAATCAAGGAATTTACTGTGGCATCAGTCTCATGTATCTGAATGGGGTTACTGATTTTGAAGTTTGATTGGGTTGGGAGCCAACTATCATTCCAAATCTTAACCGTCCTCCCATTTCCAATTTACCATCTACCACCTTTTGAACATTTTTTGAATGTTAACATGGAGACATTAATTGTTTAATAAAAAGCTATGGATATTTTGGAAATTAACTTAAGAGAGACTATTTAACAAAATAATGAACAGACAAATTTCGAAAATTAACTTCCATGTATGTTAGGGGTGGAAAAAGGGTTGGGCCAACGGCCGGCTCATTAGCTTTCCAAATAAGGCATAATGGGTCGGCTACCCTGTATAACCCCCTAGCCAACTCTTTGAGCCATAGGAGGGCTAACCTGCCAACCATATGGGTCATAGTTGGTGTAACCCGCCAAGCTAGCCTCCAGCCCACAAGCGTGCTTGCCCGCCAACCCTATAAGCCACAGGCGGACCATCCCACCAACCCCTGACCCACGGTCAGGCTTTCTTGCCAAACCTAAAAAAATTTAATTTTTTTCTTGTTTAAATTTGGTTAAAAACCTGTTTTTAGTTCCTATAATATTTCACAATGTTGATTTTAGTCCCTATATAATTTTTTATCGACTTTTGGTCCCTACAAATTTTTTCCTCAACAGTTTTAGTCTCTATAAAATGTCAATTCATGTATACCCTTCAAGTTTTTTAATGATGTTTTGCATACATGTTAATAACATTATAAACATCTTTCACACAAATTATATATGAATTTTTTAAGCACTAAAAACTACAGAAACAAGGGATGAATTATATATGAATTTTTTTAAGCACCAAAAACTATAGAAACAAAATAAAGGAAATATGGACATAGAAATCAAATTTTGAGCTTTTTTTTTTCTATAGGCTTCTATCATAACACATAGTACATCTGCAAAACTTCCTTAAAAAATTTGAAGGCTATGCATAAGTTAACATCTTATAAGGACTAAAATTGCTAGCGAAACATGTTAAGCAAATTAAGTATTAATGCAAGAGTTTCAAGACAATTCTATTCAAGTGCTAGCCATAAACTGGAACAAAACTAGAGGATTCAACACTTCCCGCCACCACCACCAAGCTCAGGACCTTTGGATGCGCCAGCCTAAGGAAGATTGCATTTTCCTACTGATTTTTGTGCCTTAGCTTGAATTTCTGCCTTCTTAGCCTTCTTCTCATCCTTTGTCCTTTTCACCCTCCCTTTAATCTCACGAAGGGCGGCTTCTCTAGCAGCATCTCGGACTTCTGGCTTCTCAGCCCTTCTCTTCTGGAATACTTCCAAAGTAGCTCCAACAATAGACCTAGAGTAAGGCTTCTTGGTAGCACGACGTCTCTTCTTAACAACTTCTTGGGCAATGTCCTTCTTGTGTTGTTTCCTGTACATGGCAGTCCATGTAAGCTTTGAGGGCTTCAACCTATTGCGGAAATACCTTTGTATTTTGAATTGCAAAAAGGAAGACTTGAGAATCACTGTGAATAAATCTGATTCCTCTCCCGGGGTAGATCTTAGCCCCACTGAATCGACAAAGTTCAGTTTTCAGAACCATGATGGATGCAGCTGCTGCTCCTCCTCCTCCTCCTCAATCTCCTTTGTGCAAAAAAACCTGCTAGCGAAACATGTTGTGGACGAAAATTTTTATAGGGACTAAAAACAAAATTGTGAAATTTTATATGGACTGAAAACATATTTAACCCTTTAAATTTAAACGGATTTTATGTTTCTTTGTGTTGTGACGGGTCGGGTCTCTAGCCTAACATTTCCGCCATGTTTAGGACGAACTTGAGTTGGCCAATGCTCATTTTTTATTTATTTTTAATGACGAACTCGATTGCCAACTTGCAATGGAGCAACACTACTCAACCCATCCTTTACTAGCAGGCCACCCTGTGCCACCAACTTTTCGGTGGGCGCATGACAAAGCGAGGATGGGCGGTCCGTTTTGCCATCCCTAATATTCAAGATATGAAATGACTCATTACGAATGTATTAGTAAAAACTACAGTACAACTTTTTTTTTTGACGGAAACTACAGTACAACTTTGAATGCTATAAAATTTGTGTAGTGCTAACTTCTACAACTAATTCTACAAGTAATTTAACACCCAATAGAATTGAAGATTCTTAGCAACTTTGAGATAATACTTAACAAACTGTTTAGAAGCAACTCTTTAGGTGTTTCAGAAATTAACTTGAGGGATATGAAACGTAATGACTCGTTAGGGGTGTAGTAGTAGAAATTACGGTGCAAATAGTAACTATATCAATTATCCTTGAACCCTAGTTCTCCAAGTGTATGATGGGCCCAAAATTTCAAAAACCCAATGGATCAATTCCAACAAAAAAAAAACCAGACACATACATCACAGCTTCTAATGGTTTACCTTCGATTATCGACAACCTTTGCACCCTCCTATGGGAATTCGAAACCTCAACAAAATCTTCAGGTTTTTCACAATTCCTCACTTCTTCTCAAAAACCCCACCTTCAATCACCCTTTTCCATTCGTCAACTTCCTTTCTTTTCTCAACTGGGTGTTCCCCATTTTGCTCCTTGAAAACCCCTTTTGAGATTTCTTCTTCAATTATCTTCTCCAATATTGGTTTACAATTTCTCACTCACAGGTACTATTGTTCTTATCCTTATAAGGGTAATAAACCTTATGCTACTTCAAAACAAGTTTCAGAAATCATTGCATTGATTCTTAACGGTGTGAGTGATTTGGAGTTTAGGTTGAATACTATGAATGTGTATTTATCTAGGTCATCAGTGTTTGACATTTTTGAAACATTAGCTAATAAGAGAGTTTCAGCATTGTTGTTCTTTGATTGGTTTAAGGTTTCACATCATGAGCTTTGTTCTGATCCTGAGATAGGTGGATTAGTTGTTAATAACTGTGGGTTATTAGGGAATTATCATGCAATGGTTTTGATTATGAATGAGTTTAATCATAAAAGCATGCGTTTGGGGAGTTTATCATTTAGGTTCTTGTTGGTTTTAGGTTTAGATAAAGATTCTACTATGGAATGTGTAAGGAGAGTTGTGAATGTGCTTAATGAGGTTGGTGGAGTGTGTCAAAGTTCTGGAATTCAGTTATTGATTGAGATGTTTAGTTTTTCGAGTTCTTTCGATGTAGCCGAGTTTGTGATAAGAACTGCAGGGAGGAATGTGAGTCATTATAATTTCTTGTTGAGGAAGATATGCAAGAGAGGCGGTTACGGAAGAGCGGTAGATTTGGTAAAGGAGATGAAGAGAAGTGGTTTGGATCCTAACAAAAGTAGTTATAATTTGTTGGTTAGTTGTTTATTCAAGAGTGGTAAATTTTCTGAGGCTTGTCAAGTTCTTGAGACTATGGAAAACGACTATGGTTTACCGGACAAGTTTGAGTTTACGTTCGACGTTCTTATTAGTCTATTATGTAAACATCAAAAGCTTGATTTAGCTTTGAAGTTTCTTGATAAAATGACTATGAAGGGTATTGAACCTAGTATTTTAACTCATGCTGTGGTGATAAAGGCTTACTTTGAATTCCGAAGATATGATGAAGCTCATGAATATGTGGTTGGTTATGCTGATAAGCAAAGCTATTCTAGCAATGCAAACTATAGCTTACTTGCTTCTCTTCATTTGAAGAAAGGAAATGTGCTAATTGCTCAAAGGATTCTTTATGAGATGATGAATAGGGGTCTTAAACCTAATTTTTCGGTGTATATGAAGATAAGAAAGTGTCTTGAGAAGAAAAATGAAAATGATTTGTCTTTGGAGTTATCAATAAGATACTTGAGCTTGATTGAGAAGTGAAGAAAGATACTGGATTTTGTGTCACAAAAAAGGTTGCTGTAACGTTATTCTTCGGTGTTTTCTCAATAGCTACTCTTCATTCGGAGAGGTTCGGCTATGGATATTTTCTCCTTCAATTTTTTCCATGTATTCAGGTATGTGATACTCAATTTCAAGTACTGTTGCAAGGTCTGTAGCACCGTCACCTCATGTTGAAAATGTGTCTAGTGTCCGTGAGACTTCAAGTATTTCCATTTATCAAATTAGAACTGGTGTCTATGTGCCTATGTTTGTGTCAGTGTCGTGTTTCGTGTCCGTGTTTGTGTCTGTGTCGGTACTTCATAAGTACTGAAAAATATGATCTATTTGTGATAATCTAGATGTTTTAATGATGGCAGATGCTCGCCTAAAGCGGTCAGCTCATTTGAGTTGGAGACCAATCAAGGCTCATTTGACAGATATTCTGGCTTAAAGGCGTAAAGGAGAAGAGTGAAGGAAATTTTAGATGAAGTTGATAAAAGACCTTACTCTTAAATGCTTGAATTGAAAATGAAGCCCAATGTAGTATATGGAAAGAAGAAAGCTTGGTCATTGTTGACAGGAGTTGAGAATAGTATATGAAGAAAACTATTTTTCATGTAATAGTCTTTCTGTAAATAATAGAAATGTTTAAGCTAGGCAAAATTCTGGGTCTGAGCCTTTGTTTTTAATATCATTTTGATATTTTAGTACTCTATTGTCTTGTTTTATATTTACTTCCAGTTTCCTACTCACTGTAACCAGTAAGGAAAATGAGATTTTGAAATGAAACCAATTTTTTTCTCCTTTTTGTTGCACAAGTGTACCAGTCAATAAAAACTGTACATCTCATTCATCACATCTCAATGTCTTATTCCTCTTCTTGTTTGCTCACTTTGCTTTCTGTCTTAGAAATATTGTTAGCCTTGTTTTGTATATTACTTTATATTGTTTTGAAATGCTGGAACCATAAATATTGATAGTATATGTTATACTTTCCAATTGTAAGTGTCTTTTGGGCACCAAAAATAGTATTTAGTATTGTATTATTTGATCAAACCATTGAATGCTAATTGATATGATTTAGGGGATAGAGTGATCAGTTATAACAAAACTGTAAAAGCAACTTGTTTTACAAATGAGACTGCTATTTAACTTTCACTCTTACACACTTTCATGATTATGGCAGCATCCTCATGTAGCAACTCAAGCTTATGATGGGAACCTGCTCGGTATGGCGTCTCCAGGTATTTTTATTTATAATTTTTATGATCTTTATTTAAAAGATAGTCTGCTGCTATAAAGCTCGTGCTATGTAAGCGTCGAATCCATTAAATATCTATTTTTTTCAAGAAAAAAACTTAGCAATCACTATTGTATCCGTAAGTATCAAGTGTGCTCTTCAGAAGATAAAGTGATTATATTTTCTGTAGAATCGCCAGAGAGAACTTGCATATTATTCTATGAATGTTATTTTCTCAAGAGTCTTGAAAGAATGATTTTATTACAGTATCAGGTGTGCTCTTCAGAAGATACAATGATTTTATTTTCTGTAGAATCTGCAAAGAGAACCTGCATATTATTCTATGAATGTTATTTTCTCAGAAGTCTTGAAAGAAAATAGTGAAACTTCTGTCATTTAATTTTGATGTGATGGATTGGTTACTTTAAGCCTTTATTTTGAATTTTGATAGGAAAAATCTTGAGTATATAATAAATGCCATGATCATTTGCTTTGAGTTTAGTGGTTGGTGGTACCACTTAACTCAGCAATCAGCATCTTTGGTATTCACTTGCATTGGCCAGTAAGTTTTTTTGAATCTTTGATTAAATTCGAGTGAACATATCACGAGAAATCATTGAAGCTAAGAAAATAGCAATTGATCTTGTTGTTCCCATTTCTGGAACTCAGGATTGACAGAATTCGAAGTAGAATCATCAACAGTAAGAAACTTTGGCGGAATCGTGGGATTGATGAGAAAGTGATGAAACTAGTGAGCTTTGATTACAGGTTCGACCTACTCCAGTTTCTCAAAAATTGCATAGAATGAATAGTCCTTCAAGCGCGCCGGAAAAGGAGAGCTTTCCCCATCAGTTGAGATGTCGGAAGCGGCACCATGCTGAGGCGGTGAAGGTGGATCCATGGGATCAACTTGACTTCTTGATGATACCATGTTAGAAACTTTACTTTCATTCATTGAATTGATTCTATTTCAATTGATTAGTTACATTTGTTACTCTTTATTTATAGACCAGTTAGTTAACCAAGGGGGAGTCTAACTAACTCTGATTTAAGTCAGTTGGTGGTTAGTTACATGGGGAGGGATCCTACACTCCCACTCCCTCTTTCACCTTTCTACTCCCTCTCACCACGACCTTCCTCTCACCACCACCTCCCACTCACCACCACCTCCCACTAAACACTATAGCCACCACTAACTCTTTCCCCCTCTCACCACCACCACCACCTTCTCCCTCTCATCACTACCACCACCACCACCACAACCACCTCCTCTACTCTCTTCTTCTCTTTCACCATCACCACCTCTCCCTCTAACCACCACCACCACCACCTTCTCCGTTTTCTACAACTGAGCACCTTTTGGTACCTTAGTACCGAATTGGGTCTTGTACCAAAGTAATGTATCTGTATTGTTTCAGATTTAATAGGTACGATACTTTAGTACGAAACTGATTCAGTACCTTGGTACGAGTACTTTGGGGTGTGCCAAAAATTATAAGACACAATACCAAGTATTGTATCTGGTTTTGTACTAAAGTACCGTACCGATTGAAAGCCAGATAAAAAAAGGAACGCGTTTAGAAAGATTTTGTTCATTAAGGGTATTCTTGTCTTTTCGAAGAGTCAGGGGTGTTTAGTGTGTAGAAGGAGGAGTGTAGCAAGAATCGCCTTAAACTTTTTTTTGATAAGCAAATGTTAGTGGGGGTGGAGGAATGTTAGTTTTTGGGATTTGAACTCGGGATCTCCTTGCAATTTGACTCATTCATGTCCCTTAACTCGCCAATTGAATTACTTTCCTAAGACAAAGTCGTCTTAAACTAACCTTAACCTTTGTAAAGTTAGGCAATTTGAAATCCAAATCCACACACATTTAACAAATAAATAATTATCCCATTATCAATGATTTGGTTTTGGTCGGTTGTTGCGACGCAAAAAATTGGGGCTGTTACTTTTCCCACACCCCCTCCTACTCAAACACCCCTTCAATCTTTAAATCCCCAAATTACCCCCAATTAAAAATTCCCCCTAACCCCACACACCCTCTTCGCTCCTCACTCCTCTCACTTTCTCCCCCTCATTCGAACCCTATTCTCTCACTCTCTCTCACCCACCTTCTCCCAACTCACTCAATCTCACCCAATCTCTCACTCAATCTTCTCCACTAACACCCTCAAGAGTTTCTGGGTTTTGTTCGTGGCCTCTCCCTGTTCTGGGCATTTGGGTTTTTTTTCTGTGAAACTGCATTGTTCGAACGACATCCTTCGAACAAATGAAAACGAAGGTGTTCAAATGAGGTCGTGCGAACACCGTACGAACGACCTCATTCGAACCGTTGTGAGGGGAATCTGAAATTGACTTGTTCGAACGGGGTTGTGCAAACATGTTCGCATGTGGCCGTTCGAACAGTCGTTTGACAATACAGTTTCTGTTAATTTGTGATTGGTTCTCTTAATTTGGTTTAATTGGTTCTCTTGATTGTTGTTTCAGATATGGTGATGAGCAGAGGTGGTAATTCAGCACAACCATCCGAGCGAGCCGGTCGGCCACCTCCTACGGTTTCAAACCGCAAAAGGAGGGAAGAAGCCAGTGAACCTTCCCGCGGTAGGGGTCGGGCTAGGGGTAGGGACAGGGTTGACGTCCCTCCTCCCCCGCTTCCCGAGGATATTGGCCAGGATATTGAGCGTGATGCTCAATTTCCGAGATATGATTTGGCCGGCCTTCTGCGATGTTGCTTCATCATCTAGACATCGAGGAGGCGGTCGCCGAGCCTCGTGAGGAGGAGGTCTGCCGAGCCTCGAGGAGGTCGCTACTCTCTGAGGCGACATTCCCATTTCCTAGTGGACCGGAAGATGGTTACATGCTTGCCCACATACTGGGGCACATATTCTTACCGATTTCTATTCAGCCGGGTAAGTTATTATTTTATAGTTGGATCGTTGTAAATTTGTTTCTTATGTTGTTGAATGTTTTGGCTTATTGTGTCATTTTTGAATGCAGGTTCGGTCGGATTTACAAACAATTCCACATGGACCTGTGACGACAATGTTTCATACTAGGATTAGGGACACTCTGCGCCTTCGTGGTTGGTTCCTCTGGTTGGGCTTGGTTTCCCATTCTCCACAAAGGGTCGTTGAACGCATTCATAGGCGTTGGCGCCCGGATACATCATCATTCCACCTTCCCGTGGGTGAGATGAGCATCACCTTGATGATGTATCCCACCGCTACACATCCCCATCATCGGCGGGTTCTATGACATGCCGCCCGGACTTCGTGGCGGGAGAAGCGAGTCTTGATTGATTTATTGGGGGCCACTCCCGAAGATGCAGCTGCCCAGACTTCGGGCCGGGGGTTGTCAGTTGGGCTCGTATGGTTGAGGATGGGTCTACCACCCACCATACCGCGGCGGTGGGCTCATCCGCTAGGGCCTACATTCTCTATCTTTTAGGTTGCACCTTGTTGGCCGACAAATCGGCAACAAGGTTAAGCTTGGCTACCTTGGTATCTTGACCGATTTGGAGGTTGTTGGAGACTTTTCTTTGGGGCGATGGCCCTCGCCCATCTATAAGATCAGCTGAAGGATGTTACAAGAAAGAAGACCAAGAAGTTTGCTGGTCATCTTCCTTTACTTTAGGTATAAAACATATTCTTTACTTTTAAGTTTGCTTTAGGGTTACTTTCAGATTAATAATCAACCAATGATATGTTCATTCTGAGCTTGGATCTTTGAGCACTTCCAGATCGCGAACTTTTCCTCTTGGGTGGTGCACCCAGTATGATGAGAGTATGCCACGGGCGAAGAAATGGTTGTGCAATGATGGTCCTGGGGCCATCAAGTCTGGGGCCATGAGATTATCACTTGACCGGCTAGACCGTGAGGAGGTCACCTGGGACCCCTACACAACCCATAGGGAGGAGAGACCCTTTGAGGAGCTGGTCAGGTTCAGAGGGTTCATTCGGAGTGGTGGTTGCATGATGCGCCATTTGCCAGATCGAGTGCTCAGACAGTTTGGGTAGGTCCAGCACATTCCGGAGGATCCCAGACCTGCTATTAGGGTCGTCTGTACCCTAACCGAGTGTGATGAGAGGTGGACACGGTTCGAGGACCACTTGGTGGCGCGGGGGCCTCCCTGTGTGCCGTACTCCTCAAACACAGTGTCGGGCTACTTTCATGGTACTCCAGAGTCTCACATCCATTTCTCTTCTCTCAGAATTATGTACAGCTTGCGGATGAGCCTGATGTCGGTGTGGTACGTGTCTTTTATATTAATTGTAGTGATAAGTTTCTTAATCTTATACTTATTTAAATAATAATGTTATGTTATTTGGTTGACATATCCTACCAGAGCTGCTGGATTTAGTTGATGAGATGGATGGGACCATCAATGATAATGTCCCAGAGCCAACTAGGAGCATCTTTCAGCGCATCAAGAGGCTGCTCAACCCCTTCCGTAGGTTTAGGAGGAGGTTCGGCAATGTGTATAATAGGAGGGGGCGCAACACCCAGTAGGATCATGTCTTAGGGGAGATATATGTTTGGAATTTTTGTATAATTTAAGTACTTTGTTTCATTCGATTTTTTAAATTGAAATTCCCTTTACGTTGGCACAAATTTATTGTCATTACAAAATACGAAAGACATGAAATACAAAAGACATCAAATACGAAATACATCAAATACGAAAGACATAACACCAACTTAAGCAAACAACTAACTAATAAACTAGTGTTTCGGTAGTCCACATTCCGGAAGATAAATGACCTCTTCGAGTTCGTATTGTGTCCACGTATAGCTCTAAGATTTGTCGCCCCATCGAAACGTTAGCTAGATGTTCCATCATTGTGCGGACGTCGTCGTCGCTTTGGATCTCCATGACTGAATAATGGAAAGTCTCATCATCTCTACAATTGTACTTTTTGAAACGTATACGCTCCACGTCTTTACGCCACGCTCCCTCTGGACGAATCTTCCTCTCATCATTTTCCTTCATTGGCGAAGGTGATGTCCTTACTCATCCGCAGAAGACATGGTTAGGACAACGAAACACAACACCATGTTCGCTTCGGTGGTAGCAATCCCGTGGTGGTGAAGGACCAGTTAGGAATTTGTCGTTTGAGTCTTGGGTTCAGCACAATTGTCATTCCATTTCGGGAGATCTCGAGGATTTTGGTGAAGAAGCGATTAGGGTTTGGTGAAGAAGATCTCGAGGATGTGAAACCCCTTTTATAATAGGCATGGTGAAATGTCACCGTTGATTTCATTTTTTAGATCACAAATCGAAATTTGTTTAAATTCTATCCGTTCGCACACATTTTCCAAAGGAATGACATCCACTCATTTATCCGACACATTTGGTGATTGTAAGCCGTTGATTAAAAGCGCCGATGGAATCGAGACGCCCAATATTTGTCATTCTGCGCAAAGAATGGTTCGAACACCCTCATTCGAACATGTTCGCGATGACCTCATGCGAACGTGCAAACAAGATGACCTCGCTTAACGTGTTCGCATGACCTCACGCGAACGTGTTCAAGATGACCTCATGCGAACGTGTTCGCATGACCCTATTCGAATAGGTGAAAAACGCCCAAGAGGGTGTCTGTCCATATTTAACACACTCGAACGGTCTCGTTCGAAGGCTCTTGTTCGAACAGGTGAAAATTTGTGAAAACAAATAGGTTTTGTCTGTCTTTTGGTCTTTTCACACCCTTATGGAGTGTGTTTTGAATAGGAGGAAGTGTGGGAAAAGCAACCGCCAAAATTGGACGGTTAAGCCTTTGGTTCACTATGTTGCAATTGCAATGCCTACTTGTTATTTTTTTATTTTTATTTTATTTTTTTATATTTGACAATCCTACTTCCTCTTGGAGAGTGGAAAATTTCATAACGTGATTCATTTGGATTTTTTCCTCTTGGTGACCCACCGTCCACGCTTATTTTCACGTTACAACGTGATTCATATTTCCAATTCTACTCGCTTAATCAAAGTGTAAAGATGTTTTAATATAGCCATACATTTATTTTCATGAAATATTGTTGTTTAATTAATTTTCTCCATTATTGTTTTAAAGACTTCTAGTCATAAAAATTATTGTTTTAAAGAAATCCATTAATCTTTTTATAAATAATAAAGTAATCAAGTGATAGAGCGTTTTTTTAGTTATGGAGCTTTTAATCTTCCATAAATAAATGGATGCATCTGATTATCTAAAAAAAAAAATGGATGTATCTAATATGGATCTCTCAAAAAAAATCCACCTGTAGATCTTTACTATTGTTATTAAAAAACTAAATTTTATAATAATTAAAAATTAAAATAATATTTTATTAAAACTTACCAAAAATGATAATTGTTCACCGGTGAACCATTTTTTAAGAGTCCATTTTAGATGCACCCCAAATAATTTGTGATTGGAAAAAAATAAAATAAATATAACAGTTAAATTGTGACGTAATGAGTAACTAATAAGATTATTAAAACTAGTGTGTGTTTTCACATCATGGTTCACCTTTTATTATAGGCAAAATAACATTTGGGGTCCTTTAACTTATTTTCCGTTTTCGCTTAGGTCCCTTAACTTTAAAAGTTAACGTTTAGGTCCCTTAACTTTTAAAAACGTGTCATCGTAGTCCCATTTAACGTTTTTAAACTAACAACAACTGAGACTTAAATGTTAGCTTTTAACGTTAAATGGGACTACGATGAAACATTTTTAAAAGTTAAGGGACTTAAACGTTAGCTTTTAACGTTAAATGGGACTACGATGAAACGTTTTTAAAAGTTAAGGGACCTAAACGTTAGTCTTTAAAGTTAAAGGACCTAAGTAAAAATGGAAAATAAGTTAAGGGACCCCGAATACTATTTTGCCTTTATTATACTTACCGAATAAATATTGTCTTAAGGAAAAAAAAAAGAATAAAGACCGTGTTACATCAATTCAAGTTATCTAAAAAAAGAAGGTCTCACACGAATACAAGTGAAAATAAAAATAAAAAAAGATATAAAATAACATAATTGAGAATATGACACCAACAAGGGTCGGTATAGGCGGTAATTAGACTTGAAACCCACCTCAATGTCTCGATTCAAATTTCGCGTGTGTTAAAAATTCTGTTAAGAGAGGAAAACCACACAGGTCAGTAAAGCCGAGTCTCCGTGACCAACCAATTTTTCTGACGTAGATTAATCATCAACAAAATTGATGAAAACTACACACTAATGACATGTTAGCTCAAAATAATTGAGAATATGACATGACAATGACAATTGCATTTATACATTCTATAAGTACACCACATGTGGAGCACCATTCCATTATTTCCACCAAGTGCCATCATCCATCTCTTCACTTTCTTCAAAGCACTCTTCCACTTCCTCATCAAAAAATCTCAAACAAGATCATCATCATCATGTCTTGTTCATCAATTTCTATGAGAACAATCTCTTCTTTCTCTATGAAACAATCTCATAATCCATTACTCAAATCTTCATCCACCTCTTCAACTTTCTTACCCTTCTCTTCTTCAAATCCATTTCTCATGACTAAAACATCACTCAAACTCAACACCTTTTCACTTCCACACTCTCACAAATCTTTCACTTGCAAAAGCCAAGCTCAACCATCTGACTCAGGTAAATAAATTAATTAATATACAAAAAAAATAAATTATTTATGTTCGAGATCTATAGAAGTTGGTTGATTTTCTTTTGTGTTGACCCTTTTGGTTTTTTTTTTGGTTGATATTGAAGTTAAAGTTCAAGAACTTAGTGTTTATGAGATGAATGAAAGAGATCGTGGAAGTCCTGCTTATCTTAGGTTAAGCCAGAAAAATGTCAATTCTCTTGGTGATCTAGTTCCTTTCAGCAATAAGGTTAGTTTTACTCTTTTGCCCTTCACTCCAAAAAATACTCACATGTAACAAATTTTTCATATCTTTTCCTTATTTTTTCTCCCTTTGAAAATTAATTAGTAGAACAAGAATAAAGCTTTTAAATTTTTACCTTCATTGTAAGTTTGAATAATAAAACAAACACTCTTTTGTTCTTAAGTTTATTTTTTATATTATTTGTGTATAACTAAAATTAAAAAGAGTAAACATATTTAGTACAAGTATTTGCGAAATGAAAAAAAAAATACCAATTTGGTCTTTTACAATTTCTATCATAGTTGGTTTGAATGGTAATTAGACTCGGATTTCCACTCTAAGATCTCGAATTTGAATATTGAGTGTGAAAAAAACTCTGTTTAGAGGGGAGAATCATTCGGACCGGCAAAATTGGATACACGTGGTCAACTAAGTTTTTCAACATAGATTTGCCACTCACAAATGCGGTGTATACTACGCACCAATAATAAGGTAACCCTATAAAAATCATAGGTTCAACTGTCTTGTTAAATTAGTATTTGATGAGACTATGATGTTCCTACAAATCATCCTAAAAATCTAATTTGAGGGACAATAAAAAATTGTTGAGGACCAAAAAACTAACTTATGTTTTCATGTTTTTTCTCAAGTACCAATTGGTCTTTACATGTTCATATACTCTGCATATTATCATTCTTAAATAAAAATGTGTTATGGAACTTGCAGTTATACACAGGATGTTTGCAAAAGAGAGTAGGAATAACAGCAGGAATTTGTGTTCTAATTCAAAACAAAGCAGAAAAGAAAGGAGATAGATATGAAGCTATATACAGTTTTTACTTTGGTGATTATGGTCACATTTCAGTACAAGGTTCATACTTAACCTATGAAGACACATATTTAGCTGTGACAGGTGGATCTGGTATATTTGAAGGAGTATATGGTCAAGTTAAGCTGAAGCAAATTGTGTTCCCTTTTAAGCTATTTTACACATTTTATCTTAAAGGTATCAAAGATTTGCCTCAAGAGCTTCTTGTTAAGGCTGTTGAACCTACTCCAACTGTTGAACCTAGTCCAGCTGCTAAAACTTGTGAACCTCATGCTGTCATTGCTGGTTTCACTGACTAATGAAGAATTTTAGTGTAGTTGGAGATGGTTGTACTCATGTAGTCGATAAGTTTAGAGTCGTCTGGTCTTAATCGGACGGGAGCAGTTTTTGATTTTTGCTTAATAAAAATGTTGACTTTAATATTTGAACTCTCTGATCAAGATCTTACGGTCCCGTGACTATCTGACTGTATCTAGTTCCGACTGCGCACAAACTGGATTTAGTGTTACTTGGACTCCAACAATTCATGGGTCTAGATGTCATGTACTAAGGTTTCTATTGATAAATAATAATTGATGGTTCACATTTTAATTTTGTGTTTTGGACCAGTTAGACTAATGATTGATGACTGATCAAATGGTTCAGATTTCAACTTCGTGTTTTAGACTGTTTTATAATCGGACTGTATGCATTGTTATTTTTCAGTGTTGTATTGTATGAGTCTATGAGGCATTATTGTAAAGCTGTTTTTGAGATTATTGAATAAAGTACTTTAGTATCATTTTTGTGCAAGATCTTTGTGATAATTTGATTCTGATTTTTATTCTTGTCATGTTTTGAGTTTGTCTTTGCCTTTTTTGGACTTTACTAGTAGCATACCTGTGTATATGCACGGGTGCTGTCATATTTTTTTATGAACAAACTTAGACATAATTTAAATAGTCTGGACAACATCTCGTGAAAAAAAGACAATTTAAAGTAGTTAAAAAAATGAGTCTCAAATAAAAAATTAGATAAATATTAAAATCTAAAAATGTAAAAGTATTATTTAAAAACAATCTGTGCATTTATCCTGTGTTCTTTTATATATTAGTGCCAGTGTTGTTATCCCGTATTGTTTTTATATATCAGTGCAGCTATATCGTGTTTTTACACATATCATTGCAATTATCCCGTGTTTTTTTTTATATTTCAATTAAGTTATCGCGTGTTTTTTAATATATCATTGAAGTTATCTCATAGTTTCAATTGATTATTTTTAGTTGATTAATAAATTATAGTAGACAGTAGCGGATAGATGGTAGATTATCAAATATTTCTATGAAGTGTTTTTTATATATCAGTGCAGTTATCCCGTGTTTTTATACATATCATTGCAATTATCTCGTGTTTTTTTACATATTAGTATAGTTATCCCATGTTTTTTTTATATATCAGTGCAGTTATCTCATAGTTTCAATTGATTATTTTAGTTGATTAGTACATTATAGTAGATAGCAGATTATCAAGTATATCAATGCAGTTATCTCGTGTTCTGTTATATATCAGTATAGTTATCTCGTGTTTTTTATATATCAGTACAGTTATCCCGTGTTTTAAATATTAATCAGTAGTTGAAATAGTCATTAAGTTTTCCTTTTTTTGATATATTAATATCGTGTTTTTTATATATCAGTGAAGTTATCATGTGTTTTTATATATTAGTGCAGTTATCTCGTAGTTTAGATTGATTATTTTAGTTTATTATTAGATTTGATTTGATTTGAATTTCGAAATTTGAAGAAAAAAAGAGAGGAAGTTAAAAAAAATGGGGGTGAGAAGAAAGTGCATTGGGAGAAGAAATTTGAAAAAGAACGTGATAGTAAATTACAATGTTGCCCTTAGTTAGATGAGTTGTCAAATAAATAGGGAAACTTGTCTGAGTAATTTAAGTATGACTTGTTTGTATAAATAGATATTAGATTAGTAGATAGTGGGTAAAGAAAGTTTGTGAGTTTAATTTGAATTTTGAATTTTGAAAAAAAAGTAAGAGAAAGTTGGAAAAAAGTGTGAGTGAGAAGAAAATCTATTGAGAGAAGAAATTTGATAAAAGTATAGTAAATTACAATATTGTCCTTAGTCAGATGAATTGTCAAGTAAATAGGGTGACTTGTTTGAGTAATTTAAATATGGTTTGTTTGTATAAATAGATTAAGTGTGGTTTATTTGTAATAGATAAATAGATATTAGGTTAGATAGTAAATAGGAGTAAATTGTAGATTATTTAATATTAATTTAAATATATTAGATTTATAGTGGATTAAAAAAATTGGAAAAATAAATATTTTTAAATAAAGGATGTGGGGCCACTAATAATAGATGTGTAAGAAGTAGGAAATATTGAAAAATGTGAGATTGAAAGAGAGTGAGTGAGAAAGGAAGAGAAAGTAGAATTAAAAAATAATAAATAAAATAAAAGTGGTGATGTGTTAAACAAGTAAGATGTCTAAAATTGTAATTTTGTAAGTTGTTTGTTTGTATAAATAGATATTAGATTAGATAGATAAATAGATATTAGATTGACCACCCACTCCTGAGTGCCAATACTGGTCATCAAAGTGAGAATCTTGCAAGTTGGCACTAATAATTTGATTTTACATAGTACATATGATAATATGTTAAACGTGACTATATTGTATTGCACTTTTTGTTTTATGATAAGCTTGTTTTATAACTTTGTCAAGTTTCTATCAATGGCTCGGTGCCATTTTGATAAAAATAATAGGAAATAATCATGATTGCCTCTAAACTTATTTTTCACACGATGTGTTAGCCTTTGATTGCTGGATAGCGTAAAATACATACGCACATATTGTATATATAAATTAAATATTTTTTAAATATTAGTCCACGATGGACCATTTATTAAGTAGCTCGCCATTGAATTTTCATGAAGGCAAACCATTGAGGGTTTAATATTTTTTCAAAATTAGGTTCTGTTGGTAAAGTTGACTTGTTAGCTTATAGCGGATCCGCTAGTCGTAGGTGTTTGGCAATACCAATTTTTAACGTTTTTTCAGTAGCTTATAGCGTTTTTTGAAATGCTACTTGGTGTAGCGTTTGAGCTTATAGCTTATAGCGTTTCATTTTTTCTCTCAATTTTACCCTCACTACTTTAATTAAATTACTCATTGTAGCGACCGAAAAATCCGGGAAAGGATTCTTCGAAGGTTCAAAAGGAAGCTGCCACCAAATTTTAGTTTAAGGGCAAATTCGGAAAATCCCTTTTAGGTTTAAGATAAGGTGAGTTTAGGGTTAGAGTCGATATGCTTGTGGGAATGTATTAGCACCCGCGACATCCTTTGTCTAATTAATTACGATTCATTAATATTTACCCTTTTATTTATAGAGAAAAAGACTTAATTAAATTTTTAATTTTTTAGTGCTTGACAAGATGGACTCTTGCTCCTACGCACTCCTCGGATGCAATGGAGGAATCAAAGCTACGTAGTTCTTCCCGAAAAAGGTTTGTTGGTTGGTGTTTTTTTAGTGTAGGGTCCTAGGACTCTTTGAACAGCATCTACCATCGATCTCAGGACACCGACTAACCCGATTGTACAACCGACATAGTCCCCTACTTTTTGAAAATGATTTTTTTGTGTTTTTGAGAGAAGTTGGTTTGATGTGAGGTGGGTTGGTTTTAGAATAAGTATTCTAGGACTCTTGAATCAGACAATTTCATTCGTCCTAAAACGCTGACTAATCCGGTTGTACAACCGACTTAGTCCCCTATCTTTAGGACAAATCATTTATTTATATTTTTATAAGTTTTTAGGATTAGTGGTATGCAATTTCATTTGTCTCTAGAATGATTACTTAACCCAGGTTGTATACAACCGACTTAGTCTCTTATTGATATTTTAGAAGAAAACATTTATTTATTTGTATGTTTTTTTGTAAAAGAAATGAATAAAAACAAAAAAGAGTTGCAATAGTAAATGGGGGTGCAATTATTAGAATGGGGGTTTATGAGACTTTGGAGTTGTGCAACTCCGACGCCTTAAAAATTTATTCACAACCGAGATAATTTACTAATTATTTTCAAAGAGATCGACTTATTTTCGTTGTTGCAGGCTTCATCTAATTATATATCTGGGATCTTGATTTTTACTAAGAAAACTCTTCGTAAGAAAAATAATAGGATTAAATACATTTATTGGTTGTGGTAAAAAAAATATAAGTATGATTTAGAGAACAATATTGAACTTGTACGCAACTAGTCAAGAGATGCAAACTAAGAAAAGGAAAGAACAACATGTTAATTTGTCTAAACATCAAGTTATAAAAACAAAAATATTAATCAGATGTAAAGTAAAACAAAAAACAAAACTATGGAAAATCGAGTATAATAGAAACATGAATAATCAGGATAATAGACAAAGAAAGTTAGCATATATAACAATTAAACAAAGAAACAAATATAATAAACAAAATAATAAACTAGTATTGAATTAAAAGAGGTTACATGAGTCATTGGGATGTGCAAAGCAACCATGCATCATCATCGCACGATTATGAGTAATAGTAGATGAAAGAAAGCCAAGTAGTTCCCACGGTGATAAAGCAAGGTCATGGATTTTCAACTTTCTCCTTGTTTCTCAAGATTTGGGTGATTAGGGTTTCAACGTGAAACACTAATCCTTATTTTTAGTGATTTTTGTAGTCCATTGTGTGTTTTTTTTTATGAGGTGCATCGCTATTTATATTAGAGAATTAGGTTTTAGCAATTAATGTTTGATTTACCCCGATTTGGTTTATTTTTGAGATGCTTGGAGAGGAAGATTAGGGTTTTGGGAGAGCCTGAAGATCCAAGCCCAACTGTTATTTGGGCTAGAGCTGTGTTTATTTTGTATTTTTTTTTTTTCGGATTCCATTTTTTGTGTATCTTAAAATATTATTATTTTTTTACTTTTTGGGACTTTTGGACATTTTTTAAGGGTTGTAAAGCTAATATTTTTGAATTTTGATTTTTATTAATTTTTGACATATTATTTTGTGTTGAAAAAAACAAAGACCAAACTGAATATGCGACTTAATAAATTAAAATACAATTAACAAGAACTCGGACAAAATTGGGGTATAACAACTGCCCCTCTTTATTTATATTTTACTAGAAAAAGGTGAATTGTATTCAATTTTTGAGTAGAAATAGAAATAAAGATAGAATAGACGTCAATTTTGTCCGTTTAAGAGGAAGCGAAGGGTTTGAGAATGGGGGAGGAACGATTAACACTTGGCGCGATTAACCGCGAACAAAATGAAGGATCGCCGGGATCCAAGAAGAAGCACTAAGGCTCTGAAGGGCCACTTGGGGCCTTGAAGGAGCACTAAGGCTCTGAAGGACCACCCGGGGTCTAGAAGGCTGCCTAGGCCTTAATAGAGGACCATCTTGGTCTGAAGGAGCGCTACTAGCTACGGTACTAGTAAAACGGCCTCGAGGGCCTTTATATTCGGCGGCCGGGGTCAAGATCAGATCCGAATCGATATGTTGACCAATAGAGGACGCCCACTATGTCTTAGGGCCGACACAACTAGTCCGAAGGACCACGCGGGGTCGGAAGGTCCGCGCTCGACTCACTACGGCGTTTGCGACTGGGCCACTTAGGGGCATCGAAGGAGCGTAGTGCTCGAAGGACCACTGGGGTGTCCGAGGATCAACACGGTGATCGTGATATGATATGAGATCAACGCTTAAAGCTACCGATATTAGAGGAACACAATATGGGGATCGACACCGCCGTGTTTACCCGAACATACCTAACGAATGCATTTCTCGAGAATGGAAAAGCAATCTTCGTTTGGCATATATATAATAATGCAATGTAATGCACAGCAAAGATATATGGTGAGGTGATTAATGAAATGCGAGAATGAATTTTTCTTTTTTGCTTTTCTTTGTTGCTTTTTTTTTGCTTCTTTATTGGCATACGATGAATGCATGAAATGCGAATGTGAATGTGATGTAAATGAAAGGCTTGGATGCAAATGCTATGGTGCATGGCATGATGATATGAAATGACTGATTGGGATGCAGAAACGTTTTTGATTATTTTTGTTATTGATGAGATTCGAGACTTTGGATGCGAGAAGCAGAGGTGAATATTGATAATTCTTTGAAAAGATTAGATTTGATTCAAACTTCGGCAATCTCAAGGTTGTCATTTCTAGACACTGATGTGAAAAGGTACTTGACTCAATTTGCAAACTTGCTTAATTTTCTCTTCCATTACGATGCCCCATGATGACCGAAGTTTAGGTCCGCAAAGTTAGCTAAGTGGATTTTTAGCAGCACATGATCAACTTGTGTTCTCTCTCTCTGAAGCATTGTTTAGTAAAAACGTATGTTAGTGCAAGTATAGATGAATGAGTCAGTTAACTTGGGTTCTAAAGGCCTAGGGTGAGGACATTTGTGGCACAAGAATGAGTGAATGACTGATTGGTCTTTGTCAAGGTCATGAAAGGTAGGTTTTTTCAAGCCAAGAAGTGCAGGACTGCCCCCCAATTTAGATTTGCCCCTGTCTAGTGGTGACAAGCTACGGGTGTAGAAGATGATGAATTGGGAATGCATTGGCTTTGGAATGAGAAATTTTGTCTCAACCCATAGAGTTTAGGGTTGCCCCATTTATGGTAAGGACAAGATTGCCCTGACTAGAGTAGCAGCGTTTAGGGTAATGAGTTGAGAAATTGTCCCGATATGGTTTTATGGATGAGAGTATAACGGAGATGAGATGGGTGTAGGTGAATTTCCCCAATTGTAGGTGGAGTGAAGGGTGACAGGGTTGCCCCACTTGATAATGGGATTTCAAACGGTTGCTTTGGTGAGGTTGTGGAAAGTGACAGAGTTAGGGTAATGAGTTTAGGAGCTGGTCAAATATGACTGGGTAGACTGGGTGTGGTATGGGATGGATGCTGGACAGATTTCCCCAAGCTTAAGTGGAACAAATGGTGAAAGGGATGCCCCAATTTAGGATCTAGGTGACGATCCTAGTGTAAGCCTTTTGGTTGTCTTTAGAACGAATCTCAGGCTATGATAGTCCTGAGTTTACCATGATGAAATCTGCACTTGGTGATCACTAAACCTTGCCTTTATATCAATGGAACTTGAATGAACCTTTGGAGTGCAAGCCCTTTTTGATTTCTTTATTTTGAGTTTTTTTTTAGATACATTTTTTTAGCAAACATATTGTAAATAAATAAACTTATTTGTCCTAAGATTAAAACTTTGAGAAAACAAAAGCAATCGGTCATTGATCGGAATGGATTTTTGGAGTTGTAATGTGGTTGATGGTTAATGGTTTATGAAGGAAGGGATAATTGGGCTCAAAGAAGTGATAGCACATAGGATTTTTATTTGGTGATGTAACTTGGATAACGGGTAATGATTTTTGAAGGAAAGGGTTATTAGGCTCAAATGAGTGTTTGAGGTTTTATTGAGACAGTAATTGATGTGCCTCATGGTAGAATGAACCTGTTTAGGGTTGTAACGTGGTCAAGGGTTTATGGAGGATAGGATATTGAGGCCAAATGAAGTGTTTGAGGGTTTATTTCAGACAAGGATCTCTTATGTGTTTACGGTAAGAAGTATCAGCTCATAATTGTACCACTTTTGCCTCTTTTTTGATTTCAGTTTCTTTTTTTTTCTTTTTCTTTTTCTTTCTTTCGAGCTGAGTGACTTCATAAAAATGATACACCATTTTTTATGTGGAATTGATCCTTGTCTAGGGTGATTGAAAGCTTCTTTGGATTTTGGCTTAAGGTGGGTAGCAAAGGTTTTTTCGAGGACATGTGAAGATGGTCAAACTTCATTTCAAATCATGATTGCTCGATTTCTCAAAAATTAACTCAAGGACAATAATTTACTTATTTTATATACTTGCTCTTTTTCTTTATTTCTTTTCATGCTCTAATTTTTGTTTAGGCTGCTCTTACGAGTTTTCATCCTAACGAGCTTCTTTTGATTTTTTTTTTTTGTAAAGGACTTGCACCAAGGGAATACATTGTTGACAAGGTAGTTTAGAGATCACAAATTTGCCTCAGTATGGAGGACCTAAAGTGTTATTTCATCAGTAAGAACAAACCAAAAAGTTGACTAGGTAGGGGAGTAGGTACTTTAGGGTGGTCGGGGTGGGATTAGACTTGGATGGGGGGGTGATGACAAGGTAAGGACATTAACTGACTCAAACAAGAATGAAGACACATGTCACGCATAAGTTACTACATGAATGCTTCGTAGAGAGTTAACACGAGTTAAAACATGAAAGAAAATTTTGGCGGACCATTTCGGTCATTCATCATGGGGCGCTTTGATGTGAACGTGCTGCTAATTTGAAAATTTGAGTGCCTTGAAACACCTTAAGCTTGCAGCGAAAAAAGAATGATTTATTTCGCAAGAATGTCTCACCTCTCACCACTTTTTTTTTCTTCTAAAATTATGCTAATTTTTTTTTTTTTTTATAATGCATGATGTAACTATGCAAATGAATGTGCATGAAATGTGAATGAAATGATAATGTATGTGCATGAAATGATAACATATGATTTTATTTATCACGTTGGGGAATTATAAACTTTTCATTGGAGAGTAAAGTACAAAATTTAATTTTGATTTCAGCGTGCACGGCTTCTCTCCAAGGTAAAGAGTTTAATTCTCTGACGATCATAAAAGTGCATGCAACAGTAGATGTTTATTTGCTGTATTTTTTGTAGTACAAAGAAAAAGAAAAAAATGCATGTCGTATATTTTCTAAAAAAGTAGTAAATAATGATTTTTGGTTTTTTTGATTTTTTTTTTGTTGATAAAAGACGGTATGCATAAATATTTGTTTGAATGCAAGGGTATGAAGCTCCTTTGTGACCCTAGAAAGGTATCTTACGGAGTGGGTCTAAGGTTTCTTTTATAGTGAGCCTCACAAGGGTAGTTCTAAAGAATCCTACACAAGGTTCCTAGAGCCAAGGACCCCAGTCAAGAATACTGACCCCAACAATAGGCAAGCTATTAGAAGGGATAGCATCCTTAAAAGGAATCAAACTCTAGGTGAGATTTTCACTACACAATCTCGTTCTAACTTAGGTTTGCACTCAAGTCCGGGTAGAGGACTTTTCTCACAGGTGTGTGATGTGTATAGGTGTAGTGTGTGTAGGAGCAATTAAAGACAAACCCAAAGCTGCAAACAAAACAAACATACATACAAAATACCATATTCTATCCTAGGGTTTATATATCAAATAAATAATATAACATGCAGAAATAAATAAACAAGGGATGAGTAAAAATTAAATTAATACAACTAATTAGACTAGGTTTTGACTCTCTAAAAAGTTAAGTCCCCAGTGAAGTCGCCAGCTGTAGCGACCGAAAAATCCGGGAAAGGATTCTTCGAAGGTTCAAAAGGAAGCCGCCACCAAATTTTAGTTTAAGGGCAAATTTGGAAAATCCCTTTTAGGTTTAAGATAAGGCTAGGTTTAGGGTTCGGGAGTCAGTATGCGCAGGGAAGGTATTAGCACCCCGCGACATCCTTTGTCTAATTAATTACGATTCATTAATATTTACCCTTTTATTTATAGAGAAAAAGACTTAATTAAATTTTTAATTTTTAGTGCTTGACAAGAGGGGACTCTTGCTCCTACGTACCTCCGGATGCAATGGAGGAATCAAAGCTACGTAGTTCTTCCTGAAAAAGGTTTGTTGGTTGGTGTTCTTTAGTGTAGGGGTCCTAGGAGTCTTTGAACTGTACAGCTCACTGATCCTAGGACACTGACTAACCCGATTGTACAACCGACATAGTCCCCTACTTTTTGAAAATGATTTTTTTTGTGTTTTTGAGAGAAGTTGGTTTGATGTGAGGTGGGTTGGTTTTAGAATAGGTATTCTAGGACTCTTGAATCATCTGACTCACTCGTCCTAAAACATTGACTAACCCGGTTGTACAACCGACTTAGTCCCCTATCTTTAGGACAAATCATTTATTTATATTTTTATAAGTTTTTAGGATTACTGAACTGTACAGCTCATTGGTCCTAGAATGATGACTAACCCGGTTGTACAACCGACTTAGTCTCTTATTGATATTTTAGAAGAAAACATTTATTTATTTGTATGTTTTTTGTAAAAGAAATGAATAAAAACAAAAACATTTAATTATTTTCAAAGAGATCGACTTATTTTCGTTGTTTCAGGCTTCATCTAATCATATATATGGGATCTTGATTTTTATTAAGAAAACTCTTCGTAAGAAAAATAATAGGATTAAATACATTTATTGGTTGTGGTAAAAAAAAATATAAGTATGATTTAGAGAACAATATTGAACTTGTACGCAACTAGTCAAGAGATGCAAACTAAGAAAAGGAAAGAACAACATGTTAATTTGTCTAAACATCAAGTTATAAAAACAAAAATATTAATCAGATGTAAAGTAAAACAAAAAACAAAACTATGGAAAATCAAGTATAATAGAAACATGAATAATCAGGATAATAGACAAAGAAAGTTAGCATATATAACAATTAAACAAAGAAACAAATATAATAAACAAAATAATAAACTAGTATTGAATTAAAAGAGGTTACATGAGTCATTGGGATGTGCAAAGCAACCATGCATCATCATCGCATGATTATGAGTAATAGTAGATGAAAGAAAGCCAAGTAGTTCCCACGGTGATAAAGCAAGGTCGGCGGATTTTCAACTTTCTCCTTGTTTCTCAGTATTTGGGTGATTAGGGTTTCAACGTGAAACACTAATCCTTATTTTTTAGTGATTTTTGTAGTCTGTTGTGTGTTTTTTTTTCTTGAGAATGCATCGCCTATTTATATTAGAGAATTAGGTTTTACAATTAATGTTTGATTTACCCTGATTTGGTTTATTTTTCAGATGCTTGGAGAGGAAGATTAGGGTTTTGGGAGAGCCTGAAGATCCAAGCCCAACTGTTATTTGGGCTAGAGCTGTGTTTATTTTGTATTTTTTTTTATTATTTTCGGATTCCATTTTTTGTGTATCTTAATTTTTTTTTTTTTTACTTTTTGGGACTTTTGGACATTTTTTAAGGGTTGTAAAGCTAATATTTTTGAATTTTGATTTTTATTAATTTTTTGACATATTATTTTGTGTTGAATAAAACAAAGACCAAACTGAATATGCGACTTAATAAATTAAAATACAATTAACAAGAACTCGGACAAAATTGGGGTATAACACTCATTTATCATTCATTAAATGAATTTCTCTCTTTTTTTTAAGCATTAATTTCATATGTCTATTTATGTAATTTTATATTTATAAGCTACTTCAGGAGCTAACTTTATCAAACACTTTAAATTCAATCTGTTACCTCATCCGCTATCCACTACTTGTTGCCAAATAGAGCCTTAATATATTTTAGTTATGGTCCCTAAATTTTACTTTTTTGGTTTTAATCCCTCTAAAATTTCTCTTTGGTCCCTATATCATGTGACATTTATCAACTGTTTATGTGTCACAAAAGGTCTTGTACATGCCACTCAATAATATGTGTAATTTTTTTGTCAAAAAATAATAATTATATGTGTAATGTCTTTTTAGCATGCAACTCCCCCAAACTGTTTCGCTTTGACAATAAAATAAAATTATATTCTATTATTATGGTGGAGCTTCAGAATAATTTCCAGTTCCTTCATTTGCGTGTAGCCAATCAACATTATAGCTGGTGTCTCACTGTTGTTTATGCTAGTCCGGTGGATGATCTAAGAACCGAGTTGTGGAGCCAGTTGAGTATCATGGCAGCGTCTATGCATGAGGACTGGCTGCTGGTAGGGGATTTTAATGGTATTGTGGATAATAGTGAAAGACGAGGAGGTGGGCCAATTAATACTCGCAAGTGTCAATTGTTCCATTCTCGAATACAACAGTGCAGTCTCAATGATGTGGGATCAGTGGGGTCTAAGTACACGTGGAAAGGGGTCATTCACTGCGTATATGATAGACACTATGCTCGTTTGGATAGAGGTATGTGTAATGCTTCTTGGCGACTCTCTTTTCCTCATGCGTTTTTTAGAGTCTTGCCTTGTGTGGAGTTCTCGGATCACCATCCCGTTATGCTTAATTTGGTGGGTGGTAATGCGATTGGGCCAACCAAACTTTTTCGGTTTGAAAAAGTGCTTGGTTGACTCACTCGGAGTTTGCTAACTTGATGACTGATAAATGGAAGATTAATAATGGGTTGGAGAATAATCTTATAGCAATGAAAGACCACCTGTTGACTTGGAAGGTTAATGTTTTTGGTTCGTTGAAAAGGAAGAAGCACCATTTGTTGGCTCAGATTGATGGCATCCAGAAGCAATTCTATGCTGGTAATAAGAATCATTTTTTATAAAGGCTTGAACAGCAGCTTCAAGTGGAACTACATGATATTCTCTACCAGGAGGAGCTCATGTGGTTTCAGCGGAGTCGTGCACAATGGATGCAAGATGGAGACTGCAACACTAGGTACTATCATCTTAAGGCTACTAACCGAAAAAGAAAGAATAATATTAACTTCGGGATGATAATGGCCATTGGATGGAGGATGAGGCACAGATTAGAACTCATACCATTGCGTTTTTTAGAATCTCTTTTCAGAGGATGGAGTGCATGCGAACTATCCTCCCATGAAGTACCATTTTATCCCAGTTGAGCCGAGTGTTTTTGCGGTTCTTGACAAGCGTGTTCTAGACACTGAGGTGGATAAGACAATGTTTGATATGCAGCCTTGGAAGGCACCTGGACCGGATGGTTTCCAAGCCGGTTTTTATCAAAATAATTGGGACCTCATCAAATGTGACTGTTATGATTTTGTTAGAAAGGTGTGGGACAATCCGGAGACTTTGGCTAGCATAAACGACACAGATATTTGTCTTATTCCCAAAATTTCCAAGCCTGAATTCATCACTCAGTTTCGACCAATCTCTTTGTGTAATGTAAGCTACAAAGTTATTACCAAGATTATAGTGAACCGTTTGAAGCCTCTGATGCCCTCCATTATATCTCCGTATCAAACCGAGTTCATTCCCACTCGAAGCATTCATGAGAATATAATTGTAGCCCATGAACTCCATCATTCTATGAGGCGGATGCGTGGTAGGACCGACTTCTTTGCCATCAAGGTTGATCTCGCTAAGGCCTATGATCGCCTTCGGTGGTCCTTTATAGCTACGGTGCCAGCGGAGCTTGGGTTGCCGGAATCCCTCCGAGCTATTATTATCACGTGTATCTCTACGGTACACACCAATGTGTTGTGGAATGGTGGCCGCTCTGAGAGTTTTGAACCTCAACGAGCTATTCGTCAAGGAGATCCAATGTCACCATACATCTTTGTTTTGTGCATGGATAAGCTCACTCACTTGATTGAAGAAGCAGTGGATGGGAACCTTTGGACGCCGATTCGATCAGGTAGGAGGGGTCCTAGTATTTCCCATCTTATGTTCGCTGATGACTTGTTATTATTCGGGAAAGCTACGGAAGATAATATGCAGTGTGTTATGGATGTTCTTGATACCTTTTGTCGAATGTCTGGTCAGATGGTTAGCGCAGAAAAGACAAGTATATTTTACGGAAAAAATTTTGATATGCGCACTCGGCATAGACTGAGTATAATGTCTGGTTTCAAAAGTGGCAGCTACCTTGGGCAAGTACCTGGGGATCCCGCTTCTTGGGCGAGTACCCAAGCAACAAGACTTCGCTTATATAGTGGAGAAGGTCTCTCAAAAGCTCACGGGTTGGAAATCCAATCACTTGTCTCTTGCCGGTAGAATACTGAAGCCGAGTGGAAAATTTTGCACGGTAAATTGGCTACAAAAATTTATTGTGGTAGATGGAGTGGTGTTTCTATTGACTGTCGTCACTGTGTTGGGGTTCCGGAGTCCAATCTTCATGTCCTCCATGATTTCCCCCGTGCATTCGGTGTTTGGCAGCAGCTTGTACCGGTCTCTATGCGAGCCAATTTCTTTGGTTACTCATTTGAGGATTGGCTTTTGTACAACATTCTTTTTGATGCAGGTTCAGGGTGGTGTGAGCTTTGGTCCAATACTTGTCACTATCTATGGGGGTGGAGGAACAAAGAGGAGCATGGCAGCAATTTCAACAGGCCTTTTAACTCGGTGGCTACTATCAAGGGCTACGTTCAGCAGTATGCTTCTGCCAAGGATAAATTCAGGCCCGCCTCAAAAGGGGCCACTACCGTGCTTAATGTTTGTTGGCGACCAACTGGTGTGGGGTGGGTGACCCTTAATACGAATGGGGTGTCGCAAGAGGGAGGTCTTCGTAGTGGTTGTGGGGGAATTTGCGTGATGATCAGGGTGCTTGGATAGGAGGTTTCGCTCGCCATCTTGGAGAAGCCAATCCTTATGTGGCAGAATTGTGGGGTGTCTGGGAAGGGTTGAAGTTAGCTAGGAGCTTGGATCTTTCACATATCTCCTTACAGGTGGATTCCAAGGCAGTGGTTTCCTCCATTAACAACTGTAAAGGGGGATCAGTGGATGAGCGGCGTTTGCTTCGGCCTATCAAGCAGATGATTGACTTAGATTGGCAGGTGCTAGTCTCTCATGTTTATCGAGAGGCGAATAAGGTGGCGGACTGTCTTGCTACGATGGGGTGTGAATCTTGTGATGAGATTTGTGTGTATCATCAACAACATGTTTCTATTCTGCAACTCCTGCATGATGATTGTAATGGAGTCTTTACTCTAAGATTAGTTCCTGTGTAGTTTTGTTTTTCCGGGCTTTTGCCCCTACTATTATCAAAAAAAAATTATATTCTATTAATTTGTCCTAAAATGGACACTAAGGACAAGAACTTGTGAAATTGTAGTACATAAAAAATATATAATTCATCAATTTTGTTTTTATTCATATAAAAAGTTTTTTTTTACAATTGTTCTCTGCAATAATGGTCACTGTCATCTAACTTTTGTTTTTTTTTTTATAAGTAAAATATTGTATTGATGAGAGTATGAGGGATACTTAAATCTATACAAATATAAAGGGTCTCATTAAAATCTCTTTGAGCCAAAATCCCATGAGAAAAAGACTTAAGGAGAAAAAAGAGTATTAGAGGTGGAACGAGATCAACCCAATGTAGGCAACAACCAATTGCAACGCCTTCAAGAAGTTCAGTGGGTTACCAGTCATGAATAATAAAAGGATATCAAAGGAACGCACCAAATGAGTGCAAGATGGAGGTTCCATGTTCAAACTTGGGAAACTAACATTTTCCCCTCCCCCACTAACATTGCCTATCAAAATAATAATAATAATAATAATAGTAATAATAATAATAATATAAATAATAATAATAAAAGGAAAATAACAACCTTCTCGACTAATAAACCACCCACACAAAATAGATTTCACGTAATTAACAACTATTTGTACATTAATTTTTATCTTAAGTATCATATTTATAATTAAGATGGTGTCATAATATGTTCTGACTTTTTTTTTTTTTAAAATACAGGTGTTACAGCAGAATTTCGGATTCAAAATTAGCTGTAAGACACGTCAGTATGACGTTTAAGGTGAGTTCGAGAAATAGCAAAAGGGGAGAGACTCGAAGAGGATGTGGCTCTAAAGTCCACATATACTATTATTGAAAAAGGGCTTCCAAGCCAATTCGAATGCCAAAAGAAAGTACTCACTGTTGGCCACTTCTTGAAAGGCGTATGGAAGTACTCAAAAACAAGACTCGAAGTTTCATGCACTACACGCGAAGGCAAAGACAGTTAAGGCAGGGTTATCGAACAGGCTCAAAGCATAAAGGCAGGTGCAAAGAATCCAAGACGCCAGAAAACACGTGTCAAAATCATCTCTAGTTAGTTTAACATTTTATCTGCTTTCAATAAGGACAAGTGTTCAAGACATGCAACATAGTAGTTTGCATCTGTAACTCTATAAATAGTAGTTGACACAGGATCTTTGGCTACAACGGTGAATAATGTATGTCTGAGCCAAACCCTTTTCAATTCAATGCAATTACTTTTTCGACAAATTGAGTGCAATTGTAACACCCTAATATCTCTAACAAGTAGAAATATCAAAATGTATAATTTTTGCATACATCAGAGATAAATTTCCTGCTTAGATATACATCTTTACAAGAATAGCAGAAACGATTACATAACTTAAAACAAATTCAAGTCATAATCGGATACAAAGATAACAAGGGAAAACATAAATAACGAGAGAAGAACTACATCTTCAATTTCCTTCTCGTGCACGACATCTACTCGTGCCAGAAAGCATCTTCTTTTCCTATTTCTATGTAAAACAACAACATATGATAGGGTGAGTTAACTTATCTCAGTGAGTCTTACCATGACCCCTTACCTATCACTCGGTTCAATTATAAAACATTTATCCTTTCGAAAAGATTATTTATGACGCACTCAATCCCTCACCGAATTGGTCAATAGCATTGAGAGTTTCCTCTCAACGTAAGTACGCCCATTTATAAAACCATAATTAGTAATTCAGAAAGAATTACATACAACAATCAATCATAAATAGTAATCCCGCACCGGCAACCTAAGGAAGCTTAAGTGAGGAATTACGGTCTAAATTCACTTTGTAGCACATCACCGACTCCGAAAGCTTTGGGTGAACCTCATCTTGGCTATTAGGAGCACAAATCCTAAGAGAAACATAACATATATGTATCGGGGCCTAGTTCAAGGGCTCATGACTTCCCTCACCTAGCATGCTAACACATAGGGTCGTCACCTCAACTCGATATATTTTATATATATCATACCCGCATTGGGCCGTCTCCTATATTCGATATAATTTATATACCAAATCTAATTCAATCTATGATATGTTATAATACCATAATAGACAAATCAAGAACCTATAACATAGTCCAAGCATCACTTATATTCAAAAGTTTGATTCCCACGCGTATACTAGATTTTACGGTTTTTAAGAAGTTTGTAAATTCAATCAAACAAAACCAAACATCTGAAAACCACATTCAAAAGATATCAATATCAATCCAATATTGTCACAATTGATTGGGAAAGGGATTAAAGGAAGTTTGGAGTCGAAACGGGAATTCGGGCACCGGGGACAGATCTGAGCGCACGGGTCATGCACAGGGGTGCACGGTCTGTGCTTGGTGTGCAAAATTGAACCTGAGATACAGGGGTACATGCACGGGTCGTGCTTGACCTGCAGAATCATAATTTTGCTCGTTTTTGTCCCGTTTCGCTTTCCGTTTGAATCCAATTCATTCCCCAATCTAATTCCAATCACAAAACAGATGATATATTCATGTATTCAGACCCAAACATGCCAACATATAATCAATTAAAATATTGGTTTCGTTATAATTCTCAAAACACGAAATTTTCAAAAAAACTGCATTCGACTCAAAAATTTACGAAACGCGAAATTTCGAAAAACTTTTCAAACCAATCACACAAAGCAAAATTCAAAAGCCCTAAACGTGAGTAAAACTCACCTAACGTGATGAAATTCACGTAATCAACCGAGTCTTAGCAAAGTCCAATCGTTTCGTAACACTACGAACTCGAACCGAACTCGTTCCAACTCTTCCAAACAACCCCCAAACCGAAACACAACAGCTCAAGCACTCTCCCTTTACTGTCCTACGAACCAAACAGCCAATGTAGGTTAACCAAAGCTTCCATCTCAGCCTTTGAACTTGCAAGAAACCTTAAACTAACTCCAAGTGAGTCAAAACTCCATTTTTGGTCACCATGAGCTTTGAGCTCCAACAATGGTAGAAAAGGAATGGAGATGAATGAGTTTCTGAAAGTGATATCATTGGAATGAGGATTGAAAATAGAATAGAATGGTGTAAAAATCTTGCACATGCATTAGGATTTGGTTGAGTTCCTTGCTCTCCTTCTTCCTCACGATCTCTCTCTCTCTCTCACCCCTCACTTTCGCTTTTCTTTCAATTTAAAATAAGAGTTTGTTAAAAGAAAGGTGGAATGTTGGTGTTTTATTGAATGGGCTGAAGTCACTTGTGTATGGGTAAAGACCAAAGTGCCCTTGGTTCCATCTACTCACTTAAAACCCCACTTTTAACTCAAAAACCCTTCTCATTTAAACTCCCACTTAACCCAATTTTTATCCTAACAATCACACACAATTCAAACAAGAGTGTTAATAACACATATAATCTTGAAATTAAACGTTGCTTTTGCGACAAACTCCTATCCGAGATTTGACTTATTATTTACTCAAATAATAAATCACTCGTTAATTTCTTAATTCGAAATTAACGAAATTTGGGATGTTACAACAATGCTCTTGTCTTCTTTTATCTCTTTTTAATCTCTGCACTCGAGGAACTCATGGTGTTCTGTCCCTTCTTGGATTGATTTCCGTAGGTTCTCTGAGTTTGTCTTTTATTTTTACTTTGCTTTATTTCCCAAAAACGCTCGGTACGGATTGATTGAGAGACTGGTGACGTTCTCCCCCCCCCCCCTCTGGGTGTGTTTTCGTGTTTTTATTCAATCGTTTTGTGCCTCGAATTCGACCGGATGATCCCCTACAATCTCTAATTCGTTAGGTTGTGCATTTGAATTCACCTACTTCGCCATTATCCGTCTCCAAAAGAGCACGCAGATTGGGGATTGCCGCATCTAAATTCGAGTCTTTTTATCTCATACTTCTCGAATTTATTTGTTTGACAGAGTCCTAAACAAAAATACTCGAAAACACCATGTTAAATTGAATCAAACAAGTCCATTACCTCCTATTGCTCACTCCAGCGAACATTCTATATCAGACGAGGCTAGAACATGGATAACTCCATATTTTAGACGTCTCCAACTATGAACAGCTTTAGCTCCAATTCCCAATGCACACACTAGTCCCATTGATTTAATAGACTTAGAATCCAAAGACTTAGATGCCGATTGATGTAATTATTAAACGTTGTTTTTTCGTAGTTTTATAATATAATATATTTTTTAATTAAAAATTTTCCTTTAATATTTTAAAATTGACCTCTAGAACTAGGTAATAAACGTAACCGAACACACAAATTCATCAAGGTATCCCCCACGACGACTGTGGAGACTTACCCTTTGAGGTATCCAGATATATTTAAGGGGTTGGCGTCTCCCAACAGATGTTTTTCCATACGCACTGGCCATGGTGTGAACCCAAGATCAAATGGTTAAGAGACTCAAGTATCTACCACTTGTGTCACATCATGTTGGTAATACTATTATTATTTACTACTCAATCTTCAGCAATTTTTCCTTGTTATATACAAAATAAGGTATTTTTAATTTGTGTTACCTAAGTACTAAAATACTCTCTTTGTAGTTGTCTTGGAATAATTGAAATCCAAATAAAAGAAATCGGGACAATTAATCCATACTCTGGAACTCTAAAACACTCAATAAATATAAAAGGTATAATTGGAAAAATTAGTGAATTATCCATTGGGTTCTTAAAATTATCATTGTTTTGGAACAAAAATAAAAGACTAAAAGTACCAAAGATAAGGAACGGAGGGAAAACTAGTTAGAAAGTGTGAAATGTGAATATGAACGGTTTAATATAAAAATTCTCGCAGATTACAAATTATTTTTTCGTACTGCAAACGCTACCATCATCTCCACAGCGTTGCTCTGTGCTTCTCTGCTCCTAATCTAAGCCACTGAAGAAACTAAATCGAGAGAAATATTAGGGAGAGCCAAAATAATCAAATAATATATAAAAAATATTATATTTACAAACAAAATTAAAAAATTTAAAAAATATTTTGATTTAATAAGAAAGACTCTATTTTTTTGACAAAATATAGAAATGAGTTAAGAAATTAAAATCTCGTGATTTTTAAAAGATAATTTTGATTTTTGTCTAGATATACATGTACGCTTTTTTCTAGATAAGTTGAGTTCTTTACTAACAAGTAAAACTTAAGTGAAGTTAAAAACTCAAACTAACTTTTACTTGTTTTGAGAGAAACAAAAAAAAAAGTTAAAAACTCAAACTAGTGTAGAAAATGAAAAGTTTTTTAAAGGAAAAAAAACAAAACAGTGGCGATGTAAATGGTTTGGGAGTTCAGATTAATGGCAATTAACGTTGAAGAAAATGAGGAACAAAGTAAAGGCAATTAGTCAAATTAGGGTTTTTTAATCTTACTTTATGGATTTCTTTGAATAAAATGAAGAACCGCAATTATTTTTGTTTTTAATAATAATAATAATAATTAAATAATAATGACATGGATTATGATTTTAAACAGTCATGTAGCTAGATAAGTAGACATAACAAACACATAAACACTTTTTAACAGAATTGGATGGAAAGTGTAAAAAGAGGTTAACTTTGCTAACATTTTGAAAGATAAAGGACTAATTCAGGGAAAAAAAGATAAAAACACCAAATCGTTACCTGAAATTAAGTTAAGGGATCTCAGAAGCAATTTAGCCTTAAACTTTACTAATCGTATTTAGGTAAATTCATAAAATCTGAAATTTTATTAATGAGTGTTATTAATTCAAAGTCAAATTCTATTAACCTTTTTGGATAGCTTATTTTGAGCTTATGGAAAACAACTTATGCAAATAAATAAACTTTTATGTATTCATAAGTTTGTCAATGCAGTTTACGAAAAAACAACTTATGGAGATGTAACTTTTGTTAGTGAATACTTATGAATTAAGATAAAAACATATTTATCTCCGTTAGTTGTTATTTATAAGCTCAAATATAAGCTAATCCAAACAGACCTTATATCTCTTACTAAAAAGGGAAATAATATGCATATAATGATGTTATTTCTATTCATATTATTTTGATTACTACATTAGAAATAGTTGTTTCTCAAATCCAAACAACTTATTCTCACACCGAAACAAATACTTCATGCTTTTTGGGCAGTGAAGGACTGGTTGGAGGGTTTTTCTTAGACCAGCAACATTCTGGGAAAATTAAAATGGGCAGAGTTTTGCGTTACAAAAATCAGTTATATCCTATTGTAAGAACATTTTGACACTTACACAAAACTATGCGGTTAGTTTTATTTGGAGGCAAGCCAACCTTGTTGCTCATACATTTGCTAGAGCATCAAGGAATTTCGCTAGCTCCGATACCTTTGATTGTAGTCCGAATTGTATTACCTCTTTGATTTTGAATGAAATAATATGAGTTTTCCATTGTAAAAAAAAAATAAGGATATGCATATTCAAGCGCACTACTAATTCCTCGAGTGCCGTACACATTTCCCAATAGGATAGACGTAATAGCAAAAAACAAAACCATCATCTTCAGTACCATTTTCAATATATTTTCCATTATAACTCTACATAATTTGCAAAGAAAGAAAAGTTACCTACTTATAATGGTTATAATGCAATGTCAAAGCATGTTTACCTATTTATAGAATTGAGTCTTTAGTCTATTAAATGAAAAGTTTATAATAAATAAGTTATAAAGTCAACTATGATATTATATTTATTAATATGTGTAATTCGGATCAAGATCCTTTCCATTTCTTAAAAGAAATGGAAGGCTCCATTTGGAGAGAAATAGACACAATTTATGGTGGATCATAACATTAATTATCACGATACGTTTACTTCTATCACCCACCATGATTTTTGTGTCTATCTCTCTCCAAATAAAACCCTCCATTTCTTTAGAGAGAGGGAGAGGATTGTAATTCTTATCTTGTTTTTATTACCGCATTTGAATTCATTTAATTATAATAAATAAGTTATAAAGTCAACAAATTTTGTTTTTAGTCCTTATAAATTTTTTTGGACACTTTTAGTCCCTACATTATTTTCCGTTTGTATTTTTAGTCCTACAGTTAGTTTTCACTAACGGCACTGACGTGACATAGATTATGTGGCAATTTTGTATGTGCTGGCATGTTATGTTGGATTCCACCTCATTTACTGCCTGCCCCTTAATGGTACACGCTGGAAATAATTTTAATGTACAATCCCAAATATTGCGCAATATCCAGATATGCAAAAAAATAAAATTTTGCGCAATACCCATTTCCCATGCGCTTCCCTTAAATCATTTTAATGTACAATCCCAAATATTGTAACTTTGTTAACACAATTCTATCATTATTTACTTAGGTTCTGCAAATATTAGAATTAGCTTGACTTCACAGGAAACCCCTTTTAATGTTCCCCATTGTATTGCTCGCCATACCAACCAAGTTCCTAAGAGAAATGTTAAAGATCAGGTTTTTGGAATAGCTCGTTTTGTTAATTTTGTTTCAGACTCCAATTTATTCTGTTTTTTATGTATGTTTTGATCTGGATCTGGTTTTTGATGTTTTGATGGAAGAAGAGGGCGAAGAGGAAGAAGAAGATTCATCTGGGTTTTGATTTTTTTTAATTCTAGTTTTTAGGTTTTATTTATTTATTTTCCAGTGTGTACTATTAGGTGGCAGCCAACAAATGAGGTGGAATCCAACATAGTATGCCAGCACATAAAAAATTGCCACATAACTTTTGCCACGTCAGCACCGTTAGTGAAAATTAACGGTAGGGACTAAAAGTGCAAACGGAAAATAATGTTAGGGACCAAAATTACCCAAAAAGTTTTATAGGGACTAAAAACAAAATTCACTATATTTATAGGGACCAAAAACATATTTAACCCTATTATATATTAATACGTGTAATTCTTATCTTGTTCTTATCTTGTTTAATATGTGTAGTTCTTATCTTGTCGATGTGAGCCTGTATTCTAGCTCCCTAAATACAGTCATTAACTTGCAGATTAGTAAAAAGAGCACTATAATACAAAAGTATTATGTCACACGGGCTTTAAAAAGAGAGAATTAGGGGATCAAACTTGTAATCTCAGAGTCCAATATTAATGAACTTACCCTTGCACCAGGTAGTTTCTTGGAAACATTTCGCAAAAATTATATATATTTTAGGGTAAAATATGTTTTTGGTCCCTAAATTCCAGATGATTGAAATTGAAATCCCTAAAATCCCTAAATTCACTAGCGAATCAAAATAAGAGCTTGAAAAGAAAATGATGTTGATGAATCAGAACAAGAGATTTAACAGAAGATGATGTTGAACAAGGGAATCCCTAAAAGAAGATGATGTTGCTGAAAAGATGGTGTTGATGAGCGAGAGAGGAGAGAGATGATTTTTTGGGTTTTTTGTTTTGTAATTTTTATTTTAAAAATTAAGTTGTTTAAACTGAAATAAATAAATTAAAAAATATGATTCAACATGCCACGTGGACGCCACGTCAATAAAAATGTCCACGTGGCGTGTCCAGTCATGTTTTCTGTTAGCCCAATCAGCAACAATTAACGGTAGGGACTAATAATGAAAACGCCAAAATAATATAAGGACCAAAACACCTATTTCATTAATGTGGGGACTAAACTTAAAAGAACTCAATTTTGTAAGGACCAAAAACATATTTTACCCCGTATACTTAGATAGCATTTATTAGCAGTATATTAAAAAAATCTATTTTTTTTAGCAGATCTGCCATTGGATACATTATTCTCAATTGGAGGAACCCTAGTTTCTATCGCTGCATGCGATTGTCTGAACTGCTTAACTGTTTCCATTTGATTGTACGACAGGTAAAAGGTAACAATGGCGATGATTCATTTAACTCTCGTTGTCATTTTATTATTATTATTTTAATTAAGTTTATTATTCAACTTCAGAGAGAAAGGAAGGAAGCCTGACGATTTGAGAGATGGAGGGTTTACTACGAGAATTGGTGTTGAAGGTGCTGTTACAGTTGTCGGTGAAGGATTTGATGCGATGCAAGTGTGTTTGCAAATCCTGGTTTGATATCATTACTGATCCTCAATTTATTTCAAATTACTATGTTATCTTCAATAGCCAAGAAGAGAAACACTTGATTCTTCGTACACCCAACTACTTTTTAGGTGTAGAAGAAACTGAGATTTCCGTTGTATCTTGGAATCCTAATGAACCCAAAGGACTTGTTTCCTCTAGGGTTATAAATCATCCCTATCAGGAGGACATTGATAGAACAGTTTCCTCTGATTTCAATATTCCTTTTGGATTCTGGATGGATATAATGGGCCCATGCAATGGTATCTACTTCTTAAGAGGCAACCCAAATGTCATTATGAACCCTTCTTTGAGTCAGTTCAAGGCTTTACCTCAATCCCATTTGACTCATCCCCATGGAACTTGTACCAAAGAGAATCCCTTTACTCAAATTCCTAGGTTTGGCTTTGATCCCAAAACCAATGACTATAAAGTTGTGGTGCTCAAGCGACTTTATCTAGAAGAAACAAATATACCACTAACGCGGGATTGGGCAATTGAGCTATACAGTCTAAATTCCAACTCTTGGAAAAACATTGATGCTCATGTTATCCCATTTCTCTTTGTAGCTTATGACTTAGAGCATATTTTCCCTTATGTCAACAATTGTTGTCATTGGGTTGGTGGTGTTTATAAGTCTTATGAAGATGATAATGAAGATGAGTCTGTTATTCTGTCCTTTGACATGGTTAATGAATTGTTTAGGAAGATAAAAGTTCCCGAAATTATTCCTCCTTTTAAACGCAAGTTTATCAGAAATCTCGTACCCTGCAACGAATCAACTACAATTGGATTCTTAGATTACTACCATGTGGATCAAGGAACAGAGGATTGGTTTTCCTTTGAAGTGTGGATGTTGAAAGATTATTGGGATGAAGGGTCTTGGGTCAAGCGACACAGTGTTGGTCCCATGCCGGTTATTTACAGTAGCCTTGTTGGGTATTATGGGAGCAATCAATCTCTCTGGCAAGACACTAACCAAAAATTGGTGTTGTATGAACTTGACTGTGAAGAACATAAAAAAGATCTTGTGGTTTGTGGAGATCAGGATATGACACGCGCTGTTAAATACATGGAAAGTCTTGTTTCACTTCAAAGGGGAGTGGGGTTTTAAGTTGCAGTCACGACTCTAGTGATGATGATATTTCTACCATGGTCCTAGAGAGATCAAAAACCTTATTGTCCCAATTTCTAATAGTGGAGCTTTTTCTAAAACTCACCCACCACTATTTTGATATTGTTGGTTTTGAATCCTCTACTCATTCTTAGGGAATGATTTTATTTACTTTTTTAGTGTTTTGTGTTATGTAGATCGATGTCTGTTATTTACTTTTCATGCAAGATGATGTTGGTGTTATTGGGATATTATAATCATGATGTTTTGGATAATTGTTAGTTTCCCTCTTGAAAAATAAAATTGTGCTGTTTTCTCCACCAAACTTGGATAATTGGGATATTATAATAATTGTAACTTTTATTTTCAATTATTGTGTTTTGAAGGTTCACCCTTCTAAGTCTTTTAATTTGCATGGATTTTAAAGATACGAGTTTTATTTGTTGTTGCTAAAGATCTTAAGGTATTCCATATCAGACAATTGTATGTCTTTTAATTTTCCTCTTCTCTTATGTTCCCTTGTTAGTAGTAATAAATTTATAATATTTCATCTTTTCACTGAAATATATAATTTCATGATCTGTATTAAGATCATTGGAAGTTAATTAGCTGTTGGGTTGTTAACTTCCTAATTCAGAATCATTTTGTTTTCCTCAAATTCTCATTCTAACTCTGTTTCTTGCAACTCCCTTGGATACTTCATTACTCAATAATGCCACTTTTCATGGTCTTGGCCTAGTTATGTTTTTGCTTCTGTTTGGGTCGCTTGACTTTTACCAAAAGATCTTTATACAATTTTTAACTAGTATCTGTTTTCATCACATACAAAATTATTATATATGTACATATTAATTTTCAATGAAGAAAATTTATAAAAATTTGAATCCAAGATCTTTTCTTTCTACTGTGAGATTTTTTTGGAATCTCATGAGAGAAAAGGGGTTTTAGCATGGAATTTTTCCACTTCTTATATGGAGAGGTTAAGAGAACTTTATTTTTCATAGGTCTCTAGATTGATGTTTTAAGTGACATCAATGATTTTAGAAATTTAATAATTTTGTTGTAAGTAGTTGCCACCAAGGGGTGAAAATTTCCTCAAGAGACTTTCTCTGCAGTTGTACATCTCTTATTTGGTCTACTGAATATAGATGACTATTTTAGTGTCAGACATGTTGGTTGGTACTGATCATTTTCGGGAATATAGTTTGAGCCTTCAGTCCAAAAAATCCCATAGAGTTAATCATCTGATTTGGGTAGAAACAACTTGGGGCATTTGGATTCACAAGAACAGTGTGTTGTTTAGATGGATTGTTTTTGACTCTCAGGGTGTTGTTAATCATGTCAAGTCTTTGTCCTGAGAGTTCATTAGAATCGTGGGTAGTAATTTTGTTTTTTCGATTCTTTGAGTGGTGGGGAAATCTACTAGTTTGTTTGAAATCTTTGTAATCCATTGAGAAGAAGGAGGGTTGTCACTCCAACAAGACAAGTCTCCATATCTGCTGGATAGAACTTTAAGCCTTTCACCCCCCAACTTGACATTTCCATCTCCATTTGCTAAGTAGAGCTATATAAAAAGCCTCCAAGTTTTTCACCCACAATCCTCCCTTGGCTTTCGGCAAGCAAATTACATCCCATTTAATCCACACCATTTTTCTTTGCTCCTCACATCCACCCCATAAGAACTCTCGCTGAATTTTTATGAGCTCATTTATTACCTTTTTTGGGAGCTTTGTAAAAGGAGAAGAAGTACAATGGCATGCTTGACAACACTGAGTTGATTAACGCGATTCTACAACCAACCTAGAGCTATTTTCTTTTCCAAGTTGATAGTCTAAGTTTCATTGCCTTCACAACCGAGTCCCAAGTGTTAAGCGTTCTTGGGTTTGCGCAAATTGTAATACTAAGGAACTTGAAAGGAATTTTTCCAATGCAACAAGATAGAAATACCGAGGTCGCCTCAAGGGTTCTCTCAAAGAATACCCCAATAATATTACTCTTTGCATAGTTTATTTTCAACTCGGATGCAAGCTCAAAGCTCCTAAGAATTGCCTTAAGACAGTTCCTTTCTTCACCATCACACAACAACACCGTATCGTTAGCAAATTGGAGAAGGGAGATGGATAGATTCTCACCGACTAAGAATCCCTTGAATTGATTCCTCTCTTTTCTAACCAAACCAAGCAGCAGCCTCTCACAGTCACAATGAACAAAAAAATGGGTCCTCTTGCTTTACACCCCCGAGAGGTTTGTGAATTCATTTGGCAAACTCCCATTTACTAGTATCGAAATAGAGCTAATCAGATAGTTGTGAATTCTTTTATCATGTTGTATCACCTAAAATATATTAATGTTATATATAAATGAATTTAGACATGTTTATTTGGATATTAAATTTACATAGTTATTGAATTATTAAACTTGGTTAGATAGTCATTGTGGTTAATGGATTTGTTTGAAAAATTAGTTTTTGGGAATTACACTTGTGTTGTAAATTTTTTTAGGGATGGTGTGTAAATTTAGTAAATTAAATTTTACAGTATGAACTTAAAAATCTTGGAAATTTGGGAATTTTTTAATCGAGACTGAGTTAAAGGTCTTGTTGTTCAATTACTGACCCCTCAGTTCGACTCTTGAATCAGTGACCTAATATCTTCATCGAGTTGGTCACTGGTCTAGTTCTTAAAACATTACTTTTCCAACAAAAAGAAGATAAAAAACATGCAAGTAAAATAACATTGAAGTAGAATGAAATAACATTGAAGTGTGAGATAAGGATAGGGGAGAGAAAATAGAAATAACTTAATAAATGTGAAGAATAATATGATGGGAAAAGAAGATAGATAGAAAACAAGAGCTGAAAAAGTGACATGAGAGACGGGAGGTGTAAGTAACAACAGCAAAATCTAAATCCATTAGCTTGTATTCAATAGTCTCAAGCAAGAATTGTTTTTAAATCTTTTCAAACATTGGAGTCACATTCACACCTTAACTCGATGCTTAAATTCTCACATCACATTCACATAATTTAAAGCAAGGGAAGAACCACATACATCATTCTTCCTTTAATTCTTTGTTCTGCTTGGTTTTGTTCAACTCATCCCTACCATGGCGAATCCTGCGCAGAATCACGATAATGCATTCTACCTTAATCCTTTGGATAGTCCCGGTCTTGTGTTGGTATCTCAACATCTCCCTAATGACAAATTCAATCCCTTCTTGCGTGTGTTCAAGAAGTTCATTGAAGTTTCTTCCTCGATCATCCCTCGAGCCAGCTTCATTGGCATCAGGGACTCTCCAATGAGGCTGAATTCTTAGCAATTGTCACTGCCCTTAAACTATCTTTAGAAAAGGAATGGTTAAAATGTCCATGTGTTCGGTACCTAGACCTCGGACTTGGTCCGGATACGAGGTACTTAGTTAAAGTGCTCCAGGAAGGAGAAGTAGAAGTCCTTGAAGAGAAGAGTCAAACCTTGATGGTTGAAGGCGAAGCTCGGTCAATCCGAGGTAGCTTGAATATCCACGTCGGGTGGGGGGTACCTGCAAGACACTCTGACGCTCAAGTTAGTATGAGACCGAGTTAAGGAGCGGGTGGGGGGTACCTGCAAGACACTCTGACGCTCAAGTTAGTATGAGACCGAGTTAAGGAAGAGAGAGAGAGAGTAAGGAGAAGAAATGTCAGAGGCATAGAATGAGAAAAAGTTCAGAATGTAGAGAGTGTTACCGTGGTATGGTTGTACCTCATTTATAGAGGAAAGGAGCGCATCAGAGTGTCGGACACGCGTAAGATCCCGACCCTGGAGGGTGGAGTCCGTTGTGGAGTGCGCGTTGGGCTACGCTCTGAGGCTAGATTGGGCCAGGCCCAATTTCTTAAGGGACTTTTCCCAGGCTGGAACAGTGGCCCCCCAAGTCAAGGATGAACGTTGGGGTCGGCCTTGGCTTGATTCTGTTGCACTAGATGATAGAATCATGATGGCAATGCCACGTATTGGTTTATGAATGAAGCGATAGCGACGTGACGTTTGGGTGTCTCGAGATGACGCTTCGCAGGTTTGAAGCAGTCTTGTCGCGCAGAATTGATGAGGCGTTGATAACTTTATTTTATATAGAGTTATTCATACATTTAAACTTAGATTATTGTTTATTTTCAAGTAAATTAATAAGTAAATATAGCTTATAATTGAAGAAACAACATTTTAAGGATTTAAATGGATTAGGATAATGAATTAGGCAAAATTCATATGTCTTGTTAGGATTTAAATGGAAAAGATGTGAAAGACCAACTTGCTCATAGAGGACCAGAAGATTAACCATGGTTACTGATCTCAGTTACAAATTGGCGCCAAAGGAAACCCTCCAAGGGTGGGGGGTACCTGCAAGACACTCTGACGCTCAAGTTAGTATGAGACCGAGTTAAGGAAGAGAGAGAGAGAGTAAGGAGAAGAAATGTCAGAGGCATAGAATGAGAAAAAGTTCAGAATGTAGAGAGTGTTACCGTGGTAGAAGGGTTGTACCTCTATTTATAGAGGAAAGGAGCGTACCAGGAGTGTCGGATACGGGCAGAAGATCCTGACCGTTGGAGGCGGGAGTCCGTTGTGGAGTGCGCGTTGGGCTACGCTCTGAGGCTAGATTGGGCCAGGCCCAATTTCTTGGCGGACTTTTCCTGTGCCGAACAGTGGCCCCCCAAGTCAAGGATGAACGCTGGGGTCGGCCTTGGCTTGATTCTCGTTGCACTAGATGATAGAATCATGATGGCAATGCCACGTATTGGTTTATGAATGAAGCGATAGCGACGTGACGTTTGGGTGTCTCGAGATGACGCTTCGCAGGTTTGAAGCAGTCTTGTCGCGCAGAATTGATGAGGCGTTGATAACTTTATTTTATATAGAGTTATTCATACATTTAAACTTAGATTATTGTTTATTTTCAAGTAAATTAATAAGTAAATATAGCTTATAATTGAAGAAACAACATTTTAAGGATTTAAATGGATTAGGATAATGAATTAGGCAAAATTCATATGTCTTGTTAGGATTTAAATGGAAAAGATGTGAAAGACCAACTTGCTCATAGAGGACCAGAAGATTAACCATGGTTACTGATCTCAGTTACAAATTGGCGCCAAAGGAAACCCTCCGAGGAGGAAAGCTCACTTGCCTATAACAGAGACCATATCTTCACTTCAAGATCATCGCTCATTCAAGTTCTTATAGGATCACTTATTTTTCTTCATTTGTAATTTAGTTTTTATTTAAGTTTCTGAAGAGAAGGAAGGTAAGGAGGTGCTTGAGAACCACTCCCTTCACTTCTACTTGGAGGAAACTTGTGTAAGGCATCATATTGTACTTCAACTTTGGAAGCTCATGCAAAAGATCTCTCCTTTGTGTAATCTCTATCCTTTTGAGTTCTTTTGTAATATTACTCGTTTGATTATGCTCTTTGCAGATTCTTTCTATTATATAATGAGTAATATGAGCTAAATTCCTTTAGTTGAGATGTTGTAGCATTGTAATGAACTTCTATGTAAGTAAATGTGGTTTATGTAGTTTGTGCATTTTAACTCTTGTGTAATACTTCTTTCAAAATTTATTCTGAATTTGATCACTTTAGAATAGGTAGACTTGTGAGCAACAGATATGAGTTACATTTAAGAAATCAAGAGTTAATAAGAATGAGTGTTTGTAACAACATCCTTGTTAAACTAGCATTAATAAGGAATTGATTGTTAAAACCGTGTTAAGTCCTAGACATAGGATAACATAGTTCTTAAGGTGATACTGTAACACCCCAAAATAGTTCAATTAATTATTTAGTTGAGTTATTTAAGGTTTACAACTTTTAATTAAGCCAAGTATTAATTAGGAGTTTATTTCATTTAGGAGATGCTTAAGTGAATGGAGAAGGTGGGCGCGAGAGGCCCATGAGTCAGTCATTGGAGGCCCATGAGCCATTAGAAGCCCAAGTGTGTGCCTTAAATGAGAGTGTCGAAGGAGAGGGAGCATGTTTCACCAAAAAGGAATCTAAGAAAAGTCAAAGAGAAGTAAGAGAGAGAAGTTGGTAGGTGAGATCATTTTCTAGAGAGAAGGGAGAGCATTTGGCGTGGAAGAAGCTCAAGCTCGGGGAGAAGAGTTCTTTGCGAGTGTTAATCGGAGGATTTCGGTGAAGAGAGAGGTCTTTTGCTCAACTGATCAAGGTTAGGGGGCTCTCTTCTCACGTATAATTTTGTAGTATGATGAGTGTTATGTGTGAGTAGTTTGTAGTTGTGTTTTCCTGAGCTGTGTTGCATGTTTTTGTGTGTTTTTCTCGATGTTGCTTAATGTTCTGTTTTAGCTCGCGTTTGGTGAGTTTGTGTTGAGTTGTTGAGGTGTTGGTCATACGAGAGGCTACTGAGTGAAATGAGAGCTGCGAAAACTCTCAGTCCCAGTGAGCTAAAGTGAGAGACGTGAGAGTGTAAGGTTCTTATGAAGTAAAACGTTGGACTACCGAGGTGTAGATTTGGAGTCGAGTGTTCATAGCAAAGAGAACGTGTCCGGGCTTAGCCGGGGGGTTGACTGGGATTGCCGAGGTGTATCTACCTACCACCAGTGTAACGAAACTTAAGTGATGATCGTAAGTCAAAACGTAATAACGATAACATAAGAATCGAGGTGAGTGATAGAGCACAAGTGACTAAGTGTATGAGTATCTGAGACTAGGTATAAGTATCGGTTTGTACTTGCCGAGGGTGTAGGGTAAGTAGCCGAGATGCTTAGGCCGAGATGTAGAGTATATCATACCCAGTGTACTTGCCGAGGTGAAATGTTGCGTTTAAGCGCGATGTGTTCAAGCGTAGAGTAACTAGGTGGTATTATAGAGGGAGTAAAATACGTTTCGTGTGAAGTGAAGTGACTATAAGTGGAGTAGAGTGTAGGCATGCCGAGGTGCCAAGCGTGCCGAGGTACAGAGTGTGCCGAGGTGCTATAGGTGCCGAGGTGTTGTTTTAACGCTAGTGTAGCGCAGTTGTTCTTTGGCGCAAAGCGTGAGCGTCGTTTTGGAGTGCAAGCACGCGTGAGGGGTTAAATGGTGTAGTTATTTTAGTCCCTAATTGACGTTTTAGTCCTAAGTGACATGGTAGTCCTCGTGGTGACTTTTTGGTCCATTACTTGGTACCGAGGAGTTAGGTGAGCTGAGGGCGACAACCTTGGAGCTGTTGGCCGATGTAGAGACGTCGGCTTTAGCACAGAAAATGATGTATGTGTGTTGTTGGCCTTATGGATATGAGTAGTGGAGTAATAAATGATGAAGTCCCTGATGGGCATTAAAATAAATGAAAATGGTGAATGCAGAGGACTTCGGTTCTAGAGGTGAGCAGAGGACTTAGGTCCTATTTATGAATAAAAGGTTGCGGTCTAATTGGTGAGTTACTGGAATTGTGTTATGATTTAATTGAATAATGTATATGTTGTGTGTTATGCATTGTTCATGGTGTCGCATAAATCATAAGCATAATGGTGAAAGCAGAGGACTTCGGTCCTAAGGTGATAGCAGAAGACTTCGGTCTTAATGGATCCATCATGCATATGCCCTTGGAGTTTTGGGTCTGCATCATACATATAACTCATGCACTAAATAATTGTGTTATTTGTGTGTTGTGCCGAGGTGTTTATATGTGTTGCTTAGCATAATGCTTGTCATAAACCTTATTATATGTGTTTAGAGACTCACCCTACTGCTTTTATGTTGCTCTCATGTTGGCAACTTGCAGGTATTCCCGAGTAGAGGTCCGTCCTCACTCAGTGTCGTTTGGCGTCGTCATTGCTCTGGTAGTGTAACACTGGGGGCCGAGTAGTGTAGTGGTCTGTTATGTAGATTTATTTTGAGTTATAAACCTATGTCCTTTGGAACATGTATTATTTTGACTGTGATGTAACTAATAACCTGTTACTTGTTGAGCTCGGTTCCTCATAGGCCGAGGTGCTGTATGTACATCACACTACACTGTTTAGCTGCGCAATTATTTATATTGTTTTGCTTGGTTGAAATTCATGTAGAAAAATGTAGCACTCCTTGAGTGGTTTTTGGAAACTCTGATTTAATTTGCTAAGTAGTATTAAAGTAAGGGGGTGTTACAATAGTGGTATCAGAGCAATAGTCCGGTCTTGTCCGACCAAGTATTGAGTCTTGAGTTCCCAGAATTTCGAGTTTTATGGCTCGTTATAAGTAGATTTTGTTTATATGTTTAGTGTAATGGTTTGGAAGATTTGGGAGGAATGACGACGCCATACCGCCGCTTTTGGAAGCGATGGCGATCGCGCTATGGGGAATCACCTCAAGACCGTGAGGATCTTTGGAGCGAGGAGGTTGGCTACGTTTCGAGGAGAATCCTCCTACTTTCAAAGGAGGTATGACCTCGATGGAGCTATGGCACAGTTAAAGGAAATAGAAAGGATTTTTCGAGTGATGGAGTGTTCGATCGCAAGCAAAAGGTGAGGTTTGGTACCCACATGCTAGCCGAGGAGGCAGATGATGGTGGCTCGAAAATCTTCAAAGGTTGGGGATTCTTTGAAGAAGAAATCACTGGGATATTTTCAAGAGAGAGTTCACAAGTATTATCCACAAGATGTTAGGGAAAGAAAGAAATGGAATTTTTAGAGTCAAGCGGGGAGTATGTCGGTGGCCGAGCACGCTGCAAAGTTTACCGAGTTGGTGAAGTTCTACCCCATTACACCGAGCTATCTTTGAGTTCTCCAAGTGTATTAAGTTTGAGAATGGTTTAAGGCCCGACATCAAGCGAGGCCATTGGGTATCAACAGATAGTGGTGTTTGCTCGGTGGTGAATAGGCGCAGGATCTTCGAGGAAGACAAGGTGGCGCGACTACCACCTATAAAGGTGGAAAGGAGAAGCGAGAATTCTCAATATCGTGCTAAGCCTTACGAGGGTTCCGTGGAAAGGAAAAGGAAAGTGGAAAAATTTGGTTGGGCAAGGCGCCGAGTGGGAGACGCTCCTCGAGTATAGTGTGTTTCAAATGTGGAAAACCCGGTCACAAAAGTTTTGAGTGCTCGGTCGTTAAGTGTTTTAAGTGTGGCAAGGTGGGCCCAAGGCTCCAAACCGTGAGAAGAAGGATATAGTTTGCTACAACCGTGGGGAGGCGGGGCATTTTAGCTCGAGGTGTACCAAGCCAAGAAGAAGGAAAAGAATGTTGGAAAGGTATTCGCTCTTGTTGGATCCGAGGTGGTGAATGAGATAAAAGGTACGTGTTTTATAAATGGCATTCCTTTGATTGCAATAGTGGATATTGGTGCCACGCATTCCTTCATTTCTGCTTTGTGTGCTAAGAAATTGGATTTAGTCTTGTCTTCTATGATGAGGAGATGGTTATCGATACTCCGGCCGCGGTTCGGTGACTACCTCTGCGGTGTGTGTGCGAAGTGCCTACTCGTCGATCTTTGGCAGAGACTTCATTGTTAATTTGATTTGCCTACCATTAGAGGGGATGGATGTCATCCTCGGTATGGATTGGTTAGTGGATAACCATGTCCATATCAATTGCTTTGAGAGGACTGTGAGTTTCCCTTCTTCCGAGGTGGAAGAATGCATTACGATGTCTGCCGAGCAGCTGTGCAAGGTAATGAAGGAAGGAGCTACGTTGTTTGCTTACCGAGTGTGGCAATCGTCTCGCAGAGAGTCGAGCTAAGATTGGTGAAGTGTCAGTGGTGCGAGAGTTCGCAGAAGTGTTTCCAGACGAGATTCCTGAGGTTCCACCAGAAAGAGAGGTCGAGTTCAGCATTGAGTTAGTGCCAGGAACTAGGCCGGTGTCTATGGCACCTTATAGGATGTCCGCGGTGAGCTAGCCGAGTTGAAGAAGCGATTGGAAGAGTTCTTTGGAGAAGAGGTTCATAAGGCCAAGCGTGTCACCTTGGGGCGCACTTTGTGTTATTGGTGAAAAAGAAGGATGGAGGTATGAGATTTTGCGTGGATTACTGACGGTTGAACAAGGTAACAATTAAGAACAAGTACCCACTCCCAAGAATTGATGATTTGATGGACCAATTGGTGGGTGCACAAGTATTTTTCAAGATTGACACGAGGTCGTGGTACCATCGAGATCAAGGTGAAGGGCGAGGACATTCCTAAGATGCAATTTAGAACTCGGTATGGGCCTTATGAGTATTCGTAATGCCATTTGGTGTGACGAATGCTCCTGAGTGTTCATGGAGTATATGAACCGTATATTTCATGAGTACCTAGACCGTTTTGTTGTTGTATTCATTGATGACATTTTAGTCTACTCCAAGTCGAGGAGGAGCACGCCAAGCATCCGAGATTGGTGTTAGAAGTATTGAGGATAAGAAGATGTACGCCAAGTTGTCCAAGTGTGAATTCGGTTGAGGCGGTGAATTTCCTAGGTCATGTGATCTCCGGTGAAGGTATAGCGATTGATCCTTCCAAAGTCGGTCATTTGTGTTGCAATGGGAAGCACCCAAGTCGCCAATCGAGGTGAGAAGTTTTCGGGTTTAGCCGGGTATTACTGGAAGGTTCATAGAGGGTTTTCCAAGTTGGCGCGCTACTACTAACTCGATTGACTGTAAGGAAGGCATTTGTGTGGGGACTTACAGTGTGAAGAAAGTTTCAAGAATTGAAGAAGAGATTGACAACGTCTCCGTCCCGACGTTGCCTAATCCAAATGAGCCTTTTGTGGTGTCTTGTGATGCGTCTAAGTTGGGTTTGGGCTGCGCAGATCGATGCAAAGAAGGTAAGGTAGTTGCTTACGCTTCAAGGCAATTGAAAATTCATGAGAAGAACTACCTACGCACGATTTGGAGCTTCTTTGTAGTGGTGTTTGCATTGAAGATATGGAGACATTATCTATATGGCTCAAGGTTGAAGTGTTTAGTGACCATAAGAGTTTACTGATTCGTTTGATCGGAAGGAGTGAACATGAGGCGGAGGAGATGGTTGGAGCTCTTTGAAGGACTATGATTTTGGGTTGAACTATCACCCCGGGAAGGCAAATCGTGGTCGATGCGCTAAGTAGGAAATCGTTGCATGCATCAAAGAATGATGGTAAAAGAGAGCTAGAGCTAATTGAGCAATTCGAGAGACCTAAGTTTAGTGTGTGAGCTAACTCCTCAAAGCATTAAGTTGGGAATCTTTGAAAATCACAAATGAATTTCGAGTGACATCAAAGAGGCGCAGGTTCGGACGCCAAGCTTGTAGACGCGTGGCGTTGGGTATTGGCCGAAGTGAGAATGAAGATTTTGAGTTGGATGCGCAAGGATTGCTAAGGTATAGAACTCGGATTTGTGTCACGATGGCGAGAAGATTAAGAGAGCAATCTTGGAAGAGTGTCATAGGAGTAAGTCGAGTATTCACCAGCGCGACCAAGATGTATCAAGACTTGAAGGGGTTGTTTTGGTGGCAAGGTATGAAGAGTGATGTAGCCGGTTTGTGTACGCTGTATGCGGTTTGTCGAAGTCCAAGGTAGAACATCGAAGAAGCAGGTTGTTGCAACCATTGAAGATTCCAGTGGAAGTGGGACAAGATTGCAATGGATTTAGAATCGGCGGTTTGCAGAAATGCAGAAGGAGGTTTGATACCATTTGGGTAGTGGTGGATAGATTGACGAAGTCCGCTTTCATTTCATTCCCATCAACCTCACCTATCCGATGTCAAGGTTGGCGAGAGATATACATCCAAGTGATCGTAAAGCTACACGGGGTTCCTCAAACTATTATTTCAGATAGAGACCCAAGGTTTACTTGCAGTGCGGGAAAGTTTGCAAGATGCGTTGGAGTGAAATTGCGCTGAGCTCGGCATATCACCCACTGCATCGATGGTCAATCCGAGAGGACCATCCGGTCGTTGGAGGACTTCTTTGAGAGCGTGTGTTCTTGAGCAAGGAGGGCGTGGGATTCGTATCTACCACCGATTGAGTTCACGACAACAACTTTTTTCATTCTAGCATAGGGATGGCACCCTTTGAGGCATTGTATGGGAGGAGGTGCAAGACTCCATTGTGTTGGAGTGAGTCAGGGGAAGGTGTGGTACTCGGACCCGAGGTCGTGCGAGAGACCACCGAGAAGGTAAAGCAAATTCAAGAGAAAATGAAGGCTTCGCAGAGTAGCGGTAAGAGTTACCATGACAAGAGGAGGAAGGATTTGGAGTTTCAAGTCGGTGAGCATGTGTTTCGAGAGTCAATCCGGTGGATGGTGTGGGTCGAGCTTTGAAGGCTAAGAAGTTGTCCCCTCGTTTTATTGGTCCATACCAGATCCTAGAGAGAGTTGGGAAGGTGGCTTACCGAGTTGCTTTGCCACCTAACCTATCAAATTTGCATAATGTGTTCCATGTATCTCAAATTGAGGAAATATATTTGAGACCAGGCCCCATGTAATTCGGATGGACGACGTGCAAGTAAGTGGAGAACTTATTTGTGGAGACAAAGTCACGATCGAGATTGAAGGCCGAGAAGTGAAGACTTTAAGAGGAAAAGAGATCAAGCTAGTGAAGGTGGTTTGGTTTGAGTCATTTGGTGAGCATGCTACTTGGGGAGCCGGGAGAGCAAGATGCGGGAAGCCTATCCCGAGTTATTTGCTTCTGTAAGATTTCGAGGACGAAATATTCTAAGTGGGGGAGAGTTGTAACACCCCAAAATAGTTCAATTAATTATTTAGTTGAGTTATTTAAGGTTTACAACTTTTTAATTAAGCCAAGTATTAATTAGGAGTTTATTTCATTTAGGAGATGCTTAAGTGAATGGAGAAGGTGGGCGTAGAGGCCCATGAGTCATTGGAGGCCCATGAGCCATTAGAAGCCCAAGTGTGTGCCTTAAATGAGAGTGTCGAAGGAGAGGGAGCATGTTTCACCAAAAAGGAATCTAAGAAAAGTCAAAGAGAAGTAAGAGAGAGAGAAGTTGGTAGGTGAGATCATTTTCTAGAGAGAAGGGAGAGCATTTGGCGTGGAAGAAGCTCAAGCTCAAGGGAGAAGAGTTGTTGCGAGTGTTAACTGGAGGATTTCGGTGAAGAGAGGGTCTTTTGCTCAACTGATCAAGGTTAGGGGGCTCTCTTCTCACGTATAATTTTGTAGTATGATGAGTGTTATGTGTGAGTAGTTTGTAGTTGTGTTTTCCTGAGCTGTGTTGCATGTTTTTGTGTGTTTTTCTAATGTTGCTTAATGTTCTGTTTTAGCTCGTTTCAGTGAGTTTGTGTTGAGTTGTTGAGGTGTTGTGTCATACGAGAGGCTACTGAGTGAAATGGGAGCTGAGAAAACTCTCAGTCCCAGTGAGCTAAAGTGAGAGACGTAAGAGTGTAAGGTTCTTATGAAGTAAAACGTTGGACTACCGAGGTGTAGATTTGGAGTTGAGTGTTCATAGCAAAGATCGAGAACGTGTGTCTGGGCTTAAGCGAAGGGGTTGACTTGGGATTGCCGAGGTGTATCTACCTACCACCAGTGTAACGAAACTTAAGTGATGATCGTAAGTCAAAACGTAATAACGATAACATAAGAATCGAGGTGAGTGATAGAGCACAAGTGACTAAGTGTATGAGTATCTGAGACTAGGTATAAGTATCGGTTTGTACTTGCCGAGTTGTAGGGTAAGTAGGCCGAGATGCTTAGGCCGAGATGTAGAGTATATCATACCTAGGTGTACTTGCCGAGGTGAAATGTTGCGTTTAAGCGCGGTGTGTTCAAGCGTAGAGTAACTAGGTGGTATTATAGAGGGAGTAAAATACGTTTCGTGTGAAGTGAAGTGACTATGAGTGGAGTAGAGTGTAGGCATGCCGAGGTACAGAGTGTGCCGAGGTGCTATAGGTGCCGAGGTGTTGTTTTAACGCTAGTGTAGCGCAGGTTGTTGCTGGGCGCAACTGTGAGCGTCGTTTTGGAGTGCCAAGTACGTGAGGGGTTAAATGGTGTAGTTATTTTAGTCCCTAATTGACGTTTTAGTCCTAAGTGACATGGTAGTCCTCGTGGTGACTTTTTGGTCCATTACTTGGTACCGAGGAGTTAGGTGAGTGAGGCGACGACCTTGGAGTGTTGGGTCGATGTGTAGACGTCGGCTTTAGCACAGAAAATGATGTATGTGTGTTGTTGGCCTTATGGATATGAGTAGTGGAGTAATAAATGATGAAGTCCCTGATGGGCATTAAAATAAATGAAAATGGTGAATGAAGAGGACTTCGGTTCTAGAGGTGAGCAGAGGACTTAGGTCCTATTTATGAATAAAAGGTTGCGGTCTAATTGGTGAGTTACTGGAATTGTGTTATGATTTAATTGAATAATGTATATGTTGTGTGTTATGCATTGTTCATGGTGTCGCATAAATCATAAGCATAATGGTGAAAGCAGAGGACCTCGGTCCTATGGTGAAAGCAGAGGACTTCGGTCCTAAGGTGATAGCAGAAGACTTCGGTCTTAATGGATCCATCATGCATATGCCCTTGGAGTTTTGGGTCTGCATCATACATATAACTCATGCACTAAATAATTGTGTTATTTGTGTGTTGTGCCGAGGTGTTTATATGTGTTGCTTAGCATAATGCTTGTCATAAACCTTATTATATGTGTTTAGAGACTCACCCTACTGCTTTTATGTTGCTCTCATGTTGGCAACTTGCAGGTATTCCCGAGTAGAGGTTCGTCCTCACTCAGTGTCGTTTGGCGTCGCCATTGCTCTGGTAGTGTAACACTGGGGGCCGAGTAGTGTAGTGGTCTGTTATGTAGATTTATTTTGAGTTATAAACCTATGTCCTTTGGAACATGTATTATTTTGACTGTGATGTAACTAATAACCTGTTACTTGTTGAGCTCGGTTCCTCCTAGGCCGAGGTGCTGTATGTACATCACACTACACTGTTTAGCTGCGCAATTATTTATATTGTTTTGCTTGGTTGAAATTCATGTAGAAAAATGTAGCACTCCTTGAGTGGTTTTTGGAAACTCTGATTTAATTTGCTAAGTAGTATTAAAGTAAGGGGGTGTTACAGATACAATGGATACTTAAGAGACAGGAGTGAACGTATTTAGCATGCCTAGACATAGGAAGCTTGTAATGAAACTCTGAAGAAAATGACTGAAAGGCACATACTGATGCAGCTGCATCCAGTGTACCTACACTGCATACACCACTAAAACTCTTAGAAGTTATTTACTTTGTGAAAACATCTCAACTACTTCATCTCACTGATTCCTTACACACATTTATTGTTTATACTCCAACCAACTCTGAATAGCATAGACACACTAAGTGTACACTCTAAACTCTACAAAGCTTTACATAATCCCTGTGGGTTCGACCTTTTCTTAATATTATATTACTTGTGCGACTATGTATACTTGCATACTATTTTCCACACCAGGCATGTTGAAGGTAGGCGTCGCTTCGCCTTCCTGTCTGCTAGAGGAGTATATAACGCGGAGAGAAAAGCTCATTTGCCACTTTTCCTGAATTTTCTAGAGATCTTGCGCCTAGAGCACTCCCTGAAGAGAAGTTTCTGACCACCGTCTGAGATCAAGTTCGCCGCGTTACTGGCATCACACATGAGGAAAATCCATCTTGTATAAGACAAAATGGTCAATGATGGATTTCATCATACATATGCCAATAACAGTAAACCTTCTATGAGTACTAATTGTCTGGTTGATAGGGTATTCAACCTTAAAAAGATAAGTTTGTCTATACCTCCAATTCAATTCATATGGTTCAGAAATCTGCAATTCGTAGTAAAACATTAGATAATTATTATAGGATAACAAGTTAGTTAGCTAATATGTAAAACATTAGTTAAGGTGATCACCTTTGTATTCATTCTATACTGGAAGTGATCGACTATATCACTATCCATACATATGTTCGAAGCAACATATGCATGACCAACAGCAAAGGATTCAGTGATGGAGGAATTTTTTTTAAACAGAACAGGATGTTTAAAATCACCAGTCCAACGAAATACACAAGGCACTTACGGAAAATAGAGAATAATCATTAGAAATATTTCAAACAACGCATTGAAACAATTTATATGAAAAAGGTGAAAAAAATAACTACATCTTCTTTGGCAACATAAGTCATATGACTCATATGCCTTTTGTAAAAAAGCACAAGCTAAAGCGTTCCAAAGAACGATTTTTGAGAGAGATATAAAAAAGTTTTGTCTCACCAATCAACATAAATTATTTCGGACACGAGCCATAACAATATGATTAGTATCCTGTTGAGACAATTTGAAAAAAAATCAGAAAAATGTAAAGTATATGAGTAAAAAATGACAATAATATTATAAAAAGGAAAAGAGATCAAGAAAAAAATAGAAAAAGCATAGTCGAAATAGAAACAATAATTGAAATAAATATTTTGGCAAAGATTGTAATGTGTGTATGAACAGGTAATGTCAACATAACAATCAACGGCTACAATTGCAGAAAATTGCGGCCAATGAATTTCCCTGTAATAATTCAGCCAATTAAACTCCTTTAATGCATTTAATGCAATTCAGCCAATCATGCATTTTATTTAATTCGGTCAATCATTCATTTTATTTGGCCAATCATGCATTTTATTTAATTTATGCAATATCAGTATTTTAATATTTTAGCTATCAGTCGGATAAATTTTGATCATGGTCTTATTATTTATATTATAGGTTAATGTGTTAATTGCTAACCATTCAAAACTTTTAATTTGAATTAAATTTGGCTCTATCACCCTCTTTGGCTCTAATTTTTAAATTTCAAATTTGAATTTGAATTTTTATTTTCCCACCAATATTTAATATCATTACCACTATATAAGGGTGTTAGAGTGGATGTGTTAAGCATCCGATCATCCTTTTTTTTTGCACAATCATTGTTTTTTGTTTTTTTCCATTTGTTTTTGTGTTATAGTGAGTGATGGAGTTCAGTTCTAAATTGGTTGAGGAATTCCCGTTGGTGAACAACAATTCTAACATTGCTGAACTTAACTGTTCATACACACATGTACAATCTTTGCAAAAATATTTATTTCAATTATTGTTTCTAATTCGACTATGCTTTTTCTATTTTTTCCTTGATCTCTTTTCCTTTTTTTAATCTTATTGTCGTTTGTTACTCATATACTTTACATTTTTCTGTTTTTTTTTCAAATTATCTCATTTGGAGCCGTTGGATCATTTAATTTTATGCAATTGTAGCCGTTGGATCATTTGGATCAAATTGTCTCTTTTTTTAATTTTATGCAATTGTAGCCGTTGGATCATTTGGAGTTGCTGATGTGTTTCCAAGGTGGCCGAAAAATGCTGAGGTGGACTTTTATGAGAGTGATGACGTAATATTTATGAATTATCTACATGGACGCTTAGGTGTAGGATACATTGTTTAGTTTAATAAATATGAAGATTGTTGATGAAAATTTGTTATATAGTTCCTGAAGAACAATAAATCTACTATCCAAACATTCTTGAAGGATTGCACAAATAGCAGTTTCTATGTGTCATTGCTTATGAAGATTTATGATTTAGTTTCTGAAGTACTTAAAAAATTAATTTTCAAGTATCCCTGAAGGATTGCTCAAAGTATGATTTGTTAATCATCCTTGAAGAAATTTTATTATAAGAACTTCAAAATTTAACATCCAAGCATCCCTGAAAGATTTTACATAGTATGACTTATCTTGATCATTGTTGAAGAAGTCTTTTGATATAGTTCCTGAAGAACTAATAATTTGGTAATCCAGTATCCTTTAGTATTGCAAAATTGCATTTTCTTAGGTTACCATTTATGAAGATTTGTGTAATAGTTCTTGAAGAACTATACAACTAAAAAATCATGGAAGTCTATAAGGCCACATTGTAACACCCGATGTAATTTAAATGACTTCAAATAACCGATGCTTGATAAGTAAATTATTTTCAATTTACACATACGTATATGAGCTCTTATGAATGGAAAGATAATTTCATTGGATTATGATTAATTTCTTAAGTTTTAGAGATCATGGATTTGAAATTGTACTAGAGACTAGTGCAATTGTTATGGAATTATGTGATTATTGGCATGTCTTTTTAAATTATATGTTGTTTGTGATTGTTATAAAAATATAATGTTTGTGTGGGATTATATTTTATTTGGGTAGAAGTGAGAAGTAGTATAAGGGATGAGGTTAGAAATAGAATTATCAAAATAGTTTATGAAACACACTCATATAATGTACCCTCACCCCCCCAATCACTATCTTAAGCTATGCTTAACCCCCTTATTTCTCAGCTTAATTCACACACTCACACAACACTTATTAAAAAGAAAACAAGTGAGAGTGAGGGGGAAAAGACAGGGTTTCGTCCTGATAAGGATTCTAGCCACATCTAATGACTTCATTTTCCTTGTATTTTCATCAACACCCAAGAAAGTCCCAAACTTACGAGCCAGTGCCGAGAAAAATTCATTATTCCACCCATGAACGGGTACACCGTGACATCTTACCCACACAACCCTTTCCTTATCAACCTCCAATGGATTCCACCTTCTAATATCTTCGAAGGGTTCATAAATCCAATCATTTGCCTATTCAATCAACCCCGAAATAATGCCCTCTTCCATTTCTTCCAACAGAACCAAATTGGCTCCTGTAGGAGTGACCTTGACAGAGAAGAAGCCTTCCATATTAAACCACTCTTGTACCATGTGAGCACTACCTGCGTTTTTCACTTCAGCCACATACATCCTCTTAAACGTGTTCATTTCTTCCTCCGAAGCATTATACCATACGTCACAAAGGTTTTTCTTGCGATAGTAAACTATTTTTTGTTGAGGATGATGATTCCCCATGTTCCATTTACAACCCCTTCTCATATTGCCATCGGGATAACCTTCTTTCCCTTTCCTTTGATTCGTGATATTGTTTCCAGCAACAGTGTCTACCTTGCCCCTACTTCGGGTTGCTTCATCTTCTACACGACCTTTCAACTTCTGAGCATATGTCTTCCTTTCACCTTCCTTTTCTCTGTTCACCTCTATCCAAACCGTTTTCATGCCCTTTGAAGCTTCTTCCTTTCTTACATCACCGTTGCTTACAACCTTCTTCTCCTTTGCATCGTTCACTTCTCTGTCAAACCTAGGGAGATTTACATGTATCTTACTTTCACCAAAGATAATGTTGTCCAGTTTTACCGCGAAGACCAGAGGTTCCTGGACGTCTACAAACCTTGCAAAGCTGAATCTCTTCCCCCATTTGTTTGTATTTGGTGGAATGACAACCTCAACCACATTCCCATAATGAGCTAATGCCCTCAACATTTCTTTTGTTCCGTGAGTTTCTGGAAAGTCAGAAAAATAGAAGGAAGTTAATCTCTTCGTTATTCCGTTCTTAGACTCCGCTACATCCAATCTCCCGTCCCTTCTCCTAGCCTGATTTCTTCTTCTTTGGACTAGCTGCCATTCCCCATCCTTCCGCTTGCCAGAGCTTACATTCGCTTCGACCCTTTGCATTCTCTCGCTCTCCATATCTTGTATCTCTTCTTTAACTTAAACAACCTCTTAAATTTGCTATTTTTTGCCATATTATTTCTCAGCTTAATTCACACACTCACACACAACACTTTTCAATAAGAAAACAAGTGAGAGTGAGGGGGAAAAGAGAGGGTTTTGAGAGGGAGAGGAAAGAAAGAAAAGAAGAGTCATTCATCTTGCTTCCACCGTCCTATCTCAAATCTTTCTTAAATTTGGTTATGTATTCTTCAAATACTCTTTCCCCATTCTTGAAAAACACATTCCTCTTCTCTCATCATCCTATATATACTTTGAGAATTTTGTAATTGAAGGTATTATTATTATACTATGTAGACCATCTTTTAGATATGGATTAAGATTAGTCTTTCGACTCATGTACATTGAATTCAGTTATTACTGGATAGTTAACCAATGGTATTTATGTCTTTTGGAAGTTTAAAAGGGATGGATTAATTCAGTCTAGTTAAGAAATGTAAAGCCATTAGCCTTCACAACTCTATTTTATTAAAATGGTTAATATTCTAGACTTTATGACGTCCAAAATTTAGGATGTTACATTTTAGTATTAGAGTAGTTCGATCGACCTAGTCGGGCTTAGTGTTTTCAAGGTAAAGAGATTAGATAGATTGAGTCATTAAGGGACTGTGACAAGTAATTGTTAAAACCTTTCAGCATATTGTGTGAAACATTGAGTCTGATCAACTCAATCTTTCATGCAAGTTACTGGGAATGATAACAATTGGTTGCCTTAGCCCCGAAAACTCCTGAAACCCGAACCATAGGATTCCCGACTTCATCCATTTGTCAGAGTGTGTAGAGGAAGCATAGGGCTGCATATGATGTTGTGGGATGAATGATTGTGGGCAGCCGTCTAGTCTTTAGAGCCAATTCGACCACTATGTCACCGCATAATTCGTAGAGGGTCACTTGGAGAATTGTAAGTTGTGGAAAAACCTTCTGTCAGAAAAGTGTCAGTGTCCTAGATTTGTTCGGTCGGGATAGGTGGGAATTTTGAGACCCAGGTTGTTGTTCAAGCACTCCCTCAATTATTGAGGTGATGTCTTGTGAAGGTATTAGTACTCCTTTCTAGTCAACCCTACCATGTGACTCGAAGTTAACCCAAAACATATATTTCAGCATCCGTAAGACTTTTCGGATAGTCGTAGCTATAGGTCATGTTCCTTTTTCTCAGAAATATATTCCCACTACTATGATACCCATCTACTAGAATATATTTATAATTACGAATTTGACAACTAGTATCACCCATTTCCTACTAATTTAGTTACTCTTGTCAAAATTTCTTAGTTAGTTTTCTTGACAAGTAGTATCTCTCTCTTTATCCTCATTTTTGCACCCTCACTCCCTTTCTCTAACTATCTTTCTATTTTTCCGTTTTGAATGATAGAAATGAGAGGGTGATTTGAGTTTTCAGCTTGAATACGAATGTGGAATTGGGCTACAGGACTGGGTTTGAATCATTTAAATAACAACAATTTTAACATTTCCAATCAAACACCAAAATATACAAATTGAGTAAAGGCAACAACAATGTCATATTCAAAGTAATATTTAATTACTTTGGATATTATAGTTTGAATCATTTGTTTCTTCTAAAGATGTTATTAAGTTACAGTTCAACTTGAAAAGATACCCATAAACATATTAGACACACCCAAACAAAATTACATGTACTAATGGATTATTGAGTTATGTAGCTCTTACCTAAATCTAATTAAGTTATATTAAATAGTGATATTCAATGTTATATTCATCGAATATAAAATTGAGTGAAATATTACTTTTGAGAAGAATGTTATTTAGTATAATATGATAAATTATAAAATATTTTATTGCAGTTCATTTGGTGTATTAGTCACTATGTGACGCCCTAAATTTCATAAGACATAACTTCCAAATATTTAACATGACACTTAAGTTTTTTAAAGATTCATACATGTAAAACAAAAATCTAGCTTTACATAACTAGCTTAGCCAACAATAAGATCCCTTGAATATAGTACTCTGATTGTGATCCGGTGATTGACACTCTACATTGGACTACTGACGAGCAAACTTGATATACTCTTAAACTTTCCAATGTTATTTGTTGCCTGGAAACATCACCCCAAACATAGTGAGTTTTACAACTTAGTAACAAAGAATATATGAAGAAAAATATTTACTTGATGTTTCCAGCCATACCCGTGTGCGAGATATGGAAAAATCCTCTCTACAAAAAAATAGAAAGTCTAAATCACATACAAACGTTTTTAATTCAAATACAATTCTCAGATGATAATGAAAGAAGCACAATATAGGACAATAACCACTCTGCATAAAAAGATAACAATAAGATTTCGTGCGCGTATATCACATAGATCATAAACAAGACACTTATTATATTATGTGCAAATAGACCACATTATCTCTTCGTCGTGGCAAACGGTAATCAGAGGCCGTATTATCTCTTCGTCACGGCAAAACGGTAATCACAGGTCGTATTATCTCTTCGTCGCAACAAAACGGCACGGGTCGTATTATCACTTCGTCACGACAAAACGGTAATCACAGGTCGTATTATCTCTTCGTCACGACAAAACAGCACAGGTTGTATTATCTCTTTGTCACGACAAAACGGTAATCACAGGTCGTATTATCTCTTCGTCACGACAAAACGGTAATCACATGCCGTATTATCTCTTCGTCAAGACAAAACGGTAGTCACATGCCGTATTATCTCTTCGTCACGGCAAAACGGAGATCTAAAAGGACTATGAGCATTTCACTCATAGGCTGCATTATCTCTTCGTTGCAGCTAACAGTATTCCACAACAACAACAATGAATCGAATACATGATAATACAAATTCTCACTTCATATATTAGCTACCCACATAGTATAGTATTCTATACCAACAGTAATTCACGTAACAATTATGTTTGATCATACTTTAAAACAAATTGGAACTCATTTTTACACAATTCTAGTGTCATCATACTCATAATCATCTATGCAGAATTTTCAGCAACAATACATCTGCAGAATTTTCAGCAACAATACATCTGCAGAAAACATCAACTTCGGCAATTTTATTAAAATATCAAACAATGTCATATTTGAGCCAATGACGATACGTCGGAAAGCTTAATATGTCTATATTATGACTATGATTTATTTTTTTTCAAGATAACCAACCAACTATTGCAGTTTATTAAAAGAAGATGCATAAGTGCAAAAACAAAACAAAATATATTGCAATTTCTAACATGATTTTTCTCTACCAATTCTTAATGAAATGCAGCAAGATATGTGTCCAACTTGAAGGGAATTCAGTCTAGTTTCTAAATAAAGAAAAATCATTTCGAAATTACTTTTGTAGAAGTCACAACAAGCCAAAAACTAGATATGTGTCTATACGGGTTTAAGGCAGCACCCAACCCGATCCACTTTCGGTTCAACTTCTACAACTTCTACTAAATCACACCATCAATCACCAGCCAAACAGATTATAAGACACTTAGTTCCAAGCAACTAAAAAGGATTCAAGGGTTTCTAAGAGAATCTTAGCAACACAAATTCATTTCCTCAATAACAACATTCATATATCTCAAAATTGACATGTATAACATCTAATTTCATCTTAAACTTAGCTAGCCCCAATTTTAAACATGTAAATATAGTCTTTCTTCTTACTAAAACAGAAAATATTAGAAACATAACCATTATCACAACCACAATCAATTTAATAAAATTTCAAACTACAATTCCCTCAAAATAATTAAATCAAACACCTTACATGCATATTTACCACTCATTTACCCTAAAATCATATAAGAGCTTCTCATTACCCAAACATGTAACACAAAATTAACATCCTTAGCACACACAATGAGAGGTTTTGAGAGGGGGATTCTATGTTACCTTAATTAACACTACGAGTATTACTATTTCTATTTAAACATATAAAATATTTTTTTGTCAAGAATGATAGACAGGCCTGCAATGCTGTTTCTGCCAAAAGGTTTCCAATTAAAAATTGTATCTAGTTCTATAGCCCTGACAAAACAAAAAGTAAGTTTGAATTTAATGGTTTAAATTGGTAAAGTTTAAGTGCGTTTACCAAATGAAATTACTATGTGCATAACTACTAATGAATCAATCGATCTCAAATGTTATGCATCTCCACCAGAAAAAAGAAAATAACATGCACAAAAGAAGGGAATAACGATGTTTCATCTATTCATATATTTTTGATTATTACATAGGAAATTAACAATTCCCAAACCCAAATTTATTCTTAAACTGAAACAAATGCTACATGATTTTAGTGTTGTGCAAGATTGGTAGGAGGGCCATGGAAGCAACAGTCTTTGTAAGTTGGGCACATTGGTTTGATGCAAAATGCATCTTCACGCTCAGTACTAATTCCTCGACTGCCGTATACATTTCCCACTAGTGTAGTCACAATAGCAAGATATAAAGTATAAACCATCATCATCTTCAAAACCATTAATTTCAATGAATTTTCCATTATAACTCGAAACACTTTGCAAAGACAAAGAGAATTTTCTTGGTTATAATAGAATGTGAAAGCACGTTTACTTATTTATAGAATTGAACTATTATTATATTAAAATAAAAGTTTATAAAAGAGTTTATTAAGCATTTATGATATCATATTTATTAATACTTATAATTCTTATCTTTAATACGTGTAATTCTTATCTTGTTTTTATTACACCCTTTTTGTCCATATAATAGGAATATTAATATGAATATTATACATTTATTACTCGACACACTTTGCAAAGAAAGAAAATTTACCTACTTATAGTTCCAAAAAAAAAAATACCTACTTACAATGGAATGTGAAAGCATGTTTACTTATTTATAGAATTTAACCATTAGTATATTAAAATAAAATTATTTTTGACCAATAAAATAAAGTTTATAAAAGAGTTTATTAAAAAATTCTGATATCATATTTATTAATACTTATAATTCTTATCTTTAATACGTGTAATTCTTATCTTGTTTTTATTACACCCTTTTTGTCCATATAATAGAAATATGAATATGAATATCATACATTTATTACTCGACACACTTTGCAAAGCAAGAAAATTTACCTACTTACAGTTCAAAAAAAAAAAACCTACTTACAGTGGAATGTGAAAGCATGTTTACTTATTTATAGAATTTAACCATTAGTATATTAAAATAAAGTTATTTTTGAACAATAAAATAAAGTTTATAAAAGAGTCTATTAAAAAAATTATGATATCATATTTATTAATATTTGTAATTCTTATCTTTAATCTTTAATACATGTAATTCTTATCTTGTTTTTGTTACAACCTTTCCATTCATATATTAGGAATATCAATATGAATATTATACATTTATAGTGGGATATTAGTATTCTAAGTAACTAATAACTATAAAAAAAATATCCAATATAATTCTAAAAATCATTTCCGATGAAGTTTCCATTATTATTCGACACACTTTGCAAAGCAATAAAACTTTCCTACTTATCCGCTATTTTCGAAAAACTATTTAAATTGAAGATACAAGCTCATAACACAATTCTGCAACAAACCCAATTTGCGCAATCTCAGGTAATTCCGATGAAACTCTCTCCACAAACCTTATTTGAAACTTGTTTTTCTTTCTATAGAATGTATTCACAAAATCCTTCAAAACTGACACAAGAAAGAGCTTATTTCATTGAGTATTGAGGGAGAAATTGTACTAACAAGTTATGTTTTTGAACTAGTGGCAGAAGTTACCCAATCACATTGTTTTGGCCATAACTTCCTAAATAGTTGTTGTATCAGTAAGGAACTTGAACCCTCAAAAACTAACAACATTCCTTTTATAATAGGCACTTGGTTTGATGATTTGGGTTCAATTAGGTATACGGTATACCTGTTACAAAACATCCTACTGATACTGTAAAGTAGAATTGGAGAAAAATCTCACCAACCAATATTTTGAATTTTCATGTGAGCAACAGAGTTTCTGTTATAACTTTATGTGATATTTCAAAGTATGGATGTCCATATTTGGCTTTGTAAATCCCAAAGTCTTTATATGCTTAATTATTATGGGAGCTTGTAAACAAGCTAGTGAGTGGGACCTCCTCGCGCGCACAAGCTAAGACCAAAATCATGGTTTAAGTGTAAATCTTCTGATCCCCTCCCCCCAAGCAAGATTAGCTTTGCGTTATACATATATTTTTGGACTTACATATATTCATAATTTAAATAGTTTTGGGTCTAAATTCGCGAGCTTTAGTCCGGTCGAGTCGAGCGGAGCTGAACCAAGATCGACATAGATCGACTCAGTTCCAGCTCTAGGGGTGGTGTGTCATATGGGTAGTTTTAAAACTTTTTTTGCTTTCAGGCATATAGTTTGAGCCTTCAGTCCAAAAAATCCCATAGAAATAATCATATGATTTGGATAGCAACAACTTGGGGCATTTGGATTCACAAGAACATTGTGTTGTTTAGATGGAATTTTTTTGACTCTCAGGCTGTTGTTAATCATGTCAAGTCTTTGTCCCGAGAGTTCATTAGAATCGTGGGTAGTAATTTTGTTTTTTCGATTGCTGAGTGGTGGGGAAATCTACTAGTTTGTTTGAAATCTTTGTAATCGTTTTCTAGCCTCGTTCTTCCTGAGATACTCTTTTTCCTCATTGGGTCTTTTTCTCATGGGTTTTAGCTAATTAAGCCCCTTGTATTTGTATGAATTGGTGTACCTCTTGTACTCCCAATATAATCTTTTGCTTATGAAAAAAACTAAAATTTTGTTACTTCACTTTTGTAAACATAAAATATGGATATATAATAATTTCTTAAACTTTTTTACTAACAATAATTTGTGTTAAACTGAAAACATTAAATGTAAATATTTCAGTATACTTGTTGGGATGAAAGGGGTGCACCAGCCCATTACAGAGGTAACTACAGAACCATGGGGCCTCATTAAAAACTACTGGAGCCAAAATCCAATGGAAAAAAGACCCCAAGAGGAAAAAGAGTACTCCGCCCCTACTATGGAAACAATTCATTGAATGGTGTTGTGCCACACCAACTATCAAACCAGAATTGTATTTTGTTACCGTTACCAAGCTGCAAATATGACGTTCTATTGAACCATTGAGTGTCACCAGTAAAGTCATTCCCTAGGATTAGCAAGTCACGCCACCATAATGAACATTTTCGCATCCATTGAGAAGAAGGAGGGTTGTCACTCCAACAAGACATGTCTCCATATATGCTGGATAGAACTTTAAGCCTTTCACCCCCAACTTGACATTTCCATCTCCATTTGCTAAGTAGAGCTATATAAAAAGCCTCCAAGTTTTTCACCCACAATCCTCCCTTGGCTTTCGGCAAGCAAATTACATCCCATTTAATCCACACCATTTTTCTTTGCCTCACATCCACCCCATTAGAACTCTCGCTGAATTTTTATGAGCTCATTTATTACCTTTTTTGGGAGCTTTGTAAAAGGAGAAGAAGTACAATGGCATGCTTGACAACACTGAGTTGATTAACGCGATTCTACCACCAACCGAGAGCTATTTTCTTTTCCAAGTTGATAGTCTAAGTTTCATTTCCTTCACAACTGAGTCCCAAGTGTTAAGCGTTCTTGGGTTTGCGCCAGCCAGAATACCAAGGAACTTGAAAGGAATTTTTCCAATGCTACAAGATAGAAATACTGAGGCTGTCTCAAGGGTTCTCTCAGCAATATTCACCCCAATAATATTACTCTTTGCATAGTTTATTTTCAACTCAGATGCAAGCTCAAAGCTCCTATGAATTGCCTTAAGACACCACAGGTTCCTTTCTTCACCATCACACAACAACACCGTATCGTTAGCAAATTGGAGAAGGGAGATGGATAGATTCTCACTGACTAAGAATCCCTTGAATTGATTACTCTCCTCTTCTTTTCTAACCAAACGGGCCAGCCCCTCTGCCGTCACAATAACAAAATGGGTCCTCTTGCTTTACACCCCGAGAGGCTGTGAATTCATTTGTCAAACTCCCATTTACTAGAATCGAAATAGAGCTAACTGTATAGCTGTGAATTCTTTTATCATGTTGTATCACCTAAAATATATTAATGTTATATATAAATGAATTTAGACATGTTTATTTGTATATTAAATTTACATAGTTATTGAATTATTAAACTTGGTTAGATAGTCATTGTGGTTAATGGATTTGTTTGAAAAATTAGTTTTTGGGAATTAGTAATTTTTTTTAGGGATGGTGTGTAAATTTAGTAAATTAAATTTTACAGTATGAACTTAAAAATCTTGGAAATTTGAGAATTTTTTAATCGAGACTGAGTTAAAGGTCTTGTTGTTCAATTACTGACCCCTCAGTTCGGCTCTTGAACCAGTGACCTAATATCTTCATCGAGTTGGTCACTAGTCTAGTTCTTAAAACATTACTTTTCCAACAAAAAGAAGATAAAAAACATGCAAGTAAAATAACATTGAAGTAGAATGAAATAACATTGAAATGTGAGATAAGGATAGGGGAGAGAAAATAGAAAGAACATAATAAATGTGAAGAATAATATGATGGGAAAAGAAGATAGATAGAAAACAAGAGCTGAAAAGTGACACGAGAGACTGGAGGTGTAAGTAACAACAGCAAAATCTAAATCCATTAGCTTGTATTCAATAGTCTCAAGCAAGAATTGTTTTTAAATCTTTTCAAATATTGGAGTCACATTCACACCTTAACTCGATGCTTAAATTCTCACATCACATTCACATAATTTAAAGCAAGGGAAGAACCACATACATCATTCTTCCTTTAATTCTTTGTTCTGTTTGGTTGTTGTTCAACTCATCTCTGCCATGGCGAATCCTACGCAGAATCACGATAATGCATTCTACCTCAATCCTTTGGATAGTTCCGGTCTTGTGTTGGTATCTCAACCCTAATGACAAATTCAATCCCTTCTTGCGTGTGTTCAAGAAGTTCATTGAAGTTTCTTCCTCGATCATCCCTCGAGCCAGCTTCATCATCTATGTTGTGTTTTTGTCTCTTGTTTCTTCCTTGTCCAACTATGTGGCTATGGAAGAACAAATAAAATCAACAAAAGCATATTTTTCTAAATTCAAGACTGGATAGACATTTCGTCTTGGGGTTTATGACTTGAAATGTAGTTTCGTGCAAGTACTCAGCTACCGTCAACATAGTAGCACTGATGTTTTGGCTTTATAAAATGAGAACTCGTTTTCCTAAGTTTCCCGACGTGTCTATGATGGTTTGTGTATTTGGGTTTGTGGTTAAGTGAATAGTGCAAGATACATGAAAACTTTGTTTTAGCGTCTCATCTCTAAGTTTGGAGTTCTTGGAATCTCTCTTGCAACTTGAGGAGGAGTATTAGATTTAAATTAAGTTATTAAATTATTCTGTTAGTTAGGCTTGTTACCTATTAGTTAGGTTTGTTAGCTATTAGTTAGGCTTGTCATCAAGCATTATAAATATTCCTTGTACGTACTAGAAAATTGGAAATTTACTTTTCCCCAAATTCACCTTGTTACCTTCTTGATAAGGATTCCATGATCAAGCACCATCAGTTAAGATGGTCTTTTCGGATTCATGTGGGTAAACTCCTAGAAAGAACTTGTGTTTCATAAGTATTTTGCTAATATGGTAGAGTCTCTAATTAGGTTTCTCTTTAATTGTGAAACATTAATTGACGAGTGGCAAATAATTATGGGATTTTTCTAAGTTGCGAAGTGGCTCAATACTTTCAACTATGGAGTGAAGCAAAATGTAAATCCACTTTCCTATGTAATATTGCATAACATATTTAGCTTTTGCACATCTTTGATGTGATTTAGACATTTAGTAGTAGGTTAGTTAGGTTTAGTTATATTGGGCTATAGAGGCTCTTTCTCGATTTTGAATATCGTGACTGGTGGGCGTCAGTGGAGTGTTACGTGACGATAAAGGTCAAGTTCTTGCCAAGTTTGCCTCTTTTATTGGCATCAGGGACTCTCCAATGAGGCTGAATTCTTAGCAATTGTCACTGCCCTTAAACTATCTATCTTTAGAAAAGGAATGGTTGAAGGAGGAGAGGCTTATCGTGGAATCGATTCCAAAGTAGCACTCCCTTGGGTAAAGCCTATGTGTTCATGTGTTCGGTACCTAGACCTCGGACTTGGTCCGGATACGGGGTACTTAGTTAAAGTGCTCCAGGAAGGAGAAGTAGAAGTCCTTGAAGAGAAGAGTCAAACCTTGATGGTTGAAGGCGAAGCTCGGTCGGTCCGAGGTTGTAACATCCCTAATTTCGTTATTTCGAATTAAGAAATTATCGAATGTTTTATTATTCAAGTAAATAATTAGATACATTTTGGATATGAGTGTGTCTCGAAATTAAGGAGTATCGTTAAATCATAGGATTAAATAGCTTTATTGATTAAATGGTGTTAATTGGATGTAAGAGTTTTGGGGTAAAAATAGGATTAGTGAGATTTGTGAGCCAAGGGCATTTAGGTCTTTCCTCCAATTAACCCTTGACCCACCAATTAATTTTGGGTCAAAGAAAAGGAATAAGAGAAAGGAAGTAAATAAAAGTCAAAGAAAGGAAAGAAAGAGAAAGTGAGAACAAAGAAAAAAAATAGAAACAGAGAGAGAAGTGAGAACCGAGAGAGAAGAGAAAGAAGAAAACGAAGGGAGAAGAGAAAGAAGGGAGAAGATCTCTCTCAATTCTTCACTTGGTAAGGGGCTTTTGGTACCATTCTCTTCCATTTTTCCTCCTCTTTCTAATGGTGTAAATTTTATCACCTAATTTCTACTCGTTTTCGTTTTACCATTGTTGAAGCTTGAAGCTCAAATGGAGAAGATGAAGCTTTGAACCTAAGGGAAGCAAGATTAAGGCTTTGGAAGGCTTGGGTTGCGGATTGGGACTGATTTTGAGGAGTTGCAGTTGATGGGTTTCGATTGGAAGGCGGGTGGAGCTAAATTTGTGTTGAGTTCGCGTTTTGGAACGATTGGATTTCGAGAATTTTCGGTATTTCGTGATTTTCATCACGATAGGTGAGTTTTACTCACGTTTAGGGTTTTTGATTAATTTCTTGTGTATATTGTGATTTTGTCACTCGAGCTTCTTTAGGTTGTAGGTGACAAGTCACAAGTAATTGATTATATATTGTAATTCTTTTTGAATTACTAATTATGGTTTTATAAATGGACCGAGTGATAGGTAAGGGGTCACGGTAAGACTCACTGAGACAAGTTGTCTCACCCTACTAATGTTGTTGTTTTTCAGAGAAACAGGGAAAGAAGATCCTTTATGGCACGGGTGGATGGCGTGCTCGAGAAGGATATTGAAGACGTAGTTCTTCTATTATTAGTTATGTTTTTTCCCTTGTATCTTTGTATTCGATTTATAACTTGAACTTGTATTATCTTTGTATTCCCTTATACTCTGATGTATGCCATTAGGTACACTTTAGTATTTCTACTAGATAGAAATATGAGGGTGTTACATTTTGGTATCAGAGCACGTAGCGGAAGCAGATGGCTACAGATGGTGTTCAGAAGCAAGCAATGGGCAGCCAAGTTGGTTCGAGGAAACTATGGGCGATTGTTCATTCAATGAACTCGGTGCAATTGTAGAATTGCAGTGGAAGCTATTGTAGGTTCTACAGGGAACTACATTAAGCAATGCCTTTGGGCAGTAATAAAGCCAGTATCGTAAGATCTGTTAAGATTAATTGAAACCCCAAATCCCACGACCATTGATCGATCGGTCTATCACATCGAAATACGGTTTTACGATAACCTTACCTTATGGTTAAAGTAAACCCCAGCTTATGTCGCAGTTAGAGACATTCTTTCCGATAACTGCAAGTAATGATCAAGTTCTTTTCCTCAAAGCCACATTTCGAAATGCCATGAATCCGATCTAGTAAGCTGTAGTGCAATTTCAGTATTGGCTACAGAACCAAATGTTGATGAAGTCTGTTCCCGATTACGGTTTCTGAACCAAATTCCATTCAAGATGAGATTAGTAGGTTATGGTAACCGAAATAACCTTATTATTACCTTGGGATTATGAGCAAGCCAATCTTGGTCTGTGAGAAATTTTCGTCAGTTCTCCGACTTGTTTTATTTATAACTTTTAATTCGGAACTCCGATTTTTATGTTCCGAGATGCGTTGGAAAGCTAACGAAAATGTCTACACATTTAAGTAGTTTGTGACTCTTGTTTCCAGTTGTATGATGAAATGTACTTCTACCTTACCCTAAGTGGTTGTAGGCCATAACTTCAATTGAGGCCTGGGAAGTGGAAGGAGAACTTCCAGTCGTTAAGATTAGATACCTAAACACCGGTTTATGATGATAATCATTGTAGTTCCAAGAGATTTATTTCTCAGAAATGGTCAGAAATATCTATACCCTCAGCAGTCAGGAGAGTTTTCAAAAGCTAACAACAATGAGGTATTTTACTAGTATACTAGGTATACTACAAGGATGGAACTTTCTATTACTTAAAGTATTGGAAGCGGTGTTGTCCTATAGGAAGACTGAATCAACGAAGTGTTAAACACCTTACTTCTCGATAGATAAGACATGTTCCCTACCGAATGGATATGTTAGGGGTTATGGTTATGTTTGGAGAATTGTGGGACCAAAGGATGAGTAAAATAGTGAGAATTATTCTCGGAATCAACGCTGGAAGCATTATCTTGTGCCTGTTTGATTCCGTGGAAGAATCCTTCTATTTTGATTATTTCTTTGATGTTATAATAATTAGCTCAACTCCGTGATTAATCCAAATATGCACGTTCCGCCTAGAATAGTCAACAATACAACATGATGGAACAAAGTTTAGAATTTTCTAGTAAGTCTTACTTAACTAGGAAAGCTGTTATGTATCAAGCAAGAGATCTTTATTGTTTAGATCTTCTCATACTTAAGTGAATGAATAGTAGACTCAGTTCAAGAGAATAGTCGGTTGACTTATAGGTTCTGAAAAGCCATACATCTGCGTGAGACCATCCGAATTTAGTAATTAAATTCAAAGACTGAGTCGCGAGGTGAAGATACGTCTTATTAGTATTTTGGGATAGCGAAGAAATAAACTCCTATGGGTAAGTATGAAAATTATTTCATATTCAAAGTTTTCAAGAAACTTTTACATAACCTTTACCCACTTGTGAGTCAGTAATGAACACTGTAGTGACAGAGTTTAACCCGAAGTTCTAATAGTACGGTATCCAATAAAACCGAGAGGTAATGTTCCCTAGTTTACTACAAGTTGGGGTGCTCCGGTGTTACTTGTTGAAAAGAAAGACGGGAGCAGGAGGTCGTGTATGGATTACCTCCAGTTGAACAAAGTTACTATTAGGAATAAGTATCCTTGCCAAGAATAAGTGATTTGCTTAATCAGCTCCGAGGTGCAGCAGTGTTTTCAAAGATTGGTCTAAGGTCGGGTTATCTTTAAATTCAAGGTTAGGGCTTTAGTTATTCCGAAGACAGCTTTCCATACTAGATGTGGACATTACAAGCGAGTAGTGATGCCCTTTGGCCTAACTAATGCTCCTACGGTATTCATGGATTACATGAACCGCGTTTTCTACCCGTACTTAGATTAGTTGTTGAAATTTTCACTGATAACATCTTGATGTACATTAAGTCCATTGTGGATCATGATCGGCATCTCCGCATTGTTCGAATGTACACTGAGAGAAGAGGTTGAATGCTAAACCTTTGAATTGTGATTTCTTAGGTGCGTCGAGTGCCTCGTAATATATATAAATCAGCTTGAGTATATTTTCCCTCACATGTGATATTTTATTTTTCCTTACTGCGGTCATTTCTTAGAATCAAATAACGGGTCATGAGTGCCATCCAGTTATCGGCGGCCATGTCCATTACATAGCTTGATGGGAAACGAGTTTTCGGGAATGGAATAAAAAGATGTTAATCAAGTTCCTATAAACTGTATGGGGAAGTGGAAACCGCTGTAGGAAAAGTACAGGAAGGTTAAGGTCAATGCCTTAAATGATGATTCTGAGGACAATGATGATGAGTCTCTGAAGTATATAATATTGATAAGCAGAAACTGTACGAGGTTGTAAATATGGAGGAGAGTACGAGAAATATCTGCGATATTGTAATGAGGCTTTGGCTATATATAATGTAACTGATATCTATGGTATTCAAAAAGGAATCAGTCAAGAAGTGTTGTTTTGCATGGAAGGTAACTGGTTTTCATCGTAGATTCATCTGAGAATTTCATGATTAGTTATTCCACTCCCTCGGTTAACTTGTAAGGGTCAGCCGTGTGAATGAGATTCTGATTGTGGAGAATGTTCTCTAGAGTTGCAAGAGAGGCTAATTTATGTTTCCATCCTAATTCTTCAGGATCCGTCCCCGAGGTTTCAGAGTTACAATGTTTTATTATTCAAGTAAATAATAAGATACATTTTTGGATATGAGTGTGTCTCGAAATTAAGGAGTATCGTTAAATCATAGGATTAAATAGCTTTATTGATTAAATGGTGTTAATTGGATGTAAGAGTTTTGGGGTAAAAATAGGATTAGTGAGATTTGTGAGCCAAGGGCATTTAGGTCTTTCCTCCAATTAACCCTTGACCCACCAATTAATTTTGGGTCAAAGAAAAGGAATAAGAGAAAGGAAGTAAATAAAAGTCAAAGAAACAAAGAAAGGAAAGAAAGAGAAAGTGAGAACAAAGAAAAAAAATAGAAACAGAGAGAGAAGTGAGAACCGAGAGAGAAGAGAAAGAAGAAAACGAAGGGAGAAGAGAAAGAAGGGAGAAGATCTCTCTCAATTCTTCACTTGGTAAGGGGCTTTTGGTACCATTCTCTTCCATTTTTCCTCCTATTTCTAATGGTGTAAATTTTATCACCTAATTTCTACTCGTTTTCGTTTTACCATTGTTGAAGCTTGAAGCTCAAATGGAGAAGATGAAGCTTTGAACCTAAGGGAAGCAAGATTAAGGCTTTGGAAGGCTTGGGTTGCGGATTGGGACTGATTTTGAGGAGTTGCAGTTGATGGGTTTCGATTGGAAGGCAGGTGGAGCTAAATTTGTGTTGAGTTCGCGTTTTGGAACGATTGGATTTCGAGAATTTTCGGTATTTCGTGATTTTCATCACGATAGGTGAGTTTTACTCACGTTTAGGGTTTTTGATTAATTTCTTGTGTATATTGTGATTTTGTCACTCGAGCTTCTTTAGGTTGTAGGTGACAAGTCACAAGTAATTGATTATATATTGTAATTCTTTTTGAATTACTAATTATGGTTTTATAAATGGACCGAGTGATAGGTAAGGGGTCACGGTAAGACTCACTGAGACAAGTTGTCTCACCCTACAAATGTTGTTGTTTTTCAGAGAAACAAGGAAAGAAGATCCTTTATGGCACGGGTGGATGGCGTGCTCGAGAAGGATATTGAAGACGTAGTTCTTCTATTATTAGTTATGTTTTTTCCCTTGTATCTTTGTATTCGATTTATAACTTGAACTTGTATTTGAGTTATGTAATCGTTTCCGCTGTTGTATTGTTTTGGGATATTGAACCTCTGACTATATTATGTTACGACTCTTTGATTTGGATTCGAGAGTTTTTGGTCAAATCAATATCTGAGACAGGAATTTTTATACTCTGATGTATGCCATTAGGTACACTTTAGTATTTCTACTAGATAGAAATATGAGGGTGTTACAGAGGTAGCTTGAATACCCACGTCGGGTGGGGGGTACCAGCAAGAGACTCTGACGCTCAAGTCAGTATGAGACCGAGTTAAGGAAAAGAGAGAGAGAGAGTAAGGAGAAGAAATGTCAGAGGCATAGAATGAGAAAAAGTTCAGAATGTAGAGAGTGTTACCGTGGTAGAAGGGTTTTACCTCTATTTATAGAGGAAAGGAGCGTATCAGGAGTGTCGGATACGGGCAGAAGATTCTGACCGTTGGAGGCGGGAGTCCGTTGCGAATTGCGCGTTGGGCTGCGCTTTGAGGCTGGATTGGGCCAGGCCCAATTTCTTAATGGACTTTTGGCCCAGGCTGGAACAGTGCCCCCAAGTCAAGGATGAACATTGGTGTCGGCCTCGGCTTGATTCTGTTGCACTAGATGAAAGAATCATGATGGCAATGCCACGTATTGGTTTATGAATGAAGCGATAGCGACGTGACGTTTGGGCGTCTCGAGATGACGCTTCGCAGGTTTGGAGCAGTCTTGTCGCGCAGAATTGATGAGGCGTTGATAACTCTATTTTATATAGAGTTATTCATACATTTAAACTTAGATTATTGTTTATTTTCAAGTAAATTAATAAGTAAATATAGCTTATAATTGAAGAAACAACATTTTAAGGATTCAAATGGATTAGGATAATGAATTACGTAAAATGCATATATCTTGTTAGGTTTGATGTTTTGTTCAGTGTAGCTACTTCAGGTGTACCAACACTGCCTGCATCAGGAGTACCTACACCTACTACTGCTACACCAGCACTATGAACCAAAACATCCAAGGACCAATTTGATGCTTCAACACTTGACATGTGACGTCATGCTTAGTCATGGAGAGCAGGTCAACTTGCATATTTCGTCGACTTCAAGTGGAGGATTGCTTTAAGTGAGCCATTCATTTTAGGCCATTTGGCACTTCACCATTGGACCACCCCATGTGATAAGATGTGAAAGACCAACTTGCTCATAGAGGACCAGAAGATTAACCATGGTTACTGATCTTAGTTACAAATTGGCGCCAAAGGAAACCCTCCAAGGGAGGAAAGCTCACTTGCCTATAAATAGAGACCATATCTTCACTTCAAGATCATCCTTCATCCAAGTTCTTATAGGATCACTTATTTTTCTTCATTTGTAATTTAGTTTTAGTTTTTATTTAAGTTTCTGAAGAGAAGGAAGGTAAGGAGGTGCTTGACAACCACTCCCTTCACTTCTACTTGGAGGAAACTTGTGTAAGGCATCATATTGTACGTCAACTTTGGAAGCTAATGCAAAAGATCTCTCCTTTGTGTAATCTCTATCCTTTTGAGTTCTTTTATAATATTACTCATTTGATTATGCTCTTTGCAGATTCTTTCTATTATATAATGAGTAATATGAGCTAAATTCCTTTAGTTGAGATGTTGTAGCCTTGTAATGAACTTCTAAGTAAGTAAATGTGGTTTATGTAGTTTGTGCATTTTAACTCTTGTGTAATACTTCTTTCAAAACTTATTCTGAATTTGATCACTTTAGAATAGGTAGACTTGTAGCAGCAGACATGGGTTACATTTAAGAAATCAAGAGTTAATAAGAATGAGTGTTTGTAACAACATCTTTGTTAAACTAGCTTTAATAAGGAATTGATTGTTAAAACCGTGTTAAGTCCTAGACATAGGATAACATAGTTCTTAGGGTGATACAGTGGATACTTAAGAGACAGGAGTGAACCTATTTAGCATGCCTAGACATAGGAAGCATGTAATGAAACTCTGAAGAAAATGACCGAAAGGCACATACTGATGCAGCTGCATCCAGTGTACCTACACTGCATACACCGCTAAAACTCTTAGAAGTGATTTACTTGGTGAAAACATCTCAACTACTTCATCTCACTGATTCCTTACACACATTTATTGTTTATATTGTTTTTATTCACTTTGTATACTCCAACCAACTGTGAATAGCGTAGACACACTAAGTGTACACTCTAAACTCTACAAAGCTTTACATAATCCCCGTGGGTTCGACCTTTTCTTATCATTATATTACTTGTGTGACTATGTATACTTGCATACTATTTTCCACACCAGGCGTGTTGAAGGTAGGCGTCGCTTCGCCTTCCTGTCTACTAGAGGAGTATATAACGCGGAGAGAAAAGCTCATTTGCCACTTTTCCTGAATTTTCTAGAGATCTTGCGCCTAGAGCACTCCCTGAAGAGAAGTTTCTGACCACCGTCTGAGATCAAGTTCGCCGCGTTACTGGCATCACACATGAGGAAAATCCATCTTGTATAAGACAAAATGGTCAATGATGGATTTCATCATACATATGCCACTAACAGTAAACCTTCTATGAGTACTAATTGTCTGGTTGATAGGGTATTCAACCTTAAAAAGATAAGCTTGTCTATACCTCCAATTCAATTCATATGGTTCAGAAATCTGCAATTCGTAGTAAAACATTAGATAATTATTATAGGATAACAAGTTAGTTAGCTAATATGTAAAACATTAGTTAAGGTGATCACCTTTGTATTCATTCTATACTGGAAGTGATCGACTATATCACTATCCATACATATGTTCGAAGCAACATATGCATGACCAACATCAAAGGATTCAGTGATGGAGGAAAATTTTTTAAACAGAACAAAATGTTTAAAATCACCAGTCCAACGAAATACACAAGGCACTTACGGAAAATAGAGAATAATCATTAGAAATATTTCAAACAACACATTGAAACAATTTATATGAAAAAGGTGAAAAAAATAACTACACCTTCTTTGGCAACATAAGTCATATGACTCATGCTTTTCGTAAAAAAGCAAAAGCAAAAGCGTTCCAAAGAACGATTTTTGAGAGAGATATAAAAAAGTTTTGTCTCACCAATCACCAGAAATTATTTCGGACACGAGCCATAACAATATGATTAGTATCCTGTTGAGACAATTTGAAATAAATATAGTCGATATAGAAACAATAATTGAAATAAATATTTTGGCAGAGATTGTACATGTGTGTATGAACAGGTAATGTCAGCATAACAATCAACGGCTACAATTGCATAAAATTGCGGCCAATGAATTTCCCTGTAATAATTCGGCCAATTAAACTCCTTTAATGCATTTAATGCAATTTAGCCAATCATGCATTTTACTTAATTCGGTCAATCATTCATTTTATTTGGCCAATCATGCATTTTATTTAATTTATGCAATATCAGTATTTTAATATTTTAGCTATCAGTTGGATAAATTTTGATCATGGTCTTATTATTTATATTATATGTTAATGTGTTAATTGCTAACCATTCAAAACTTTTAATTCGAATTAAATTTGGCTCTATCACCCTCTTTGGCTCTAATTTTTAAATTTCAAATTTCAATTTCAATTTTTATTTTCCCACCAATCTTTAATATCATTACCACTATATAAGGGTGTTAGGGTGGATGTGTTAAGCATCCGATCATCCTTTCTTTTTTGCACAATAAATTTTTTTTTGTTTTTTTCCATTTGTTTTTGTGTTATAGTGAGTGATGGAGTTCAGTGCTAAATTGGCTGAGGAATTCCCGTTGGTGAACAACAATTCTAACATTGCTGAACTTAACTGTTCATACACACATGTACAATCTCTGCCAAAATATTTATTTCAATTATTGTTTCTATTTCGACTATGCTTTTTCTATTTTTTCCTTGATCTCTTTTCCTTTTTTTAATCTTATTGTCGTTTGTTACTCATATACTTTACGTTTTTATGATTTTTTTCTTCAAATTGTCTCATTTGGAGCCGTTGGATCATTTAATTTTATGCAATTGTAGTCGTTGGATCATTTGAATCAAATCGTCTCTTTTTTAAATTTTATGCAATTGTAGCCATTGGATCATTGGGAGTTGCTGATGTGTTTCCAAGGTGGCCGAAAAATGCTGAGGTGGACTTTTATGAGAGTGATGACGTAATATTTATGAATTATCTACATGGACGCTTAGGTGTAGGATCCATGGTTTAGTATAATAAAGATAAAGATTGTTGATGAAAATTTGTTATATAGTTCCTGAAGAACAATAAATCTACTATCCAAACATTCTTGAAGGATTGCACAAATAGCAGTTTCTATGTGTCATTGCTTATGAAGATTTATGATTTAGTTCCTGAAGTACTTAATAAATTAATTTTCAAGTATCACTAAAGGATTGCTCAAAGTATGATTTGTTAATCATCCTTGAAGAACTTTTATTATAAGAACTTCAAAATTTAACATCCAAGCATTCCTGAAAGATTGTTCATAGTATGACTTATCTTGATCATTGTTGAAGAAGTCTTTTGATATAGTTCCTGAAGAACTAATAATTTGGTAATCCAGTATCCTTTAGTATTGCAAAATTGCATTTTCTTAGGTTACCATTTATGAAGATTTGTGTAATAGTTCTTGAAGAACTATAAAACTAAAAAATCATGGAAGTCTATAAGGCCACATTGTAACACCCGATGTAATTTAAATTACTTCAAATAACCGATGCTTGATAAGTAAATTATTTTCAATTTACACATACGTATATGAGCTCTTATGAATGGAAAGATAATTTCATTGGATTATGATTAATTTCTTAAGTTTTAGAGATCATGGATTTGAAATTGTACTAGAGACTAGTGCAATTGTTATGGAATTATGTGATTATTGGCATGTCTTTTTGAATTATATGTCGTTTGTGATTGTTATAAAAATATGATGTTTGTGTGGGATTATATTTTATTTGGGTAGAAGTGAGAAGTAGTATAAGGTATTAGGTTAGAAATAGAATTATCAAAATAGTTTATGAAACACACTCATATAATGTACCCTCACCTCACCCAATCACTACCTTAAGCTATGCTTAACCCCCTTATTTCTCAGCTTAATTCACACACTCACACAACACTTATTAAAAAGAAAACAAGTGAGAGTGAGGGGGAAAATACAGGGTTTCGTCCTGATAAGTATTCTGGCCACATCTAATGACTTCATTTTCCTTGTATTTTCATCAACACCCAAGAAAGTCCCAAACTTACTAGCCAGTGCCGAGAAAAATTCATTATTCCACGCATGAACGGGTACACCGTGACATCTTACCCACACAACCCTTTCCTTATCAACCTCCGATGGATTCCACCTTCTAATATCTTCGAAGGGTTCATAAATCCAATCATTTGCCTATTCAATCAACCCCGAAATAATGCCCTCTTCCATTTCTTCCAACAGAACCAAATTGGCTCCCGTAGGAGTGACCTTGACAGAGAAGAAGCCTTCCATATTAAACCACTCTTGTACCATGTGAGCACTACCTGCATTTTTCACTTCAGCCACATACATCCTCTTAAACGAGTTCATTTCTTCCTCCGAAGCATTATACCATACGTCACAAAGGTTTTTCTTGCGATAGTAAACTATTTTTTGTTGAGGATGATGATTCCCCATGTTCCATTTACCACCCCTTCTCATATTGCCATCGGTATAACCTTCCTTCCCTTTCCTTTGATTCGTGATATTGTTTCCAGCAACAGTGTCTACCTTGCCCCTACTTCGGGTTGCTTCATCTTCTACACGACCTTTCAACTTCTGAGCATATGTCTTCCTTTCACCTTCCTTTTCTCTGTTCACCTCTCTCCAAACTGTTTTCATGCCCTTTGAAGCTTCTTCCTTTCCTACATCACCGTTGCTTACAACCTTCTTCTCCTTTTCATCGTTCACCTCAACCACATTCCCATAATGAGCGAATGCCCTCAACATTTCTTTTGCTCCGTGAGTTTCTGGAAAGTCAGAAAAATAGAAGGAAGTTAATCTCTTCACTATTCCGTTCTTAGACCCCGCTACATCCAATCTCCCGTCCCTTCTCCTAGTCTGATTTCTTCTTCTTTGGACTAGCTGCCATTCCCCATCCTTCCCCTTGCCAGAGCTTACATTCGCCTCGACCCTTCGCATTCTCTCGCTCTCCATATCTTGTATCTCTTCTTTAACTTAAACAACCTCTTAAATTTGCTATTTTTTGCCATCTTATTTCTCAGCTTAATTCACACACTCACACACAACACTTATTAAAAAGAAAACAAGTGAGAGTGAGGGGGGAAAAGAGAGGGTTTCGAGAGGGAGAGGAAAGAAAGAAAAGAAGAGTCATTCATCTTGCTTCCACCGTCCTATCTCAAATCTTTCTTAAATTTGGTGATGTATTCTTCAAATACTCTTTCCCCATTCTTGAAAAACACATTCCTCTTCTCTCATCATCCTATATATACTTTGAGAATTTTGTAATTGAAGGTATTATTATTATCCTATGTAGACCGTCTTTTAGATATGGATTAAGATTAGTCTTTCGACTCATGTACATTGAATTCAGTTATTACTGGATAGTTAACCAATGGTATTTATGTCTTTTGGAAGTTTAAAAGGGATGGATTAATTCAGTCTAGTTAAGAAATGTAAAGCCATTAGCCTTCACAACTCTATTTTATTAAAATGGTTAACATTCTAGACTTTATGACGTCCAAAACTTAGGATGTTACATTTTAGTATTAGAGTAGTTCGATCGACCTAGTCGGGCTTAGTGTTTTCAAGGTAAAGAGATTAGATAGATTGAGTCATTAAGGGACTGTGACAAGTAATTGTTAAAACCTATAAGCATATTGTGTTAAACATTGAGCCTGATCAACTCAATCTTTCATGCAAGGTACTGGGAATGATAACAATTGGTTGCCTTAGCCCCGAAAACTCCTGAAAGCCGAACCATAGGATTCCCGACTTCATCCATTTGTCAGAGTGTGTAGAGGAAGCATAGGGCTGCATATGATGTTGTGGGATGAATGATTGTGGGCAGCCGTCTAGTCTTTAGAGCCAATTCGACCACTATGTCACCGCATAACTCGTAGAGGGTCACTTGGAGAGTTGTAAGTTAAATCTTCTGTCAGAAAAGTGTTAGTCTCCTAGATTTGTTCGGTCGGGATAGGGGGGAATTTTGAGACCCAGGTTGTTGTTCAAGCACTCCCTCAATTGTTGAGGTGATGTCTTGTGAAGGTATTAGTATTCCTTTCTAGTCAACCCTACCATGTGACTCGAAGTTAACCCAAAACGTATATTTCAGCATCCGTAAGACTTTTCGGATAGTCGTAGCTATAGGTCATTTTCCTTTTTCTCATAAATATATTCCCACTACTATGATACCCATCTACTAGAATATATTTATACTTACGAATTTGACAACTAGTATCACCCATTTCCTACTAAATTAGTTACCCTTGTCAAAATTACTTAGTTTTCTTGACAAGTAGTATCTCCCTCTTCATCCTCATTTTTGCACCCTCACTCCCTCTCTCTAACTTTCTTTCTATTTTTCCGTTTTGAATGATAGAAATGAGAGGGTGATTTGAGTTTTCAGCTTGAATACGAATGTGGAATTGGGCTATAGGACTGGGTTTGAATCATTTAAATAACAACAATTTTAACATTTCCAATCAAACACCAAAATATACAAATTGAGTAAAGGCAACAACAATGTCATACTCAAAGTAATATTTAATTACTTTGGATATTATAGTTTGAATCATTTGTTTCTTCTAAAAAGATGTTATTAAGTTACAGTTCAACTTGAAAAGATACACATAAACATATTAGGCACACCCAAACAAAAATTACATGTACCAATGGATTATTGAGTTATGTAGCTCTTACCTAAATCTAATTAAGTTATATTAAATAGTGATATTCAATGTTATATTCATCGAATATAAAATTGAGTGAAATATTACTTTTGAGAAGAATGTTATTTAGTATAATATGATAAAATATAAAATATTTTATTGCAGTTCATTTGGTGTATTAGTCACTCATAAGCTGCATTATCTCTTCGTTGCAGCTAACGGTATTACACAACAACAACGAATCGAATACATGATAATAAAAATTCTCACTTCATATATTAGCTACCCACATAGTATAGTATTCTATACCAACAGTAATTCACGTAACAATCATGTTTGATCATACTTTAAAACAAATAGGAACTCATTTTACACAATTCTAGTGTCATCATACTCATAATCATCTATGTAGAATTTTCAGCAACAATACATCTGCAGAATTTTCAGCAACAAAACATCAACTTCGGCAATTTTATTAAAATATCAAACAATGTCATATTTGAGCCAATGACGATACGTTGGAAAGCTTAAGATGTCTATATTATGACTATGATTTATTTTTTTTCAATATAACCATCCAACTATTGCAGTTTATTAAAAGAAGATGCATAAGTGCAAAAACAAAACAAAATATATTGCAACTTCTAACATGATTTTTCTCTACCAATTCTTAATGAAACTCAGTAAGATATGTGTCCAACTTGAAGGGAATTCAGTCTAGTTTCTAAATAAAGAAAAATCATTTCGAAATTACTTTTGTAGAAGTCACAACAAGCCAAAAACTAGATATGTGTCTATACGGGTTTAAGGCAGCACCCAACCCGATCCACTTTCGGTTCAATTTCTACAACTTCTACTAAATCACACCATCAATCACCTGCCAAACAAATTATAAGACACTTAGTTCCAAGCAACTAAAAAGGATTCAAGAGTTTCTAAGAGAATCTTAGCAACACAATTCATTTCCTCAATAACAACATTCATATATCTCAAAATTGACATGTATAACATCTAATTTCATCTTAAACTTAGCTAGCCCCAATTTTAAACATGTAAATATAGTCTTTCTTCTTCCTTCTTCACCTACGGCTCCCCTCAATTTCTTTCTTCCGCTTCTTGTTTTCTTCTCTCTTCTATTTGCGCGCTCTCTCTCTCTCTCCCTCTCCCTCCTATTTTCACTTTTTTTCCTTTTTATTTCCCCCGCTCTCTCTCATCCTCTATCTCTATATATATTTTTCCTATTTATTTTAATTTCCCTTAGTTATTTAGGTGTGCACCCCACTTTTATCGACTACACCCCCTTTCTCAATATGGCCAAATATAGACTACATCTAGTTTTACTTCTTACTTCAACTACCTCAAGTCAAATTTTGAGGATGTTACACACTACGACTATTACTAATTCTATTTAAACATATAAATTATTTTTTTTGTCAAGAATGATAGACAGGCCTGCAATACTGTTTCTGCCAAAAGGTTTCCAATTAAAAATTGTATCTAGTTCTATAGCCCTGACAAAACAAAAAATAACTTTGAATTTAATGGTTTAAATTGGTAAAGTTTAAGTGCGTTTATCAAATGAAATTACTATGTGCACAACTACTAATGAATCAATCGATCTCAAATGTTATGCATCTCCACCAGAAAAAAGAAAATAACATGCACAAAAGAAGAGAATAACGATGTTTCATCTATTTTTATTATTACATAGGAAATGAACATTTCCCAAACCCAAATTTATTCTTAAACTGAAACAAATGCTACATGATTTTAGTGTTGTGCAAGATTGGTAGGAGGGCCATGGAAGCAACAGTCTTTGTAAGTGGGGCACATTGGTTTGATGCAAAATGCATCTTCACACTCAGTACTAATTCCTCGACTGCCGTATACATTTCCCACTAGTGTAGTCACAATTGCAAGATAAAGTATAAACCATCATCATCTTCAAAACCATTAATTTCAATGAATTTTCCATTATAACTCGAAACACTTTGCAAAGACAAAGAGAATTTTCTTGGTTATAATAGAATGTGAAAGCACGTTTACTTATTTATAGAATTGAACTATTATTATATTAAAATAAAAGTTTATAAAAGAGTTTATTAAGCATTTATGATATCATATTTATTAATACTTATAATTCTTATCTTTAATACGTGTAATTCTTATCTTGTTTTTATTACACTCTTTTTGTCCATATAATAGGAATATGAATATGAATATTATAGATTTATTACTCGACACATTTTGCAAAGCAAGAAAATTTACCTACTTACCGTTCCAAAAAAAATAATACCTACTTACAGTGGAATGTGAAAGCATGTTTACTTATTTATAGAATTTATCCATTAGTATATTAAAATAAAGTTATTTTTGACCAATAAAATAAAGTTTATAAAAGAGTTTATTAAAAAAATTATGATATCATATTTATTAATACTTATAATTCTTATCTTTAATATGTGTAATTCTTATCTTGTTTTTTTACACCCTTTTTGTCCATATAATAGGAATATGAATATGAATATTATACATTTATTACTCGACACGCTTTGCAAAGCAAAAAAATTTACCTACTTACAGTTCCAAAAAAAAATACCTACTTACAGTGGAATGTGAAAGCATGTTTACTTATTTATAGAATTTAACCATTAGTATATTAAAATAAAGTTATTTTTGACCAATAAAATAAAGTTTATAAAAGAGTTTATTAAAAAAATTATGATATCATATTTATTAATATTTGTAATTCTTATCTTTAATCTTTAATACATGTAATTATTATCTTGTTTTTGTTACAACCTTTCCATTCATATATTAGGAATATCAATATGAATATTATACATTTATAATGGGATATTAGTATTCTAAGTAACTAATAACTATAAAAAAATATCCAACATAATTCTAAAAATCATTTTCGCTGAAGTTTCCATTATTACTCGACACACTTTGCAAAGCAATAAAACTTTCCTACTTATCCGCTATTTTCGAAAAACTATTTAAATTGAAGATACAAGCTCATAACACAATTCTGCAACAAATGCATTTTGCGCAATCTCAGGTAATTCCGATGAAACTCTCTCCAAAAATCTAGCTTTACATAACTAGCTTATCCAACAATAAGATCCCTTGCATATTATACCCTGATTGTGATCCGGTGACTGACACTCTACATTGAACTATTGACGAGCAAACTTGATATACTCTTCAACTTTCCAATGTTATTTTTTACCTGGAAACATCACCCGAAACATAATGAGTTTTACAACTCAGTAACAAAGAATATATGAAGAAAAATATTTACTTGATGTTTCCGGCCATACCCGTGTGCGAGATATGGAAAAATCCTCTCTACAAAAAAAAAGATAATAATAAAATTTCGTGCGCGTATATCACAGAGATCATAAACAAGACACGTATTATATTATGTGCAAATAGACCACATTATCTCTTCGTCGTGGCAAACGGTAATCAGAGGCCGTATTATCTCTTCGTCACGGCAAAACGGTAATCACAGGTCGTATTATCTCTTCGTCGCAACAAAACGCCACGGGTCGTATTATCACTTCGTCCCGACAAAACGGTAATCACAGTCGTATTATCTCTTCGTCACGACAAAAACAACAAAGTCGTATTATCTATTCCTCACGACAAACGATAATTCACAGGTCGTAATCTCTTCGTCACACGACAAGCGGTAATCACATGCCTTATTATCTCTTCGTCACGACAAAACAGTAGTCACGTGTCGTATTATCTCTTCGTCACGGCAAAACGGAGATCTAAATGGACTATGAGCATTTCACTCATAAGCTGCATTATCTCTTCGTTGCAGCTAACAGTATTAAACAACAACAACGAATCGAATACATGATAATAAAAATTCTCACTTCATATATTAGCTACCCACATAGTATAGTATTCTATACCAACAGTAATTCACGTAACAATCATGTTTGATCATACTTTAAAACAAATAGGAACTCATTTTACACAATTCTAGTGTCATCATACTCATAATCATCTATTCAGAATTTTCAGCAACAATACATCTGCAGAATTTTCAGCAACAAATCATCAACTTCGGCAATTTTATTAAAATATCAAACAATGTCATATTTGAGCCAATGACGATACGTTGGAAAGCTTAAGATGTCTATATTATGACTATGATTTATTTTTTTTGAAGATTTATTTTTTTTCAAGATAACCAACCAACTATTGCAGTTTATTAAAAGAAAATGCATAAGTGCAAAAACAAAACAAAATATATTGCAACTTCTAACATGATTTTTCTCTACCAATTCTTAATGCAATGCAGCAAGATATGTGTCCAACTTGAAGGGAATTCAGTCAAGTTTCTAAATAAAGAAAAATCATTTCGAAATTACTTTTTTAGAAGTCACAATAGCCAAAAACTAGATATGTGTCTATACGGGTTTAAGGCAGCACCCAACCCGGGTCACTTTCGGTTCAATTTCTACAACTTCTACTAAATCACACCATCAATCACCAGCCAAACAAATTATAAGACACTTAGTTCCAAGTAACTAAAAAGGATTCAAGAGTTTCTAAGAGAATCTTAGCAACACAATTCATTTCCTCAATAACAACATTCATATATCTCAAAATTGACATGTATAACATCTAATTTCATCTTAAACTTAACTAGCCCCAATTTTAAACATGTAAAAATAGTCTTTCTTCTTACTAAAACAGAAAATAATAGAAACATAACCATTATCACAACCACAATCAATTTAATAAAAATTTCAAACTACAATTTCCTCACAATAATTAAATCAAACACCTTATATGCATATTTACCATTCATTTACCCTAAAATCATATAGGAGCTTCTCATTACCCAAACATGTAACACAAAATTAACTTCCTTAGCACACACAATGAGAGGTTTTGAGAGGAGGATTCTATGTTACCTTAATTAAGATTTGATGATGATGAAACTCCCAAGTGAGTATTGGCTTTCCGTTCCTTCATGGAACCCTAGCTTTCTTCAAGCTTCTTTCTCTTAGAGACCTCTTCCTCCAATCTTACATTCAATACTCCATCTTCCTTCTTCCTTTGTTCTCTTCTTTTCTTGACTTCTTCTTTCCTCTTCTTCCTTCTTCACCTACGACTTCCCTCAATTTCTTTCTTCCGCTTCTTGTTTTCTTCTCTCTTCTATTTGCACGTTCTCTCTTTCTCTCCCTCTCCCTCCTATTTTCACTTTTTTTCCTTTTTATTTCCCCCGCTCTCTCTCATCCTCTATCTCTATATATTTTTTTCCTATTTATTTTAATTTCCCTTAGTTATTTAGGTGTGCACCCCACTTTTATCGACTACACCCCTTTCTCAATATGGCCAAATATACACTACATCTAGTTTTACTTCTTACTTCAACTACCTCAAGTCAAATTTTGAGGATGTTACACACTACTGAGTATTACAATTTCTATTTAAACATATAAATATATTTTTTTGTCAAGAATGATAGATAGGCTCACACATCTCTTTTTACGCTAAAAGGTTTCCAATTAAAAATTGTATCTAGTTCTATAACCCTGACAAAACAAAAAATAACTTTGAATTTAATGGTTTAAATTGGTAAAGTTTAAGTGCGTTTATCAAATGAAATTACTATGTGCACAACTACTAATGAATCAATCGATCTCAAATATTATGCATCTCCACGAGAAAAAGAAAATAACATGCACAAAAGTAGGGAATAATGATGTTTCATCTATTCATATATTTTTTTTATTACATAGGAAATGAACATTTCCCAAACCCAAATTTATTCTTAAACTGAAACAAACGCTACATGATTTTAGTGTTGTGCAAGATTGGTAGGAGGGCCATGGAAGCAACAGTCTTTGTAAGTGGGGCACATTGGTTTGATGCAAAATGCATCTTCACGCTCAGTACTAATTCCTCGACTGCCGTATACATTTCCCACTAGTGTAGTCACAATTGCAAGATATAAAGTATAAACCATCATCATCTTCAAAACCATTAATTTCAATGAATTTTCCATTATAACTCGAAACACTTTGCAAAGACAAAGAGAATTTTCTTGGTTATAATAGAATGTGAAAGCACGTTTACTTATTTATAGAATTGAACTATTATTATATTAAAATAAAAGTTTATAAAAGAGTTTATTAAGCATTTATGATATCATATTTATTAATACTTATAATTCTTATCTTTAATACGTGTAATTCTTATCTTGTTTTTATTACACTCTTTTTGTCCATATAATAGGAATATGAATATGAATATTATAGATTTATTACTCGACACATTTTGCAAAGCAAGAAAATTTACCTACTTACCGTTCCAAAAAAATAATACCTACTTACAGTGGAATGTGAAAGCATGTTTACTTATTTATAGAATTTATCCATTAGTATATTAAAATAAAGTTATTTTTGACCAATAAAATAAAGTTTATAAAAGAGTTTATTAAGCATTTATGATATCATATTTATTAATACTTATAATTCTTATCTTTAATACGTGTAATTCTTATCTTGTTTTTATTACACCTTTTTGTCCATATATTAGGAATATGAATATGAATATTATACATTTATTACTCGACACGCTTTGCAAAGCAAGAAAATTTACCTACTTACAGTTCCAAAAAAAAAATACCTACTTACAGTGGAATGTGAAAGCATGTTTACTTATTTATAGAATTTAACCATTAGTATATTAAAATAAAGTTATTTTTGACCAATAAAATAAAGTTTATAAAAGAGTTTATTAAAAAAATTATGATATCATATTTATTAATATTTGTAATTCTTATCTCTAATCTTTAATACATGTAATTCTTATCTTGTTTTTGTGACAACCTTTCCATTCATATATTAGGAATATCAATATGAATATTATACATTTATAATGGGATATTAGTATTCTAAGTAACTAATAACTATAAAAAAATATCCAACATAATTCTAAAAATCATTTTCGCTGAAGTTTCCATTATTACTCGACACACTTTGCAAAGCAATAAAACTTTCCTACTTATCCGCTATTTTCAAAATACTATTTAAATTGAAGATACAAGCTCATAACACAATTCCGCAACAAACGCATTTTGCGCAATCTCGTGTAATTCGATGAAACTCTCTCCAAAAATCTAGCTTTACATAACTAGTTTATCCAACAATAAGATCCCTTGCATATTATACCACGATTGTGATCCGGTGGTGACACTCTACATTGAACTATTGACGAGCAAACTTGATATACTCTTCAACTTTCCAATGTTATTTTTTACCTGGAAACATCACCCGAAACATAATGAGTTTTACAACTCAGTAACAAAGAATATATGAAGAAAAATATTTACTTGATGTTTCCGCCATACCAGTGTGTGGGAGATATGGAAAAATCCTCTCTACAAAAAAAAAGATAATAATAAAGTTTTCGTGCGCGTATATCACAGAGATCATAAACAAGACACTTATTATATTATGTGCAAATAGACCACATTATCTCTTCGTCGTGGCAAGCGAGAATCGAGGTCAGATTATCTCTTCGTCACGGCAAAACGGTAATCACAGGTCGTATTATCTCTTCGTCGCAACAAAACGCCACGGGTCGTATTATCACTTCGTCCCGACAAAACGGTAATCACAGGTCGTATTATCTCTTCGTCACGACAAAACGGCACAGGTCGTATTATCTATTCGTCACGACAAACGATAATCACAGGTCGTATTATCTCTTCGTCACGACAAACGGTAATCACATGCCTTATTATCTCTTCGTCACGACAAAACAGTAGTCACGTGTCGTATTATCTCTTCGTCACGGCAAAACGGAGATCTAAATGGACTATGAGCATAGGCTGCATTATCTCTTCGTTGCAGCTAACGGTATTCCACAACAACAACGAATCGAATACATGATAATAAAAATTCTCATTTCATATATTAGATACCCACATAGTATAGTATTCTATACCAACAGTAATTCACGTAACAATCATGTTTGATCATACTTTAAAACAAATAGGAACTCATTTTACACAATTCTAGTGTCATCATACTCATAATCATCTATTCAGAATTTTCAGCAACAATACATCTGCAGAATTTTCAGCAACAAAACATCAACTTCGGCAATTTTATTAAAATATCAAACAATGTCATATTTGAGCCAATGACAATACGTTGGAAAGCTTAAGATGTCTATATTATGACTATGATTTTTTTTTTTCAAGATTAATTTTTTTCAAGATAACCAACCAACTATTGCAGTTTATTAAAAGAAGATGCATAAGTGCAAAAACAAAACAAAATATATTGCAACTTCTAACATGATTTTCTCTACCAATTCTTAATGAAATGCAGCAAGATATGTGTTCAACTTGAAGGGAATTCAGTCTAGTTTCTAAATAAAGAAAAATCATTTCGAAATTACTTTTGTAGAAGTCACAATAGCCAAAAACTAGATATGTGTCTATACGGGTTTAAGGCAGCACCCAACCCGGTCCACTTTCGGTTCAATTTCTTCAACTTCTACTAAATCACACCATCAATCACCAGCCAAACAAATTATAAGACACTTAGTTCCAAGCAACTAAAAAGGATTCAAGAGTTTCTAAGAGAATCTTAGCAACACAATTCATTTCCTCAATAACAACATTCATATATCTCAAAATTGACATGTATAACATCTAATTTCATCTTAAACTTAACTAGCCCCAATTTTAAACATGTAAATATAGTCTTTCTTCTTACTAAAACAGAAAATAATAGAAACATAACCATTATCACAACCACAATCAATTTAATAAAAATTTCAAACTACAATTTCCTCACAATAATTAAATCAAACACCTTATATGCATATTTACCATTCATTTACCCTAAAATCATATAGGAGCTTCTCATTACCCAAACATGTAACACAAAATTAACTTCCTTAGCACACACAATGAGAGGTTTTGAGAGGGGGATTCTATGTTACCTTAATTAAGATTTGATGATGATGAAACTCCCAAGTGAGTATTGGCTTTCCGTTCCTTCATGGAACCCTAGCTTTCTTCAAGCTTCTTTCTCTTAGAGACCTCTTCCTCCAATCTTACATTCAATACTCCATCTTCCTTCTTCCTTTGTTCTCTTCTTTTCTTGACTTCTTCTTTCCTCTTCTTCCTTCTTCACCTACGACTTCCCTCAATTTCTTTCTTCCGCTTCTTGTTTTCTTCTCTCTTCTATTTGCACGTTCTCTCTTTCTCTCCCTCTCCCTCCTATTTTCACTTTTTTTCCTTTTTATTTCCCCCGCTCTCTCTCATCCTCTATCTCTATATATTTTTTTCCTATTTATTTTAATTTCCCTTAGTTATTTAGGTGTGCACCCCACTTTTATCGACTACACCCCCTTTCTCAATATGGCCAAATATACACTACATCTAGTTTTACTTCTTACTTCAACTACCTCAAGTCAAATTTTGAGGATGTTACACACTACGAGTATTACAATTTCTATTTAAACATATAAAATATATTTTTTGTCAAGAATGATAGATAGGCCTGCAATACTGTTTCTGCCAAAAGGTTTCCAATTAAAAATTGTATCTAGTTCTATAACCCTGACAAAACAAAAAATAACTTTGAATTTAATGGTTTAAATTGGTAAAGTTTAAGTGCGTTTATCAAATGAAATTACTATGTGCACAACTACTAATGAATCAATCGATCTCAAATATTATGCATCTCCACCAGAAAAAAGAAAATAACATGCACAAAAGTAGGGAATAATGATGTTTCATCTATTCATATATTTTTTTTTATTACATAGGAAATGAACATTTCCCAAACCCAAATTTATTCTTAAACTGAAACAAACGCTACATGATTTTAGTGTTGTGCAAGATTGGTAGGAGGGCCATGGAAGCAACAGTCTTTGTAAGTGGGGCACATTGGTTTGATGCAAAATGCATCTTCACGCTCGATACTAATTCCTCATTGCCAGTATACATTTCCCACTAGTGTAGTCACAATTGCAAGATATAAAGTATAAACCATCATCATCTTCAAAACCATTAATTTCAATGAATTTTCCATTATAACTCGAAACACTTTGCAAAGACAAAGAGAATTTTCTTGGTTATAATAGAATGTGAAAGCACGTTTACTTATTTATAGAATTGAACTATTATTATATTAAAATAAAAGTTTATAAAAGAGTTTATTAAGCATTTATGATATCATATTTATTAATACTTATAATTCTTATCTTTAATACGTGTAATTCTTATCTTGTTTTTATTACACTCTTTTTGTCCATATAATAGGAATATGAATATGAATATTATAGATTTATTACTCGACACATTTTGCAAAGCAAGAAAATTTACCTACTTACCGTTCCAAAAAAAATAATACCTACTTACAGTGGAATGTGAAAGCATGTTTACTTATTTATAGAATTTATCAATTAGTATATTAAAATAAAGTTATTTTTGACCAATAAAATAAAGTTTATAAAAGAGTTTATTAAAAAAATTATGATATCATATTTATTAATACTTATAATTCTTATCTTTAATACGTGTAATTCTTATCTTGTTTTTATTACACCTTTTTTGTCCATATATTAGGAATATGAATATGAATATTATACATTTATTACTCGACACGCTTTGCAAAGCAAAAAAATTTACCTACTTACAGTTCCAAAAAAAATATACCTACTTACAGTGGAATGTGAAAGCATGTTTACTTATTTATAGAATTTAACCATTAGTATATTAAAATAAAGTTATTTTTGACCAATAAAATAAAGTTTATAAAAGAGTTTATTAAAAAAATTATGATATCATATTTATTAATATTTGTAATTCTTATCTTTAATCTTTAATACATGTAATTCTTATCTTGTTTTTGTTACAACCTTTCCATTCATATATTAGGAATATCAATATGAATATTATACATTTATAATGGGATATTAGTATTCTAAGTAACTAATAACTATAAAAAAATATCCAACATAATTCTAAAAATCATTTTCGCTGAAGTTTCCATTATTACTCGACACACTTTGCAAAGCAATAAAACTTTCCTACTTATCCGCTATTTTCAAAATACTATTTAAATTGAAGATACAAGCTCATAACACAATTCCGCAACAAACGCATTTTTGCGCAATCTCGGAGTAATTCGATGAAACTCTCTCCAAAAATCTAGCTTTACATAACTAGTTTATCCAACAATAAGATCCCTTGCATATTATACCCTGATTGTGATCCGGTGAGTGACACTCTACATTGAACTATTGACGAGCAAACTTGATATACTCTTCAACTTTCCAATGTTATTTTTTACCTGGAAACATCACCCGAAACATAATGAGTTTTACAACTCAGTAACAAAGAATATATGAAGAAAAATATTTACTTGATGTTTCCGGCCATACCCGTGTGGGAGATATGGAAAAATCCTCTCTACAAAAAAAAGATAATAATAAAGTTTTAGTTTATGGCGTATATCACGAGAGATCATAAACAAGACACTTATTATATTATGTGCAAATAGACCACATTATCTCTTCGTCGTGGCAAACGGTAATCAGAGGCCGTATTATCTCTTCGTCACGGCAAAACGGTAATCACAGGTCGTATTATCTCTTCGTTGCAACAAAACGCCACGGGTCGTATTATCACTTCGTCCCGACAAAACGGTAATCACAGGTCGTATTATCTCTTCGTCACGACAAACGATAATCACAGGTCGTATTATCTCTTCGTCACGACAAACGGTAATCACATGCCTTATTATCTATTCGTCACGACAAAACAGTAGTCACGTGTCGTATTATCTCTTCGTCCACGGCAAAACGGAGATCTAAATGGACTATGACTATGAGCATAGGCTGCATTATCTCTTCGTTGCAGCTAACGGTATTCCACAACAACAACGAATCGAATACATGATAATAAAAATTCTCATTTCATATATTAGATACCCACATAGTATAGTATTCTATACCAACAGTAATTCACGTAACAATCATGTTTGATCATACTTTAAAACAAATAGGAACTCATTTTACACAATTCTAGTGTCATCATACTCATAATCATCTATTCAGAATTTTCAGCAACAATACATCTGCAGAATTTTCAGCAACAAAACATCAACTTCGGCAATTTTATTAAAATATCAAACAATGTCATATTTGAGCCAATGACAATACGTTGGAAAGCTTAAGATGTCTATATTATGACTATGATTTATTTTTTTTCAAGATTAATTTTTTTCAAGATAACCAACCAACTATTGCAGTTTATTAAAAGAAGATGCATAAGTGCAAAAACAAAACAAAATATATTGCAACTTCTAACATGATTTTTCTCTACCAATTCTTAATGAAATGCAGCAAGATATGTGTCCAACTTGAAGGGAATTCAGTCTAGTTTCTAAATAAAGAAAAATCATTTCGAAATTACTTTTGTAGAAGTCACAATAGCCAAAAACTAGATATGTGTCTATACGGGTTTAAAGGCAAAGACCCAACCCGGTCCACTTTCTTTGGTTCAATTTCTTCAACTTCTACTAAATCACACCATCAATCACCAGCCAAACAAATTATAAGACACTTAGTTCCAAGCAACTAAAAAGGATTCAAGAGTTTCTAAGAGAATCTTAGCAACACAATTCATTTCCTCAATAACAACATTCATATATCTCAAAATTGACATGTATAACATCTAATTTCATCTTAAACTTAACTAGCCCCAATTTTAAACATGTAAATGTAGTCTTTCTTCTTACTAAAACAGAAAATAATAGAAACATAACCATTATCACAACCACAATCAATTTAATAAAAATTTCAAACTACAATTTCCTCACAATAATTAAATCAAACACCTTATATGCATATTTACCATTCATTTACCCTAAAATCATATAGGAGCTTCTCATTACCCAAACATGTAACACAAAATTAACTTCCTTAGCACACACAATGAGAGGTTTTGAGAGGGGGATTCTATGTTACCTTAATTAAGATTTGATGATGATGAAACTCCCAAGTGAGTATTGGCTTTCCGTTCCTTCATGGAACCCTAGCTTTCTTCAAGCTTCTTTCTCTTAGAGACCTCTTCCTCCAATCTTACATTCAATACTCCATCTTCCTTCTTCCTTTGTTCTCTTCTTTTCTTGACTTCTTCTTTCCTCTTCTTCCTTCTTCACCTACGGCTCCCCTCAATTTCTTTCTTCCGCTTCTTGTTTTCTTCTCTCTTCTATTTGCACGCTCTCTCTCTCTCTCTCCCTCTCCCTCCTATTTTCACTTTTTTTCCTTTTTATTTCCCCCGCTCTCTCTCATCCTCTATCTCTATATATTTTTTTCCTATTTATTTTAATTTCCCTTAGTTATTTAGGTGTGCACCCCACTTTTATCGACTACACCCCCTTTCTCAATATGGCCAAATATACACTACATCTAGTTTTACTTCTTACTTCAACTACCTCAAGTCAAATTTTGAGGATGTTACACACTACGAGTATTACAATTTCTATTTAAACATATAAAATATATTTTTTGTCAAGAATGATAGATAGGCCTGCAATACTGTTTCTGCCAAAAGGTTTCCAATTAAAAATTGTATCTAGTTCTATAACCCTGACAAAACACAAAATAACTTTGAATTTAATGGTTTAAATTGGTAAAGTTTAAGTGCGTTTATCAAATGAAATTACTATGTGCACAACTACTAATGAATCAATCGATCTCAAATATTATGCATCTCCACCGAGAAAAAGAAAATAACATGCACAAAAGTAGGGAATAATGATGTTTCATCTATTCATATATTTTTTTATTACATAGGAAATGAACATTTCCCAAACCCAAATTTATTCTTAAACTGAAACAAATGCTACATGATTTTAGTGTTGTGCAAGATTGGTAGGAGGGCCATGGAAGCAACAGTCTTTGTAAGTGGGGCACATTGGTTTGATGCAAAATGCATCTTCACGCTCAGTACTAATTCCTCGACTGCCGTATACATTTCCCACTAGTGTAGTCACAATTGCAAGATATAAAGTATAAACCATCATCATCTTCAAAACCATTAATTTCAATGAATTTTCCATTATAACTCGAAACACTTTGCAAAGACAAAGAGAATTTTCTTGGTTATAATAGAATGTGAAAGCACGTTTACTTATTTATAGAATTGAACTATTATTATATTAAAATAAAAGTTTATAAAAGAGTTTATTAAGCATTTATGATATCATATTTATTAATACTTATAATTCTTATCTTTAATACGTGTAATTCTTATCTTGTTTTTATTACACTCTTTTTGTCCATATAATAGGAATATGAATATGAATATTATAGATTTATTACTCGACACATTTTGCAAAGCAAGAAAATTTACCTACTTACCGTTCCAAAAAAATAATACCTACTTACAGTGGAATGTGAAAGCATGTTTACTTATTTATAGAATTTATCCATTAGTATATTAAAATAAAGTTATTTTTGACCAATAAAATAAAGTTTATAAAAGAGTTTATTAAGCATTTATGATATCATATTTATTAATACTTATAATTCTTATCTTTAATACGTGTAATTCTTATCTTGTTTTTATTACACCCTTTTTGTCCATATATTAGGAATATGAATATGAATATTATACATTTATTACTCGACACGCTTTGCAAAGCAAGAAAATTTACCTACTTACGGCCCAAAAAAATACCTACTTACAGTGGAATGTGAAAGCATGTTTACTTATTTATAGAATTTAACCATTAGTATATTAAAATAAAGTTATTTTTGACCAATAAAATAAAGTTTATAAAAGAGTTTATTAAAAAAATTATGATATCATATTTATTAATATTTGTAATTCTTATCTCTAATCTTTAATACATGTAATTCTTATCTTGTTTTTGTTACAACCTTTCCATTCATATATTAGGAATATCAATATGAATATTATACATTTATAATGGGATATTAGTATTCTAAGTAACTAATAACTATAAAAAAATATCCAACATAATTCTAAAAATCATTTTCGCTGAAGTTTCCATTATTACTCGACACACTTTGCAAAGCAATAAAACTTTCCTACTTATCCGCTATTTTCAAAATACTATTTAAATTGAAGATACAAGCTCATAACACAATTCCGCAACAAACGCATTTTGCGCAATCTCAGGTAATTCCGATGAAACTCTCTCCAAAAATCTAGCTTTACATAACTAGTTTATCCAACAATAAGATCCCTTGCATATTATACGATTGTGATCCTGTGGTGACACTCTACATTGAACTATTGACGAGCAAACTTGATATACTCTTCAACTTTCCAATGTTATTTTTTACCTGGAAACATCACCCGAAACATAATGAGTTTTACAACTCAGTAACAAAGAATATATGAAGAAAAATATTTACTTGATGTTTCCGGCCATACCCGTGTGGGAGATATGGAAAAATCCTCTCTACAAAAAAAAAAGATAATAATAAAGTTTTCGTGCGCGTATATCACAGAGATCATAAACAAGACACTTATTATATTATGTGCAAATAGACCACATTATCTCTTCGTCGTGGCAAACGGTAATCAGAGGCCGTATTATCTCTTCGTCATGGCAAAACGGTAATCACAGGTCGTATTATCTCTTCGTCGCAACAAAACGCCACGGGTCGTATTATCACTTCGTCCCGACAAAACGGTAATCACAGGTCGTATTATCTCTTCGTCACGACAAAACGGCAGTCGTATTATCTATTCGTCACGACAAACGATAATCACAGGTCGTATTATCTCTTCGTCACGACAAACGGTAATCACATGCCTTATTATCTCTTCGTCACGACAAAACAGTAGTCACGTGTCGTATTATCTCTTCGCGGCAAAACGGAGATCTAAATGGACTATGAGCATAGGCTGCATTATCTCTTCGTTGCAGCTAACGGTATTCCACAACAACAACGAATCGAATACATGATAATAAAAATTCTCATTTCATATATTAGATACCCACATAGTATAGTATTCTATACCAATAGTAATTCACGTAACAATCATGTTTGATCATACTTTAAAACAAATAGGAACTCATTTTACACAATTCTAGTGTCATCATACTCATAATCATCTATTCAGAATTTTCAGCAACAATACATCTGCAGAATTTTCAGCAACAAAACATCAACTTCGGCAATTTTATTAAAATATCAAACAATGTCATATTTGAGCCAATGACAATACGTTGGAAAGCTTAAGATGTCTATATTATGACTATGATTTATTTTTTTTCAAGATTAATTTTTTTCAAGATAACCAACCAACTATTGCAGTTTATTAAAAGAAGATGCATAAGTGCAAAAACAAAACAAAATATATTGCAACTTCTAACATGATTTTTCTCTACCAATTCTTAATGAAATGCAGCAAGATATGTGTCCAACTTGAAGGGAATTCAGTCTAGTTTCTAAATAAAGAAAAATCATTTCGAAATTACTTTTGTAGAAGTCACAATAGCCAAAAACTAGATATGTGTCTATAAGGGTTTAAAGCAGACCCAACCCGGTCCACTTTGGTTCAATTTCTTCAACTTCTACTAAATCACACCATCAATCACCAGCCAAACAAATTATAAGACACTTAGTTCCAAGCAACTAAAAAGGATTCAAGAGTTTCTAAGAGAATCTTAGCAACACAATTCATTTCCTCAATAACAACATTCATATATCTCAAAATTGACATGTATAACATCTAATTTCATCTTAAACTTAACTAGCCCCAATTTTAAACATGTAAATATAGTCTTTCTTCTTACTAAAACAGAAAATAATAGAAACATAACCATTATCACAACCACAATCAATTTAATAAAAATTTCAAACTACAATTTCCTCACAATAATTAAATCAAACACCTTATATGCATATTTACCATTCATTTACCCTAAAATCATATAGGAGCTTCTCATTACCCAAACATGTAACACAAAATTAACTTCCTTAGCACACACAATGAGAGGTTTTGAGAGGGGGATTCTATGTTACCTTAATTAAGATTTGATGATGATGAAACTCCCAAGTGAGTATTGGCTTTCCGTTCCTTCATGGAACCCTAGCTTTCTTCAAGCTTCTTTCTCTTAGAGACCTCTTCCTCCAATCTTACATTCAATACTCCATCTTCCTTCTTCCTTTGTTCTCTTCTTTTCTTGACTTCTTCTTTCCTCTTCTTCCTTCTTCACCTACGACTTCCCTCAATTTCTTTCTTCCGCTTCTTGTTTTCTTCTCTCTTCTATTTGCACGTTCTCTCTTTCTCTCCCTCTCCCTCCTATTTTCACTTTTTTTCCTTTTTATTTCCCCCCCCGCTCTCTCTCATCCTCTATCTCTATATATTTTTTTCCTATTTATTTTAATTTCCCTTAGTTATTTAGGTGTGCACCCCACTTTTATCGACTACACCCCCTTTCTCAATATGGCCAAATATACACTACATCTAGTTTTACTTCTTACTTCAACTACCTCAAGTCAAATTTTGAGGATGTTACACACTACGAGTATTACAATTTCTATTTAAACATATAAAATATATTTTTTGTCAAGAATGATAGATAGGCTCTGCACATCTCTTTTTACGCTAAAAGGTTTCCAATTAAAAATTGTATCTAGTTCTATAACCCTGACAAAACAAAAAATAACTTTGAATTTAATGGTTTAAATTGGTAAAGTTTAAGTGCGTTTATCAAATGAAATTACTATGTGCACAACTACTAATGAATCAATCGATCTCAAATATTATGCATCTCCACCAGAAAAAAGAAAATAACATGCACAAAAGTAGGGAATAATGATGTTTCATCTATTCATATATTTTTTTTTATTACATAGGAAATGAACATTTCCCAAACCCAAATTTATTCTTAAACTGAAACAAACGCTACATGATTTTAGTGTTGTGCAAGATTGGTAGGAGGGCCATGGAAGCAATGAGTCTTTGTAAGTGGGGCACATTGGTTTGATGCAAAATGCATCTTCACGCTCAGTACTAATTCCTCGACTGCCGTATACATTTCCCACTAGTGTAGTCACAATTGCAAGATATAAAGTATAAACCATCATCATCTTCAAAACCATTAATTTCAATGAATTTTCCATTATAACTCGAAACACTTTGCAAAGACAAAGAGAATTTTCTTGGTTATAATAGAATGTGAAAGCACGTTTACTTATTTATAGAATTGAACTATTATTATATTAAAATAAAAGTTTATAAAAGAGTTTATTAAGCATTTATGATATCATATTTATTAATACTTATAATTCTTATCTTTAATACGTGTAATTCTTATCTTGTTTTTATTACACTCTTTTTGTCCATATAATAGGAATATGAATATGAATATTATAGATTTATTACTCGACACATTTTGCAAAGCAAGAAAATTTACCTACTTACCGTTCCAAAAAAAATAATACCTACTTACAGTGGAATGTGAAAGCATGTTTACTTATTTATAGAATTTATCCATTAGTATATTAAAATAAAGTTATTTTTGACCAATAAAATAAAGTTTATAAAAGAGTTTATTAAGCATTTATGATATCATATTTATTAATACTTATAATTCTTATCTTTAATACGTGTAATTCTTATCTTGTTTTTATTACACCTTTTTTGTCCATATATTAGGAATATGAATATGAATATTATACATTTATTACTCGACACGCTTTGCAAAGCAAGAAAATTTACCTACTTACAGTTCCAAAAAAAAAATACCTACTTACAGTGGAATGTGAAAGCATGTTTACTTATTTATAGAATTTAACCATTAGTATATTAAAATAAAGTTATTTTTGACCAATAAAATAAAGTTTATAAAAGAGTTTATTAAAAAAATTATGATATCATATTTATTAATATTTGTAATTCTTATCTCTAATCTTTAATACATGTAATTCTTATCTTGTTTTTGTGACAACCTTTCCATTCATATATTAGGAATATCAATATGAATATTATACATTTATAATGGGATATTAGTATTCTAAGTAACTAATAACTATAAAAAAATATCCAACATAATTCTAAAAATCATTTTTATTTGAAGTTTCCATTATTACTCGACACACTTTGCAAAGCAATAAAACTTTCCTACTTATCCGCTATTTTCAAAATACTATTTAAATTGAAGATACAAGCTCATAACACAATTCCGCAACAAACGCATTTTGCGCAATCTCAGGTAATTCCGATGAAACTCTCTCCAAAAATCTCGCTTTACATAACTAGTTTATCCAACAATAAGATCCCTTGCATATTATACCCTGATTGTGATCCGGTGACTGACACTCTACATTGAACTATTGACGAGCAAACTTGATATACTCTTCAACTTTCCAATGTTATTTTTTACCTGGAAACATCACCCGAAACATAATGAGTTTTACAACTCAGTAACAAAGAATATATGAAGAAAAATATTTACTTGATGTTTCCGGCCATACCCGTGTGGGAGATATGGAAAAATCCTCTCTACAAAAAAAAAGATAATAATAAAGTTTTCGTGCGCGTATATCACAGAGATCATAAACAAGACACTTATTATATTATGTGCAAATAGACCACATTATCTCTTCGTCGTGGCAAACGGTAATCAGAGGCCGTATTATCTCTTCGTCACGGCAAAACGGTAATCACAGGTCGTATTATCTCTTCGTCGCAACAAAACGCCACGGGTCGTATTATCACTTCGTCCCGACAAAACGGTAATCACAGGTCGTATTATCTCTTCGTCACGACAAAACGGCACAGGTCGTATTATCTATTCGTCACGACAAACGATAATCACAGGTCGTATTATCTCTTCGTCACGACAAACGGTAATCACATGCCTTATTATCTCTTCGTCACGACAAAACAGTAGTCACGTGTCGTATTATCTCTTCGTCACGGCAAAACGGAGATCTAAATGGACTATGAGCATAGGCTGCATTATCTCTTCGTTGCAGCTAACGGTATTCCACAACAACAACGAATCGAATACATGATAATAAAAATTCTCATTTCATATATTAGATACCCACATAGTATAGTATTCTATACCAATGATAATTCACGTAACAATCATGTTTGATCATACTTTAAAACAAATAGGAACTCATTTTACACAATTCTAGTGTCATCATACTCATAATCATCTATTCGTAATTTTCAAAGCAACAATACATCTGCAGAATTTTCAGCAACAAAACATCAACTTCGGCAATTTTATTAAAATATCAAACAATGTCATATTTGAGCCAATGACAATACGTTGGAAAGCTTAAGATGTCTATATTATGACTATGATTTTTTTTTTTCAAGATTAATTTTTTTCAAGATAACCAACCAACTATTGCAGTTTATTAAAAGAAGATGCATAAGTGCAAAAACAAAACAAAATATATTGCAACTTCTAACATGATTTTTCTCTACCAATTCTTAATGAAATGCAGCAAGATATGTGTTCAACTTGAAGGGAATTCAGTCTAGTTTCTAAATAAAGAAAAATCATTTCGAAATTACTTTTGTAGAAGTCACAATAGCCAAAAACTAGATATGTGTCTATACGGGTTTAAGGCAGCACCCAACCCGGTCCACTTTCGGTTCAATTTCTTCAACTTCTACTAAATCACACCATCAATCACCAGCCAAACAAATTATAAGACACTTAGTTCCAAGCAACTAAAAAGGATTCAAGAGTTTCTAAGAGAATCTTAGCAACACAATTCATTTCCTCAATAACAACATTCATATATCTCAAAATTGACATGTATAACATCTAATTTCATCTTAAACTTAACTAGCCCCAATTTTAAACATGTAAATATAGTCTTTCTTCTTACTAAAACAGAAAATAATAGAAACATAACCATTATCACAACCACAATCAATTTAATAAAAATTTCAAACTACAATTTCCTCACAATAATTAAATCAAACACCTTATATGCATATTTACCATTCATTTACCTAAAATCATATAGGAGCTTCTCATTACCCAAACATGTAACACAAAATTAACTTCCTTAGCACACACAATGAGAGGTTTTGAGAGGGGGATTCTATGTTACCTTAATTAAGATTTGATGATGATGAAACTCCCAAGTGAGTATTGGCTTTCCGTTCCTTCATGGAACCCTAGCTTTCTTCAAGCTTCTTTCTCTTAGAGACCTCTTCCTCCAATCTTACATTCAATACTCCATCTTCCTTCTTCCTTTGTTCTCTTCTTTTCTTGACTTCTTCTTTCCTCTTCTTCCTTCTTCACCTACGACTTCCCTCAATTTCTTTCTTCCGCTTCTTGTTTTCTTCTCTCTTCTATTTGCACGTTCTCTCTTTTCTCTCCTCTCCCTCCTATTTTCACTTTTTTCCTTTTTATTTCCCCGCTCTCTCTCATCCTCTATCTCTATATATTTTTTCCTATTTATTTTAATTTCCCTTAGTTATTTAGGTGTGCACCCCACTTTTATCGACTACACCCCCTTTCTCAATATGGCCAAATATACACTACATCTAGTTTTACTTCTTACTTCAACTACCTCAAGTCAAATTTTGAGGATGTTACACACTACGAGTATTACAATTTCTATTTAAACATATAAAATATATTTTTGTCAAGAATGATAGATAGGCACGCACATCTTTGTTTTTACGCTAAAAGGTTTCCAATTAAAAATTGTATCTAGTTCTATAACCCTGACAAAACAAAAAATAACTTTGAATTTAATGGTTTAAATTGGTAAAGTTTAAGTGCGTTTATCAAATGAAATTACTATGTGCACAACTACTAATGAATCAATCGATCTCAAATATTATGCATCTCCACGAAAAAGAAAATAACATGCACAAAAGTAGGGAATAATGATGTTTCATCTATTCATATATTTTTTTATTACATAGGAAATGAACATTTCCCAAACCCAAATTTATTCTTAAACTGAAACAAACGCTACATGATTTTAGTGTTGTGCAAGATTGGTAGGAGGGCCATGGAAGCAATGAGTCTTTGTAAGTGGGGCACATTGGTTTGATGCAAAATGCATCTTCACGCTCGATACTAATTCCTCATTGCAGTATACATTTCCCACTAGTGTAGTCACAATTGCAAGATATAAAGTATAAACCATCATCATCTTCAAAACCATTAATTTCAATGAATTTTCCATTATAACTCAAACACTTTGCAAAGACAAAGAGAATTTTCTTGGTTATAATAGAATGTGAAAAGCACGTTTACTTATTTATAGAATTGAACTATTATTATATTAAAATAAAAGTTTATAAAAGAGTTTATTAAGCATTTATGATATCATATTTATTAATACTTATAATTCTTATCTTTAATACGTGTAATTCTTATCTTGTTTTTATTACACTCTTTTTGTCCATATAATAGGAATATGAATATGAATATTATAGATTTATTACTCGACACATTTTGCAAAGCAAGAAAATTTACCTACTTACCGTTCCAAAAAAATAATACCTACTTACGAAGTGGAATGTGAAAGCATGTTTACTTATTTATAGAATTTATCCATTAGTATATTAAAATAAAGTTATTTTTGACCAATAAAATAAAGTTTATAAAAGAGTTTATTAAGCATTTATGATATCATATTTATTAATACTTATAATTCTTATCTTTAATACGTGTAATTCTTATCTTGTTTTTATTACACCCTTTTTGTCCATATATTAGGAATATGAATATGAATATTATACATTTATTACTCGACACGCTTTGCAAAGCAAGAAAATTTACCTACTTACAGTTCCAAAAAAAAATACCTACTTACAGTGGAATGTGAAAGCATGTTTACTTATTTATAGAATTTAACCATTAGTATATTAAAATAAAGTTATTTTTGACCAATAAAATAAAGTTTATAAAAGAGTTTATTAAAAAAATTATGATATCATATTTATTAATATTTGTAATTCTTATCTCTAATCTTTAATACATGTAATTCTTATCTTGTTTTTGTGACAACCTTTCCATTCATATATTAGGAATATCAATATGAATATTATACATTTATAATGGGATATTAGTATTCTAAGTAACTAATAACTATAAAAAAATATCCAACATAATTCTAAAAATCATTTTCGCTGAAGTTTCCATTATTACTCGACACACTTTGCAAAGCAATAAAACTTTCCTACTTATCCGCTATTTTCAAAATACTATTTAAATTGAAGATACAAGCTCATAACACAATTCCGCAACAAACGCATTTTGCGCAATCTCAGGTAATTCCGATGAAACTCTCTCCAAAAATCTAGCTTTACATAACTAGTTTATCCAACAATAAGATCCCTTGCATATTATACCCTGATTGTGATCCGGTGACTGACACTCTACATTGAACTATTGACGAGCAAACTTGATATACTCTTCAACTTTCCAATGTTATTTTTTACCTGGAAACATCACCCGAAACATAATGAGTTTTACAACTCAGTAACAAAGAATATATGAAGAAAAATATTTACTTGATGTTTCCGGCCATACCCGTGTGGGAGATATGGAAAAATCCTCTCTACAAAAAAAAAGATAATAATAAAGTTTTCGTGCGCGTATATCACAGAGATCATAAACAAGACACTTATTATATTATGTGCAAATAGACCACATTATCTCTTCGTCGTGGCAAACGGTAATCAGAGGCCGTATTATCTCTTCGTCACGGCAAAACGGTAATCACAGGTCGTATTATCTCTTCGTCGCAACAAAACGCCACGGGTCGTATTATCACTTCGTCCCGACAAAACGGTAATCACAGGTCGTATTATCTCTTCGTCACGACAAAACGGCACAGGTCGTATTATCTATTCGTCACGACAAACGATAATCACAGGTCGTATTATCTCTTCGTCACGACAAACGGTAATCACATGCCTTATTATCTCTTCGTCCACGACAAAAAAAAGTAGTCACGTGTCGTATTATCTCTTAAATCCACGGCAAAGCGGAGATCTAAATGGACTATGAGCATATTTGCATTATCTCTTCGTTGCGACTAACGGTATTCCACAACAACAACGAATCGAATACATGATAATAAAAATTCTCATTTCATATATTAGATACCCACATAGTATAGTATTCTATACCAACAAAGTAATTCACGTAACAATCATGTTTGATCATACTTTAAAACAAATAGGAACTCATTTTACACAATTCTAGTGTCATCATACTCATAATCATCTATTCGAATTTTCAAAGCAACAATACATCTGCAGAATTTTCAGCAACAAAACATCAACCGGCAATTTTATTAAAATATCAAACAATGTCATATTTGAGCCAATGACAATACGTTGGAAAGCTTAAGATGTCTATATTATGACTATGATTTATTTTTTTTCAAGATTAATTTTTTTCAAGATAACCAACCAACTATTGCAGTTTATTAAAAGAAGATGCATAAGTGCAAAAACAAAACAAAATATATTGCAACTTCTAACATGATTTTTCTCTACCAATTCTTAATGAAATGCAGCAAGATATGTGTCCAACTTGAAGGGAATTCAGTCTAGTTTCTAAATAAAGAAAAATCATTTCGAAATTACTTTTGTAGAAGTCACAATAGCCAAAAACTAGATATGTGTCTATACGGGTTTAAGCAAAGACCCAACCGGTCCACTTTCGGTTCAATTTCTTCAACTTCTACTAAATCACACCATCAATCACCAGCCAAACAAATTATAAGACACTTAGTTCCAAGCAACTAAAAAGGATTCAAGAGAGTTCTAAGAGAATCTTAGCAACACAATTCATTTCCTCAATAACAACATTCATATATCTCAAAATTGACATGTATAACATCTAATTTCATCTTAAACTTAACTAGCCCCAATTTTAAACATGTAAATATAGTCTTTCTTCTTACTAAAACAGAAAATAATAGAAACATAACCATTATCACAACCACAATCAATTTAATAAAAATTTCAAACTACAATTTCCTCACAATAATTAAATCAAACACCTTATATGCATATTTACCATTCATTTACCCTAAAATCATATAGGAGCTTCTCATTACCCAAACATGTAACACAAAATTAACTTCCTTAGCACACACAATGAGAGGTTTTGAGAGGGGGATTCTATGTTACCTTAATTAAGATTTGATGATGATGAAACTCCCAAGTGAGTATTGGCTTTCCGTTCCTTCATGGAACCCTAGCTTTCTTCAAGCTTCTTTCTCTTAGAGACCTCTTCCTCCAATCTTACATTCAATACTCCATCTTCCTTCTTCCTTTGTTCTCTTCTTTTCTTGACTTCTTCTTTCCTCTTCTTCCTTCTTCACCTACGACTTCCCTCAATTTCTTTCTTCCGCTTCTTGTTTTCTTCTCTCTTCTATTTGCACGTTCTCTCTTTCTCTCCCTCTCCCTCCTATTTTCACTTTTTTTCCTTTTTATTTCCCCCGCTCTCTCTCATCCTCTATCTCTATATATTTTTTTCCTATTTATTTTAATTTCCCTTAGTTATTTAGGTGTGCACCCCACTTTTATCGACTACACCCCCTTTCTCAATATGGCCAAATATACACTACATCTAGTTTTACTTCTTACTTCAACTACCTCAAGTCAAATTTTGAGGATGTTACACACTACGAGTATTACAATTTCTATTTAAACATATAAAATATATTTTTTGTCAAGAATGATAGATAGGCCTGCAATACTGTTTCTGCCAAAAGGTTTCCAATTAAAAATTGTATCTAGTTCTATAACCCTGACAAAACAAAAAATAACTTTGAATTTAATGGTTTAAATTGGTAAAGTTTAAGTGCGTTTATCAAATGAAATTACTATGTGCACAACTACTAATGAATCAATCGATCTCAAATATTATGCATCTCCACCAGAAAAAAGAAAATAACATGCACAAAAGTAGGGAATAATGATGTTTCATCTATTCATATATTTTTTTTTATTACATAGGAAATGAACATTTCCCAAACCCAAATTTATTCTTAAACTGAAACAAATGCTACATGATTTTAGTGTTGTGCAAGATTGGTAGGAGGGCCATGGAAGCAACAGTCTTTGTAAGTGGGGCACATTGGTTTGATGCAAAATGCATCTTCACGCTCAGTACTAATTCCTCGACTGCCGTATACATTTCCCACTAGTGTAGTCACAATTGCAAGATATAAAGTATAAACCATCATCATCTTCAAAACCATTAATTTCAATGAATTTTCCAATTATAACTCGAAACACTTTGCAAAGACAAAGAGAATTTTTTGGTTATAATAGAATGTGAAAGCACGTTTACTTATTTATAGAATTGAACTATTATTATATTAAAATAAAAGTTTATAAAAGAGTTTATTAAGCATTTATGATATCATATTTATTAATACTTATAATTCTTATCTTTAATACGTGTAATTCTTATCTTGTTTTTATTACACTTTTTGTCCATATAATAGGAATATGAATATGAATATTATAGATTTATTACTCGACACATTTTGCAAAGCAAGAAAATTTACCTACTTACCGTTCCAAAAAAATAATACCTACTTACAGTGGAATGTGAAAGCATGTTTACTTATTTATAGAATTTATCCATTAGTATATTAAAATAAAGTTATTTTTGACCAATAAAATAAAGTTTATAAAAGAGTTTATTAAGCATTTATGATATCATATTTATTAATACTTATAATTCTTATCTTTAATACGTGTAATTCTTATCTTGTTTTTATTACACCCTTTTTGTCCATATATTAGGAATATGAATATGAATATTATACATTTATTACTCGACACGCTTTGCAAAGCAAGAAAATTTACCTACTTACAGTTCCAAAAAAAAAATACCTACTTACAGTGGAATGTGAAAGCATGTTTACTTATTTATAGAATTTAACCATTAGTATATTAAAATAAAGTTATTTTTGACCAATAAAATAAAGTTTATAAAAGAGTTTATTAAAAAAATTATGATATCATATTTATTAATATTTGTAATTCTTATCTTTAATCTTTAATACATGTAATTCTTATCTTGTTTTTGTTACAACCTTTCCATTCATATATTAGGAATATCAATATGAATATTATACATTTATAATGGGATATTAGTATTCTAAGTAACTAATAACTATAAAAAAATATCCAACATAATTCTAAAAATCATTTTCGCTGAAGTTTCCATTATTACTCGACACACTTTGCAAAGCAATAAAACTTTCCTACTTATCCGCTATTTTCAAAATACTATTTAAATTGAAGATACAAGCTCATAACACAATTCCGCAACAAACGCATTTTGCGCAATCTCAGGTAATTCCGATGAAACTCTCTCCAAAAATCTAGCTTTACATAACTAGTTTATCCAACAATAAGATCCCTTGCATATTATACCCTGATTGTGATCCGGTGACTGACACTCTACATTGAACTATTGACGAGCAAACTTGATATACTCTTCAACTTTCCAATGTTATTTTTTACCTGGAAACATCACCCGAAACATAATGAGTTTTACAACTCAGTAACAAAGAATATATGAAGAAAAATATTTACTTGATGTTTCCGGCCATACCCGTGTGGGAGATATGGAAAAATCCTCTCTACAAAAAAAAAGATAATAATAAAGTTTTTAGATGCGCGTATATCACGAGAGATCATAAACAAGACACTTATTATATTATGTGCAAATAGACCACATTATCTCTTCGTCGTGGCAAACGGTAATCAGAGGCCGTATTATCTCTTCGTCATGGCAAAACGGTAATCACAGGTCGTATTATCTCTTCGTCGCAACAAAACGCCACGGGTCGTATTATCACTTCGTCCCGACAAAACGGTAATCACAGGTCGTATTATCTCTTCGTCACGACAAAACGGCACGCAGTCGTATTATCTATTCGTCACGACAAACGATAATCACAGTCGTATTATCTCTTCGTCACACGACAAGCGGTAATCACATGCCTTATTATCTCTTCGTCCACGACAAAACAAAGAGTCACGTGTCGTATTATCTCTAAATCACGACAAAACGGAGATCTAAATGGACTATGAGCATACTCATAGGTCGTGCATTATCTCTTCGTTGCAGCTAACGGTATTCCACAACAACAACGAATCGAATACATGATAATAAAAATTCTCATTTCATATATTAGATACCCACATAGTATAGTATTCTATACCAACAGTAATTCACGTAACAATCATGTTTGATCATACTTTAAAACAAATAGGAACTCATTTTACACAATTCTAGTGTCATCATACTCATAATCATCTATTCGAAATTTTCAAGCAACAATACATCTGCAGAATTTTCAGCAACAAAACATCAACTTCGGCAATTTTATTAAAATATCAAACAATGTAATATTTGAGCCAATGACAATACGTTGGAAAGCTTAAGATGTCTATATTATGACTATGATTTATTTTTTTTCAAGATTAATTTTTTTCAAGATAACCAACCAACTATTGCAGTTTATTAAAAGAAGATGCATAAGTGCAAAAACAAAACAAAATATATTGCAACTTCTAACATGATTTTTCTCTACCAATTCTTAATGAAATGCAGCAAGATATGTGTCCAACTTGAAGGGAATTCAGTCTAGTTTCTAAATAAAGAAAAATCATTTCGAAATTACTTTTGTAGAAGTCACAATAGCCAAAAACTAGATATGTGTCTATACGGGTTTAAGGCAGCACCCAACCCGGTCCACTTTCGGTTCAATTTCTTCAACTTCTACTAAATCACACCATCAATCACCAGCCAAACAAATTATAAGACACTTAGTTCCAACAAAAAAGGATTCAAGAGTTTCTAAGAGAATCTTAGCAACACAATTCATTTCCTCAATAACAACATTCATATATCTCAAAATTGACATGTATAACATCTAATTTCATCTTAAACTTAACTAGCCCCAATTTTAAACATGTAAATATAGTCTTTCTTCTTACTAAAACAGAAAATAATAGAAACATAACCATTATCACAACCACAATCAATTTAATAAAAATTTCAAACTACCTCACAATAATTAAATCAAACACCTTATATGCATATTTACCATTCATTTACCCTAAAATCATATAGGAGCTTCTCATTACCCAAACATGTAACACAAAATTAACTTCCTTAGCACACACAATGAGAGGTTTTGAGAGGAGGATTCTATGTTACCTTAATTAAGATTTGATGATGATGAAACTCCCAAGTGAGTATTGGCTTTCCGTTCCTTCATGGAACCCCTAGCTTTCTTCAAGCTTCTTTCTCTTAGAGACCTCTTCCTCCAATCTTACATTCAATACTCCATCTTCCTTCTTCCTTTGTTCTCTTCTTTTCTTGACTTCTTCTTTCCTCTTCTTCCTTCTTCACCTACGGCTCCCCTCAATTTCTTTCTTCCGCTTCTTGTTTTCTTCTCTCTTCTATTTGCACGTTCTCTCTCTCTCTCTCCTCTCCCTCCTATTTTCACTTTTTTCCTTTTTATTTCCCCCGCTCTCTCTCATCCTCTATCTCTATATATTTTTTTTCCTATTTATTTTAATTTCCCTTAGTTATTTAGGTGTGCACCCCACTTTTATCGACTACACCCCCTTTCTCAATATGGCCAAATATAGACTACATCTAGTTTTACTTCTTACTTCAACTACCTCAAGTCAAATTTTGAGGATGTTACACACTACGAGTATTACAATTTCTATTTAAACATATAAAATATTTTTTTGTCAAGAATGATAGATAGGGCTGCACATCTTTGTTTTTACGCTAAAAGGTTTCCAATTAAAAATTGTATCTAGTTCTATAACCCTGACAAAACAAAAAATAACTTTGAATTTAATGGTTTAAATTGGTAAAGTTTAAGTGCGTTTATCAAATGAAATTACTATGTGCACAACTACTAATGAATCAATCGATCTCAAATATTATGCATCTCCACAGAAAAAGAAAATAACATGCACAAAAGTAGGGAATAATGATGTTTCATCTATTCATATATTTTTTTATTACATAGGAAATGAACATTTCCCAAACCCAAATTTATTCTTAAACTGAAACAAATGCTACATGATTTTAGTGTTGTGCAAGATTGGTAGGAGGGCCATGGAAGCAACAGTCTTTGTAAGTGGGGCACATTGGTTTGATGCAAAATGCATCTTCACGCTCAGTACTAATTCCTCGACTGCCGTATACATTTCCCACTAGTGTAGTCACAATTGCAAGATATAAAGTATAAACCATCATCATCTTCAAAACCATTAATTTCAATGAATTTTCCATTATAACTCGAAACACTTTGCAAAGACAAAGAGAATTTTCTTGGTTATAATAGAATGTGAAAGCACGTTTACTTATTTATAGAATTGAACTATTATTATATTAAAATAAAAGTTTATAAAAGAGTTTATTAAGCATTTATGATATCATATTTATTAATACTTATAATTCTTATCTTTAATACGTGTAATTCTTATCTTGTTTTTATTACACTCTTTTTGTCCATATAATAGGAATATGAATATGAATATTATAGATTTATTACTCGACACATTTTGCAAAGCAAGAAAATTTACCTACTTACCGTTCCAAAAAAAATAATACCTACTTACAGTGGAATGTGAAAGCATGTTTACTTATTTATAGAATTTATCAATTAGTATATTAAAATAAAGTTATTTTTGACCAATAAAATAAAGTTTATAAAAGAGTTTATTAAAAAAATTATGATATCATATTTATTAATACTTATAATTCTTATCTTTAATATGTGTAATTCTTATCTTGTTTTTTTACACCCTTTTTGTCCATATAATAGGAATATGAATATGAATATTATACATTTATTACTCGACACGCTTTGCAAAGCAAAAAAATTTACCTACTTACAGTTCCAAAAAAAATACCTACTTACAGTGGAATGTGAAAGCATGTTTACTTATTTATAGAATTTAACCATTAGTATATTAAAATAAAGTTATTTTTGACCAATAAAATAAAGTTTATAAAAGAGTTTATTAAAAAAATTATGATATCATATTTATTAATATTTGTAATTCTTATCTTTAATCTTTAATACATGTAATTCTTATCTTGTTTTTGTTACAACCTTTCCATTCATATATTAGGAATATCAATATGAATATTATACATTTATAATGGGATATTAGTATTCTAAGTAACTAATAACTATAAAAAAATATCCAACATAATTCTAAAAATAATTTTCGCTGAAGTTTCCATTATTACTCGACACACTTTGCAAAGCAATAAAACTTTCCTACTTATCCGCTATTTTCGAAAAACTATTTAAATTGAAGATACAAGCTCATAACACAATTCTGCAACAAACGCATTTTGCGCAATCTCAGGTAATTCCGATGAAACTCTCTCCAAAAATCTAGCTTTACATAACTAGCTTACCCAACAATAAGATCCCTTGCATATTATACTCTGATTGTGATCCGGTGACTGGTACTCTACATTGAACTACTGACGAGCAAACTTGATATACTCTTCAACTTTCCAATGTTATTTTTTACCTGGAAACATCACCCGAAACATAGTGAGTTTTACAACTCAGTAACAAAGAATATATGAAGAAAAATATTTACTTGATGTTTCCGGGCATACCCGTGTGCGAGATATGGAAAAATCCTCTCTAAAAAAAAAAAAGATAACAATAAGATTTCGTGCGCGTATATCACAGAGATCATAAACAAGACACTTATTATATTATGTGCAAATAGACCACATTATCTCTTCGTCGTGGCAAACGGTAATCATAGGCAGTATTATCTCTTCGTCACGGCAAAACGGTAATCACAGGTCGTATTATCTCTTCGTCGCAACAAAACGGCACGGGTCGTATTATCACTTCGTCACGAAAAAACGGTAATCACAGGTCGTATTATCTCTTCGTCACGACAAAACGACACAGGTCGTATTATCTCTTCGTCACGACAAAACGATAATCACAGGTCGTATTATCTCTTCGTCACGACAAACGGTAATCACATGCCGTATTATCTCTTCGTCACGACAAAACAGTAGTCACATGTCGTATTATCTCTTCGTCACGACAAAACGGAGATCTAAATGGACTATGAGCATTTCACTCATAGGCTGCATTATCTCTTCGTTGCAGCTAACGGTATTCCACAACAACAACAACGAATCGAATACATGATAATAAAAATTCTCACTTCATATATTAGCTACCCACATAGTATAGTATTCTATACCAACAGTAATTCACGTAACAATCATGTTTGATCATACTTTAAAACAAATAGGAACTCATTTTACACAATTCTAGTGTCATCATACTCATAATTATCTATTCAGAATTTTCAGCAACAATACATCTGCAGAATTTTCAGCAACAAAACATCAACTTTGGTTATTTTATTAAAATATCAAACAATGTCATATTTGAGCCAATGACGATACGTTGGAAAGCTTAAGATGTCTATATTATGACTATGATTTATTTTTTTTCAAGATTTATTTTTTTTCAAGATAACCAACCAACTATTGCAGTTTATTAAAAGAAGATGCATAATTGCAAAAACAAAACAAAATATATTGCAACTTCTAACATGATTTTTCTCTACCAATTCTTAATGAAATGCAGCAAGATACGTGTCCAACTTGAAGGGAATTCAGTCTAGTTTCTAAATAAAGAAAAATCATTTCGAAATTACTTTTGTAGAAGTCACAATAGCCAAAAACTAGATATGTGTCTATACGGGTTTAAGGCAGCACCCAACCCGGTCCACTTTCGGTTCAATTTCTACAACTTCTACTAAATCACACCATCAATCACCAGCCAAACAAATTATAAGACACTTAGTTCCAAGTAACTAAAAAGGATTCAAGAGTTTCTAAGATTTGATGATGATGAAACTCCCAAGTGAGTATTGGCTTTCCGTTCCTTCATGGAACCCTAGCTTTCTTCAAGCTTCTTTCTCTTAGAGACCTCTTCCTCCAATCTTACATTCAATACTCCATCTTCCTTCTTCCTTTGTTCTCTTCTTTTCTTGACTTCTTCTTTCCTCTTCTTCCTTCTTCACCTACGGCTCCCATCAATTTCTTTCTTCCGCTTCTTGTTTTCTTCTCTCTTCTATTTGCACGTTCTCACTCTCTCTCTCTATCTCTCCCTCTCCCTCCTATTTTCACTTTTTTTCCTTTTTATTTCCCCCGCTCTCTCTCATCCTCTATCTCTATATATTTTTTTTTCCTATTTATTTTAATTTCCCTTAGTTATTTAGGTGTGCACCCCACTTTTATCGACTACACCCCCTTTCTCAATATGGCCAAATATACACTACATCTAGTTTTACTTCTTACTTCAACTACCTCAAGTCAAATTTTGAGGATGTTACACACTACGAGTATTACTATTTCTATTTAAACATATAAAACATATTTTTTGTGAAGAATGATAGACAGGCCTGCAATACTGTTTCTGCCAAAAGGTTTCCAATTAAAAATTGTATCTAGTTCTATAGCCCTGACAAAACAAAAAATAACTTTGAATTTAATGGTTTAAATTGGTAAAGTTTAAGTGCATTTATCAAATGAAATTACTATGTGCACAACTACTAATGATTCAATCGATCTCAAATGTTTTGCATCTCCACCACAAAAAGAAAAAACATGCACAAAAGAAGGGAATAACGATGTTTCATCTATTCATATATTTTTTATTATTACATAGGAAATGAACATTTCCCAAACCCAAATTTATTCTTAAACTGAAACAAATGCTACATGATTTTAGTGTTGTGCAAGATTGGTAGGAGGGCCATGGAAGCAACAGTCTTTGTAAGTGGGGCACATTGGTTTGATGCAAAATGCATCTTCACGCTCAGTACTAATTCCTCGACTGCCGTATACATTTCCAACTAGTGTAGTCACAATAGCAAGATATAAAGTATAAACCATCATCATCTTCAAAACCATTAATTTCAATGAATTTTCCATTATAACTCGAAACACTTTGCAAAGACAAAGAGAATTTTCTTGGTTATAATAGAATGTGAAAGCACGTTTACTTATTTATAGAATTGAACTATTATTATATTAAAATAAAAGTTTATAAAAGAGTTTATTAAGCATTTATGATATCATATTTATTAATACTTATAATTCTTATCTTTAATACGTGTAATTCTTATCTTGTTTTTATTACACCCTTTTTGTCCATATAATAGGAATATGAATATGAATATTATACATTTATTACTCGACACACTTTGCAAAGCAAGAAAATTTACCTACTTACAGTTCAAAAAAAAAAAAAATACCTACTTACAATGGAATGTGAAAGCATGTTTACTTATTTATAGAATTTAACCATTAGTATATTAAAATAAAGTTATTTTTGACCAATAAAATAAAGTTTATAAAAGAGTTTATTAAAAAAATTATGATATCATATTTATTAATACTTATAATTCTTATCTTTAATATCTGTAATTCTTATCTTGTTTTTATTACACCTTTTTTGTCTATATAAGAGGAATATGAATATTAATATTAATATTATAAATTTATTACTCGACACACTTTGCAAAGCAAGAAAATTTACCTACTTACAGTTCCAAAAAAAAAAATACCTACTTACAGTGGAATGTGAAAGCATGTTTACTTATTTATAGAATTTAACCATTAGTATATTAAAATAAAGTTATTTTTGACCAATAAAATAAAGTTTATAAAAGAGTTTATTAAAAAAATTATGATATCATATTTATTAATATTTGTAATTCTTATCTTTAATCTTTAATACATGTAATTCTTATCTTGTTTTTGTTACAACCTTTCCATTCATATATTAGGAATATCAATATGAATATTATACATTTATAATGGGATATTAGTATTCTAAGTAACTAATAACTATAAAAAAATATCCAACATAATTCTAAAAATAATTTTCGATGAAGTTTCCATTATTACTCGACACACTTTGCAAAGCAATAAAACTTTCCTACTTATCCGCTATTTTCGAAAAACTATTTAAATTGAAGATACAAGCTCAAAACACAATTCTGCAACAAACCCATTTTGCGCAATCTCAGGTAATTCAGATGAAACTCTCTCCACAAACCTTATTTGAAACTTGTTTTTCTTTCTATAGATTGTATTCACAAAATCCTTCAAAACTGACACAAGAAAGAGCTTATTTCATTGAGTATTGAGGGAGAAATTGTACTAACAAGTTATGTTTTTGAACCAGTGGCAGAACTTACCCAATCACATTGTTTTGGCCATAACTTCCTAAATAGTTGTTGTATCAGTAAGGAACTTGAACCCTCAAAAACTAACAACATTTATTTTATAATAGGCACTTGGTTTGATGATTTGGGTTCAATTAGGTATACCCAAGGTTCTAAATAGCGGTCGTGGTCACGTCGCGGTCGCGATTTCGGTTGTTGCGCTCGTCGCGGTGTGAATTAATCACAAAATTTAACTAAAATTATTTTTCACAGTTGTTTTGTCGCGGTATCGGTCATTACCGAGACAGTTTTGTCGCGACCGTTTTCGGCGTAACAGACAGTTTTTTAGAAACTTGGGTATACCTTTTACAAAACATCCTACTGATACTGTATAGCAGAATTGGAGAAAAATCTGACCAACCAATATTTTGAATTTTCATGTGAGTAACAGAGTTTCTGTTATAACTTTATGTGATATTTCAAAGTATGGATGTCCATATTTGTTGGCTTTGTAAATCCCAAAGTCTTTATATGCTTAATTATTATGGGAGCTTGTAAACAAGCTAGTGAGTGGGACCTCCTCGCGCGCACAAGCTGAGACCAAAATCATGGTTTAAGTGTAAATCTTCTGATCCCCTCCCCCCAAGCAAGATTAGCTTTGCGTTATACATATATTTTTGGTTCATGAACCAACTGGATATATATACACACACACACACACACACAGACATACAAATAGAGAGACATTTTTAACTTCTTATTCGCGAGCTTTAGTCCGGTCGAGTCGAGCGAAGCTGAACAAAGATAGACATAGATCGACTCAGTTCCAGCTCTAGGGGTGGTGTGTCATATTGTAAACATAAAATATGGATATATAATAATTTGTCTTCAACTTTTTTTACTAACAATAATTTGTGTTAAACTGAAAACATGAAATGTAAATATTTCAGTATACTTGTTGGGATGAAAGGGGTGCACCAGCCCATTGCAGAGGTAACTACAGAACCATGGGGCCTCATTAAAAACTACCGGAGCCAAAATCCAATGGAAAAAAGACCCCAAGAGGAAAAAGAGTACTCCTCCCGTACTATGGAAACAATTCATTGAATGGTGTTGTGCCACACCAAGTATCACACCAGAATTGTATTTTGTTACCGTTACAAAGCTGCAAATATGACGTTCTATTGAACCATTGAGTGTCACCAGTAAAGTCATTCTCTAGGATTAGCAAGTCACGCCACCATAATGAACATTTCGCATCCATTGAGAAGAAGGAGGGTTGTCACTCCAACAAGACAAGTCTCCATATCTGCTGGATAGAACTTTAAGCCTTTCACCCTCAACTTGACATTTCCATCTCCATTTGCTAAGTAGAGCTATATAAAAAGCCTCCAAGTTTTTCACCCACAATCCTCCCTTGGCTTTCGGCAAGTAAATTACATCCCATTTAATCCACACCATTTTTCTTTGCTCCTCACATCCACCCCATAAGAACTCTTGCTGAATTTTTATGAGCTCATTTATTACCTTTTTTGGGAGCTTTGTAAAAGGAGAAGAAGTACAATGGCATGCTTGACAACACTGAGTTGATTAACGCGATTCTACCACCAACCGAGAGCTATTTTCTTTTCCAAGTTGATAGTCTAAGTTTCATTTCCTTCACAACTGAGTCCCAAGTGTTAAGCGTTCTTGGGTTTGCGCCAGCCAGAATACCAAGGAACTTGAAAGGAATTTTTCCAATCCAACAAGATAGAAATACTGAGGTTGCCTCAAGAGTTCTCTCAGCAATATTCACCCCAATAATATTACTCTTTGCATAGTTTATTTTCAACTCAGATGCAAGCTCAAAGCTCCTAAGAATTGCCTTAAGACACCACAGGTTCCTTTCTTCACCATCACACAACAACACCGTATCGTTAGCAAATTGGAGAAGGGAGATGGATAGATTCTCACTGACTAAGAATCCCTTGAATTGATTACTCTCCTCTTCTTTTCTAACCAAACAGGCCAGCCCCTCTGCCGTCACAATGAACAAAAAAATGGGTCCTCTTGCTTTACACCTCGAGAGGCTGTGAATTCATTTGTCAAACTCCCATTTACTAGCATCGAAATAGAGCTAACTGTATAGCTGTGAATTCTTTTATCATGTTGTATCACCTAAAATATATTAATGTTATATATAAATTAATTTAGACATGTTTATTTGGATATTAAATTTACATAGTTATGGAATTATTAAACTTGGTTAGATAGTCATTGTGGTTAATGGATTTGTTTGAAAAATTAGTTTTTGGGAATTGCACTTGTGTTGTAAATTTTTTTAGGGATGGTGTGTAAATTTGGTAAATTAAATTTACCAGTATGAACTTAAAAATCTTGGAAATTTGGGAATTTTTTAATCGAGACTGAGTTAAAGGTCTTACTGTTCAATTACTGACCCCTCACATCGACTCTTGAATCAGTGACCTAATATATTCATCGAGTTGGTCACTGGTCTAGTTCTTAAAACATTACTTTTCCAACAAAATGAAGATAAAAAACATGCAAGTAAAATAACATTGAAGTAGAATGAAATAACATTGAAGTGTGAGATAAGAATAGGGGAGAGAAAATAGAAAGAAAATAATAAATGTGAAGAATAATATGATGGGAAAAGAAGATAGATAGAAAACAAGAGCTGAAAAAGTGACACGAGAGACTGGAGGTGTAAGTAACAACAACAAAATCTAAATCCATTAGCTTGTATTCAATAGTCTCAAGCAAGAATTGTTTTTAAATCTTTTCAAACATTGGAGTCACATTCACACCTTAACTCGATGCTTAAATTCTCACATCACATTCACATAATTTAAAGCAAGGGAAGAACCACATACATCATTCTTCCTTTAATTCTTTGTTCTGCTTGGTTGTTGTTCAACTCATCTCTGCCATGGCGAATCCTACGCAGAATCACGATAATGCATTCTACCTCAATCCTTTGGATAGTCCCAGTCTTGTGTTGGTATCTCAACATCTCCCTAATGACAAATTCAATCCCTTCTTGCGTGTGTTCAAGAAGTTCATTGAAGTTTCTTAGATGTTTTGGCTTTATAAAATGAGAATTCGTTTTCATAAGTTTCCCAACGTGTCTATGATGGTTTGTGTATTTGGGTTTGTGGTTAAGTGAATAGTGCAAGATACATGAAACCTTTGTTTTAGCGTCTCATCTCTAAGTTTGGAGTTCTTGAAATCTCTCTTGCAACTTGAGGAGGAGTATTAGATTTAAATTAAGTTATTAAATTATTCTGTTAGTTAGGCTTGTTACCTATTAGTTAGGTTTGTTAGCTATTAGTTAGGCTTTCAACTATGGAGTGAAGCAAAATGTAAATCCACTTTCCTCTGTAATATTGCATAACATATTTAGCTTTTGTACATCTTTGATGTGATTTAGACATTTAGTAGTAGGTTAGATAGGTTTACTTATATTGGGCTATAGAGGCTCTTTCTCGATTTTGAATATCGTGACTGGTGGGCGTCAGTGGAGTGTTATGTGACGATAAAGGTCAAGTTCTTGCCAAGTTTTCCTCTTTTATTGGCATCAGGGACTCTCCAATGAGGCTGAATTCTTAGCAATTGTCACTGCCCTTAAACTATCTTTAGAAAAGGAATGGTTGAAGGAGGAGAGGCTTGTCGTGGAATTGATTCCAAAGTAGCACTCCCTTGGGTAAAGCCTATGTGTCCATGTGTTTGGTACCTAGATCTCGGACTTGGTCCGGATACGGGGTACTTAGTTAAAGTGCTCCAGGAAGGAGAAGTAGAAGTCCTTGAAGAGAAGAGTCAAACCTTGTTGGTTGAAGGCGAAGCTCGGTCGGTTCGAGGTAGCTTGAATATCCACGTCGGGTGGGGGGTACCTGCAAGACACTCTGATGCTTAAGTCAGTATGAGACCGAGTTAAGGAAAAAGAGAGAGAGTAAGGAGAAGAAATGTCAGAGGCATAGAATGAGAAAAAGTTCAGAATGTAGAGAGTGTTACCGTGGTAGAAGGGTTGTACCTCTATTTATAGAGGAAAGGAGCGTACCAGGAGTGTCGGATACGGGCAGAAGATCCTGATCGTTGGAGGCGGGAGTCCGTTACGGAGTGCGCGTTGGGCTGCACTTTGAGGCTGGATTGGGCCACGCCCAATTTCTTAATGGACTTTTGGCCCAGGCTGGAACAGTGTCCCCCCAAGTCAAGGATGAACGTTGGGGTCGGCCTCGGCTTGATTCTGTTGCACTAGATGATAGAATCATGATGGCAATGCCACGTATTGGTTTATGAATGAAGCGAAAGCGACGTGACGTTTGGGCGTCTCGAGATGACGCTTCACAGGTTTGGAGCAGTCTTGTCGCGCAGAATTGATGAGGCGTTGATAACTCTATTTTATATAGAGTTATTCATACTTTTAAACTTAGATTATTGTTTATTTTCAAGTAAATTAATAAGTAAATATAGCTTATAATTGAAGAAACAACATTTTAAGGATTCAAATGGATTAGGATAATGAATTCGGCAAAATGCATATGTCTTGTTAGGTTTGATGTTTTGTTCAGTGTAGCTACTTCAGGTGTACCAACACTGCCTGCATTAGGAGTATCTACACTGCCTACACCTACTACTGCTACACCAGCACTATGAACCAAAACATCCAAGGACTAATGATAACTCAAATTTATATGAGTTATTTATGCTCTTATTACTTAACTTAATTCAAGTTCTTAAGTAATATTGTTGTTTAATTAAGTAAATATATGTTGTTTAGTGTAAAAGAGGGTTAGGAACTGATTATGTGACAAATTGGCACTTTTTGGTGCTTTCTTGTTATTTTTAATGTGTTTGTTCGATTTTTGACATTAGGCGCTATAGCGGCGACGCTATAGCGTTGGATTCTGCGGTGATGAGAGAGAAAACGAAAAAGCAATTTTGGCGGCATGTTAAATCATCGCAGAAAGCGATCGAGAGCAGTTCTGCATGACCACCCACCTTTTGCTTTATAGGACACTTGTCTATTTTGTAATGGTAGTTGGTAATAGTTGGTGGGATGGCTTTTCACCTTTTTGGAGAGATATTTTCTTTATATTGAAGTCTTAAAACTTCATCTTCAAGCTTAGTTTTCTTTGGTTCGAGAAGAGAGGAGAGTTAGAAATAACTCTTAAACTCCATTTTCGTCCAAGCTCCATTTTCACAATAAAGAGTAGATTTTCTGCTGATCTTTTGAGAGACGCTATATAGCGTCAAGCGCTATAGCGGCACACGAGAGCATCATCATTTGGAGTGTTTTCTACCTCTTGGTGATTTCGGTTTTATGGCTTTAGGTAACACTTTTATCTTTGTATTTTTGTGTTGTTGCTCATCATGAGTGATTCTCTTGTAGTTGGATGCTTAAAGCTTTGTAATGAACCTTTAGTATCGCGCGTATATAATATTTCACGTTTTGCGTTTCAATCTTTGTGTGTTACTTCTTTCGAACTTGTTTTAGAAATGATCGGCTAAAATAGGTATATTCATGGGTACAGACATGGTCCATGATTCGAACTCAAAGATTGATATGAACGAAAAGTTGTTTAAAGACATTTAACCAATTTTTGCTTCCTCTAGACATAGAAGTGCAATAGTTCATAGGGCAAAAGCTGTGGGTTCTTTATTATACAGGGGTGAACTTATTTAGAACCTAGACATAGGCATCTTGTAATGAAACCCTGGCGTTAGTGACTGAAAAGCACAAAATCATTTGCAACAGCGCTTGACGCTATAGCGTGAGACGCTATAGCGCCTTACTACAGGAAATTACTTAGCAAAGAGCATTCCAACTACTCTCACTCTGAATTTCTACTTATAATCTATCTTATTTGCTTTTGTACCTTTATGTTGATAACATTAATGATTCTACAACTTGTTATTGTTACTTGTTTTACTCACTAGCTAATTTACTAATTTAATTATAGAAGTAAACTCAACAATCCCTGTGGAGACGATCTTACTTATCATTATATTACTTGTTGCGATTGTGTACACTTGCACATCACCTTTTCGCACAACAAGTTTTTGGCGCCGTTGCCGGGGATTGTGAAAGTTAATTTCTATTATTTAGTTAGTAAGTTTAGTTAGTTTTTAGTGTGTTCTGTTTTTCAGCAATTTTTTTTTAATTTGCATTGTGTTTATGTTTGTAGTGTGTTCTCTTTGTTGTTTTTAGTGTTACTATTTGTGTTTGTTGTTTTGTGAAAAAAAAATCCACTTTATGCCATGGACCATTGGAATTTTTACTCTATGCAAGAATTGAATGCTCAACAACAATGTTTCAATTATGATTTACATGGGAGTGAACATGAAAGGGGCTGTTATGAGACAAATTTCATGCCCATGATGACTACCCAAAATATTGATTATAGCTTGGGAAATGTTGTGTGTGAGCAAGATTCATATTCTCAAGCTCAAACCGAAGGATTGCATGAGGACAACTTTGAATTGAAAGAACTCTTAGCTCAATTCCTTGAGGATATCAAAGTGGATAGAGACAACTCTCAAGTGTCATGCAATAATATGGAAGAGAGTTGTATTGAAGAGGTGGTTGAGCAAAATGAAGAAAATTTCAAAGAACTCTTAGCTCCTTTCATTGAATATATGAAGGTGTATCATGACAACTTTGAAGCTTCATGCAAGAATATAGAGGCTCACATTAAGACAATTATAGAGCATCTAAAAGAAGAGAGTTGTGTTGAGGAAGTGGTTGAGCTGGAAGAAAAGAGTTGTATAGAATATGTGGTTGAGCAAGAGGAGGAAAAAGAGAGTTTAGAGTGTGAACTTGAATGTGGTCATTTGGAAGTAGTGGTAGAAAACCCAAAAAATTGTGTAGTTGTAGAAAAACAAAAATTCAAAAATAGTGACAAGAAAGAAAATCCAAGGTTGAGGTATGAAGAGAGTCAGGTGAAAATTGAGATTCAACCTTTGGTAATTGAAGAGAAGATCCCTCCGCAAAATGAGCTTCAAAATTTTCAAGAAAGGGGAAATTCCTATCCCAAATGCTTGTTGGTTGGTGCATGGGAACACTTGCTTCCATATGCCAAATACATGGGATTTCTGACCAAAAAGAGAAAGCGAAAGGATGATATTTTCTTCTTGTCCTATTATCCACCCTAACTTGGGGTTTGAATTCCAAGTCTGGCTGAGGACTCTTAAACCAAGCGCTCTTTGGGAGGCAACCAGAATTTTTATTCTAATATTTGTTGTTTTTGTTTCTATTTTGATGTTGCAGGTGACCAATTGCATTGATGAAGTGAGCTTTAATTGTGAAGCGCTTATAGCACTGACGCTATAGCGTCAAGCTCACGCAATAATTTGGCCCGAACAAGAAAAGAATTGTGTTTTGTTCACCAACCAGTAACTCTTCCTCTTGTGTTTTGTTGTGTTGTGTTATTTTGTGTTGTGGTGTTAATTGTTTCCAAATAAACTTGTTGGATGTTGTAGCATTTGTAATAACATCTAGCAATTGTGTATGATTTCAAAAAGTATGTTGTGTTAAATGTTTTTAATTTCAGTATTGTAGTGTCCAAAAGGTCTCTCCCATTAGAATTGCATGAGAAGTAAAGACAACTGCTTTGAGTCTTAAGTTTGGGGAGGACCTTAAATGTGTTTAATGTTATGTGTAAAATGTTAATATTATGTGTTTAATATTATGTTTGTTGAATAGAAAGCATGATCAGTTGCAATTCCTAGTCTTTCAATAATAGAATGTGTATCTTCTTGGGCTAAATTTGATGATGATTAAGTGTATATGTGTAGTGTAGCCTTGTTTGATTGATGACTAGTCTTATTGTTCTTTGCTACACAAAATCTCTCGTGCTTAAGTAGGAACTTAGTTAGCTAAGGACTATCGATGCTTAAGTTAGTCTGGTTAACCAAGGTGGAATCAAATCTTGAATAAAAACCTTGAAGAGCTTTTGAAGCTAAGTTTGGGGGTGCACAAGTTATATAAAGGCTAGGTATCAAGATCCTAGGGTGGTTAGTGAATTAGGACTTCATTGTACTCATATGTATTAGAGATACTTTTGTAATGGTTGTAACTACACAAACAAAAAGTCGAAGCTGTTCCAAAAAGCAAATGTATATATGTAAAAAAAAAAAAAAAAAGAAGAAGAATAAATGCTAAAGGAGCTCAAGAATGGGGGTTGCGATCAAGAATTATGTTCATCAAAGTTCCGACATTATAGCATCAAACGTTATAACATTCTTTGATTTATATTCAATAGTTAGAATCATCGACCATAGATCCGAAATACCTAATCAAGCCCTTTGTCATGCTTGAAATCCCTCATTTCTTGTGTGAAGTTGTTAGTCTATTCTTTGTTTTGAAAAAGTCTTTGATTTCACCAAAAGAAAGTCATTCTTTCCGAGGCTAAGAGAAATCCAAATCTAGCTAGGAATTGAGATGAGTCGAGAGATCACACACTCACAAATGAGCGTGATAATAATTCTAGATGTTGTGAAAAACAATGGTGCGTGTGTGTGTGTGTGGGTGTGAATCGAAAGTTTGGCCCATTAAGAACATTTTTGGAAAAAAGCTGTTTGATTTAGGGAAGCAACTGGTTTTGCCTTTCTATCTTATCATTGTTCATTTTCTATTAGTTGTTTGTCTTTGTAAATAGTCATTACTTGAGGACAAGCAATGGTTTAAGTTTGGGGAGTGATAACTCTTATCAATAAGAGTTATTCATGCTTTCAAGACTTAAATAAATGTGAGTTCTAAAGTAATAATTTTTTTTTTAGAGAGATATTGTTATTGTGTTGTTTGTGCAGCTAATTTATATCATTGTTTCTTCGATGTTGTGTTGTTTGTTCTTTGTCAAGCGTCATTACTTGAGGACAAGCAATGGTTTAAGTTTGGGGGTGTGATAACTCAAATTTATATGAGTTATTTATGCTCTTATTACTTAACTTAATTCAAGTTCTTAAGTAATATTGTTGTTTAATTAAGTAAATATATGTTGTTTAGTGTAAAAGAGGGTTAGGAGGCTGATTATGTGACAAATTGGCACTTTTGGTGCTTTCTTGTTATTTTTAATGTGTTTGTTGGTTCTGACATTAGGCGCTATAGCGTGCAGACGCTATAGCGTTGGATTCTGCGGTGATGAGAGAGAAAACGAAAAAGCAATTTTGGCGAAAGATGTTAAATCATCTGTAGAGCGATCGAGAGAGCAGTTCTGCATCACCACCCACCTTTTGCTTTATAGGACACTTGTCTATTTTGTAATGGTAGTTGGTAATAGTTGGTGGGATGGCTTTTCACCTTTTTGGAGAGATATTTTCTTTATATTGAAGTCTTAAAACTTCATCTTCAAGCTTAGTTTCTTTGGTTCGTAAGAGAGGAGAGTTAGAAATAACTCTTAAACTCCATTTTCGCCCAAGCTCCATTTTCACAATAAAGAGTAGATTTTCTGCAGTCTTTGCGAGAGACGCTATAGCGTCAAGCGCTATATAAGCGCACGAGAGTGCATCATCATTTGGAGTGTTTTCTACCTCTTGGTGATTTCGGTTTTATGGCTTTAGGTAACACTTTTATATCTTTGTATTTTTGTGTTGTTGCTCATCATGAGTCGATTCTCTTGTAGTTGGATGCTTAAAGCTTTGTAATGAACCTTTAGTATATAGCATATATATAATATTTCACGTTTTGCGTTTCAATCTTTGTGTGTTACTTCTTTCGAACTTGTTTTAGAAATGATCGGCTAAAATAGGTATATTCATGGGTAGTGGACATGGTCCATGATTCGAACTCAAAGATTGATATGAGCGAAAAGTTGTTTAAAGACATTTAACCAATTTTTGCTTCCTCTAGACATAGAAGTGCAATAGTTCATAGGGCAAAAGTCGTGGGTTCTTTATTATACAGGTGAACTTATTTAGAACCTAGACATAGGCATCTTGTAATGAAACCACGGCGTTAGTGGTGAAAAGCACAAAATCATTTGCAACAGCTTGTAGCTTGACGCTATAGCGTGAGACGCTATAGCGCCTTACAGGAAATTACTTAGCAAAGAGCATTCCAACTACTCTCACTCTGAATTTCTACTTATAATCTATCTTATTTGCTTTTGTACCTTTATGTTGATAACATTAATGATTCTACAACTTGTTATTGTTACTTGTTTTACTCACTAGCTAATTTACTAATTTAATTATAGAAGTAAACTCAACAATCCTCGTGGAGACGATCTTACTTATCATTATATTACTTGTTGCGATTGTGTACACTTGCACATCACCTTTTCGCACAACAAGTTTTTGGCGCCGTTGCCGGGGATTGTGAAAGTTAATTTCTATTATTTAGTTAGTAAGTTTAGTTAGTTTTTAGTGTGTTCTGTTTTTCAGCAATTTTTTTTTAATTTGCATTGTGTTTATGTTTGTAGTGTGTTCTCTTTGTTGTTTTTAGTGTTACTATTTGTGTTTGTTGTTTTGTGAAAAAAATCCACTTTATGCCATGGACCATTGGAATTTTTACTCTATGCAAGAATTGAATGCTCAACAACAATGTTTCAATTATGATTTACATGGGAGTGAACATGAAAGGGGCTGTTATGAGACAAATTTCATGCCCATGATGACTACCCAAAATATTGATTATAGCTTGGGAAATGTTGTGTGTGAGCAAGATTCATATTCTCAAGCTCAAACCGAAGGATTGCATGAGGACAACTTTGAATTGAAAGAACTCTTAGCTCAATTCCTTGAGGATATCAAAGTGGATAGAGACAACTCTCAAGTGTCATGCAATAATATGGAAGAGAGTTGTATTGAAGAGGTGGTTGAGCAAAATGAAGAAAATTTCAAAGAACTCTTAGCTCCTTTCATTGAATATATGAAGGTGTATCATGACAACTTTGAAGCTTCATGCAAGAATATAGAGGCTCACATTAAGACAATTATAGAGCATCTAAAAAAGAAGAGAGTTGTGTTGAGGAAGTGGTTGAGCTGGAAGAAAAGAGTTGTATAGAATATGTGGTTGAGCAAGAGGAGGAAAAAGAGAGTTTAGAGTGTGAACTTGAATGTGGTCATTTGGAAGTAGTGGTAGAAAACCCAAAAAATTGTGTAGTTGTAGAAAAACAAAAATTCAAAAATAGTGACAAGAAAGAAAATCCAAGGTTGAGGTATGAAGAGAGTCAAGTGAAAATTGAGATTCAACCTTTGGTAATTGAAGAGAAGATCCCCTCCGCAAAATGAGCTTCAAAATTTTCAAGAAAGGGAAATTCCTATCCCAAATGCTTGTTGGTTGGTGCATGGGAACACTTGCTTCCATATGCCAAATACATGGGATTTCTGACCAAAAAGAGAAAGCGAAAGGATGATATTTTCTTCTTGTCCTATTATCCACCCTAACTTGGGGTTTGAATTCCAAGTCCTGGTGAGGACTCTTAAACCAAGCGCCTTGGGAGGCAACCCTGAATTTTTATTCTAATATTTGTTGTTTTTGTTTCTATTTTGATGTTGCAGGTGACCAATTGCATTGATGAAGTGAGCTTTAATTGTGAAGCGCTATAGCACTGACGCTATAAGCGTCAGCTCTGCGCAATAATTTAAACCGAACAAGAAAAGAATTGTGTTTTGTTCACCAACCAGTAACTCTTCCTCTTGTGTTTTGTTGTGTTGTGTTATTTTGTGTTGTGGTGTTAATTGTTTCCAAATAAACTTGTTGGATGTTGTAGCATTTGTAATAACATCTAGCAATTGTGTATGATTTCAAAAAGTATGTTGTGTTAAATGTTTTTAATTTCAGTATTGTAGTGTCAAAAGGTCTCTCCCATTAGAATTGCATGAGAAGTAAAGACAACTGCTTGAGTCTTAAGTTTGGGGAGGACCTTAAATGTGTTTAATGTTATGTGTAAAATGTTAATATTATGTGTTTAATATTATGTTTGTTGAATAGAAAGCATGATCAGTTGCAATTCCTAGTCTTTCAATAATAGAATGTGTATCTTCTTGGGCTAAATTTGATGATGATTAAGTGTATATGTGTAGTGTAGCCTTGTTTGATTGATGACTAGTCTTATTTTCTTTGCTACACAAAATCTACGTGCTTAAGTAGGAACTTAGTTAGCTAAGGACTATCGATGCTTAAGTTAGTCTGGTTAACCAAGGTGGAATCAAATCTTGAATAAAAACCTTGAAGAGCTTTTGAAGCTAAGTTTGGGGGTGCACAAGTTATATAAAGGCTAGGTATCAAGATCCTAGGGTGGTTAGTGAATTAGGACTTCATTGTACTCATATGTATTAGAGATACTTTTGTAATGGTTGTAACTACACCGAAACAAAAGTCGAAATTTGTTCCAAAAAGCAAATGTATATATAAAAAAAAAAAAAAAAAAAAAAAGAAGAAGAATAAATGCTAAAGGAGCTCAAGAATGAGGGTTGCGATATCAAGAATTATGTTCATCAAAGTTCGGCATTATAGCATCAAACGTTATAACGTTCTTCGATTTATATTCAATAGTTAGAATCACCGACCATAGATCCGAAATACCTAATCAAGCCCTTTGTCATGCTTGAAATCCTCATTTCTTGTGTGAAGTTGTTAGTCTATTCTTTGTTTTGAAAAAGTCTTTGATTTCACCAAAAGAAAGTCATTCTTTCCGAGGCTAAGAGAAATCCAAATCTAGCTAGGAATTGAGATGAGTCGGAGATCACACACTCACAAATGAGCGATAATAATTCTAGATGTTGTGAAAAACAATGGTGCGTGTGTGTGTGTGGGTGTGAATCGAAAGTTTGGCCCATTAAGAACATTTTTGGAAAAAGCTGTTTGATTTAGGGAAGCAAGCTGGTTTTGCCTTTCTATCTTATCATTGTTCTGTTTTCTATTAGTTGTTTGTCTTTGTAAATAGTCATTACTTGAGGACAAGCAATGGTTTAAGTTTGGGAGTGATAACTCTTATCAATAAGAGTTATTCATGCTTTCAAGACTTAAATAAATGTGAGTTCTAAAGTAATAATTTTTTTTTTTTAGAGAGATATTGTTATTGTGTTGTTTGTGCAGCTAATTTATATCATTGTTTCTTCGATGTTGTGTTGTTTGTTCTTTGTCAAGCGTCATTACTTGAGGACAAGCAATGGTTTAAGTTTGAAGTGTGATAACTCAAATTTATATGAGTTATTTATGCTCTTATTACTTAACTTAATTCAAGTTCTTAAGTAATATTGTTGTTTAATTAAGTAAATATATGTTGTTTAGTGTAAAAGAGGGTTAGGAGCTGATTATGTGACAAATTGGCACTTTTGGTGCTTTCTTGTTATTTTTAATGTGTTTGTTCGATTTCTGACATTAGGCGCTATAGCGGCAGACGCTATAGCGTTGGATTCTGCAGCTGATGAGAGAGAAAACGAAAAAGCAATTTTGGTAGCATGTTAAATCATCAGTAGAAGCAACAGAGAGCAGTTCTGCATCACCACCCACCTTTTGCTTTATAGGACACTTGTCTATTTTGTAATGGTAGTTGGTAATAGTTGGTGGGATGGCTTTTCACCTTTTGGAGAGATATTTTCTTTATATTGAAGTCTTAAAACTTCATCTTCAAGCTTGGTTTTTTGGTTCAGAAGAGAGGAGAGTTAGAAATAACTCTTAAACTCCATTTTCGTCCAAGCTCCATTTTCACAATAAAGAGTAGATTTTTTCTCGCAGTTGTGCGAGAGACGCTATAGCGACGCACGGAGCTGTCATCATTTGGAGTGTTTTCTACCTCTTGGTGATTTCGGTTTTATGGCTTTAGGTAACACTTTTATCTTTGTATTTCTTGTGTTGTTGCTCATCATGGTGATTCTCTTGTAGTTGGATGCTTAAAGCTTTGTAATGAACCTTTAGTATCGCGTATATAATATTTCACGCTTTTTGCGTTTCAATCTTTGTGTGTTACTTCTTTCAAACTTGTTTTAGAAATGATCACTAAAATAGGTATATTCATGGGTACAGGACATGGTCCATGATTCGAACTCAAAGATTGATATGAGCGAAAAGTTGTTTAAAGACATTTAACCAATTTTTGCTTCCTCTAGACATAGAAGTGCAATAGTTCATAGGGCAAAAGCTGTGGGTTCTTTATTATGAGGGTGAACTTATTTAGAACCTAGACATAGGCATCTTGTAATGAAACCCTAGCGTTAGTGGTGAAAAGCACAAAATCATTTGCACAAATAGCTTGACGCTATAGCGTGAGACGCTTATAGCGCCTTATACTGGAAATTACTTAGCAAAGAGCATTCCAACTACTCTCACTCTGAATTTCTACTTATAATCTATCTTATTTGCTTTTGTACCTTTATGTTGATAACATTAATGATTCTACAACTTGTTATTGTTACTTGTTTTACTCACTAGCTAATTTACTAATTTAATTATAGAAGTAAACTCAACAATCCCTGTGGAGACGATCTTACTTATCATTATATTACTTGTTGCGATTGTGTACACTTGCACATCACCTTTTCGCACAACAACTAATTTGATGCTTCAACACTTGACATTGGACGTCATGCTTAGTCATGGAGAGCAGGTCCACTTGCATATTTCGTCGACTTCAAGTGGAGGATTACTTTAAGTGAGCCATTCATTTAGGGCCATTTGGCACTTCACTATTGGACCACCCCATGTGATAAGATGTGAAAGACCAACTTGCTCATAGAGGACCAGAAGATTAACCATGGTTACTGATCTCAGTTGCAAATTGGCGCCAAAGGAAACCCTCCAAGGGAGGAAAGCTCACTTGCCTATAAATAGAGACCATATCTTCACTTCAAGATCATCCTTCATCCAAGTTCTTATAGGATCACTTATTTTTCTTCATTTGTAATTTAGTTTTAGTTTTTATTTAAGTTTCTGAAGAGAAGGAAGGTAAGGAGGTGCTTGACAACCACTCCCTTCACTTCTACTTGGAGGAAACTTGTGTAAGGCATCATATTGTACTTCAACTTTGGAAGCTCATGCAAAAGATCTCTCCTTTGTGTAATCTCTATCCTTTTGAGTTCTTTTGTAATATTACTCATTTGATTATGCTCTTTGCACATTCTTTCTATTATATAATGAGTAATATGAGCTAAATTCCTTTAGTTGAGATGTTGTAGCCTTATAATGAACTTTGAAGTAAGTAAATGTGGTTTATGTAGTTTGTGCATTTTAACTCTTGTGTATTACTTCTTTCAAAACTTATTCTGAATTTGATCACTTTAGAATAGGTAGACTTGTAGCAGCAGACATGGGTTACATTTAAGAAATCAAGAGTTAATAAGAATGAGTGTTTGTAACAACATCTTTGTTAAACTAGCTTTAATAAGGAATTGATTGTTAAAACCGTGTTAAGTCCTAGACATAGGATAACATAGTTCTTAGGGTGATACAGTGGATACTTAAGAGACAGGAGTGAACCTATTTAGCATGCCTAGACATAGGAAGCATGTAATGAAACTCTGAAGAAAATGACTGAAAGGCACATATCGATCTGTTTGCATCCGATTGTACTACACTGCATACACCACTAAAACTCTTAGAAGTGATTTACTTGGTGAAAACATCTCAACTACTTCATCTCACTGATTCCTTACACACATTTATTGTTTATATTGTTTTTATTCACTTTGTATACTCCAACCAACTGTGAATAGCGTAGACACACTAAGTGTACACTCTAAACTCTACAAAGCTGTACATAGTCCCTGTGGGTTCGACCTTTTCTTATCATTATATTACTTGTGTGACTATGTATACTTGCATACTATTTTCCACACCAGGCGTGTTGAAGGTAGGCGTCACTTCGCCTTCCTGTCTGCTAGAGGAGTATATAACGCGGAGAGAAAAGCTCATTTGCCACTTTTCCTAAATTTTCTAGAGATCTTGCGCCTAGAGCACTCCCTGAAGAGAAGTTTCTGACCACCGTCTGAGATCAAGTTCGCCGCGTTACTGGCATCACACATGAGGAAAATCCATCTTGTATAAGACAAAATGGTCAATGATGGATTTCATCATACATATGCCACTAACAGTAAACCTTCTATGAGTACTAATTGTCTGGTTGATAGGGTATTCAACCTTAAAAAGATAAGTTTGTCTATACCTCCAATTCAATTCATATGGTTCAGAAATCTGCAATTCGTAGTAAAACATTAGATAATTATTATAGGATAACAAGTTAGTTAGCTAATATGTAAAACGTTAATTAAGGTGATCACCTTTGTATTCATTCTATACTGGAAGTGATCGACTATATCACTATCCATACATATGTTCGAAGCAACATATGCATGACCAACAACAAAGGATTCAGTGATGGAGGAAATTTTTTTCAAACAGAACAGAATGTTTATAATCACCAGTCCAACGAAATACACAATGCACTTACGGAAAATAGAGAATAATCATTAGAAATTTTTCAAACAACACATTGAAACAATTTATCTGAAAAAGGTGAAAAAAATAACTACATCTTCTTTGGCAACATAAGTCATATGACTCATATGCTTTTCGTAAAAAAGCACAAGCTAAAGCATTCCAAAGAACGATTTTTGAGAGAGATATAAAAAAGTTTTGTCTCACCAATCAGCAGAAATTATTTCGGACACGAGCCATAACAATATGATTAGTATCCTGTTGAGACAATTTAAAAAAAATCAGAAAAATGTAAAGTATATGAGTAACAAACGACAATAAGATTAAAAAAAGGAAAAGAGATCAAGGAAAAATAGAAAAAGCATAGTCGAAATAGAAACATTAATTGAAATAAATATTTTGGCAGAGATTGTACATATGTGTATGAACAGGTAATGTCAACATAACAATCAATGGCTACAATTGCATAAAATTGCGGCCAATGAATTTCCCCGTAATAATTCGGCCGAATTAAACTCCTTTAATGCATTTAATGCAATTCAGCCAATCATGCATTTTATTTAATTCGGTCAATCATTCATTTTATTTGGCCAATCATGCATTTTATTTAACTTATGCAATATCAGTATTTTAATATTTTAGTTATCAGTTGGATAAATTTTGATCATGGTCTTATTATTTATATTATATGTTAATGTGTTAATTGCTAACCATTCAAAACTTTTAATTCGAATTAAATTTGGCTCTATCACCCTCTTTGGCTCTAAATTTTAAATTTCAAATTTGAATTTGAATTTTTATTTTCCCACCAATCTTTAATATCAATATCACTATATTGTTATTCTATTTACTCTAGAGAAACTGAATTGATTGAAATCTCTTGTATTGCATTGATTGAAATACACTATATATACACACGGTTACAACAATGGAAGGAAGCTTAACAGAAAACAGAAAAAAAACTAACTGTAACTGAAAAACAGAAAAGAGTAAAGTTGCTGAAACAAAATTACAATAGAGCCCTTGTTGACTCTGGCATTGTTATACCCCAATTTTGTCCGAGTTCTTTTTAATAGTTTTTATTTTGGACTTTTTTCAATCATTTTATTTTGGACTTTTTTTGAAAATTACAAAAAATAGTAGTTTTTTGCGTATTTTCGGGTGTTAGTTTTTAGCTACTATTCGAAGGAAATTTCTCTCTCCTTGGACCTCGTTTTTACGATCTGAACGGTCAAAGTGAAGACATATTTCCCACGAACCCGCTGTAAAAAAATGAAGACGATCCGACGGTTAACGATTCCGGAATCGCACTTTTACGATGAGAGGTTTGAGAAAAACGGACAAAAAACTGCAGTTATTGCGAAGGCAATTTCTCTCTCCTCAGACCTCGTTTCGACGATCAGAACGGTGAAAGCGGAGATATATGTGTCACGAACCTGCTGTCAAAAAAGAAAGACGATCCAACGGTTAACGAATCCGGAATCGCAAATTTACGGTGACAGGTTTGAGAAAAACGAAAATTGTGTTTTAAAGGGGAATTGCTTTCTCTACTTTGTTTTAGTCCCACATTGCTCACAAGAAACAAGAGCTCCCTAGCAATTGGATATAAAAGGGGTTGAGAGGTGAAGATTAGAGGGGAGATCATTGGCGGGTTAAGTGATCATTGGGTCAAAGCGATAGCGGCCCATTTCACTAAAAACCTGTCTTTGATCATTTGGACGTTTTGAGTCGGCTTTCCGATTCTCAAAGCGATTCTTGCGGTCTTGGAGTCAAAATGGACCAGATTGGAGTCCGGTTGGCTGCTCAGTCCGGTTCGGCACTCGTCGAGTCCAGGTTAGTTTTGTATTTATTTTGTTTATTTTTATATACATATTTATTTATCATTTATTTGTAATATAATTTATTTATTTATTGTTTATGTATATATTTATTCATATTTGTTTACATATATAGTTATTTATTCATTTATTTTTTTTGCCTAGTCTTTATTTAATTATCAGTTTTTATCTTCTTCTTTTTTATTTATTTATGCACAAATTAGTTTATTTCTTCAAAAATTAAATAAAAGACTAAGTCGGTTTGTACAATGGGTTAGTCATCATCCTAGAGACCAATGAGTACATCATGATTCGCCAAGAATCCTAAAAACGTATAAGTAAATAAATAAATCACTTTTTCCTAAAAATAGGGGACTAAGTCGGTTGTACAACCGGGTTAGTCGTTCTAGAACTAATGAGTCAGACATGCAGTTCGGGAGTTCTAGAATACCTATTCTAAAACGGACCCACCTCATATCAAACAATCTTCTCTCAAAAATTCAAAAATCATTTTCAAAAAGTAGGGGACTAAGCCTAGGTTGTACAATCGGGTTAGTCGGCGTCTAGGAATCGAGTGATTTATGCAGTTCAAGGAATCCTAGGACCCCTACACTAAAAAAACACCAACCCACAAACCTTTTTCGGGAAGAACTACGTAGCTTTGATTCCTCCATTGCATCCGGAGGTACGTAGGAGCAAGAGTCCACTCTTGTCAAGCACTAAAAACCAAAAACTTAAATAAGTCTTTTCTTTACAAATAAAAGGGTAATAATTAAATAAATCTTAATTAATTAGACCATGGATGTCGTGGGGTGCTAATACATTCCCCACACGTAAGCGACTCCTAACCCTAACAATGCCTTATCCTAAACATAAAGGGATTTTCCGAATTTGCCCTTAAACTAAAATTTGGTGGCGGCTTCCTTTCGAACTTCGAAGAATCCTTTCCCGGATTTTTCGGTCGCTACAGGCATTAAGTCAAAGCCAACTATTAACAAAACTCTCCCTTAAACTAAATGCTCCTTTGAGAGGATTATTTAGTTTACATCAGTGGTATTGATTTGATGAACTCCAAGCATCTTCCTCAGCTTGATGAAACTTTCTCTGCTGAGAGGTTTTGTAAAAACATCAGCCACTTGTTCTTTTGTACCGCAGTAAGTGAGTTTATCCTTCCACTCTTTACTAGCTCCCTGAGGTAGTGAAATCTGACTTCAATGTGTTTACTGCGACCGTGAAGTATTGGATTTGCTGATAGCTTGATTGCTGAGCTATTGTCACAGTAAATCTCAGTGCAGTCTTCATGATTCAGTCCCAATTCATTCAGTATTTTCTTTAACCAAACACCATGACAAGCTGCTGAACATGCTGCTACAAATTCAGCTTCAGTGGTGGAGAGTGCCACAATTGGCTGCTTTCTTGAAGACCAGGCTATTGCACCTTTGCACAAAAGGAATACAAAACCAGATGTACTCTTCCTATCTTCTAAGTCTCCAGCATAGTCACTGTCGGTATACCCCTGTATTTTCTCTGATTCATCACCTTGTTTGCCTTTCTCATACTTGATTCCATAATCCATAATTCCATGAATGTACCTCAACACTTTCTTGGCTGCCAGCATGTGTAACTGTGTAGGTTTACTCATGAATCTGCTAAGCAAGCTAACCACGTTCATAATGTCAGGTCTGGTGGCAGTTATATACATTAAACTGCCAATTAACTGCTTGTACAGTGTGTCATCAACCTTTTCTCCTTTCTCATCCTTATCAATTTTTGTTCCTGGAGTAATTGGAACAATCACAGAATTGCAGTTCATCATGTTGAATCTGTTCAATATTTCAGCAGCATACCTTCTTTGACAAATCTGAATTGATTCTTTTCCCTGTATCACCTCAATGCCCAGAAAGTGTTTCATCAAACCTAAGTCAGTCATTAGAAACTCTGATTTCATGGAGCTTTTGAACTCTTCTATCAGATCAGAGTCATTTCCAGTGTAGATTAGATCATCTACATAGATACTCACAATGATAATCCCACCTCCTTCACTTTTCTTATAGAACAAGGTTTGCTCACTTTGACTGATAGTGAATCCCTTCTTGATGAAGTAAGCTTCTATGCGATTGAACCAAGCTCTAGGTGCTTGTTTCAATCCATAGAGAGCTTTGTGTAATCTGTATACCTTTGATTCACTGCCTTTTACCACATACCCCTTTGGCTGTTCCACATAGACAACCTCATTTAGCTTTCCATATAGAAAAGCAGATTTCACATCTAGTTGATAGACCTCCCAATTTCTCTGAGCAGCAAGAGCCAAGATTAATCTAACAGTATCAAGCCTACTTACAGGAGCAAATACCTCATTAAAATCAATTCCCTGTTTTTGTGAGTAACCTTTTGCAACCAATCTTGCTTTGTATTTGTCTACCTCTCCAAGTTCATTCAACTTGGTCTTGTATATCCATTTTACTCCTATCACCTTTGAGTCTGCAGGAAGATCAACCAGCTCCCATGTTTCATTTCTAACAATGGATGCTATTTCCTCATCCATAGCTTGCTTCCATTTCTTGTCTTTGATAGCCATTTCAAAACTAGTTGGATCAGTGTTCATGTCATTTGTGAGGCTCCTCCATTTCTTGTTTCATGTCTTTGAAATGCCGAGCAGCAGACAATGACACGAGTTAGAAGACCAAAGTGACTAGTCTGCAGGAAGATCAACCAGCTCCCATGTTTCATTTCTAACAATGGATGCTATTTCCTCATCCATAGCTTGCTTCCATTTCTTGTCTTTGATAGCCATTTCAAAACTAGTTGGATCAGTGTTCATGTCATTTGTGAGGCTTCCCTCTCCTTCCTCAAAGACATGAGATGTTGAAGCTTGTTTCATAGTCACTCCACCATCTTTGGTGGTCTTCTAACTCGTGTCATTGTCTGCGTGCTCAGCATTTCTCTCTACAGCAGTAGACTCTTCACTCACACCTTCATTTTCACTGTCAGGAGCAATCTCTTGAACATCCCTGTTACTTTCACTGCCAGAAATATTCTCTTGAACCTCCCTGTCACTTGCACTGTCTTCTTCACTGGCTTCACTCTCTTGAATCTCAGCTTGAGTCATGTCTTCTTCTCCCCAGTCTAACTCAATCAGTAACTCATTCTGTTGCTCCTCATTCCAATCCCATTTGCCATGTTCTTCAAACACTACATCTCTGCTTACTATAATTCTTTTTTCAATAGGATCATACATCCTATACCCTTTTGACTCATCACTGATTCCAAGCATGATACACTTTCTACTCTTGTCTTCCAGTTTACTCCTTTTCACATCTGGTACATGCACATAACCGATGCAACCAAATATTCTAATCTGTTCAACAGATGGCTTGTGACCTGTCCAAGCCTCTTCAGGTGTCTTTCTCTTCAAGGATAGAGTAGGACACCTGTTGAGGATATACACAGTCCATCTTACTGCCTCGGGCCAGAAACTTTTAGGTATATCTTTGTAGCTTAACATACATCTCACCATGTTCATAATACTCCTATTTTTCCTCTCTACTACTCCATTTTGTTGAGGAGTATATGGTGTAGTTAAGTTTCTTTTATACCCAAGATCTATGCAGAATTGATTAAAGTTGTTTGACACAAATTCTCCCCCTCTATCAGTTCTAAGACATTTAATTTTCAAGTCTATTTCTAACTCTATCATGCTTTTAAATGCCTTGAAATGATCTAATGCTTCAGACTTTTCTTTCATGAAATATGTCCATGTCTTCCTAGAGTAATCATCTATGAGACATAGAATATACCTCTTTCCACTGTTTGATGCTGGAGTGATTGGCCCACACACATCAGCATGAATGAGCTCTAATCTGGCTTTTGCTCTCCATTTGCTCTTCTTTGGAATTTGCTCTCTATGCTGCTTCCCTTTCATACAATCAGGACACACCTTGCTCTCTTGTGCTATACTTGGCAGACCTCTTACCATGCTTTGCTTCTGCAGAGTAGTCAATCCATGGTTGCTCAAATGTCCCATTCTGCAATGCCACAAATGAGTCACTTCATCACTTGATACTTGAAGACATTTTGAGGTGTCATGCTTTTTGTCTTCCAAGTTCTTTGCAAACAACTTGTACATTCTATTAGATGCCACCTTTGATTCCAGTATTAGACCTTTCTCAGGATGATAAACTCTGCAATTTCCCTCTCCTCCTTTGAACAACACAGTGAGACCATTTTCTTGGAGCTGTCCTATACTTAACAAATTACTCTTGAGTGCAGGAATGTAGAATACATCAGTGATAAGGTGAGTAGTACCATTCATCTTTACTTTTATGTTCCCCTTGCCAGCAACTTGCAATTTCATGCCATTTCCTATTCTTACACTCTGTTTAAAAGTTTCATCAAGACTTTCAAAACTAGTTTTATCTCCACTCATATGATTTGAACACCCCGAATCCAAATACCAGACCACGTCTTTATCTTCTCCCTTACTCTCAATATTTACCATCAATAATGTCTCTTCTACACTATCATCTGTTATTCTATTGTTTACACAGTGTACACTACAGTTTGAGTCAATGTACCATACCTGAGAGTTCTGTTTTTCATCATCAGGTGAGGATACCTGAGAGTTCTGCTCTTCATCATCAGGTGAGGATACCATAAGTAACATCAATTCTTCACTGTCAGCCTCCAAATAGTGCGCAACATTAGTTTCTTTATCCCATTCAGGACATTCGTTCCTGTAGTGCCCTAGTTTTTTGCATTTGTAGCATTCTACCGTGTCACGTGATTGCCTTCCTCTACCTCTTCCTCTGGAACTTCCCCTTCCTCTACCTCCACCATTTGCAGACCCTCTTTCTTGAACAGCAACTTTCAGAACTTGTTCTTCAGGGCGATTCTTTCCAAAACGAAGATAATTTTGCTCATGAACAATTAACGAGCTATGAACCTCATCTACAAACATCTTTTCTGTATCCTTTGATTCTGCAATCGAGCACGCTATGTAGTTATACTTCTCAGTGAGAGATCTCAAGATTTTCTCAACAATTACACCGTCCTCCATTTTGTCACCGTGAATCCTCATCTTGTTCGCAATTTGCATGACTCGAGGAATGTATTCACTGATGGTTTCGCTCGATTTCATTTCACATGCCTCAAACTCCTTTCTTGCTGCTTGAAGCGTCGATCTCTTCGCCCGATCATTTCCTTGAAATTTTGCTTTCAAGTGAATCCCAAATCGCTTTGCAAGATCTTTCTTTAGAATTGTTTCAAGTGTAGGTCTATCGATTGCTTGAAACAAATAATTCTTTGCCTTCAAATCTTTGAGTTTAGACTCATCGATTTTCTTCTGTATTGCCTCTGTCACTGGTACTCCCGGTGTTGCTTCTTGAATGCCATTCTCAATCAACGACCAATACTCCTTTGATCGAAGGAAATTCTCCATGAGCAAACTCCAATGCTCATAATGTCCATCAAGTTTCGGTATTGATGGCTGCATGTAGTTGTTTTCATTTCCATTATTCGAATTTGCCATTCTTGCGCGCGCTTGAAGAAATTGAAATTTCTTCCGAGAAGATCTTGATCAAGGCCCCAAGGTAGGGCTCGTGATACCAATTTGTTATTCTATTTACTCTAGAGAAACTGAATTGATTGAAATCTCTTGTATTGCATTGATTGAAATACACTATATATACACACGGTTACAACAATGGAAGGAAGCTTAACAGAAAACAGAAAAAAAACTAACTGTAACTGAAAAACAGAAAAGAGTAAAGTTGCTGAAACAAAATTACAATAGAGCCCCTGTTGACTCTGGCATTAAGTCAAAGCCAACTATTAACATATATAAGGGTGTTAGGGTGGATGTGTTAAGCATCCGATCATCCTTTCTTTTTTGCACAATCATTTTTTTTTGTTTTTTTCCATTTGTTTTTGTGTTATAGTGAGTGATGGAGTTCAGTGCTAAATTGGTTGAGGAATTCCCGTTGGTGAACAACAATTCTAACATTGCTGAACTTAACTGTTCATTCACACATGTACAATCTCTGCCAAAATATTTATTTCAATTATTGTTTCTATTTCGACTATGCTTTTTCTATTTTTTCCTTGATCTCTTTTCCTTTTTTTAATCTTATTGTCGTTTGTTACTCATATACTTTACATTTTTCTGATTTTTTTTTTCAAATTGTCTCATTTGGAGCCGTTGGATCATTTAATTTTATGCAATTGTAGCCGTTGGATCATTTGGATCAAATTGTCTCTTTTTTTAATTTTATGCAATTGTAGCCGTTGGATCATTTGGAGTTGCTGATGTGTTTCCAAGGTGGCCGAAAAATGCTGAGGTGGACTTTTATGAGAGTGATGACGTAATATTTATGAATTATCTACATGGACGCTTAGGTGTAGGATCCATGGTTTAGTATAATAAAGATAAAGATTGTTGATGAAAATTTGTTATATAGTTCCTGAAGAACAATAAATCTACTATCCTAACATTCTTGAAGGATTGCACAAATAGCAGTTTCTATGTGTCATTGCTTATGAAGATTTATGATTTAGTTCCTGAAGTACTTAAAAAATTAATTTTCAAGTATCCCTGAAGGATTGCTCAAAGTATGATTTGTTAATCATCCTTGAAGAACTTTTATTATAAGAACTTCAAAATTTAACATCCAAGCATCCCTGAAAGATTGTTCATAGTATGACTTATCTTGATCATTGTTGAAGAAGTCTTTTGATATAGTTTCTGAAGAACTAATAATTTGGTAATCCAGTATCCTTTAGTATTGCAAAATTGCATTTTCTTAGGTTACCATTTATGAAGATTTGTGTAATAGTTCTTGAAGAACTATACAACTAAAAAATCATGGAAGTCTATAAGGCCACATTGTAACACCCGATGTAATTTAAATTACTTCAAATAACCGATGCTTGATAAGTAAATTATTTTCAATTTACACAAACGTATATGAGCTCTTATGAATGGAAAGATAATTTCATTGGATTATGATTAATTTCTTAAGTTTTAGAGATCATGGATTTGAAATTGTACTAGAGACTAGTGCAATTGTTATGGAATTATGTGATTATTGGCATGTCTTTTTGAATTATATGTTGTTTGTGATTGTTATAAAAATATAATGTTTGTGTGGGATTATATTTTATTTGGGTAGAAGTGAGAAGTAGTATAAGGGATGAGGTTAGAAATAGAATTATCAAAATAGTTTATGAAACACACTCATATAATGTACCCTCACCTCACCCAATCACTACCTTAAGCTATGCTTAACCCCCTTATTTCTCAGCTTAATTCACACACTCACACAACACTTATTAAAAAGAAAACAAGTGAGAGTGAGGGGAAAAGAACAGGTTTCAGATCCCGATAAGGATTCTGGCCACATCTAATGACTTCATTTTCCTTGTATTTTCATCAACACCCAAGAAAGTCCCAAACTTACGAGCCAGTGCCGAGAAAAATTCATTATTCCACCCATGAACGGGTACACCGTGACATCTTACCCACACAACCCTTTCCTTATCAACCTCCGATGGATTCCACCTTCTAATATCTTCGAAGGGTTCATAAATCCAATCATTTGCCTATTCAATCAACCCCGGAATAATGCCCTCTTCCATTTCTTCCAACAGAACCAAATTGGCTCCTGTAGGAGTGACCTTGACAGAGAAGAAGCCTTCCATATTAAACCACTCTTGTACCATGTGAGCACTACCTGCGTTTTTCACTTCAGCCACATACATCCTCTTAAACGTGTTCATTTCTTCCTCCGAAGCATTATACCATATGTCACAAAGGTTTTTCTTGCGATAGTAAACTATTTTTTGTTGAGGATGATGATTCCCCATGTTCCATTTACCACCCCTTCTCATATTGCCATCGATATAACCTTCCTTCCCTTTCCTTTGATTCGTGATATTGTTTCCAGCAACAGTGTCTACCTTGCCCCTACTTCGGGTTGCTTCATCTTCTACACGACCTTTCAACTTCTGAGCATATGTCTTCCTTTCACCTTCCTTTTCTCTGTTCACCTCTCTCCAAACTGTTTTCATGCCCTTTGAAGCTTCTTCCTTTCCTACATCACCGTTGCTTACAACCTTCTTCTCCTTTGCATCGTTCACTTCTCTGTCAAACCTAGGGAGATTTACATGTATCTTACTTTCACCAAAGATAATGTTGTCCAGTTTTACCGCGAAGACCTGAGGTTCCTGGACGTCTACAAACCTTGCAAAGCTGAATCTCTTCCCCCGTTTGTTTGTTTTTGGTGGAATGACAACCTCAACCACATTCCCATAATGAGCTAATGCCCTCAACATTTCTTTTGTTCCGTGAGTTTCTGGAAAGTCAGAAAAATAGAAGGAAGTTAGTCTCTTCGTTATTCCGTTCTTAGACCCCGCTACATCCAATCTCCCGTCCCTTCTCCTAGCCTGATTTCTTCTTCTTTGGACTAGCTGCCATTCCCCATCCTTCCCCTTGCCAGAGCTTACATTCGCCTCGACCCTTTGCATTCTCTCGCTCTCCATATCTTGTATCTCTTCTTTAACTTAAACAACCTCTTAAATTTGCTATTTTTTGCCATATTATTTCTCAGCTTAATTCACACACTCACACACAACACTTATTAAAAAGAAAACAAGTGAGAGTGAGGGGGAAAAGAGAGGGTTTCGAGAGGGAGAGGAAAGAAAGAAAAGAAGAGTCATTCATCTTGCTTCCACCGTCCTATCTCAAATCTTTCTTAAATTTGGTGATGTATTCTTCAAATACTCTTTCCCCATTCTTGAAAAACACATTCCTCTTCTCTCATCATCCTATATATACTTTGAGAATTTTGTAATTGAAGGTATTATTATTATACTATGTAGACCATCTTTTAGATATGGATTAAGATTAGTCTTTCGACTCATGTACATTGAATTCAGATATTACTGCATAGTTAACCAATGGTATTTATGTATTTTGGAAGTTTAAAAGGGATGGATTAATTCAGTCTAGTTAAGAAATGTAAAGCCATTAGCATTCACAACTCTATTTTATTAAAATGGTTAACATTCTAGACTTTATGACGTCCAAAACTTAGAATGTTACATTTTAGTATTAGAGTAGTTCGATCGACCTAGTCGGGCTTATGTTTTCAAGGTAAAGAGATTAGATAGATTGAGTCATTAAGGGACTTTGACAAGTAATTGTTAAAACCTTTCAGCATATTGTGTGAAACATTGAGCCTGATCAACTCAATCTTTCATGCAAGTTACTGGGAATGATAACAATTGGTTGCCTTAGCCCCGAAAACTCCTGAAACCCGAACCATAGGATTCCCGACTTCATCCATTTGTCAGAGTGTGTAGAGGAAGCATAGGGCTGCATATGATGTTGTGGGATGAATGATTGTGGGCAGCCGTCTAGTCTTTAGAGCCAATTCGACCACTATGTCACCGCATAATTCGTAGAGGGTCACTTGGAGAGTTGTAAGTTGTGGAAAAACCTTCTGTCAGAAAAGTGTCAGTGTTCTAGATTTGTTCGGTCAGGATAGGTGGGAATTTTGAGACCCAGGTTGTTGTTCAAGTACTCCCTCAATTATTGAGGTGATGTCTTGTGAAGGTATTAGTATTCCTTTCTAGTCAACCCTACCATGTGACTCGAAGTTAACCCAAAACGTATATTTCAGCATCCGTAAGACTTTTCGGATAGTCGTAGCTATAGGTCATGTTCCTTTTTCTCAGAAATATATTCCCACTACTATGATACCCATCTATTAGAATATATTTATACTTACAAATTTGACAACTAGTATCACCCATTTCCTACTAAATTAGTTACTCTTGTCAAAATTTCTTAGTTAGTTTTCTTGACAAGTAGTATCTCTCTCTTTATCCTCATTTTTGCACCCCTCACTCCCTCTCTCTAACTATCTTTCTATTTTCCGTTTTGAAAGATAGAAATGAGAGGGTGATTTGAGTTTTCAGCTTGAATACGAATGTGGAATTGGGCTACAGGACTGGGTTTGAATCATTTAAATAACAACAATTTTAACATTTCCAATCAAACACCAAAATATACAAATTGAGTAAAGGCAACAACAATGTCATATTCAAAGTAATATTTAATTACTTTGGATATTATAGTTTGAATCATTTGTTTATTCTAAAAAGATGTTATTAAGTTACAGTTCAACTTGAAAAGATACCCATAAACATATTAGGCACACCCAAAGAAAAATTACATGTACTAATGGATTATTGAGTTATGTAGCTCTTACCTAAATCTAATTAAGTTATATTAAATAGTGATATTCAACGTTATATTCATCGAATATAAAATTGAGTGAAATATTACTTTTGAGAAGAATGTTATTTAGTATAATATGATAAATTATAAAATATTTTATTGCAGTTCATTTGGTGTATTAGTCACTATGTGACGCCCTAAATTTCATAAGACATAACTTCCAAATATTTTAACACTTGAGTTTTTTAAAGATTCATACATGTAAAACAAAAATATAGCTTTACATAACTAGCTTAGCCAACAATAAGATCCCTTGAATATAGTACTCTGATTGTGATCCGGTGACTGACACTCTACATTGGACTATTGACGAGCAAACTTGATATACTCTTCAACCTAGAAATATCACCCCAAACATAGTGAGTTTTACAACTCAGTAACAAAGAATATTTGAAGAAAAATATTTACTTGATGTTTCCAGCCATAACCGTGTGCGAGATATGGAAAAATCCTCTCTACAAAAAAATAGAAAGTCTAAATCACATACAAACGTTTTTCATTCAAATACAATTCTCAGATGATAATGAAAGAAGCACAATATAGGACAAGAACCACTTTGCATAAAAAGATAACAATAAGATTTCGTGCGCGTATATCACATAGATCATAAACAAGACACTTATTATATTATGTGCAAATAGACCACATTATCTCTTCGTCGTGCAAAAGCAGAATCGAGGTCGTATTATCTCTTCACATCGCAAAACGGTAATCACAGGTCGTATTATGTCTTCGTCGCAACAAAACGGCACGGATCGTATTATCACTTCGTCACGACAAAACGGTAATCACAGGTCGTATTATCTCTTCGTCACGACAAAACAGCAAAAGTCGTATTATCTCTTTGTCACGACAAAACGGTAATCACAGGTCGTATTATCTATTCGTCACGACAAAACGGTAATCACATGCCGTATTATCTCTTCGTCAAGACAAAACGGTAGTCACATGCCGTATTATCTCTTCGTCACGGAAAAACGGAGATCTAAAAGGACTATGAGCATTTCACTCATAGGCTGCATTATCTCTTCATTGCAGCTAACGGTATTCCACAACAACAACAACGAATCGAATAAATGATAATAAAAATTATCACTTCATATATTAGCTACCCACATAGTATAGTATTCTATACCAACAGTAATTCACGTAACAATCATGTTTGACCATACTTTAAAACAAATAGGAGCTCATTTTACACAATTCTAGTGTCATCATACTCATAATCATCTATGCAGAATTTTCAGCAACAATACATCTGCAGAATTTTCGGCAACAATACATCTGCAGAAAACATCAACTTCGCCAATTTTATTAAAATATCAAACAATGTCATATTTGAGCCAATGACGATACGTTGGAAAGCTTAAGATGTCTATATTATGACTATGATTTATTTTTTTCAAGATAACCAACCAACTATTGCAGTTTATTAAAAGAAGATGCATAAGTGCAAAAACAAAACAAAATATATTGCAATTTCTAACGTGATTTTTCTCTACCAATTCTTAATGAAATGCAGCAAGATATGTGTCCAACTTGAAGGGAATTCAGTGTAGTTTCTAAATAAAGAAAAATCATTTCGAAATTACTTTTGTAGAAGTCACAACAAGCCAAAAACTAGATATGTGTCTATACGGGTTTAAGGCAGCACCCAACGCGATCCACTTTCGGTTCAACTTCTACAACTTCTACTAAATCACACCATCAATCACCAGCCAAACAGATTATAAGACACTTAGTTCCAAGCAACTAAAAAGGATTCAAGAGTTTCTAAGAGAATCTTAGCAACACAATTCATTTCCTCAATAACAACATTCATATATCTCAAAATTGACATGTATAACATCCAATTTCATCTTAAACTTAGCTAGCCCCAATTTTAAACATGTAAATATAGTCTTTCTTCTTACTAAAACAGAAAATATTAGAAACATAACCATTATCACAACCACAATCAATTTAACAAAATTTCAAACTACAATTCCCTCACAATAATTAAATCAAACACCTTACATGCATATTTACCACTTATTTACCCTAAAATCATATAGGAGCTTCTCATTACCCAAACATGTAACACAAAATTAACTTCCTTAGCACACACAATGAGAGGTTTTGAGAGGGGGTTTATGTTACCATAATTAACACTACAAGTATTACTATTTCTATTTAAACATATAAAATATTTTTTTGTCAAGAATCATAGACAGGCCTGCAATACTGTTTCTGCCAAAAGGTTTCCAATTAAAAATTGTATCTAGTTCTATAGCCCTGACAAAACAAAATATAACTTTGAATTTAATGGTTTAAATTGGTAAAGTTTAAGTGCGTTTATCAAATGAAATTACTATGTGCATAACTACTAATGAATCAATCGATCTCAAATGTTATGCATCTCCACCAGAAAAAAGAAAATAACATGCAAAAAGAAGGGAATAACGATGTTTCATCTATTCATATATTTAACGATGTTTCATCTATTCATCTATATTTTTCCCAAACCCAAATTTATTCTTAAACTGAAACAAATGCTACATGATTTTAGTGTTGTGCAAGATTGGTAGGAGGGCCATTGAAGCAACAGTCTTTGTAAGTGGGGCACATTGGTTTGATGCAAAATGCATCTTCACGCTCAGTACTAATTCCTCGACTGCCGTATACATTTCCCATTAGTGTAGTCACAATAGCAAGATATAAATATAAACCATCATCATCTTCAAAACCATTAATTTCAATGAATTTTCCATTATAACTCGAAACACTTTGCAAAGACAAAGAGAATTTTATTGGTTATAATAGAATGTGAAAGCACGTTTACTTATTTATAGAATTGAACTATTATTATATTAAAATAAAAGTTTATAAAAGAGTTTATTAAGCATTTATGATATCATATTTATTAATTCTTATAATTCTTATCTTTAGTACGTGTAATTCTTATCTTGTTTTTATTACACCCTTTTTGTCCATATAATAGGAATATGAATATGAATATTATACATTTATTACTCGACACACTTTAAAAAGCAAGAAAATTTACCTACTTACAGTTCCAAAAAAAAAATACCTACTTACAGTGGAATGTGAAAGCATGTTTACTTATTTATAGAATTTAACCATTAGTATATTAAAATAAAGTTATTTTTGACCAATAAAATAAAGTTTATAAAAGAGTTTATTAAAAAAATTATGATATCATATTTATTAATATTTGTAATTCTTATCTTTAATCTTTAATACATGTAATTCTTATCTTGTTTTTGTTACAACCTTTCCATTCATATATTAGGAATATCAATATGAATATTATACATTTATAATGGGATATTAGTATTCTAAGTAACTAATAACTATAAAAAAATATCCAACATAATTCTAAAAATCACTTTCGATGAAGTTTCCGTTATTACTCGACACACTTTGCAAAGCAATAAAACTTTCCTACTTATCCGTTATTTCGAAAAACTATTTAAATTGAAGATACAAGCTCATAACACAATTCTGCAACAAACCCATTTTGCGCAATCTCAGATAATTCCGATGAAACTCTCTCCACAAACCTTATTTGAAACTTGTTTTTCTTTCTATAGAATGTATTCACAAAATCCTTCAAAACTGACACAAGAAAGAGCTTATTTCATTGAGTATTGAGGGAGAAATTGTACTAACAAGTTATATTTTTGAACCAGTGGCAGAACTTACCCAATCACATTGTTTTGGCCATAACTTCCTAAATAGTTGTTGTATTAGTAAGGAACTTGAACCCTCAAAAACTAAGAACATTCCCTTTAAAATAGGCACTTGGTTTGATGATTTGGGTTCAGTTAGGTATACCCAAGGTTCTAAATATTAAGGCTTTTGCGATTTCGGTTGTTGTGCTCGTCGCGGTGTGAATTAATCACAAAATTTAACTAAAATTATTTTTCGCGGTCGTTTTGTCGCGGTATCGGTCACTACCGAGACAGTTTTGTCATGGCCGTTTCAGCAGAATGCATCGCTTTTTTAGAAACTTGGGTATACCTGTTACAAAACATCCTACTGATACTGTAAATCAGAATTGGAGAAATATCTCACCATCCAATATTTTGAATTTTCATGTGAGTAACAGAGTTTTTGTTATAACTTTATGTGATATTTCAAAGTATGGATGTCCATATTTGTTGGCTTTGTAAATCCCAAAGTCTTTATATGCTTAATTATTATGGGAGCTTGTAAACAAGCTAGTGAGTGGGACATAACTTCCAAATATTTAACTTGACACTTAAGTTTTTTAAAGATTCATACATGTAAAACAAAAATCTAGCTTTACATAACTAGCTTAGCCAACAATAAGATCCCTTGAATATAGTACTCTGATTGTGATCCGGTGACTGACACTCTACATTGAACTACTGACGAGCAAACTTGATATACTCTTCAACTTTCCAATGTTATTTGTAACAACCCCTTCTAATCAACTACTATTTAATTGATAAAATCAGAGTTTTCGAAAACACCCACAAGAGAGTGCTACATTTTCTTCATTTAAAAACCAAACAAACATCAATGGCGTAATCCAACAAATAACAGTATGATACATAGCATCACAGTCAAAGGGACGAACTCCCAACAACACCTGTTTAGGGACATAATGATACCACTTAATCATCGCAGTGAGAATAAAACATGTTTCATAAAACATATTCAAATACATCACCAAGTTACAGTTCAACAACTTAAATTAAAACAACTAATAACTACTCGCCCCCCCCAGTGTTACGTATCAGAGCAAGACGCCACAACCAGACTGAGGAAGGAAGAACCTTCACTCGGGATCACCTGCACGTTGCCGACATAAGAAGCAACATAGAAAGCAGAAGGGTGAGTCTCTAGCACATATAATGGAATGTATAATAAACATCATGTTAGAGAAAGACAACTAGAACCACCACTGCTCAATAGACAAACACACATCATCAAGTTATAATACATCAACTCATAATCATCAAAAGACATCACCAATTGCATGAGTATATGCATGAATGCAACCCAACACCAATGGAATAATGCATGTGGTACCATCACCGTCATTATTTCGCCATTCTGGCATGTTCGTCACTAATGATATGAAGGCCGAAGCCTACAATATCGAGGCCGAAGCCTATATCCGTCACTTTGATGCATATGAGGCATGTGACTCCATGAACAATGCATCATCCACAAACAATCGTATCATGTATGAATTGACACTGTCACTGGATTTACCTCCGTCATTTAATCCACCGTCATTACACCGTCATTTAATTCACCAAGACATCATCAATAGCGCTATGGCTAACATCAATACATCAGTCAATAGCTCTATGGCTAACATCAAACTCACCGGACACGTCGACACCAAAAGTAGTGGACTAAACTGTCACCACAAGGACCAAACCGTCACCTAAGGACTAAACCGGCTTCACAATTCAGCAACTTAGACGTACTCGGCACCAAACAAAGACCGAAAATTGCGCTGGTAAAGAACTGCGCTACACGGCACCAAAACAAAGACTCTCGGCACACTCACATTGCACCTTGGCGCACCACACTGCACCTCGGCACACCACACTGCACCTCGGCACACCACACTGCACCTCGATACACTACACTTCGACAACACTAGCTTCGACATACATACACTACACTTCGGCAACTACACTTCGGTATACATACTCTACACTTCGGCAACTACACTTCGTATACATACGCTACACTTCGGTATACATACTCTACACTTCGGCAACTACACGTCGACACCTACACTTCGACTCACACACACACACGCCGTCACACCACACCGTCACCTACACTTCGTCACACATATACGTCGACTCCCATATACTTCGACACATCTACACGTCGACACCCATATACTTCGACACGTCTACACGTCGACTCCCATATACTTCGACACATCTACACGTCGACACCCATATACTTCGACACATCTACAGTTAGGCAACTACACTTCGCTTCAAATGGCGCCCTAGGCACCTAACCCTCATCTTCCCTCTTTTCTTTGATTCTCATACTATGATCAAACTTAAACCACAATTACTACAACACATATTCATTCGAAATTTGTCCAACACACATCAAAGTAACAACTAAGGTGCCAACACCAAAATAACGTCCTTGCGCTTAGGGTTCCTTAAATCCCATTTCTTCTCTAGGTCTTTCATATGACCAATTATCAACAACACATACACACATCACAATTTCACCAAATTGAATCAAACACAACATCAATCACACAATCAACAACACAATCAATTCAACAATCATCCTAGAGTCTAACCCATACATAATACTCATCATATACTCCATTATAGGTGAAAGAGAGCCCCATTACCTTAATAGATTGAAGACAAACACTCTCTCCACCAAGAATCCAAGATCCACCAACAAGCAAGCTTCTCTTCCTTGAACTTGAACTCTCTACGCCAAATCTTCTCTTCTTCTTCTCACTTGGAACCGTCACACCTCTCTCCCTCTTCTCACTTTCTTTTACTTTCTTTGCTTTTGGTTGCAAATGAGCTCTCACCATCGACACCTAAGCTTATAGCATGGATATGGGCCTAACTAATGGATCATGGGCCTCTATTCACACCTCCTCCATTACTCAAACACCTCCTAAATAAAATGAAACTTCCAAATTAATTATTTGACTTAATAAAATGTTGTAAGCCTTAAATAACTCAATTAAATAAATAATTGAATTATTTTTGTGGCGTTACATTATTTGTTACCTGGAAACATCACCCCAAACATAGTGAGTCTTACAATTCAGTAACAAAGAATATATGAAGAAAAATATTTACTTGATGTTTCCAGCCATACCCGTGTGCGAGATATGGAAAAATCCTCTCTACAAAAAAAAAGATAACAATAAGATTTCATGCGCGTATATCACAGAGATCATAAACAAGACACTTATATTACGTGCAAATAGACCACATTATCTCTTCGTCGTGGCAAACGGTAATCAGAGGCCGTATTATCTCTTCGTCACGGCAAAACGGTAATAACAGGTCGTATTATCTCTTCGTCGCAACAAAACGGCACAGGTCGTATTATCACTTCGTCACGACAAAACAATAATCACAGGTCGTATTATCTCTTTGTCACGACAAAACGGCACAGGTCATATTATCTCTTCGTCACGACAAAACGGTAATCACAGGTCTTATTATCTCTTCGTCACGACAAAACGGTAATCACATGCCGTATTATCTCTTCGTCACGACAAAACGGTAGTCACATGTCGTAGTATCTCTTCATCACGGAAAAACGGAGATCTAAAAGGACTATGAGCATTTCACTCATAGGCTGCATTATCTCTTCGTTGCAGCTAACAATATTCCACAACAACAACAAGTGAATTAATCACAAAATTTAACTAAAATTATTTTTCGCGGTCGTTTTGTCGCGGTATCGGTTACTACTGAGACAGTTTTGTCGCGGCCATTTTCGGCGTAACGGATTGTTTTTTCGAAACTTGGGTATACCTGTTACAAAACATCCTACTGATACTGTAAAGCAGAATTGGAGAAAAATCTCACCAACCAATATTGTGAATTTTCATGTGAGTAACAGAGTTTCTGTTATAACTTTATGTGATATTTCAAAGTATGGATGTCCATATTTGTTGGCTTTGTAAATCCCAAAGTCTTTATATGCTTAATTATTATGGGAGCTTGTAAACAAGCTAGTGAGTGGGACCTCCTCGCGCGCACAAGCTGAGACCAAAATCATGGTTTAAGTGTAAATCTTCTGATCCCCTCCCCCCGAAGCAAGATTAGCTTTGCGTTATTTTATATATATTTTTGGACTTACATTTTTCACTGAATACCAAACCAAACCAACTCGACTTGTTTGGTTCATGAACCAACTGGATATATATACACACACACACACACACACACACAAATAGAGAGACATTTTTAACTTTTTATTCGCGAGCTTTAGTCCATTCGAGTCGAGCGAAGCTGAACAAAGATCGACATAGATCGACTCAGTTCCAGCTCTAGGGGTGGTGTGTCATATGGGTAGTTTTAAAACTTTTTTTGCTTTCAGGCATATAGTTTGAGCCTTCGGTCCAAAAAATCCCATAGAACTAATCATATGATTTGGATAGCAACAACTTGGGGCATTTGGATTCACAAGAACAATGTGTTGTTTAGATGGATTGTTTTTGACTCTCAGGCTGTTGTTAATCATGTCAAGTCTTTGTCCCGAGAGTTCATTAGAATCGTGGGTAGTAATTTTGTTTTTTCGATTGCTGAGTGGTGGGGAAATCTACTAGTTTGTTTGAAATCTTTGTAATCGTTTTCTAGCCTCGTTCTTCCTGAGATACTCTTTTTCCTCATTGGGTCTTTTTCTCATGGGTTTTAGCTAACTAAGCACCTTGTATTTGTATGAGTTGGAGTACCTCTTGTACTCCCAATATAATCTTTTGCTTATGAAAAAAACTAAAATTTTGGTACTTCACTTTTGTAAACATAAAATATGGATATATAATAATTTGTATTAAACTTTTTTTACTAACAATAATTTGTGTTAAACTGAAAAAATGAAATGTAAATATTTCAGTATACTTGTTGGGATGAAAGGGGTGAACCAGCCCATTACAGAGGTAACTACAGAACCATGGGGCCTCATTATAAACTACCGGAGCCAAAATCCAATGGAAAAAAGACCTCAAGAGGAAAAAGAGTACTCCGCCCCTACTATGGAAACAATTCATTGAATGGTGTTGTGCCACACCAACTATCACACCAGAAATGTATTTTGTTACCGTTACCAAGCTGCAAATATGACGTTCTATTGAACCATTGAGTGTCACCAGCAAAGTCATTCCCTAGGATTAGCAAGTCACGCCACCATAATGAACATTTTCGCATCCATTGAGAAGAAGGAGGGTTGTCACTCCAACAAGACAAGTCTCCATATCTGCTGGATAGAACTTTAAGCCTTTCACCCCCAACTTGACATTTCCATCTCCATTTGCTAAGTAGAGCTATATAAAAAGCCTCCAAGTTTTTCACCCACAATCCTCCCTTGGCTTTCGGCAAGCAAATTGCATCCCATTTATTCCACACCCCCTTTCTCAATATGGCCAAATATATACATCTAGTTTTGCTTCTTACTTCAACTACCGCAAGTCAAATTTTGAGGATGTTACACACTACGAGTATTACTATTTATATTTAAACATATAAAATATTTTATTGTCAAGAATGATAGACAGGCCTGCAATACTGTTTCTGCCAAAAGGTTTCCAATTAAAATTGTATCTAGTTCTATAGCCCTGACAAAACAAAAAATAACTTTGAATTTAATGGTTTAAATTGGTAAAGTTTAAGTGCGTTTATCAAATGAAATTACTATGTGCATAACTAATAATGAATCAATCGATCTCAAATGTTATGCATCTCCACCAGAAAAAAGAAAATAACATGCACAAAAGAAGGGAATAACGATGTTCCATCTATTCATATATTTTTGATTATTACATAGGAAATGAACATTTCCCAAACCCAAATTTATTCTTAAACTGAAACAAATGCTACATGATTTTAGTGTTGTGCAAGATTGGTAGGAGGGCCATGGAAGCAAATGGTCTTTGTAAGTGGGGCACATTGGTTTGATGCAAAATGCATCTTCACGCTCATACTAATTCCTCGATCACAGTATACATTTCCCCACTAGTGTAGTCACAATAGCAAGATATAAAGTATAAACCATCATCATCTTCAAAACCATTAATTTCAATGAATTTTCCATTATAACTCGAAACACTATGCAAAGACAAAGAGAATTTTCTTGGTTATAATAGAATGTGAAAGCACGTTTACTTATTTATAGAATTGAACTATTATTATATTAAAATAAAAGTTTATAAAAGAGTTTATTAAGCATTTATGATATCATATTTATTAATACTTATAATTCTTATCTTTAATACGTGTAATTCTTATCTTGTTTTTATTACACCCTTTTTGTCCATATAATAGGAATATGAATATGAATATTATACATTTATTACTCGACACACTTTGCAAAGTAAGAAAATTTACCTACTTACAGTTCCAAGAAAAAAAATACCTACTTACAATGGAATGTGAAAGCATGTTTACTTATTTATAGAATTTAACCATTAGTATATTAAAATAAATTTATTTTTGACCAATAAAATAAAGTTTATAAAAGTGTTTATTAAAAAAATTATGATATCATATTTATTAATACTTCTAATTCTTATCTTTAATACGTGTAATTCTTATCTTGTTTTTATTACACCCTTTTTGTCCATATAATAGGAATATTAATATGAATATTATACATTTATTACTCGACACACTTTGCAAAGCAAGAAAATTTACCTACTTACAGTTCAAAAAAAAAAATACCTACTTACAGTGGAATGTGAAAGCATGTTTACTTATTTATAGAATTTAACCATTAGTATATTAAAATAAAGTTATTTTTGACCAATAAAATAAAGTTTATAAAAGAGTTTATTAAAAAAATTATGATATCATATTTATTAATATTTGTAATTCTTTTTTTTTTTTGACAAATAATATTTGTAATTCTTATCTTTAATCTTTAATACATGTAATTCTTATCTTGTTTTTGTTACAACCTTTCCATTCATATATTAGGAATATCAATATGAATATTATACATTTATAATGGGATATTAGTATTCTAAGTAACTAATAACTATAAAAAAATATCAAACATAATTCTAAAAATCATTTTCGATGAAGTTTCCATTATTACTCGACACACTTTGCAAAGCAATAAAACTTTCCTACTTATCCACTATTTTCGAAAAACTATTTAAATTGAAGATACAAGCTCATAACACAATTCTGCAACAAACCCATTTTGCGCAATCTCAGGTAATTCCGATGAAACTCTCCACAAACCTTATTTGAAACTTGTTTTTCTTTCTATAGAATGTATTCACAAAATCCTTCAAAACTGACACAAGAAAGAGCTTATTTCATTGAGTATTGAGGGAGAAATTGTACAAACAAGTTATGTTTTTGAACCAGTGGCAGAACTTACCCAGTCTCATTGTTTTGGCCATAACTTCCTAAATAGTTGTTGTATCAGTAAGGAACTTGAACCCTCAAAAACTAACAACATTCCCTTTATAATAGGCACTTGGTTTGATGATTTGGGTTCAGTTAGGTATACCCAAGGTCCTAAATAGCGGTCGTGGTCATGTCGCGGTCGCGTTAAGGCTTTCGCGATTTCGGTTGTTGCGCTCGTCGCGGTGTGAATTAATCACAAAATTTAACTAAAATTAATTTTCGCGGTCGTTTTGTCGCGGTATCGGTTACTACCGAGACAGTTTTGTCGCGGCCGTTTTCGGCGTAACGGACCGTTTTTTAGAAACTTGGGTATACCTGTTACAAAACATCCTACTGATACTGTAAAGCAGAATTGGAGAAAAATCTGACCAACCAATATTTTGAATTTTCATGTGAGTAACAGAGTTTCTGTTATAACTTTATGTGATATTTCAAAGTATGGATGTCCATATTTGTTGGCTTTGTAAATCCCAAAGTCTTTATATGCTTAATTATTATGGGAGCTTGTAAACAAGCTAGTGAGTGGGACCTCCTCGCGCGCACAAGCTGAGACCAAAATCATGGTTTAAGTGTAAATCTTCTGATCCCCTCCCCCCGAAGCAAGATTAGATTTGCGTTATTTTATATATATTTTTGGACTTACATTTTTCACTGAATACCAAACCAAACCAACTCGACTTGTTTGGTTCATGAACCAACTGGATATATATACACACACACACACACAAATTGAGAGACATTTTTAACTTTTTATTCGCGAGCTTTAGTCCATTCGAGTCGAGCGAAGCTGAACAAAGATCGACTCAGTTCCAGCTCTAGGGGTGGTGTGTCATATGGGTAGTTTTAAAACTTTTTTTGCTTTCAGGCATATAGTTTGAGCCTTCGGTCCAAAAAATCCCATAGAACTAATCATATGATTTGGATAGCAACAACTTGGGGCATTTGGATTCACAAGAACAGTGTGTTGTTTAGATGGATTGTTTTTGACTCTCAGGCTGTTGTTAATCATGTCAAGTCTTTGTCCCGAGAGTTCATTAGAATCGTGGGTAGTAATTTTGTTTTTTCGATTGCTGAGTGGTGGGGAAATCTACTAGTTTGTTTGAAATCTTTGTAATCGTTTTCTAGCCTCGTTCTTCCTGAGATACTCTTTTTCCTCATTGGGTCTTTTTCTCATGGGTTTTAGCTAACTAAGCACCTTGTATTTGTATGAGTTGGAGTACCTCTTGTACTCCCAATATAATCTTTTGCTTATGAAAAAAACTAAAATTTTGGTACTTCACTTTTGTAAACATAAAATATGGATATATAATAATTTGTATTAAACTTTTTTTACTAACAATAATTTGTGTTAAACTGAAAACATGAAATGTAAATATTTCAGTATACTTGTTGGGATGAAAGGGGTGAACCAGCCCATTACAGAGGTAACTACAGAACCATGGGGCCTCATTAAAAACTACCGGAGCCAAAATCCAATGGAAAAAAGACCTCAAGAGGAAAAAGAGTACTCCGCCCCTACTATGGAAACAATTCATTGAATGGTGTTGTGCCACACCAACTATCACACCAGAAATGTATTTTTTTGTTACCGTTACCAAGCTGCAAATATGACGTTCTATTGAACTATTGAGTGTCACCAATAAAGTCATTCCCTAGGATTAGCAAGTCACGCCACCATAATGAACATTTTCGCATCCATTGAGAAGAAGGAGGGTTGTCACTCCAACAAGACAAGTCTCCATATCTGCTGGATAGAACTTTAAGCCTTTCACCCCCAACTTGACATTTCCATCTCCATTTGCTAAGTAGAGCTATATAAAAAGCCTCCAAGTTTTTCACCCACAATCCTCCCTTGGCTTTCGGCAAGCAAATTACATCCCATTTAATCCACACCCCCCTTTCTCAATATGGCCAAATATACACTACATCTAGTTTTACTTCTTACTTCAACTACCGCAAGTCAAATTTTGAGGATGTTACACACTACGAGTATTACTATTTATATTTAAACATATAAAATATTTTATTGTCAAGAATGATAGACAGGCCTGCAAAACTGTTTCTGCCAAAAGGGTTCCAATTAAAAATTGTATCTAGTTCTATAGCCCTGACAAAACAAAAAATAACTTTGAATTTAATGGTTTAAATTGGTAAAGTTTAAGTGTGTTTATCAAATGAAATTACTATGTGCATAACTACTAGTGAATCAATCGATCTCAAATGTTATGCATTTCCACCAGAAAAAAGAAAATAACATGCACAAAAGAAGGGAATAACGATGTTTCATCTATTCATATATTTTTTATTATTACATAGGAAATGAACATTTCTCAAACCCAAATTTATTCTTAAACTGAAACAAATGCTACATGATTTTAGTGTTGGGCAAGATTGGTAGGAGGGCCATGGAAGCAACAGTCTTTGTAAGTGGGGCACATTGGTTTGATGCAAAATGCATCTTCACGCTCAGTACTAATTCCTCGACTGCCGTATACATTTCCCACTAGTGTAGTCACAATAGCAAGATATAAAGTATAAACCATCATCATCTTCAAAACCATTAATTTCAATGAATTTTCCATTATAACTCGAAACACTTTGCAAAGACAAAGAGAATTTTCTTGGTTATAATAGAATGTGAAAGCATGTTTACTTATTTATAGAATTGAACTATTATTATATTAAAATAAAAGTTTATAAAAGAGTTTATTAAGCATTTATGATAACATATTTATTAATACTTATAATTCTTATCTTTAATACGTGTAATTCTTATCTTGTTTTTATTACACCCTTTTTGTCCATATAATAGGAATATGAATATGAATATGAATATTATACATTTATTACTCGATGTTGCGCCCGAAAAAGTCCCCGAGGGTTTTTTCTTCGTTTACAACCTTTTAAAACAATGAAGTCGCCACCAATATTTTTTATAAGGAAAATATTGAAGAAAAACCTTTTTGGAAGGCAGATTTTCTTTTGGAAAACCGGAAGATTTGGGTTCGGGGGTCGGTTAGGCATGGGGAAGGTATTAGCGCCCCACACCTCCTTTCTACTGAAAGGGAACCTTTAATTAATCGTGTGATTTTAAGTGTTGATTTGAAAAATACTTAAATTTGCCTCTTAATTGAAAAAGACTTAATGAAATTTTATTTGCGGCGCTCGACGAGAGTTAGCCGCTTTGGTTTTTTGAAAGGAAAAATGTTTTTAGTTTATTGTGCTTGACGGAGGGGATCCGCTCCTACGTATCTCCAGGTGCGATGGAGAATTCAAAGCTACGTAGTTCTAGGTTTTTTGGTTTTTTATTTTGTTTAATTGTGAAAATTGAGTTTTCGTGATGATCAATTGAGCAAAGGCTCCAAGTGACCACCATTAGCACCCCATTGTTAACAATCATGCAAGCAAAGGCTTCGCAGGGCCGCCAACAAAGTTTTTTGATTTATCGAAAGTTTTTAGAAAAATTAGGCATTCATGATGATCAATTGAGCAAAGGCTCCAAGTGATCACCACTAGTTCCTCATTGTTAATGATTATGCAAGCAGAGGCTTCGCAAAACCATTAACAAAGTTTTTTTGATTTATTGAAAGGTTTTTTTAGGAAAATTAGGCATTCATGATGATCAATTGAGCAAAGGCTCCAAGTGATCACCACTAGTTCCTCATTGTTAATAATTCATGCAAGTAAAGGCTTCGCAGGACCATTAACAAAGTTTTTCTGATTTGTTGAAAGTTTTGAGAAAAATTAGGCATTCATGATGATCAATTGGGCAAAGGCTCCAAGTGATCACCACTAGTTCCTCGTTGTTAATGATTATGCAAGCAGAGGCTTCGCAAAACCACTAACAAAGTTTTGATTTATTGAAAAATTATTTGAGTTTAAAGAAAAATTGAAAGGAAAAGAGAAAAAGGGGGTGAAAACTGCAAAATGGGGTATTATTAGTCGCAGGAGGTTGTATAATTAATAGGGGGTGTAAAGAGGAAGCCCAGTCCGCATAGGAGAGCCCAATATGCGAAACTGGGCTTAGGTGGGGGGAGGTGTGCGCGTGAATTGCAGGGGTGCAAATAGCATTCTGATAATTAAAAATAAATTAAAAATACAATACAATACATAAGCCCACAAATCAGAAAACCCTAAACCTAAACTCATTCCCTCCCTTCCTTCCTTCGTTCCAGCGGCGCCGTGAGAGAGGGGGAGAGATTTCCGGCGGAATCCTCGCCGGTTTCCACGGGGGAGAGAGAGAGAGAAAATCTGGCAGCTGTTTTACGGGTTTCCATGGCAGTGGGTTGTGGGTGCCTCGCGATGAGAGAGAGAGGACGACGGCGGAGGTGACTCCACCGGAGGTGGGTGGCCGGTGGTGTCGAGTTAAGTTTCGGTGGTGGCTTGTTGGGTTTGAAAGGAGGTTCGGCTTTGGTGGTTTGGTGACTCGGTTTTGAGGTTGTGGGTCGGTTTGATGGTGGGCTCGCCGGAGCTTCGCCGGAGAAGACGCCCGGAGCCCCGACGTCGTCCCCACGGTTCGTTTTTTTTTTATCTCATTTTCTTCTTTCTATTCCGCTTCTCTTCTTCTCTACCAATTCTTTTTGGTTTAGTTCTAATTTGTCCTAAAATCTAATCTTTGATTCAGAGCACTGTTGGTGAACAATTATCACTAAACCCTTCTTGTTTTTAAATATTAATATTAACATAGCATAGTTCCAGCAGAAAACGAATTTTGTCCATACATACAGAGATTGCAGAAAACTAATTTAGTTCATACATACAGATTTCATGTCCACAGAATACAAAAGAAAGCAACTATTACATACCTATTATCACAGAAAACGAATTACCATAGTTCCAGCATCTGAACTTTGCCTTGAACTTTACCTACTATTGCTTGCTGCTGTGCTTTTAATCTACTGCTGTGTATTGGATTGCTACTGTTGTTTCTGCTGCTCTTGTGACTGCTTCTATTTCATATTCAGAAATTCAAAACTGTGTTTTTTTGGATTAGGGTTTCAGTGTGAAACACTAATCCTATTTTTTGGTGATTTTCACAGTCGTTTTCTGTCTTTGTTTCTGTGTGTTTTTGACTGCTGATTGACCGTTTATTTATAGTATAAAACTAGGTTAAGGCATTAATTGAATTTTGACTGGGTTTTGGATAATTTCAGGTTGGAACCCAGGCCCAACAGCAGCTGCAGCAGCTTGGAATGGTGCCTGGAAACCCTAAATTGATGTTTACTATGTATTTTCGGATCTGGTCCTTTTTTGGGCTTTTGGATATATGTTTTTTTTGTATTTTTGGACTTTTGGACTCTTAAGAGCTTTTAAATTGTAAATTTAACTAAATAGACTTTTTTTTGACATTTTTGGACTGTTATATGTGCTTAAATGAATTAAATAAACAAAATAAAAATAACAATAAGAAAAAAGAGTCCAGCAAAATACAAAGACGAGAACGGGCCGGAGCAGATAACTGCGCTAAAACGAGACCAAAAATAAAGAAATGGGCGTGTTAACTAAAGACACTAAAATTGACTCAGAATTGCATTCTTAAACCTGAATTGAAAAGACAAGCCAAATTTCTAGAAAAAAAATGACTCTTGGTAGACCTACTTATGTACGACTAAACCCAAATACGAAGATTAAATTAAAGAACGCACGAAAAGATCGATCATTCACGTGTCTGCCTAATTTAAACAACGGTATTTCGATTTAGTTGAGCTGGATAACTGAATCTGACTTAAGTTAAAAAGGACGGACAAAATTGGGGTATTACACTCGACACACTTTGCAAAGCAAGAAAATTTACCTACTTACAGTTCCAAGAAAAAAAATACCTACTTACAATGGAATGTGAAAGCATGTTTACTTATTTATAGAATTTAACCATTAGTATATTAAAATAAAGTTATTTTTGACCAATAAAATAAAGTTTATAAAAGAGTTTATTAAAAAAATTATGATATCATATTTATTAATATTTGTAATTCTTATCTTTAATCTTTAATACATGTAATTCTTATCTTGTTTTTGTTACAACCTTTCCATTCATATATTAGGAATATCAATATGAATATTATACATTTATAATGGGATATTAGCATTCTAAGTAACTAATAACAATAAAAAAATATCCAACATAATTCTAAAAATCATTTTCGATGAAGTTTCCATTATTACTCGACACACTTTGCAAAGCAATAAAACTTTCCTACTTTTCCGCTATTTTCGAAAAACTATTTAAATTGAAGATACAAGCTCATAACACAATTCTGCAACAAACCCATTTTGCGCAATCTCAAGTAATTCCGATGAAACTCTCTCCACAAACCTTATTTGAAACTTGTTTTTCTTTCTATAGAATGTATTCACAAAATCCTTCAAAACTGACACAAGAAAGAGCTTATTTCATTGAGTATTGAGGGAGAAATTGTACTAACAAGTTATGTTTTTGAACCAGTGGCAGAACTTACCCAATCACATTATTTTGGCCAGAACTTCCGAAATAGTTGTTGTATCAGTAAGAAAGTTGAACCCTCAAAAACTAACAACATTCCCTTTATAATAGGCACTTGGTTTGATGATTTGGGTTCAGTTAGGTATACCCAAGGTCCTAAATAGCAGTCGTGGTCACGTCGCGGTCGCGTTATCGGTTACAACCGAGACAGTTTTGTCGCGGTCGTTTTCGGCGTAACGGACCATTTTTTAAAAACTTGGGTATACCTGTTACAAAACATCCTACTGATACTGTAAAGCAGAATTGGAGAAAAATCTCACCAACCAATATTTTGAATTTTCATGTGAGTAATAGAGTTTCTGTTATAACTTTATGTGATATTTCAAAGTATGGATGTTCATATTTGTTGGCTTTGTAAGTCCCAAAGTCTTTATATGCTTAATTATTATGGGAGCTTGTAAACAAGCTAGTGAGTGGGACCTCCTCGCGCGCACAAGCTGATACCAAAATCATGGTTTTAAGTGTAAATCTTCTGATCCCCTCCCCCCGAAGCAAGATTAGCTTTGCGTTATTTTATTAATTTTATACATATATTTTTGGACTTACATTTTTCACTGATTACCAAACCAACTCGACTTGTTTGGTTCATGAACCAACTGGATATATATACACACACACACAAGCATACAAATAGAGAGACATTTTTAACTTTTTATTCGCGAGCTTTAGTCCGGTCGAGTCGAGCGAAGCTGAACAAAGATCGACATAGATCGACTCAGTTCCAGCTCTAGGGGTGGTGTGTCATATGGGTAGTTTTAAAACTTTTTTTGCTTTCAGGCATATAGTTTGAGCCTTCGGTCCAAAAAATCCCATAGAACTAATCATATGATTTGGATAGCAACAACTTGGGGCATTTGGATTCACAAGAACAGTGTGTTGTTTAGATGGATTGTTTTTGACTCTCAGGCTGTTGTTAATCATGTCAAGTCTTTGTCCCGAGAGTTCATTAGAATCGTGGGTAGTAATTTTGTTTTTTCGATTGCTGAGTGGTGGGGAAATCTACTAGTTTGTTTGAAATCTTTGTAATCGTTTTCTAGCCTCGTTCTTCTTGAGATACTCTTTTTACTCATTGGGTCTTTTTCTCATGGGTTTTAGCTAATTAAGCCCCTTGTATTTGTATGAGTTGGAGTACCTCTTGTACTCCCAATATAATCTTTTGCTTATGAAAAAAACTAAAATTTTGGTACTTCACTTTTGTAAACATAAAATATGGATATATAATAATTTGTCTTAAACTTTTTTTACTAACAATAATTTGTGTTAAACTGAAAACATGAAATGTAAATATTTCAGTATACTTGTTGGGATGAAAGGGGTGAACCAGCCCATTACAGAGGTAACTACAGAACCATGGGGCCTCATTAAAAACTACCGGAGCCAAAATCCAATGGAAAAAAGACCTCAAGAGGAAAAAGAGTACTCCGCCCCTACTATGGAAACAATTCATTGAATGGTGTTGTGCCACACCAACTATCACACCAGAAATGTATTTTGTTACCGTTACCAAACTGCAAATATGACGTTCTATTGAACCATTGAGTGTCACCAGTGTTATACCCCAATTTTGTCCGACTAATTGAGAATCAAATAAAAAATGTATTTTTGTGAACGTTCGATTCTAATTGGTACTTTCTCGTTTTCAAGAGCATATCATTATTTGAGTCTAGTCGTGTACGCATTTTATTCCTGTTGTGCACATGTCACTTCCATTGTGGGTGTGTGTTCTTGCTAACTATGTATGCATTTTGTTCTCGTACACATGTGTTACTTTTTGGTGAGCACACACATTATTTTTAATCAGATACGCATTTTTATGCACACGTGTTTGCGTCTAGTCATGTACGAATTTTTGTTTTTGTGCTCATTAGTTATTGTTTTTAGTTTAAATTATTATTATTATTATTATTATTATTAAAATGTAATAAAAAATCAGATGTGCATAGATGTTTTTGTTTACTAGTATAATATTAGTTTTGACACAAAAAAGAGACACAACAAAATAGCCAAATTGTTTATTTTATTTAAATCTGAAATTACATTCTTTTTTCTTCTTAGTTACACATAAGACAAAAAAAAATTGAAAAGTAAAACAAAAAAGAGGGTATGTACGCCCTTGCTGTTGTTGTTTCTCAGAGAGGTAAATCAATTTGAGCTACAAGCTCCAACCTCCTTCTTCTTGTCTCTTTGGATTTTTCCTAATTTGCAAAAATAAAATTGCTTTTTGCAGCACCACCACCACCACCTCTTGGTGGTTTGTTTGGTCTTCAGAAATCTGTCCCATTGGGTTGTAATCCACTGCTCATCCACCCACACCTACACTACACCAAAGCCACTATAAATACACACAATCCCAGCAAAGGGAAGGAGGGGGGATCGGATACTGGAAAAAAAAAGAAAAAGGGAGAGGATACAATATAGAAAATAGGCATACATACAAACACAAACACATGCACAAGGACACGTACATTGATAAGCAAGAACAAACACAAACCCAGTTACAACACAAATATATACAAGCTAACAGCCACTTCAATCTCCTACAACAACAACCACACCCACCTCCATCATCCTCTCTTCACAAACACCAACACTACAACCACCACCAAACAAACACCACCTCTCTTTGCACAACCACCACCAAACACCACCCTCTTTCTCTCTCCCTAGACCTCAGTCGCAGCTCTCTCTCTCCACCATCTTCGTCGGAAGTCCCTCTTGATAACTCTATTTTATATAGAGTATTTCATATGTTTAAACTTAGTATTTGCTCTCTTTCAAGTAATAATAAAGAGTTTATATAGTATTTAGTGTGATATATGATATCTTGAGTGATTTGAATGGATATAGTTAGTTATAGGCCATTTTGGATATATTGTGGTATGTTTGATGTTTTTGTTCAGTGCAGTCTCAATGCTGTCTGCATCAATGCTCCTGCACTGATCCTGCATCAATTCTGCGCAACTTGGTGAATAAGCAGCCTGTTTCATATGCATCCACATGCAATGTGATGACCTCCTACTTGCTTCCCTGATGCCATCCAACAATGTATAGTAGGCGCCTACCATTCACACATAGCTATAGGCATAGCTTTGAAGAGTCATCAACATAGGGACACTTGTTCTAACACCATGGAACCACCCTATATGATTAAGTCAAAGATTGCAACATGGATAAACCTCGGAAAGCAACTACAGCTATCATCCACTCAAGATGACTTCAACATGAAGGAAGGAAGCACCTCACTTGAAGGCTATAAAAGGACCTCACATCTTCATTTGGAAATATATCACAATCCATAAGTTAGATCAAAATTTCAATATACATAGTTAGTTTTTATATTTTTAGAGGAAGAGGAAGGAATTGACAAATCCTCCTTTACTCATTTTCATAGTGTTTGTATAGTGCTAAGGAGTAATGCTAGTGCATTGCTAGAAGACTTCATATAAAGATTTTCAACATTTGTAACCTTACTCTTGTTGTTTCTCTTTAGTGAGTTCTATATATATAAACATGGTCTATTCGGTTTATATATATCTTGCAATGTCTCTTGTTAGCTAAACCTTTCTTAGTTGGAATGTTCTAATCATTTAATGAGCTTTTAAGTAAGTATGTTGCATGTATGTATGTTTGTACTTTAGTTCTTGCTTGATAATATTTTTATTACTTATTTTAAACTTGATCACTTAGAATAAGTATGAATTGTAAATGACTGCACATGGCTTACAATTAAGAACTCAAGAACTAATATGGGTGAGTGTTTTACATAAAGAAAACTTTGTGAAAACCATGCTAAGTCCTAGACATAGGATAGTATAGTCCATAGGATAATTGTGGGTACTTAAAATACAAGAGTGAATTCACTTAAGCAAAGTGATACTTGTTAGGAGGCAAGATTGGCACCGACACCCTTTCTTTCTTTCTTTGCATAGAACAAGGATCATAAGAGTCGGTAATGAAACTCAAGAAAGTGACCGAAAGGCACATAGCTAATGCAACAAAGACATTCAAAGGCAAATTGCATCACATACCGCATCATACACTTTTAAGTAAATTACTTGATGAAGACATTCCAACTAGCTTTTCTCTTTTACACTATCAACATTCTTTACTTGCTTTCTTTCTAACTTAGTTGTGATCATCAAACAAAATCCAAAATTATTTTATTACTTTGTGACTTTGCACTATATTACTTTATATCATTTAAAAGTGAGTTTTTCAATCTCTGTGGGTTCGATCTTTTTACTACTTGTTTTTGGACAAGTGTATACTTGCACTCAAGTGTATGTGGCATATTCCACACACCAAGTTTTTTGGCGCCGTTGTTGGGATTGAAGTAAATTTTTTAAAATTCGATATTGAGTAATTTAGTGTTGTATATAAATTACGGTTTTTAGTTTCACAACCACATTACATGGTACTTAGTATATGTACAGAACTGCAAAAGCAGAACTCGAATATAGTTTAGATTTAGAAATAGAAAGAAAATTCGGAGATTGCTAAGACTCCAAAAGCAGAATCAACAAGCCAAAGAACATGTCTTTCGGTGAAGAACAAAGCTCAAGGCCACACTCGGTGAGAGGAGGCCACGGATCTGAGATGCTCATCAAGAAGAAGTTCATAGAGAAAATCTCATCCACATGGATCACATAGGTATGATTAATGATAGAGATAGACCTATGAGGATTATGCTCATTTGATCATCAAAACATGCAAACTAGCATAAGCAGTATCTCATATTGATGCCATGCATTTTGAATTTAAACCTATGATGTTTCAAATGCTTCAAACTATTAGTCAATTTGGAGGATCTCCTCATGAAGATCCTCATTTGCATTTAAGGCAATTTCTAGAAGTCTGTAGTAATTTTATTTTACAGTGTTAGTGAAAATGCATTTAGATTAAGGTTATTTCCATATTCCTTGAGAGATAGAGCTAAGGCTTGGCTAAATTCTTTAGAGCCTAACTCTATCCATTCATGGAATGAAATGGCTGAAAAGTTTTTAGGAAAATATTTCCCACCTATCAAAAATGCCAGTTAAGAAATGATATTACATCTTTTAGACAAAAAGAGTTTGAATCTTTATTTGAAGCATGGGAAAGATGGAAGGAACTTTTAAGAAAATGTCCTCATCATGGTTTTACTGTTATTATTCAAATGGAAACATTTTATAATGGTTTAGAACCTCAAACTAGAATAATGCTTGATGCATCATCCGGTGGAGTGTTATTAAATGGTCATACAATGAAGCATGTGAATTAATTGATAGAATAGCGACTAATAGCTCTAGTTGGCCTCATCGAGAGGGTAAGTGCCCAAAAGAAACCATCGTGGGTACTTGAAATTAATGATATATCCGCCCTATCCGCTCAAGTAGCCACTCTAGCTAATTTGATGAAAAACTTCACTTCCGCAATGCTATGCATCTAATGCTGTTTGCATCACTAGACAAAGATCATTGAAGAAGAGAACAAGTACCTCCGGGCACACCTAGTTGTGTGTGTCTTGTGGAGGAGGTCACTTGTATGAGGAGTGTTCTAGCAACCCTATCTCTGTAAATTATGTAGGTTATAATAGGAATAACAACCCTTATTCCAACACTTATAATCCCGGTTGGAAAGATCACCCAAATTTTAGATGGAGCAACAACAAAAGTGCACTGCATCTAGAATCGCTCCAACTACACAAACCAACCCACCAGATTCCCAACTCAAAATAACCAAAGAACTTCTCAACCTACCACCGATAATTCTCTAGAAACCATGCTTAAAGCATTCATAGGTGAATCTAGAGGCGCTAGACAAACCCAAGATGCTTCCATCAAGAACTTAGAGAATCAAGTTGGTCAATTAGCCACACTCTGTATCAAAGGCCACAAGGTGCCTTACCTTCAAATACAGAAGCTACACCTTCTCAAACCAAAGGAAAAGAGCAAGTTAAGGCTATTTCATTGAGAAGTGGTAAGGATTTGGTAGAGTTAACTGAGAAGGAAAGTGTAGAAAAGGGAGAAAAAGCAAAAAATCAAAAAGAAACCAATGCGAGAAGCATCTAGTGCTCTGCATCACAAGAAGTTCAAAGTCCACTACCTAAGTTAGTACTGAATACCCTCCTCCTCCTTACCCTCAAAGACTGAAAAAAGCACATGAGGAGAAGCAGTTTGGTAAATTCCTAGAGGTACTAAAACAATTACACATCAATGTTCCCTTAGTAGAAGCCCTCCAACAAATGCCAAATTATGCAAAATTTATGAAGGATGTGCTTACTAAGAGAAGAAGATTAGGTGAGTTTGAAAGCTTGATTGCCATGATCAAGATTGTAGTTTGCTTATGCAAAATAAGATCCCTAGGAAATTGAAGGATCGGTGTAGTTTTACAATTCCATTTTCTATAGGAAAATCCTATCTTTGGTAAAGCTTTATGTGATTTAGGTGCAAGCATCAACTTGATGCCTAAATCTATTTTTGACCGATTAGAAATAGGAAATGCAAAACCAACCATCGTGACACTTCAATTAGTCGACAGATCAATAGCCTATCTCGAAGGTATCATAGAAGACATCCTAGTTAAGGTAGACAAATTTGTATTCCCCTGTAGATTTTGTTATCCTTGACTTTGATGCAGAATAAGGAAGTGCCTATTATCCTAGGAAGACCATTTTTAGCAAATGGTAAAACCATAATTGATGTGCGTAAAGGTGAACTCACTATGAGAGTGAATGATCAAGAGATCAAATTCAATGTAATGAATGCTATGAAGTATCCTTGGAAGAAAGCAGTAAGAGTGTTCATCCTTATTCTCTCTAGATCAATTGGTAGAAAAACAATTTTACAAGCAAAGATGATCATTTAGCCAATGCGGATGCATTAGATGCATTTGCATTGCTAGATCTTCAAATACTAGAAAAGAGAATCGCCAATAGAAAACTCTTGTAAGGAAGTATGGGCTAGGACTTATGAACCACTCAATCTTGAGGATCCAAGTCTTAAGAAGAACTTACCCTCAATAGAACAACCTCCTAAGTTAGAATTGAAGATCTTTGCTGAACACCTTAAATATGCATTCTTAGGAACAAATAAAACTTTACTACATTATCATTGCTTCGATTTAACATCAAAACAGAGAGTGATCTCATTAGTACTCTCAAGAAGCATACCAAAGCTATAGGTTGGCAAATGGCAGATATCAAAGGAATTAGTCCTTCTATATGCATGCATTGAGTCATTTTGGAAGAAAATTCCAAAACAAACATAGAGAGTCAAAGAAGACTAAATCCTATCATGAAAGAGGTTGTGAAAAGGAAATAATTAAGTGGCTAGATCTTTGGAATCATATACCTTATATCGATACGGTGCTTGGGTAAGCCCTGTCCAATGTACCACCAAAAAAAGGGGGTGTGACGGTGATAGCCAATGAAAAGAATGAGTTGATACCAACAAGAATCACACAGGTGGAGAATCTGTATGGATTCTGAGAAAACTCAACAAAGCTACCAAAAAGGATCACTTTCCTTTACCATTCATAGACCAAATGCTAGATAGATTAGCGGGGAAAGAATTTTATTGTTTCCTAGATGGCTACTCAAAGCTATAATCAAATAGCCATTGAGCCTAAGGATCAACACAAAACCACCTTTACATGCCCTTATGGTACTTTTGCTTTTAGGAGAATGTCATTTGGTTTATGTAATGCACTGCTACATTCCAAAGATGCATGATGTCTATTTTCTCAGATTTCATTGAGCAATCAATGGAAGTATTCATGGATGATTTCTCTATCTTTGGAGAGACATTTCAAGTTTGCTTAACAAACTTGGAACAAATTCTCAAGAGATGTGAAGAAACAAATTTAGTCTTAAAGCTGGGAAAAGTGCCATTTCATGGTGCAAGAAGGCATAGTGCTAGGACATAGGATTTCAAAGAAAGGTCTAGAGGTAGACAAAGCTAAAGTTGATGTCATTGAGAATCTACCACCACCCAATACAATTAAAGGTATCAGAGCTTCTTAGGCCATCTTTGGTTTCTATAGAAGGTTTATCAAAGATTTTTCAAAAATCTCAAAACCATTATGTATGCTTCGCAACATGATGTAGAATTTATCTTTGATAACTTTTGTATAGAAGCTTTTGACAAGCTTAAAAGGCATTGGACAAAGACCAATTATAGTAACTGCAGTTGGGAGCAGCCATTTGAATTAATGTGTGATGCTAGTGACTTTGCGGTAGAGAGCAGTCCTAGGGCAAAGGTATGATAAGGTCTTTCATTCCATATATTATGCTAGCAAGACATTAATTGAAGCTCAAGTGAACTACTGATCCACAGAAAAGGAATTATTAGTGTGGTCTTTGCATTTGAAAAATTTAGATCATACTTAGTTGGCACTAAAATTATTGTCTATACCGATCACTCGCCATTAAGTATCTAATTTCAAAGAAGGATGCAAAGCCAAGGCTAATAAGGTGGATTTTACTCCTACAAGAATTTGATCTAGAAATTAGAGACAAGAAAGGAGTAGAAAACCAAGTAGGACCATTTATCAAGGATTGAAGGAGAATCACTTGGTACACAAGGAGAAGAAATCAAGGAGAGTTTTCCGGATGAGAAACTATTAGCAATCACAGTCAATGCAAAACATGAAACCGCATTTGCTATAAGCAATGCAGAGCATCAAATGCATCTCGCACCATGGTTTGGCCGATATTGTCAATTTCCTTGCAAGCAAAGTAGTACCGAGTGAGTATGACATATCAACAAAGGAGAAAGTTCTTCCACATGGTTAAACAATACTATTGGGATGATCCATTCCTTTACAAGATGTGTCCCGATCAATTAATAAGGAAATGCATACCGAAGAGGAGCAACAAGCGATGCTTCGCATTGCCATTACGCACCTTATGGAGGACACTTTGGAAGCACTAGGACAAAGAAGGCTAAGGTATTACAATCAAGTTATTTTTGGCCTACTTTATTTAAAGATTCATATTTATTGGTCAAATATCGTGATAAATGTCAAAGAGCAGAAATATTTTCGATAAGCATGAAATGCCTAGAACAAATATTTTAGAAATTGAATTATTTGATGTTTGGGGCATGGATTTCATGGGACCTTTTCCACCCTCTTTTGGCAATTTATATATCTTAGTAGTTGTTGATTATGTGTCCAAATGGGTAGAGCAGTAGCATTACCTAATAATGATGCTAAATCGGTGAGTAAGTTTCTTCAAAGAAATATATTCACTAGATTTGGAACTCCTAGAGCTATCATTAATGATGAAGGTTCACACTTTTGCAATAAGATCATAGAAAACCTTCTAGCTAAGTATGGAGTTAAGCATAAGATAGCTACTGACCTACCATCCTCAAACTAGTGGACAAGCAGAATTATCCAATAGGGAAATTAAGAGAATGCTAGAAAAAATGGTAAGTCCAAATAGGAAAGATTGGTCTTTACATTTGGATGATGCTTTATGGGCATATAGAACAAACATTCAAAACACCCTTAGGAATGTCCCCTTACAAATTAGTCTATGGAAAAGCATGCCATTTACCTGTAGAATTGGAAAACAAATCCTATTGGGCTATCAAAAAGCTCAATTTCAATTTGAACAAAGCAGGTAAAAAGAGAATGTTAGAGCTTGATGAGTTAGAAGAAATTAGGCAAACCTCTTATGAGAATGTGAAATCTACAAAGCTAAGACTAAGAAATGGCATGACAAGAAAATTCTCGTAAGAGAATTGAAAGAAGGAGGACTAGTTACGCTATACAACTCTAGGTTGAAGCTATTTCTGGAAAACTAAGGTCAAGGTGGTCGGGACCATTTAAGTTGATAAAAGTTTATCCACATGGAGCGAAGAGACTTATTTGATAAATCCTCAAATACTGTCTTCAAGGTGAATGGTCGAGAGAGTTAAAATGTACTATGGTGAACATGTGGTGAAAGACAAAACCACCACCCATTTGCAAAATCTCTAAGTGAAAAGAGGTAGTCAGTGACAAGACTCTTAAAACAAGCGCTTAATGGGAGGCAACCCATTGTTTTTAATTATTTTTGTGCAATTTTATGTTTTTAGTTGTTTTGCGAAATGCAGAAACTAATGCGGTGCATCAAGTGCACCGCATTGAGGAAAAAACGTGCCCCTCGCATCGTAAGATTATAAACTTGAAGAAAATTGGTTAAGTGTGAATCATAAGGCTTCGGGAAGATCAAAGGAGGATAAGTAAGATTAATGACACATTGGTAGCCAAAGCAAGACACTTGGCAAGATGCATGCGCGAAAGACGCAATGCTAACGGCTACCTAATAACTCCACTAACTTCCCTCTTCCCGAAACATAAAGCCTTCATTGTTACTGGTTACTCCCTTCATTCGCAAACTCTCACAAATTCTCTCATCCAAACACAAATCAATCTTCTCATTCTCAATCCAATCTTTTCCAAAACACACAAGCAATCAAAAACCTAGAAATTCATTACAATGGTGAAGAAGCAATCAGCACAGAAATCATCAGGCAGGCAGGCCAAAACTCCCCAAAAAGAGAAGAAAGCCATGCATGCAGGATCATCATCATCAAGGAAAGGGAAAGCCAAAGAATCATCAATCAGAACTGATGACAATGTTCATCTGTGGAACATGCATCTATTGCCCGAGAGAGGGTATGATTTGAAGAAGGCAAGCCCATCATTCATGTCAACAGTGGCCAATCTCAATTGGGACCACTTCGTGCTACCAAGAGGAGGCTATATTGAAGACATAGTGAGAGAATTCTATGCTGGCATCACACCACAAGAAGGAGCAGAACATTCCTACACTTCCATGGTGAGAGGTAAACTTGTACACTTCCATGCAAAGAAATTGAATGAACATTATATGCTGAAATATAATGGGAATGAATTTGAAAATAGAGTGGCAAATGCCTTTAAGAAAGAAATGGAAGAAATAAGGAGTAGGATTGCTATACCAGGGTCTGTTTGGGAAAAATTCACACCTAATGAGATTAAGCTTAGAAGTAACTATTTGGTAAATGCATTAGGTAATTGGCATTTGTTCATAGCCAATTCATTCTCGCCTACATCACATACATATGTTATGACCAAAGAGAGATTGATCTTGTTAGATACAATTTCTCTCTCAAGGACATGTAGACATAGGTAGATTGATTGCTAGGGAAATTCTTGCATGTTCAAATAAGTCAAAGGGATTTTGTTTTTCCTTGTCTTATTAATGAGCTATGCATGAAAGAAGGAGTCCCTATTGCCGCTAATGAACAAAGAAAGTTTCCCCGTAATTTAAGTCTTTGAAGTGAAGGAAAAGTTGAGAAATGTAAGAGGCCCCGCACTGCAATGCAAGAGCATTACATGCGTAAGGTAGGCTGTCCTGGAAATTTCAAAATGATCAACATGACTGGCTTCAATTGGTCTTTGACAAGATCTTTGATCTTGTGGGCCAAATGAATGCCCCCGAATTTCCTAGTTGGGTATTGAGATCTCAAGGTGAAGAAGAAGAAGAGAAAGAAGTTGAAGAAGAAGGAAAGGAAAGGAGAAGGTAGGAGAACCTAGCACTAAGAAGAAAGTGGCTAGGAAACAATACAAAGTATGTAAGAAGGTTGTGGTAGAACTCGTAGTTGAAGAATTGTATGATTCGAATCAAGCCGAGAGTGAGGAATTGAAAGAAATGGATAAGGAGTTAGAAGAAGAAGAGGAGGAAGAAAGTGATGAGGAAATTGATGAAGAAAAAGAGGAACAAGCTAGAGGTGTGATCTTAGAGGAGATTGCTAGGCGAAATATGCCAAACAAACTTCTCACGCATCAACCCAACGAAACACCTATCACTTCACCAAGAACCAAATCACCCATCATCTCACCAAACCAAGAATCCTCCTCCATTCCAAAATCACCATTACCCTCCTCAATGATCCACCGGTCCTATCACAATCACCACCACAAACAACCCCTCCACCACCTCTCCAAGAAAAGAAACACAAGAAACAACTCACACGAGAAGAACCAATCTCGTAACAAACCCCTGTTATGCCAACAGACCAAGCAGTACCTTCTAACCCAAGCAACATTATTTCAAATGTTGTTTCTGCTCTTGAAAAAGAGATTTTGCAGGAAAGAGAAGAAGAAGGACTCGACAAACAAGACAAAGAAGAAGAATCATCTGCACAGGAGCCTCTAGCTCAATCTGTTGCAATGCAGAGTGATGCTCTGCAGATCACTCGCTGCATCACAACAGACAACAACTGTGCATGATGAGGCAACAATCAAAATGGTTCTGGAAGAAATGGCAAAACAGAAGAGGGATGCTCTGCACAATACTCAAAAGTTCTTCAAGCAACCTGCAGGAAGGCAGGCAAAATTAACACCAAAAAGGAAGAAAAGTGATGTAGCCAAGATCGATGCACTGCATCGCCTGAGAACCAATTCCCGCAGCAACTACACTGTAGTAGGAGGTGCATCTGCACCTACAGAAGCAACACCTAGCAAGCCCAAGGAGAAGAAGCAGAAGGTGAAGCACACTCCTCCATCCAGGCATAGCACCAGAATCAGGAGTGGAGCCAAACCATGAGTATCAATTTACAAGCTTTCACCTACAACTGCTATATGCTTGTTTTGTTTCTTTATAACTATTTCACTGGTTGTACTAATCCCTCTCCCCTATTTTGAACAAATGATTTGTCTGTTTTGAACAAATTTGCAGTGAGGACACTGCAACCCCTTAAGTTTGGGGGGGGATTTGCATGTTATGTTATGTTTTTATCTAATATGTTGTGTGTTTAAATTAAATGTTTTAGATAGTAAATATATATGTTTTAAATAGTTTTTTGTTGTTTAAATATTAGATGTACTTAACAAAGTAGTATCTAAATATTTTTAGAAAAGATCAGTTTTTCAAAAATATGGTGAAAGCCCTATGGATGGAATTTCAATGATGAAAAGAGAAAAGAAGCCTTATTTCTTAGAAAACCAAAATTATTTTCACTTCAACACTTCAAAACGAGTTTGTGAAAAGAACCTTGCTATTTAAAAGATCAACTGATGCAAGGGGAATTTTTGGTAAGCTTAGGTCAAAACAAAGCTTTACTAAAAAGAAAGAAGAGCTTAAAGAATTAAGTTTGGGGGTGTTTTATGAAAACAAAGGCTGAATTTCAAAAGTGTAAAGAGTAAACAATGTAGAAAAAGAAAACAAAAATGTGGACAAGCCATATCTCGAATCTTTTGAAACTATACTGTGCCTAAGTACATGAATGCATCACGGAGGTCAAAGACTGTGCCATGCAGAATAAATGTATCCGGAGGATAGTTCAATAAAGCCCAACTGTAAGCAAAGTGCAAAGAAAAATATATGCATCTCGGAGGTCAAAGACACTGTGCAAAGTGCATTTGCATCGGAGGTCGAGTGAGGAAGGTAATATGAGCTAGAAAAAGAAAAGCATTATCGGTGCAATTTGCATCAATGTAAATCTTTGATCAAGAAAAAGCAAAATGCGTAAAAATCAATGCACAAAAACACTTCAAAGAAGTATTTGCATCCGCTCAAAAGATCCACACAAAAAAATAGAAAAAATGCATTGGCTCAAAAGCTTTGAAAGATTCAATCAAGCCCTTTGATTTTAAAAAACTCCCCAACACTTGAGAAAATTTTGTGAGTCTAAACTCTCTTTTGAAAAATATTTTGGTGTGACCAAAGATGAACCAATCCTTTCAAAGGCTAGGAAGAAATTTTTCACTTAGTCTTGGAACCAATCTCAACTCAGTGGGTTCACACACACACAAAAGAGTTTGAATAGCTTTGGTAGTTTTAAAGAAATAAAGGCACAAGAAAGATTGTTGAAAAATGAAGTTCATAGGAACTCCTCATGAAAATCCAAATCAAACTGATCTATCTTCTAGAAATTTTAGTTTTTATAGTTTGTCTTTGTCATTACTTGCGGACAAGCAATGGTTTAAGTTTGGGGGTGTGATAACTCTATTTTATATAGAGTATTTCATATGTTTAAACTTAGTATTTGCTCTCTTTCAAGTAATAATAAAGAGTTTATATAGTATTTAGTGTGATATATGATATCTTGAGTGATTTGAATGGATATAGTTAGTTATAGGCCATTTTGGATATATTGTGGTATGTTTGATGTTTTTGTTTGCTGCGTCTCAACGTCTTTATGTGCATCAATGCTCCCCTGACCGATCCTCGCATCAATTTCGCGCAACTTGGTGAATAAGCAGCCTGTTTCATATGCATCCACATGCAATGTGATGACCTCCTACTTGCTTCCCTGATGCCATCCAACAATGTATAGTAGGCGCCTACCATTCACACATAGCTATAGGCATAGCTTTGAAGAGTCATCAACATAGGGACACTTGTTCTAACACCATGGAACCACCCTATATGATTAAGTCAAAGATTGCAACATGGATAAACCTCTGGAAAGCAACTACAGCTATCATCCACTCAAGATGACTTCAACATGAAGGAAGGAAGCACCTCACTTGAAGGCTATAAAATGACCTCACATCTTCATTTGGAAATATATCACAATCCATAAGTTAGATCAAAATTTCAATATACATAGTTAGTTTTTATATTTTTAGAGGAAGAGGAAGGAATTGACAAATCCTCCTTTACTCATTTTCATAGTGTTTGTATAGTGCTAAGGAGTAATGCTAGTGCATTGCTAGAAGACTTCATATAAAGATTTTCAACATTTGTAACCTTACTCTTGTTGTTTCTCTTTAGTGAGTTCTATATATATAAACATGGTCTATTCAGTTTATATATATCTTGCAATGTCTCTTGTTAGCTAAACCTTTCTTAGTTGGAATGTTCTAATCATTTAATGAGCTTTTAAGTAAGTATGTTGCATGTATGTATGTTTGTACTTTAGTTCTTGCTTGATAATATTTTTATTACTTATTTTAAACTTGATCACTTAGAATAAGTATGAATTGTAAATGACCAGACATGGCTTACAATTAAGAACTCAAGAACTAATATGGGTGAGTGTTTTACATAAAGAAAACTTTGTGAAAACCATGCTAAGTCCTAGACATAGGATAGTATAGTCCATAGGATAATTGTGGGTACTTAAAATACAAGAGTGAATTCACTTAAGCAAAGTGATACTTGTTAGGAGGCAAGATTGGCAATCGACACCCCTTTCTTTCTTGCATAGAACAAGGATCATAAGAGCTGGTAATGAAACTCAAGAAAGTGACCGAAAGGCACATAGCTAATGCAACAGCATTCAGTGCAGCTGCATCACATACTGCATCATACACTTTTAAGTAAATTACTTGATGAAGACATTCCAACTAGCTTTTCTCTTTTACACTATCAACATTCTTTACTTGCTTTCTTTCTAACTTAGTTGTGATCATCAAACAAAATCCAAAATTATTTTATTACTTTGTGACTTTGCACTATATTACTTTATATCATTTAAAAGTGAGTTTTTCAATCTCTGTGGGTTCGATCTTTTTACTACTTGTTTTTGGACAGTGTATACTTGCACTCAAGTGTATGTGGCATATTCCACACACCACCTCTCCGTCGCCGACCACCGTAGCAGCTCCGGCGGAGTTTCCCTTCGGACCTTCCTCCTCCCTCCTCCGTTCGTTCGCAGACTCTCTCCCTCTCTCTCTGGTTCGCTCTCTCTCTCTCTCTCTCTCTTTCTCTCTCCCTCCAAAATTCTCTCTCTGCCAAATGAGGAATGAAACGGCGTGAGGTGAGATGAAGAAGGGTATTAGGGTTTCAAAATGTCTTGCTTTCCCTTTAATGAGTCTGATGCATTTTTATTTATTTACTTATTTATTTTATTCTTTTTTATCAAATTTTCTCTTGTGTTTCACACCCCCATTTTAATTATTACCATGCCCCAAACCAGCCCACTTTTAACCGTGGGCTTCTTTTGTTTGCTCCTCCCATTTTAAGTACAACACTCAGAAATATGGTTTTAGATGATTTAACCTTCCCCTTTTAATTTCTTAATGAATAAAAGATGAGATAGTTAGGTTTATGGTTTAGGGTTCGTGGGGTATTGCAAGGGATAGGTTACCCAAAACCTTGATGCTCCCTCCTCTTTGATTGTGTTATTAGCCTTTGGGCACTTGTTCATATTGTTGATTGCAAAGGATAGGCTTACCCTAGTCTTGATGTAATTCCTTTTGTTCATGTTATTGAGAAATCATTGCTCACATGTTCATTAGTTTAACTAAGATCATTCTATGCCTATGATCAATTGTTTACTTGTTTTTGATGCTACTTAAATTGTCTTGATTTAATTGTGTGTCATTCCCTCCATGTGTATGACCTCCTAATGAAGACGTGAGCCTACTTGCTTGTTGTAGCATAGAGTCATTAGGGTAAATGCACTCCTCCTCACACACACGCATTTGTTTTGAGAAATTCAGCTTGCATCCTTGACAATTGAATCTTTGATTGTATCGGCATGTTTAGTCTTAGTTGATGTTTGACATATGCATGATTACTTGATTATTGAATGTGTTTGAATTTTGTAACCGATCATTGATAATAACTACACCCTTTTCCCAAAAATCTTTCAAACTCTTTTCTAATTAATGCAAGTTATTAGTGACTATCACCCAAAGCCTTGGCTTGTTTGATTGTCATGAACGCTATCAAGAGTTATTAGTAATGATCACTCAAAGCCTTTGCTTGCTTGGTCATTATGAAAGCTCTTCCCCTTTCCAAAACCCTTTCAAAAACATTTTCATCTTCAAATTAGAACTATGTCGCTTTGATTCCCATTTGGGATACGTAGGAGCGAGCCACGTTCTCGTCAAGCGCAACAAATAAAAATCCTTTTCGCAACCATAAACATTAGCATTTTTCATAACAAAAAAGGAATCATTTTTAAACTCATTGTTGCTAGTGGCTAATCAGAACCTTTGTTCGTCTAGCCATTGGTGGCAATGTCTTTTTCCAAAGAACAATAAGCGATGGTCACCCATAACTTTGGTTAGTTTGATCATTCGTGCCAATTAATCTCTTTCGAAAACTATTTTCAAAAGATCAAATAAAAAAACGAGTCACTACTAACGGTCAATCAGAACCTTTGTTCATCTGACTAGTGGCGGTGACTCTCATTTTTCAAGAGTACTTAGTGGTGATTACCCATAACCTTTGTTAGTTTAATCATTCGCTGAATACTCGTCCTATTTCGAAAACTCACTAAAAAGATAAAAAACAAAAACCTTTTCATGACAACCAAGACCTACGTAGCTTTGAATTCTCCATCGCACCAGGAGATACATAGGAGCGAGAGGCCAACTCTCGTCAAGCGCCAAAAATAAAAATTTTCATAAGTTTTCCCATTCATCTTCAAACAAGAAATAAATAGGCAAATCTAGGTATTTTTCAAATCAAACGTTAAAACCACACATTTAGTTAGAGGTTCCCTTTCGGTAGAAAGGACGTGTGCGGTGCTAGAACCTTCCTCACACGTAATCGACCCCCGAACCTATATCTCTAGTTTTCAAAAGACCGTCCGCCTTGTTCAAAAGACCTTTTTCAATGTTTTGGTCTTGAAATTAAAATATTGGTGGCGACTTCAAAAATTTTCCACGTTGTACACTGAGAAACCCAAACCGGATTTTTCGGGGTGCAACAACCAGTAAAGTCATTCCCTAGGATTAGCAAGTCACGCCACCATAATGAACATTTTCGCATCCATTGAGAAGAAGGAGGGTTGTCACTCCAACAAGACAAGTCTCCATATCTGCTGGATAGAACTTTAAGCCTTTCACCCCCAACTTGACATTTCCATCTCCATTTGCTAAGTAGAGCTATATAAAAAGCCTCCAAGTTTTTCACCCACAATCCTCCCTTGGCTTTCGGCAAGCAAATTACATCCCATTTAATCAACACCCCCCTTTCTCAATATGGCCAAATATACACTACATCTAGTTTTACTTCTTACTTCAACTACCGCAAGTCAAATTTTGATGATGTTACACACTACGAGTATTACTATTTCTATTTAAACATATAAAATATTTTATTGTCAAGAATGATAGACAGGCCTGCAATACTGTTTCTGCCAAAAGGTTTCCAATTAAAAATTATATCTAGTTCTATAGCCCTGACAAAACAAAAAATAACTTTGAATTTAATGGTTTAAATTGGTAAAGTTTAAGTGCGTTTATCAAATGAAATTACTATGTGCATAACTACTAATGAATCAATCGATCTCAAATGTTATGCATCTCCACCAGAAAAAAGAAAATAACATGCACAAAAGAAGGGAATAACGATGTTTCATCTATTCATATATTTTTGATTATTACATAGGAAATGAACATTTCCCAAACCCAAATTTATTCTTAAACTGAAACAAATGCTACATGATTTTAGTGTTGTGCAAGATTGGTAGGAGGGCCATGGAAGCAACAGTCTTTGTAAGTGGGGCACATTGGTTTGATGCAAAATGCATCTTCACGCTCAGTACTAATTCCTCGACTGCCGTATACATTTCCCACTAGTGTAGTCACAATAGCAAGATATAAAGTATAAACCATCATCATCTTCAAAACCATTAATTTCAATGAATTTTCCATTATAACTCGAAACACTTTGCAAAGACAAAGAGAATTTTCTTGGTTATAATAGAATGTGAAAGCATGTTTACTTATTTATAGAATTGAACTATTATTATATTAAAATAAAAGTTTATAAAAGAGTTTATTAAGCATTTATGATAACATATTTATTAATACTTATAATTCTTATCTTTAATACGTGTAATTCTTAACTTGTTTTTATTACACCCTTTTTGTCCATATAATAGGAATATGAATATGAATATTATACATTTATTACTCGACACACTTTGCAAAGCAAGAAAATTTACCTACTTACAGTTCCATAAAAAAATACCTACTTACAGTGGAATGTGAAAGCATGTTTACTTATTTATAGAATTAAACCATTAGTATATTAAAATAAAGTTATTTTTGACCAATAAAATAAAGTTTATAAAAGAGTTTATTAAAAAAATTATGATATCATATTTATTAATACTTATAATTCTTATCTTTAATACGTGTAATTCTTATCTTGTTTTTATTACACCCTTTTTGTCCATATAATAGGAATATGAATATGAATATTATACATTTATTACTCGACACACTTTGCAAAGCAAGAAAATTTACCTACTTACAGTTCCAAAAAAAAAAATACCTACTTACAGTGGAATGTGAAAGCATGTTTACTTATTTATAGAATTTAACCATTATTATATTAAAATAAAGTTATTTTTTACCAATAAAATAAAGTTTATAAAAGAGTTTATTAAAAAAATTATGATATCATATTTATTAATATTTGTAATTCTTATCTTTAATCTTTAATACATGTAATTCTTATCTTGTTTTTGTTACAACCTTTCCATTCATATATTAGGAATATCAATATGAATATTATACATTTATAATGGGATATTAGTATTCTAAGTAACTAATAACAATAAAAAAATATCCAACATAATTCTAAAAATCATTTTCGATGAAGTTTCCATTATTACTCGACACACTTTGCAAAGCAATAAAACTTTCCTACTTAACCGCTATTTTCGAAAAACTATTTAAATTGAAGATACAAGCTCATAACACAATTCTGCAACAAACCCATTTTGCGCAATCTCAGGTAATTCCGATGAAACTCTCTCCACAAACCTTATTTGAAACTTGTTTTTCTTTCTATAGAATGTATTCACAAAATCCTTCAAAACTGACACAAGAAAGAGCTTATTTCATTGAGTATTGAGGGAGAAATTGTACTAACAAGTTATGTTTTTGAACCAGTGGCAGAACTTACCCAATCACATTGTTTTGGCCAGAACTTCCGAAATAGTTGGTGTATCAGTAAGAAACTTGAACCCTCAAAAACTAACAACATTCCCTTTATAATAGGCACTTGGTTTGATGATTTGGGTTCAGTTAGGTATACCCAAGGTTCTAAATAGCGGTCGTAGTCACGTCGCGGTCGCGTTAAGGCTTTCGCGATTTCGGTTGTTGGGCTCGTCGCGGTGTGAATTAATCACAAAATTTAACTAAAATTATTTTTCGCGGTCGTTTTGTCGCGGTAACGGTCACTACCGAGACAGTTTTGTCGCGGCCGTTTTCGGCGTAACGGATCGTTTTTTAGAAACTTGGGTATACCTGTTACAAAACATCCTACTGATACTGTAAATCAGAATTGGAGAAAAATCTCACCATCCAATATTTTGAATTTTCATATGAGTAACAGAGTTTCAGTTATAACTTTATGCGATATTTCAAAGTATGGATGTCCATATTTGTTGGCTTTGTAAATCCCAAAGTCTTTATATGCTTAATTATTATGGGAGCTTGTAAACAAGCTAGTGAGTGGGACCTCCTCGCGCGCACAAGCTGAGACCAAAATCATGGTTTAAGTGTAAATCTTCTGATCCCCTCCCCCCGAAGCAAGATTAGATTTGCGTTATTTTATATATATATTTTTGGACTTACATTTTACACTGAATAACAAACCAACTCGACTTGTTTGGTTCATGAACCAACTGGATATATATACACACACACACACACAGACATACAAATAGAGAGACATTTTTAACTTTTTATTCGCGAGCTTTAGTCCGGTCGAGTCGAGCGAAGCTGAACAAAGATAGACATAGATCGACTCAGTTCCAGCTCTAGGGGTGGTGTGTCATATTGTTAGTTTTAAAACTTTTTTTGCTTTCAGGTATATAGTTTGAGCCTTCGGTCCAAAAAATCCCATATAACTAATCATATGATTTGGATAGCAACAACTTGGGGCATTTGGATTCACAAGAACAGTGTGTTGTTTAGATGAATTGTTTTTGACTCTCAGGCTGTTGTTAATCATGTCAAGTCTTTGTCCCGAGAGTTCATTAGAATCGTGGGTAGTAATTTTGTTTTTTCGATTGCTGAGTGGTGGGGAAATCTACTAGTTTGTTTGAAATCTTTGTAATCGTTTTCTAGCCTCGTTCTTCTTGAGATACTCTTTTTCCTCATTGGGTCTTTTTCTCATGGGTTTTAGCTAATTAAGCCCCTTGTATTTGTATGAGTTGGAGTACCTCTTGTACTCCCAATATAATCTTTTGCTTATGAAAAAAACTAAAATTTTGGTACTTCACTTTTGTAAACATAAAATATGGATATATAATAATTTGTCTTAAACTTTTTTTACTAACAATAATTTGTGTTAAATCGAAAACATGAAATGTAAATATTTCAAAGATACTTGTTGGGATGAAAGGGTGAACCAGCCCATTACAGAGGTAACTACAGAACCATGGGGCCTCATTAAAAACTACTGGAGCCAAAATCCAATGGAAAAAAGACCTCAAGAGGAAAAAGAGTACTCCGCCCCTACTATGGAAACAATTCATTGAATGGTGTTGTGCCACACCAACTATCACACCAGAAATGTATTTTGTTACCGTTACCAAGCTGCAAATATGACGTTCTATTGAACCATTGAGTGTCACCAGTGTTATACCCCAATTTTGTCCGACTAATTGAGAATCAAATAAAAAATGTATTTTTGTGAACGTTCGATTCTAATTGGTACTTTCTCGTTTTCAAGAGCATATCATTATTTGAGTCTAGTCGTGTACGCATTTTATTCCTGTTGTGCGCATGTCACTTCCATTGTGGGTGTGTGTTCTTGCTAACTATGTATGCATTTTGTTCTCGTACACATGTGTTACTTTTTGGTGAGCACGCACATTATTTTTAATCAGATACGCATTTTTATGCACACGTGTTTGCGTCTAGTCATGTACGAATTTTTGTTTTTTTGCTCATTAGTTATTGTTTTTAGTTTAAATTATTATTATTATTATTATTGTTATTAAAATGTAATAAAAAATCAGATGTACGTCCATAGCTGTTTTTGTTTACTAGTATAATATTAGTTTTGACACAAAAAAGAGACACAACAAAATAGCCAAATTGTTTATTTTATTTAAATCTGAAATTACATTCTTTTTTCTTCTTAGTTACACTTAAGACAAAAAAAAAATTGAAAAGTAAAACAAAAAAGAGGGTATGTACGCCCTTTCTGTTGTTGTTGCTCAGAGAGGTAAATCAATTTGAGCTACAAGCTCCAACCTCCTTCTTCTTGTCTCTTTGGATTTTTCCTAATTTGCACAAACAAAATTGCTTTTTGCAGCACCACCACCACCACCTCTTGGTGGTTTGTTTGGTCTTCAGAAATCTGTCCCATTGGGTTGTAATCCACTGCTCATCCACCCACACCTACACTACACCAAAGCCACTATAAATACACACAGTCCCAGCAAAGGGAAGGAGGGGGGATCGGATACTGAAAAAAAAGAAAAAGGGAGAGGATACAATATAGAAAATAGGCATACATACAAACACAAACACATGCACAAGAACACGCACACTGATAAGCAAGAACAAACACAAACCCAGTTACAACACAAATATATACAAGCTAACAGCCACTTCAGTCTCCTACAACAACAACCACACCCGCCTCCATCATCCTCTCTTCACAAACACCAACACCACAACCACCACCAAACAAACACCACCTCTCTTTGCACAACCACCACCAAACACCACCCTCTTTCTCTCTCCCTAGACCTCAGTCACAACTCTCTCTCTCCACCATCTTCGCCGGAAGTCCCTCTCCGTCGCCGACCACCGTAGAAGCTCCGGCGGAGTTTCCCTCCGGACCTTCCTCTTCCCTCCTCCGTTCGTTCGCAGACTCTCTCCCTCTCTCTCTAGTTCGCGCTCTCTCTCTCTCTCTCTTTCTCTCTCCCTCCAAATTTCTCTCTCTGCCAAATGAGGAATGAAATGGCGTGAGGTGAGATGAAGAAGGGTATTAGGGTTTCAAAATGTATGTTTTCCCTTTAATGAGTCTGCTGCATTTTTATTTATTTACTTATTTATTTTATTCTTTTTTATCAGATTTACTCTTGTGTTTCACACCCCCATTTTAATTATTACCATGCCCCAAACCAGCCCAATTTTAACCGTGGGCTTCTTTTGTTTGCTCCTCCCATTTTAAGTACAACACTCAGCAATATGGTTTTAGATGATTTAACCTTCCCCTTTTAATTTCTTAATGAATAAAAGATGAGATAGTTAGGTTTATGGTTTAGGGTTCGTGGGGTATTGCAAGGGATAGGTTACCCAACACCTTGATGCTCCCTCCTCTTTGATTGTGTTATTAGCCTTTGGGCACTTGTTCATATTGTTTATTGCAAAGGATAGGCTTACCCAAGTCTTGATGTAATTCCTTTTGTTCATGTTATTGAGAAATCATTGCTCACATGTTCATTAGTTTAACTAAGATCATTATATGCCTATGATCAATTGTTTACTTGTTTTTGATGCTACTTAAATTGTCTTGATTTAATTGTGTGTCATTCCCTCCATGTGTATGACCTCCTAATGAAGACGTAAGCCTACTTGCTTGTTGTAGCATAGAGTCATTAGGGTAAATGCACTCCTCCTCACACACACACATTTGTTTTGAGAAATTCACCTTACATCCTTGACAATTGAATCTTTGATTGTATCGGCATGTGTTGATGTTTGACATATGCATGATTACTTGATTATTGAATGTGTTTGAATTTTGTAACCGATCATTGATAATAACTTCACCCTTTTCCCAAAAATCTTTCAAACTCTTTTCTAATTAATGCAAGTTATTAGTGACTATCACCCAAAGCCTTGGCTTGTTTGATTGTCATGAACGCTATCAAGAGTTATTAGTAATGATCACTGAAAGTCTTTGCTTGCTTGGTCATTATGAAAGCTCTTCCCCTTTCCAAAACCCTTTCAAAAACATTTTCATCTTCAAATTAGAACTACGTCGCTTTGATTCCCATTTGGGATACGTAGGAGCGAGCCACGTTCTCGTCAAGCGCAACAAATAAAAATCCTTTTCGCAACCATAAACATTAGCATTTTTCATAACAAAAAAGGAATCATTTTTAAACTCATTGTTGCTAGTGGCTAATCAGAACCTTTGTTCGTCTAGCCATTGGTGGCAATGACTTTTTCCAAAGAACAATAAGCGATGGTCACCCATAACTTTGGTTAGTTTGATCATTCGTGCCAATTAATCTCTTTCGAAAACTATTTTCAAAAGATCAAATAAAAAACCGAGTCGCTACTAATGGTCATTCGGAACCTTTGTTCGTCTGACTAGTGACGGTGACTCTCATTTTTCAAGAGTACTTAGCGGTGATTACCCATAACCTTTGTTAGTTTAATCATTCGCTGAATACTCGTCCTATTTCGAAAACTCACTAAAAAGATAAAAAACAAGAACCTTTTCATGACAACCAAGACCTACGTAGCTTTGAATTCTCCATCGCACCAGGAGATACGTAGGAGCGAGAGGCCAACTCTCGTCAAGCGCCAAAAATAAAAAACTTCATTAAGTTTTCCCATTCATCTTCAAACAAGAAATAAATAGGCAAATCTAGGTATTTTTCAAATCAAACGTTAAAACCACTCATTTAGTTAGAGGTTCCCTTTCGGTAGAAAGGACGTGTGCGGTGCTAGAACCTTCCTCACACGTAATCTGTAACACCCCCTTTCTAGACAACCGTTAATCACTGTATTCTATCAGAGTTTTTAAATTTAATATCACGAAAGGGAATGTCGCATTTCAACGCTTATAAAAACAATCAGCTCATAGTCAATTCATAAGAAGTTTATAAAATATTAAAACGACACGCAAAGACATAGTTTAGTGGTCGGGCCTCAAACACTGTTTTAGTTCTTACAAAGATCGAAATAAAGGACGCTTCCAACACAGCGGAAGGATTACTAGTTTTTAACAAATCACTTAGTACATCATCAATAAATGTCTAAAGCATCAAATAATAAAATAAAAGACGACTACGCCCCTCCCCTGGTGCTACATATCAGAGCTGAGACACGACTACTAGTAGGCAGGCATAAGGATGCCCTCACTCGCGAGTACCTGCAGCGTTGCCACATAAGAGCAACATTCCAAGCAGAATGGGTGAGTCTTTCATACAAATAATAATAGTTAGGATAGGCATTATATATTGGCAAGGCAACAAACACTACAATCAGTTCACCACATTATCAACACGTCATCACTAAGTTCATTAACATATGTATGAGTGTATGCATGCATGTATGCAACATGCATGAGGATCCTTCACCACCGCAATTGCCTTGAGGGCACCCACCGCTTTGGACCGAAGTCCCACACCGCTTTGGCCGAAGCCTACACACCGCTTTATGCACATGCAATATGTGACTCTATGTCAATGCACCACCAACAACACATGTGCCACAACATTTTATTATACACACCACTTTAATTATTTCTCAACTCAACTCACCAACTATTCAAGCCTTGAGGGCTACACACCGCTTTGGACCGGAGTCCCACACCGCTTTCACACCTTCGCATAAAGACACTCAGTTTCCATTTTTATTTTAGTGGATTAACTCATCATTTACATTGCCACACCCAATTGGACCAAACTAAGCATTAGGGACCAAGATGGCACCTAGGCGCAACACTAGGCGCCACTTGGCGCCACGGGGCAGCCACTTTGGCGCCCCACCGCAACACTCTCACACACCCTCATGCACTACCAGCCCAACCGGGCGCACTTGGCTGCCATATTTGGCGCCGCACCCAGACACACACACGCACACGCACACGCGCCGCACAACCGGCGGGCACTGCACACGCGCAGGCAGCCACATTTTGGCGCCCTGCTCAGACACACACGCCCAGAAGTCAGACACAGGCGCACCAGGGCTGCCCATTTGGCGCCGTGGCTGGCTCGCATTAACGCACACAAAGAAGCTTGCATACAAACAACTCGGGCGCCATTTGCCCCCGCAATTTGGCGCCCCTTCACTCTTCACACACTCCACGCAAAGAACCAAAGAAAGATACCAGCGCCAACTTCCCAAAGACTTGCGCCCCCTCTTGCATAATTCTTTTAGCACTTTGACAACACTAATTCCCTAACCATTTTCATACTTAATCCACACTCTACTACCAACAATCATCGACATCATTTTAATTATTCTACAACTAACATGTTCACACACTTCACTCTATTGGAGAGTTCTCACAACCAATTCACATACACAATTGGTTACATATACACATCCATCAAGAAGAACTCATAACAATTTCAATTAGGCATTTAAACACAACAACAAGAATGGTTTCACAGAGATACATGACAAGCATTCAACACCCTCAACACCTAGACCACATACAACACAAATCCTAAAGAGTATTATATGCATAGAAAGAGTCCCCATACCTTGAAGGATTGAAGAACTCGAAATCACCAAAGAATCGAACCACCACCACACGCACGCTTCTCCTTTCTCTCCTTCAACACCGTGGATTCTCTCGTTCTTGAACGTGCGGAGGAGCGTAAGCAAAGCAAAGGGGAAATTGGAATCATACACTTGGAAATATAAGGAAGAGAATGGAGAAAGGAAACGGATTCAACGTTACCTTGAAGCTTGAGAAGAAGAAATCACCTCCAAGGAAAACACCACGAAACAAGCTTCTTCTTCCCTCCTTCTAGAACCGAACGCTACAACTTCAGGGGAAAAGGGGAAAACAACAACGATGGAGGGTGAGAAATTGAAGGTCACAACGTGAAAAGGGAAGGAAAAGAAGAGAAAGGATTGAGGATCATTACCTGAGAGCGAGTTTGAGAAGAAGCTCTCCTTCTCCTCCAATTTCACGTCGCGTGCGCTCTCTCTCACTCACAGCTTCGGTTCCCTTTCTTTCTTTGGTTGAATGGGACGCTCCACATAGGGTCTAGGGTATTAGAAATGGGCTTGGGTCAATTAATTGACTTGGGCCCTAGTTGCACCCCCTAGATTATTTGATTCACCTCCTGAAATCAAAAGGACACTCCAACTTATTTATTTCATTTAATTAAATATAGTAATCCCTCAAATAACTTAATTAAATAAATAATTAAATTATTTTAGGGCGTTACAACTCTCCCCCACTTAAAGAATTTCGTCCTCGAAATTACCTGAGTCAAACAAACTCGGATATGCTTCCTTCATCTTACTTTCCAATTCCCACGTCATGCTTTCACCACGGCTCCCAACCAAACCACTTTCACTAAATTGATCTCTTTGCCCTTAACACTTTTACCTCACGGTCTTCAATTCTAGCTTGGCATAGTCTCCACAGTGAGGTTCTCCCTCACCTCCACGTTATCCATCTGAATTACATGTGACGGGTCGGGAACATACTTCCGCAATTGAGATACATGGAAGACATCATGCAGATTAGACAGGTTAGGTGGCAAGGCCACCCGATAGGCAACTTTCCCAATCTTTCCGAAATCTGGTATGGGCCAATGAAACGAGGGGTTAGCTTCTTAGACTTCAAGGCACGACCCACACCTGTCACCGGAGTGACTCTCAAGAATACATGGTCACCAGCTTGAAACTCCAGGTCTTTTCTCCTCTTATCATGATAGCTCTTTTCCGCTACTCGTGAGGCTTTCATCTTCTCTCGAATCATCTTCACCTTCTCTGGTGGTCTCACGCACAATCTCCGGGCCTAACACCACACTCTCTCCCGATTCATACCAACACAAGGGTGTTCTGCATCTCCTACCATAAAATGCCTCGAAAGGCGCCATCCCAATACTCGCGTGAAAACTATTGTTATAAGTGAATTCAATCAATGGCAAATGAGAATCCCACGAACCTCCTTGCTCAAGAACGCATGCTCTCAACAAATCCTCTAGTGACTGAATAGTCCTCTCCGTCTGCCCATCTGTCTGGGGGTGATAAGCGGAACTCAATCTCAATTTAGAACCTAAGGCCTCCTGCAAGCTCTTCCAAAATTCAGAAGTAAATCTAGGATCCCGATCAGACACGATACTCACAGGAACACCATGCAGCTTCACAATTGTCTTAACATAAATATCTGCCAACTTCGGAACTGGATAAGTCATATTAATCGGCAAAAAGTGAGCAGATTTGGTCAACCTATCAACGATCACCCATATGGCATCAAATCCTCTCGCTGTACTCGGCAACCCAGTTACAAAATCCATAGAGATACTATCCCACTTCCATTCTGGCACTTCCAGTGGCTGCATTAACCCCGCTGGCTTCTGATGCTCTACCTTAGATTTCTGGCACGTCAAACAAGCATACACAAATTGGGCTACATCACGCTTCATGCCAGGCCACCAAAACAGTTTCTTCAAATCCTGATACATCTTTGTGGCCCCCGGATGAATACTCAATTTACTTCGATGTCCCTCTTCCAGAATTGATTTCTTAATCTCTTCATCTTCAGGGATACAAATCCTTCCACGGTATCTCAACACGTCTTGTGCATCTATCTCATAATCCTTACTCGGAATGATCAATCTCCACCGCCACTTCAACCAACCTTAATGTCTTGCTTTTGCGCCTCCCTAATAACATCCAAAACTCATTGTGAATCTTCAACATTCCAGCCTTACACTCTTAGGCGTTACTTCACGGATCAAACTCAAATCCCGAAACGCGCTCAATCAATTCGAGTTCTTTCACCATCATTGCGGACACATGAAGGGACTTCCTACTCAAGGCATCGGCTACAACATTAGCCTTCCCCGGATGGTAATTCAAACTAATAGTCTTTCAACAGTTCTAGCCACCTCCTTTGTCTCATATTCAATTCTTTCTCGGTCAAACAGATCATCGCAACCCCTTATGATCACCGAACACCTCAAACTTAGAACCATACAAATAGTGCCTCCAAATCTTCAAAGCAAACACAATCGCCGCAAGCTCCAAATCGTGAGTAGGTAGTTCTTCTCGTGAATCCTCAACATGTCGGACGCATAGGCTACTACCTTACCCTCTTGCATTAGCACACCTCCCAAACCCATCTTGGAAGCATCGCAGTATACTACAAACGGTTGATCTGGAACCGGCAATACCAAGATAGGGGACGTCGTCAACCTCCTCTTCAACTCATTGAAGCTCTCTTCACACCGGGCATCCCACACAAAAAGCTTTCCCTTGCACGCCAATTGAGTCAACGGAAGGGCCACCAGAGAAACCTCTATAAACCTCCTGTAGTAACCAGCCAACCCCAAGAAACTCCTGATCTCAGTCACTGACTTTGGGCTCTCCCACTGCAATACAGCATCCACCTTGGCTGGGTCTACCGCTATACCATCACCGGAAATTACATGGCCGAGAAAACTCACCTTGCTCAACCAGAATTCGCACTTTGACAATTTCGCATAAAGCTTCTTTTCTCTCAACACCTCTAGCACCATCCTCAAGTGTTCTGCGTGCTCTTCTTCCGTCTTGGAATAAACCAGAATGTCGTCTATAAATACCACCACAAAACCGTCCCAGGTGACTATGGAAGGTACGGTTCATATACTCCATAAACACTCCGGGTGCGTTAGTAACACCGAACGGCATCACAGTATATTCATAGTGCCCATATCTAGTTCTGAAAGCTGTCTTCTGAACGTCATCATCTCTCACCTTGATTTGGTGATATCCCGACCTCAAGTCGATTTTGCTGAACACTTTAGCACCCACCAACTGATCCATCAGGTCGTCAATCCTCGGGAGCGGATACTTGTTCTTGATTGTCACCTTGTTCAACCTGCGCTCATAGTCTACGCAAAGTCTCATACTCCCATCCTTCTTCTTCACTAACAACACAGTGTGCTCCCAAGGCGACACACTAGGCCTTATGAACTTCTTCTCAAGTAACTCTTCTAGTTTGTTTCTTCAATTCAGATAATAATTGAGACGCCGACATCCCAGTGCGTGCCATAGACACGGGCCTCGTGCGACACAAGATCAATAGTGAATTCAACCTCCTCTCTCGCGGAACACTCGGAATCTCATCAGGAATACCTCAGGGAACTCGCACACTACCTTCAACCCTTCAATGATATCTTGACTCTCAACAGATAGAGACGCCATCAAGGCAAATAGATGAACTTCCTCCTCATTAATCTACGCAATTGACCAAAGAGAAAGAAACAGATTCTTCCTCCTCGTGGGCGAGGAAACTCACCGATCTATCGAACAATTGATATGTACATGGTTATCAACTAACAGATCCATACCAAGGATAACATCTAATCCCTCCAAAGGTAAACAAATAAGGTCTAAGAAAATCTCTCACAAGACCGACAGAGGACACTTAGCACACACTAGGAGGTAGTTATCGAACCCTTTTGGAGTATCAATAACCATCTCCTCATCATAGAAGACAAATCAAGATTCAATTTCTCAAAGACACAACGCAAAGAACGAAAGAATGGGTAGCACCCTGTGATCTACTATAGCAATTAAAGGAGTATCAAAATAAGACAAGTACCTCGAATCTCGTTAGCATTCTCGGTCCTCGCTAGAGCAAACACTTTTCCCTTTGGCTTTCTCCCTCTTGGGCTTAGGACAATTAGCACTCACATGTCCCGCTTCATCACAATTGTAGCGCACAATCCCTCTTCTCACATTTAGTGGCTATGTGGCCTTTCTCGACCACACTTGAAACAATGGACCTCGGAACACTCACTACTTTTATGACCGGGCTTCTTACAAGTAAAACACACCATACCCAAGAGGCACCTCCCCACTTGAACTCTTACAAAGACTGCTTTCCACTTGCTTTTACCTCCAAAGAACATCATAGGGTTTTCCTCTAAACCGAGAGTTCCTCTTTTCCTTCTTCATGATTTTTATAGCAAAGCAGAACTGTCTTCCTCAAAGATCCTACACTTATCAACCAATCTAGCAAAATCCCTAATCTCCCGATACCCAATCGCTTTCTTTATGTCCGGCAGCACAGACCACTCAAACTTGACGCACTTGGAAAATTTGAGTCGGCTTCATTGGCATAGTAAGGACAAAATTTGGCCAACTCCTCAAATTTGGCAAGATACTCGGCCATTGCCTTATTTCCTGTTTCACTCCAGAACTCCACTTCCTTCTTAGCTCGCACATCCTCGTGGTAATACTTTCTCTTGAACTCTCTCGTGAAAACCTCCCAAGTAACTTCCTCACCAAAGACCTTCCAACCTTCGCGACACTCCCAACCACTGGGCCGTCGCCTTCCTGTCCAAAGATATGGGTCCCCAACTTCACTTTCTCAAAGAAGAGCAGCACTCCATGACCCTAAGATCCGCTCTATCTCCTTTAACTGTGCCAAGGCCCCATCGGGTCATACCGACCCTGAAGGTGGGTGGGTTTTCCTCCAAACGTCGCTAAGTTACGAACATTCACAAGAAGACCAAAGATTTTGATTCCCAACGGCTTGGGCTATGGCTTGCAAGGCAAAGCAGCCAACGCAAAGATCATCGCGTCTTGCCATCGAATCGAACTTCTACACAAAGGAACACAATTAGCTACAACAGATATAACACTTAGACACTTGGTGGACGGACCAACTTCACTTCTCCGATACCACTAATGTAACACCCCCTTTCTAGACAACCGTTAATCATCGTATTCTATCGAGTTTTTAAATTTAATATCACGAAAGGGAATGTCGCATTTCAACGCTTATAAAAACAATCACCATAGTCAATTCATAAGAAGTTTATAAAATATTAAAACGACACGCAAAGACATAGTTTAGTGGTCGGGCCTCAAACACTGCTTTAGTTCTGATGCATCGAAATAAAGGACGACGCCCAACACGGGAAGGATTACTAGTTTTTAACAAATCACTTAGTACATCATCAATAAATGTCTAAAGCATCAAATAATAAAATAAAAGACGACTACGCCTCCCCCCGGTGCTACATATATCGAGTGAGACACGACTACTAGTAGCGGTGCATAAGGATGCCCTCACTCGCGAGTACCGCAGCTGACGTTGCCACATAAGAGCAACATTCCAAGCGAGAATGGGTGAGTCTTTCATACAAATAATAATAGTTAGGATAGGCATTATATATTGGCAAGGCAACAAACACTACAATCGTTCACCACATTATCAACACGTCATCACTAAGTTCATTAACATATGTATGAGTGTATGCATGTATGCAACATGCATGAGGATCCTTCACCACCGCAATTGCCTTGAGGGCACCCACCGCTTTGGACCGAAGTCCCACACCGCTTTGGCCGAAGCCTACACACCGCTTTATGCACATGCAATATGTGACTCTATGTCAATGCACCACCAACAACACATGTGCCACAACATTTTATTATACACACCACTTTAATTATTTCTCAACTCAACTCACCAACTATTCAAGCCTTGAGGGCTACACACCGCTTTGGACCGGAGTCCCACACCGCTTTCACACCTTCGCATAAAGACACTCAGTTTCCATTTTTATTTTAGTGGATTAACTCATCATTTACATTGCCACACCCAATTGGACCAAACTAAGCATTAGGGACCAAGATGGCACCTAGCGCGCAACGCTAGGCGCCACTTGGCGCCACGGGCAGCCACTTTGGCGCCCCACCGCAACACTCTCACACACCTCATGCACTACACTTCAACCGGCGCACTTGGTCGCCATATTTGGCGCCGCACCCAAGACACACACGCACACGCACACGCTCGCATAAACCGGCAAGGCGCACATGACACGCGCAGGCAGCCACATTTGGCGCCCCGCCGGACACACACGCCCCAGAAGTCGACACAGCGCACTGGGCTGCCCATTTGGCGCCTCGTGGCTCGCATTAACGCACAAAGTAGCTTGCATACAAGAACTGGCGCCATTTGCCCCGCATTTGGCGCCCCTTCTTCACTGCACACTCCACGCAAAGAACAAAGAAGATACCAGCGCCAACTTCCCAAAGACTTGGCGCCCCTCTTGCATAATTCTTTTAGCACTTTGACAACACTAATTCCCTAACCATTTTCATACTTAATCCACACTCTACTACCAACAATCATCGACATCATTTTAATTATTCTACAACTAACATGTTCACACACTTCACTCTATTGGAGAGTTCTCACAACCAATTCACATACACAATTGATTACATATACACATCCAACAAGAAGAACTCATAACAATTTCAATTAGGCATTTAAACACAACAACAAGAATGGTTTCACAGATGAGACAAGCATTCAACACCCTCAACACCTAGACCACATACAACACAAATCCTAAAGAGTATTATATGCATAGAAAGAGTCCCCATACCTTGAAGGATTGAAGAACTCGAAATCACCAAAGAATCGAACCACCACACACGCACGCTTTCTCCTTTCTCTCCTTCAACACCGTGGATTCTCTCTGTTCTTGAACGTACGGAGGAGCAGAAACAGCAAAGGGGGAAATTGGAATCATACACTTGGAAATATAAGGAAGAGAATGGAGAAAGGAAACGGATTCAACGTTACCTTGAAGCTTGAGAAGAAGAAATCACCTCCAAGGAAAACACCACGAAACAAGCTTCTTCTTCCCTCCTTCTAGAACCGAACGATACAACTTCAGGGGAAAAGGGGAAAACAACAACGATGGAGGGTGAGAAATTGAAGGTCACAACGTGAAAAGGGAAGGAAAAGAAGAGAAAGGATTGAGGATCATTACCTAGAGACGAGTTTGAGAAGAAGCTCTCCTTCTCCTCCAATTTCACGTCGCGCAGCGCCCTCTCACTCACAGCTTCGGTTCCCTTTCTTTCTTTGGTTGAATGGGACGCTCCACATAGGGTCTAGGGTATTAGGAATGGGCTTGGGTCAATTAATTGACTTGGGCCCTAGTTGCACCCCCTAGATTATTTGATTCACCTCCTGAAATCAAAAGGACACTCCAACTTATTTATTTCATTTAATTAAATATAGTAATCCCTCAAATAACTTAATTAAATAAATAATTAAATTATTTTAGGGCGTTACATAATCGACCCCCGAACCTATATCTCTAGTTTTCAAAAGACCGTCTGCCTTGTTCAAAAGACCTTTTTTCAATGTTTTGGTCTTAAAATTAAAATATTTGTGGCGGCTTCAAAAATTTTCCACGTTGTACACTTAGAAATCCAAACCGGATTTTTCGGGGTGCAACAACCAGTAAAGTCATTCCCTAGGATTAGCAAGTCACGCCACCATAATGAACATTTTCGCATCCATTGAGAAGAAGGAGGGTTGTCACTCCAACAAGACAAGTCTCCATATTTGCTGGATAGAAATTTAAGCCTTTCACCCCCAACTTGACATTTCCATCTCCATTTGCTAAGTAGAGCTATATAAAAAGCCTCCAAGTTTTTCACCCACAATCCTCCCTTGGCTTTCGGCAAGCAAATTACATCCCATTTAATCCACACCCCCCTTTCTCAAAATGGCCAAATATACACTACATCTAGTTTTACTTCTTACTTCAACTACCGCAAGTCAAATTTTGAGGATGTTACACACTACGAGTATTACTATTTCTATTTAAACATATAAAATATTTTATTGTCAGGAATGATAGACAGTTCGCACATCAAGCTTTTCGCCAAAAGGTTTCCAATTAAAAATTATATCTAGTTCTATAGCCCTGACAAAACAAAAATTAACTTTGAATTTAATGGTTTAAATTGGTAAAGTTTAAGTGCGTTTATCAAATGAAATTACTATGTGCATAACTACTAATGAATCAATCGATCTCAAATGTTATGCATCTCCACCAGAAAAAAGAAAAAAACATGCACAAAAGAAGGGAATAAAGATGTTTCATCTATTCATATATTTTTGATTATTACATAGGAAATGAACATTTCCCAAACCCAAATTTATTGTTAAACTGAAACAAATGCTACATGATTTTGGTGTTGTGCAAAATTGGTAGGAGGGCCATGGAAGCAACAGTCTTTGTAAGTGGGGCACATTGGTTTGATGCAAAATGCATCGTCACGCTCAGTACTAATTCCTCGACTGCCGTATACATTTCCCACTAGTGTAGTCACAATAGCAAGATATAAAGTATAAACCATCATCATCTTCAAAACCATTAATTTCAATGAATTTTCCATTATAACTCGAAACACTTTGGAAAGACAAAGAGAATTTTCTTGGTTATAATAGAATGTGAAAGCACGTTTACTTATTTATAGAATTGAACTATTATTATATTAAAATAAAAGTTTATAAAAGAGTTTATTAAGCATTTATGATATCATATTTATTAATACTTATAATTCTTATCTTTAATACGTGTAATTCTTATCTTGTTTTTATTACACCCTTTTTGTCCATATAATAGGAATATGAATATGAATATTATACATTTATTACTCGACACACTTTGCAAAGCAAGAAAATTTACCTACTTAGAGTTCCAAAAAAAAAATACCTACTTACAAGGGAATGTGAAAGCATGTTTACTTATTTATAGAATTTAACCATTAATATATTAAAATAAAATTATTTTTGACCAATAAAATAAAGTTTATAAAAGTGTTTATTACAAAAATTATGATATCATATTTATTAATACTTATAATTCTTATCTTTAATACGTGTAATTCTTATCTTGTTTTTATTACACCCTTTTTCTCCATATAATAGGAATATGAATATGAATACTATACATTTATTACTCGACACACTTTGCAAAGCAAGAAAATTGACCTACTTACAGTTCCAAAAAAAAATACCTACTTACAGTGGAATGTGAAAACATGTTTACTTATTTATAGAATTTAACCATTAGTATATTAAAATAAAGTTATTTTTGAACAAATAAAATAAATTTTATAAAAGAGTTTATTAAATAAATTAGGATATCATATTTATTAAAATTCTTATCGTTAATACGTGTAATTCTTATCTTGTTTTTATTACACCCTTTTTGTCCATATAATAGGAATATGAATATGAATATTATACATTTATTACTCGACACACTTTGCAAAGCAAGAAAATTTACCTACTTACAGTTCCAAAAAAAAAATACCTACTTATAGTGGAATGTGAAAATGTTTACTTATTTATAGAATTTAACCATTAGTATATTAAAATAAAGTTATTTTTGACCAATAAAATAAAGTTTATAAAAGAGTTTATTAAAAAAATTATGATATCATATTTATTAATATTTGTAATTCTTATCTTTAATCTTTAATACATGTAATTCTTATCTTTTTTTGTTAAAACTTTTCCATTCATATATTAGGAATATCAATATGAATATGAATATTATACATTTATAATGGGATATTAGTATTCTAAGTAACTAATAACTATAAAAAAATGTCCAACATAATTCTAAAAATCATTTTCGATGAAGTTTCCATTATTACTCGACACACTTTGCAAAGCAATAAAACTTTCCTACTTATCCGCTATTTTCGAAAAACTATTTAAATCGAAGATACAAGCTCATAACACAATTCTGCAACAAACCCATTTTGCGCAATCTCAGGTAATTCCGATGAAACTCTCTCCACAAACCTTATTTGAAACTTGTTTTTCTTTCTATAGAATGTATTCACAAAATCCTTCAAAACTGACACAAGAAAGAGCTTATTTCATTGAGTATTGAGGGAGAAATTGTACTAACAAGTTATGTTTGTGAACCAGTGGCAGAACTTACCCAATCACAGTGTTTTGGCCATAACTTCCTAAATAGTTGTTGTATCAGTAAGGAACATTCCCTTTATAATAGGCACTTGATTTGATGATTTGGGTTCAATTAGGTATGTATACCTGTTACAAAACATCCTACAGATACTGTAAAGCAGAATTGGAGAAAAATCTCACCAACCAATATTTTGAATTTTCATGTGAGTAACAGAGTTTCTGTTATAACTTTATGTGATATTTCAAAGTATGGATGTCCATATTTGTTGGCTTTGTAAATCCCAAAGTCTTTATATGCTTAATTATTATGGGAGCTTGTAAACAAGCTAGTGAGTGGGACCTCCTCACGCGCACAAGCTGAGACCAAAATCATGGTTTAAGTGTAAATCTTCTGATCCCCTCCCCCCAAGCAAGATTAGTTTTGCGTTATACATATATTTTTGGACTTACATTTTTCACTGAATACCAAACCAACTCGACTTGTTTGGTTCATGAACCAACTGGAGATATATATATATATATATATATATATATATATATATATATATATATATATATATATATATATATATATATACACACACACACACACACAAAAAGAGAGACATTTTTAACTTTTTATTCGCGAGCTTTAGTCCGGTCGAGTCGAGCGGAGCTAAACCAAGATCAACATAGATCGACTCCGTACCAGCTCTAGGGGTGGTGTGTCATATGGGTAGTTTTAAAACTTTTTTTTGCTTTCAGGCATATAGTTTGAGCCTTCAATCCAAAAAATCCCATAGAACTAATCATATGATTTGGATAGCAACAACTTGGGGCATTTGGATTCACTAGAACAGTGTCTTGTTTAGATGGATTGTTTTTCACTCTCAGGTTGTTGTTAATCATGTCAAGTCTTTGTCCCGAGAGTTCATTAGAATCGTGGGTAGTAATTTTGTTTTTTCGATTGCTGAGTGGTGGGGAAATCTACTAGTTTGTTTGAAATCTTTGTAATCGTTTTCTAGCCTCGTTCTTCCTGAGATACTTTTTTTCCTCATTGGGTCTTTTTCTCATGGGTTTTAGCTAATTAAGCCCCTTGTATTTGTATGAGTTGGAGTACCTCTTGTACTCCCAATATAATCTTTTGCTTATGAAAAAAACTAAAATTTTGGTACTTCACTTTTGTAAACATAAAATATGGATATATAATAATTTGTGTTAAACTTTTTTTACTAACAATAATTTGTGTTAAACTGAAAACATGAAATGTAAATATTTCAGTATACTTGTTGGGATGAAAGGGGTGCACCAGCCCATTACAGAGGTAACTACAGAACCATGGGGCCTCATTAAAAACTACCGGAGCCAAAATCCAATGGAAAAAAGACCCCAAGAGGAAAAAGAGTACTCCGCCCCTACTATGGAAACAATTCATTGAATGGTGTTGTGCCACACCAAGTATCACACCAGAATTGTATTTTGTTTATCGTTACCAAGCTGCAAATATGACGTTCTATTCACTACAAGAATAAGCCTGATTTGCCACAAACTATTGCCACAACCTGATTCCGTCGCCAATTTGCGACGGGTTTGCCACGGACTTGCCATGGAATTTGTAATGAGAAAAGTGTTCGTAAGTTTGGTAAGGATTTGCCACGGACTTTGATAATTTGCCACGGACGTTGATAATTTGCCACCGAAATTCCGTGGCAAACCCGTGGCAAATGTTTGAATCAGAATTAATTAAAGGGAGTCTACTCGACCCCTCTTTCTTTCACGCTCACTCTCACTCTCGACCTTTCACTCTCCTCACCTCTGCCCTCCCTCAACCCCCACTGCACATCCCTCAACCTCCATTGCACCACCCTCAACCTCCACTGCACCACCGCGCCTCTCCTCACTCTCACTCGGTCGTTTTCCTTCTTCTTCTCCCTTCCCTTCTTCTTCCTCTTCTCAGCGCCTCATGAAAACGAGTTGAGTTTCTTTCTCTCTCCCTTCTTCTCTCTCTCGCCTCTCTCTTCTTCTTCTTCTTAATAGTAAGTTTGTTGCTTCTATTTTACTTCTATTAGATAGAAAACCCCCAATTTTTGGTAGAATCAAAAACCCTAAATTCCTCTTTTCAGATCTTAAATGAAAGAGGATATACTTTTTCCGTTGTTTTACTTGATTTTGCTGCTAAAACGTGAAGCCACACTTCATGCCATGATTTCGAGCTTTATTTTCAATCACAGTAATGTGCTCTTTGTTCTGAGGACGGAAATTGTCTTGTTGTTGAGAGGATGCTTGCTTTTGTTTCTTATTTGAGACTGCTTTAGAATCAGGACGTATTGGAAAAACTATGTGATTTGATTTTTGAATTCACTATAGCTTCACTGGTTCTGTGATAATGATTTGTTGGGAAGAAAGTGATTTCTGAATTCTATTTTGATTTTACTTTGTATTATGTTTTTATATATGCATACACTGCTGCTGTTGCTTGAGAAGCACTTGCACAAATTTGGATTGTGTTTCCAATAAATACAATCATGCTTATGGAATTTTGTTGATTTGCTCTTGTAGGTATGGTTATGACCGTTTAACTTTAAAGATGCACATTAACCAGTGAATTTTAATATTAAGCCACATTTAGCTCCTAAATAATTTGTTCATAGCACGCAGAAGTTCACTCTCGTTGGTGTTCTCTCCCTTGCGAGCTCGAAGCACACAGAAGTTCACTCTGTGAATGCGACGCACGCAGAAGCTCCCTCCATTCGCAGAAGCCTTTTTGAAACCGTGAACTTCTATTCTGCAAACTACGACTCTGCAAATGGGTATTGTTTTCTTCACCTTTTCTCCATTCGCAGTAGTAGTAGTCTGTTTGTCTGTATGGTTTGGAATAGAAAGTTTTAGCTTTTAATTTCCGTTTTGCTTAGTCTGTTTGTCTGTATGGTTTGGAATAGAAAGTTTTAGCTTTTAATTTCCGTTTTGCTCTTTAGGTGAGATTTTTGGAGGACTTCAACTTGCTAGTGATGGCAACGATGCAGAATTTCTCATGCAGACTTTGGGAAAGTGTTGCTCCTGTGGTTCTTGTTTGACTGATCATTGTGATGAATGCGGGAAAAGTTCTATACCGGCTGTTCTTTCTACGATTAAAGGACCATGGGCTGTCGTCTATTGGCAGGTAACTTCAAGTGGTAAGTTTCTATATGTCCAAATTTATTACTGTGTATTTTGTATCCTTGTGGGTTCATAGGTGGTAGTGGTACTTTTTCCTTCTTATGTAGGATAGTTCAAGGAACCTCCTTGTTCACTGGCCTACCGAAGATGATTCAACCTTTCTGCTTTCTTCTGTATCACCTGTTTCTCCAGTTCAGCAGGCCCCTGGTACGTAATTCATGGAATAGAACAGCCATGGTTATCTTGCTCTTGTGGTTAAACTTCTGTGAACTAGAGTGACCTGAATAGAACAGATTACAATTTAGTAAACAAATAACAGGTACTCTAATTTAGTGCTGGGGGAGTATCCTGTAAAATATGTACTTAGAATGGTCTTCACATAGATGGACATGGCATTATGAAGAAAACAACAAGAAAATGTATAATTGTTTTTAGGAGACTTCACGCCTCCTTATTTAGATGCTTGCTTGAATGACTCCTGCATTCTGTTATAATGTTTTAAACATATAGAAAAGAATAAGGAAACTTTCCCTGATTACGGAACAACAATGCATGTTCTTCAGGGTCGTCGTTTCCTCGCTGCCCCAAGGCCTCAAACACTTGTTTACATGACTTGATAGTCTCCCACTCATGACGTGTGGAATATATATATATAGTATATATGTGCGTGGATGCTTCAAATTCGAATGGGTTTTTGGTTGGTGAAGTCATGATCCATGAATATACAAACTCAACATTAAAGGAGCTCATCAAGTGCATGGGAGAGAATTTGCATTGAACCAAGCTCCGAACATCTACAGACGTCCCGTCATAAGTTTTCTATAAGGCAACAAGATGTATCAGTTACTTTAGAGTCAATCCCATGTGAAGAAGGTGATTACTACATCATAGTGGCATAATGCTCCATTTGTTTATTTATTTCTTTACTTATTTATTCAATACTTTAGTTAATTTGCCAGTTCTATTGCAGCTTTTGAGTTTTAATAGGCTGTGACAAACAATTTCTGTCTTGACCAAGCAGGCTCAACTCAAACTGTAATGCCAATGCGAGCTCATATGTTCCTGTGGCAATTCTTTTCTCTGGTGGGCTGGATTCTATGATACTTGCAGCATTATTGGATCAATGCCTGGATCCCAGTTGTGAGTGCTACCAACTAAGCTTAATTTACCTTCTTCTATGTTGATTATATTATACAATCTTGAATACTTTTCTTGTGAACCAACTATCTTAGAAGCTTAGGTTGTTGGATGAAACACATGAATGAATTATGTCTAGTATGCCTTCCCCCTGATGCAAGAGTCCTTAGAATGAAACCACTTAGAAGCCGTAAATAAGATTTCTCTGGTTTAAGTACAATTCAAACTTTCGATTTTGTTGGCAATTGAAATTTCACTTGTAACATTTCAAACTCAATATTGTATCTTGCTAGTTCATTAGTTCATTTGGCTGGATTAAATGTTTCCTTTTTGAATCTTTTCATCTGTTTTGAATTTTTCATTGTTATAATGACTATGACTATGATTGTGGTCTCTTAATCATATCACAATTGACTTAAATGCTATCACTGCTTGCTCTCTTTGCATACCAAACTTGGTATTGGATGCTTGGTTTTGGGTGTCTGAATCGCACTTCACTCAGCTACATGTAATGTTTTGGGGCACTATGGGAGTCTTCATTTGGACTTAATGCAACCACAAGCCAAAGACTTGGTATTAAGGTCTCCTTTAGCACATCCAAGTTGACAAAGGGAATATTGGAGCAGAGGATTACTGTAGTAGGATAGGATTATTTGATTTAAAATGGTTTAAACATTCTTTGGTCATCTGTTTATGTTAATTATATATGTGTACTTTTATTAAACATTCTCTTCAGGTTCATGCTTGTATGATTTTTTTTTAATTTATTTTTTACATTTGCGACGGATTTGCGACGGAATGCGATGAAATTTGCGACGACTTTGCCACGGATATTTGCGACGGATTAGTGACGGATTTGCGACGGAAACTTTTGCCACGGAAAATTCCGTGGTAAACGATTTGCGACGAGCATTTTTGCCACCCATTTTTGTCCGTCGCAAATCTGTGGCAAATGTTGTTTTGCCACGGAAATTGGCCCTTTTGCGACAGAAATTGTCGTGGCAAACCAACGATTTTCTTTTAGTGATTGAACCATTGAGTGTCACCAGTAAAGTCATTCCCTAGGATTAGCAAGTCACGCCACCATAATGAACATTTTCGCATCCATTGATAAGAAGGAGGGTTGTCACTCCAACAAGACAAGTCTCCATATCTGCTGGATAGAACTTTAAGCCTTTCACCCCCAACTTGACATTTCCATCTCCATTTGCTAAGTAGAGCTATATAAAAAGCCTCCAAGTTTTTCACCCACAATCCTCCCTTGGCTTTCGGCAAGCAAATTACATCCCATTTAATCCACACCATTTTTCTTTGCTCCTCACATCCACCCCATAAGAACTCTCGCTGAATTTTTATGAGCTCATTTATTACCTTTTTTGGGAGCTTTGTAAAAGGAAAAGAAGTACAATGGCATGCTTGACAACACTGAGTTGATTAACGCGATTCTACCACCAACCGAGAGCTATTTTCTTTTCCAAGTTGATAGTCTAAGTTTCATTTCCTTCACAACTGAGTCCCAAGTGTTAAGCGTTCTTTTCCAAGTTGATAGTCTAAGTGTCGTTTATACCATTGCCTAGGTGATTGCTTTAAGCCATACAGTGATTTCTGCAGAAGACAGACCATGTTTTCCTTGCCTTTCTCCTCAAATCCCTTAGGTTGAGACATGTAGATTTTCTCCTCCAAAATTTCCATGAAGAAATGCTGTTTTTACATCAATTTGTTCAAGATACAGGCCATACTCAGAAACTAGAGCTAACAATACTCTAATTGAAGTATGCTTCACAATAGGAGAGAAAATTTAATTGAAGTCTACCCCCTCTCTTTGAGTATACCCTTTAGCAACCAACCTTGCTTTGAATCTAGGAGGATCCTTATCTGAATTTCCTTCCTTCTTCTTGTATATCCACTTGCACCCTACTATCTTTGCACCAGTAGGTTTCTTAACATGTTTCCAAGTTTGGTTTTTCTCCAAGGACTTCATTTCATCTGTCATAGCTTCTATCCACTTGTTTCTTTCTTTACCATTCATTGCTTGCTCGAAAGTATTAGGTTCCTCATTTGTTAGACAAATAGATGTATTCAAGGCATATGCAGTCATAGATTCATGTCCAAACCTATTTGGTGGTTTAATTGCCCTTCTTGTTCTATCCCTGCTAAGCAAATAATCCTGCACTTGATCATTGTTCTGATCATGCTCCTCTAGCTCTTCACTCTCTGAACTTGAGTCTTGTTCATTTATTTGATTTGCAGGTGGATCAACATTGTTATCTGTACCTTGATTCTTCTCTTTAGTAGCTTCAAACTCCACCTCAATACCAGAACTTTGATCAACAATATCCTTGTCAAGAGTTTCATCTCCATTTGTTTCACTCATCATTTTTGATTCATTGAAGACTACATCTCTACTGATTATACACTTTTTCTCATCAATAGACCAAATTCTATACCGCTTTACTCCTTGAGGATATCCCATGAACAAGCCTTTCTTGGATCTATGATCTAATTTTCCTTCATTCACATGAAAGAAAGCTGGACACCCAAATATCCTAATATTCTGATACTCAGGTTTAGTTCCAGTCCAAGCTTCTTGAGGTGTTTTGAAATCTAAAGCAGTGGAGGGACTTCTTCTGTTAATCAAATAACAGGTTGTATTGATTGCCTCCCCCTAGAAAGACTTAGGCAACCTAGCACATGATAGCATACACCTTACCTTTTCAAGCAATGTCCTATTTAATCTTTCAGCAAGTCCATTTTGCTGTGGAGTACTCCTTACTGTGAGATTTCTATAGATTCCTTCTTCCTTACAATATTGATTGAATTCTTCAATACAAAATTTCAATCCATTGTCAGTTCTCAAAGCTTTAACTTTCAATTCACTTTGAGTCTCTACTCTTTTCTTCCACTCAACAAAAGTCTTGAATGCTTCATCTTTTGTCTTGAGCAGATAAATCCACACTTTCCTGCTCAAAACATCAGTGAAAGAGATGAAGTATCTCTTACCACCATGAGTTGGTACCTTAGCAGGACCCCAGAGATCAGAATGCACATAACCAAGCCTCTCTTGAGTCTTATGTGTACCAGTAGCAAACTTCACTCTGGTTTGTTTTCCAAACACAGAGTGTTCACAGAATTGAAGCTTATTGATTCTGTCACCACACAATACACCTTGCTTCTCTAATTCTTTCAAGCCTTTCTCACTCATGTGACCAAGTCTTTGATGCCACATGAAGTGTTTTATCAGTTGATTTGGATGCAACACATGCTTCTCTAATCAAAGTCTTACCTTGAAGGACATAGAGACAATTAGTCTTTCTCACACCTTTCATAACAACCCTTGATCCCTTTAAAATATTAAGGGTGCCATCTTCTCCTTTAAAGCTGAATCCTGCTTTCTCAAGTGTGCCAAGAGATATCAATGATCTTTTAAGATCAGGAACATGCCTCACATTGGTTAACATTTTGATTGTACCATCTGCTAACTCCAGCTTCACAGTACCAATCCTAACCACCTTGCAAGCCTTATTGTTTCCCATCTTGACCTGACCACCATCAAAGAGCTTGTACTCAACAAACCAATCCCTTCTTGGACACATATGATATGAGCAACCCGAGTCCATTATCTAATCTTCATCATTTGATGTTGTAGCAGTGGAATTTGACTCAATTCTTTCTCTGTCAACAACAACTAGAGTTTCACTGTCATGATCCTCATGTGAGCTTGAGGATTCACAGCATTCATCATCACCAGCAAACAACAATTCACAACTATCATACCCATCTGAAGCAACCGAGGCATCACCACTATCTTCCTTAGAGCTATTACCTTTCTTATTCTTTCTCTCAGGACAATTGTTTTTAAAGTGGCCCTCTTTGTGACAGATATAGCATTTATAGTTCTTGTTTCCGGACTTAGATCTACTTTTACATTTCCCTTTTTCATTTTTGTTCTCACTTCTACCTCTAGCAACAAGACTCTCACCTTGATCATTACTCTTAATATCACATTTCTTGGATAATTCTTTAGACATTAATCTTGGATAAGACTTAAAGACTCCTCCCATATACCAAATTATCACTAGGGCATCATATGAACTAATCAATGATCTAATGAGTAATAAAGCTTTGATCCTCATCATCTATTTTCACATCAATGTTTTCTAAATCTAAGATTAGTTTATGAAATTCATCAATGTGATCACCAATAGACGCACTGGTTGCATCTTGAGTGTGTTAGCTTTTGCTTGAGATTTGACTTAGTCATGTACAAGGTAGTTTCTTTTCTTTGGAGATCTCTCCTTAGGACTTTGTCAATCATTATGTGCTTTGCATCTTCGTTAGTGTTTACGGTAGATGCATCTTCAAGACCTTGATGTACAAGTAAAGCATGCATATTGATCTTCCATAACCCAAAATCATTCTTTCCCGTGAATTTCTCTATGTGGAACTTCGCCATTTCCATTTGATTCACCCTCCTAACAAGAAAGCTACTGATACCAGTTGTTAGGAATTGTATCAGAGAATTATGCAGAAACCAGTTCTGCAGTGAACACTCAATGGAACAGTAACCCGATAAACCATCTAAGATCGAATTCACTTGATAACGAATTACAGATGCGAGGAAACGATTGTAATCGATCACACAACTAACAACAATGATTAATCGAATGCCAATTCAACGTCAATTGCACAATTAATCGGTAATTTAAACAAAACGTAGTAAGAACCCTAGACAGAGAAATTAGGGAAAATGCAAGAAATCACAACATAGAGATTTGTTTACCCAGTTCGATTTCAAGATTGAAATCTACTCTGGGGGATGAAACAATTGCTTCAGTCCAATATTATTGATCTATGGAATTCCAAAATGAGTATTACACTTTATGAGCAATGTTCTTGTTTTGTTTCCCAAGTGTCTAATTCCCCTCACTTCCCAAATCCCACGAATCCCAGTGTTTCTCTCTACTCACCTGTGATCTTGCAAGCTTCTAACTATTACAATATTGATCCTAAGCTATTTATACATTGTTAATCGATTTTGGCGCCAAATAACAGCAATTGAATTACTGTTATAACCGATAACAATTCCAATAGCTTTCCACTGCTGATATGGAACGTTGGATGGCTTGATGAAGAGGGAACACACATGGCATGTGCCACATAAGCAACATTAGAATTAGAAATTATGAATAAATAGTTGATGATTTTTGAAAAAAACGTCTTCTGCATTTTAAAATTAGAATAAAAAAAAATTAAAATTATCATTTTTACAAACAACTTCAAACTAGTCTCTATGTGATATCAAAATTTATTTTTAGCCATCTAATTTTGTCTATAAATAACAATCTTAATTTACATTTATCTATTTTAATTGCTTCATCGTGACTACATTCACCTAGTCATGTGTTTTTCATATTTAGAGAACTTGAGAAAATGGGAGCCCATGGACTTTTTGTTCAAGATGAAACAAATATGAAGATTTTGTAGAAAATTAAAATCTCTAGTATAGTCCCTTTGTTTTTGTTATTGGTAACTTTGATTGTGAATTGCAAATAATTGCATAGGATGGAATGAGACCAATTAAATGGTTTTTTGAATTTCAAATAAGATGAGCATGCACATTATTACATCAAATAATTGTATGAATTATTTATGCATTTATATCAAATTAACAAAGCAACATGCATTTTCCTTTTAGTGATTTCAAATTTAATTTAATCTAAAATCAATATGCATAACATGCATATATTGAAAAATGTATACATTGTGTTGCATTAACATGATATAGAAAGGTAAAGAGTATTATGTAATATACATGCAGCTTAACAATATTTCAAAAAGTAATATATTTATATACTTTGAAAAAAAAATAATATTCATAACAATATTATGAATAAAAATGATCTACTTTGTATATTATAAATATATAATGAGCGGATAAAAATTTAAATAGTTTGTAATGCTTTTTCAATCAAAATCAAATTCTTGGATCATTTTTAAATTTTTTTTTAAATAGTTTATAAATATTATATTGTGTATCCATTTAAAGAAATGTTGTTATGGTAACCAACTTTTTATCAATTTATATGTGATGTATTTTCAAATTTACAATTGATAGGCTAATCATCACCAACCAATCCAATAGAAAGAAAAACTGATTTTTTCTTCTTTACTCACCATTTCAATACAAGCACGTTACCTTTTCATGAAAAATAACGGCTCAATTGGAACAAATGGTCAGAAATTAAACTTACATTAAGTTCCATTATTCACATCAATATGTTGCCATTCATTTCTAATTAAAAAGGTAACCGAAGGTGAGAAACTAAATATTTCACTCTCTCTATATTATCAATAATATTCTAAGTGCTAGCAAAGAACATTATAATATTCCACTTAGAAAAATTTTATTCATTTGATTAAATAAATTCAACGATTTAATTATCAAATAATAAAATATTTCTTTAGCAAAGATTGAGACACTCGTTTGTGTGTGACCCCGTAGGTTCAGTACTAAACTGGTAGTAAGTTAATCAAATTAATTTACTAATAGGTCGGCATCTAGCAATACTCCTTAACATCCGGATAGTATGAAGTAGTAACAAAAATATTTTACAATAACCTTTAGAAAAATTATATAATATTTTTCTTCCATCCTTACAGCTCTAAGTTAACTCTAGAGTATAGTATTTTTGTCAAACTCTAATAAGTTAACATATGACTTCAAGAAACTCATTTCTTCTATCATTTGATTTTCCTGGCCAGTATATTAGTTTTACTGTAGAGCTCAAACTCATTACTGAGAGTTGATGGATTCCATCTCGATTAATCATTCATTATACAAATATTTAATCGTATCCAATATCCATTCAACTAGTGCCCTAAGGCCTTAGGTGCCCGGAATTAAAATACAATAAACTATTTGTTAATTACTATGATAATCTCAAGTCAAAGAAAATAATTACATTTCTTCTTGATAATATTTCTATATATTGACAGTTAAAGGTAATATATACCATTAGAAATTCTCAATTTAGTCAGTTCAATGACCATATCAACATATGCACCATTTATCATAAGTAATATAATTCACAAATGTTGCCACCTAGGATTACACCTCAAACCAATCAAATAATTCCACATACATCTTGGGATAAATATGTGGAATGCCACGTGGACCACAAGATTGAATAATTTTATTAAAAACCAAAACAGTAAACACAGGGGATCGAACCGTGACAATGCATTGGCACTGTACATGCCTTACTCGACCATTTGAAGTTTGTGATAATTGTTACAAAAAAGAGTATATAACATGTAGATTATGAAAGACGATGCTTTTAGATGCATTGATAATTTTCTATTTTCGGTCAATGTATAGATTAATCATATATTTGTATATATCTTACTTATATATATATATATATATATATATATATATATATATATATATATATATATATATATATATATATATGGTAGTTTAAAGTATGATTTATAAGATATTTTGAAGTACAATTGTTATTAATACATTAAGTTTTACATCTTTGAAATTTATAAATTAAAGTATAGTTTTTCGTGAGCTTAATAGTAAATTAAGTTTTTATAAAATTTCTAATCAAGACCGAGTTAATGGTCATGCGATATAACTGTCGACCCTTCGGTCCGACACTTGACCTAGTGACCGGTACCTTCACCGAGTCGGTCACCGGCCCGAATTTTAAAACATTGGTGTGGATTCAATTATCATCCCACGGTTATGGTTAATGTATTTTCAAAACTTCTAATCAAATCTTTCACATAAAATAAGGATCTACAATTGAATTCCTATTAATTCATTTATTTGAATTCCCAATTAAAACTTCCTAATCAAAACTTTCTATTAATTCATTTGAATTCTCAATTAAAACCGAAAAAATCAATTGAATAGAAATATTCTTTTACCTGAGATACATAGGTAATCATACATTTTCTCGGAGGAAAAAATAATTTATTCCAGTAGACGACCATACAACAATCTATTGGTTACATAATAAACAAGCTTAAATCAGCATGAATCTGCCAGAACAAATTTTTTTTACGATTTCCTCCTTCGCTCTCGCCGTGTCCACCTTGATTCATTGCAGGCAGCTCCTCCCACTCAGATAGTATTTAAAACCTTAAAGATTCATATGGTGGTTATCAAAGAGAACCTATATCAAATAGTTTTTTTTTCAATTATTTGTATGATGTGTATCAATTAACGTACATCAATGGCTTCATAATTTCAGGAACCAGCCTATGTTGTCATGGCACATATCACATAGATACTTTCACACAACGCGTAAGATTCATCATTTTAAGCTTTCGTTAATGTTATATCACTAAGAAATCAAAAATTAAAATTGTTGTTATCATAACCAAGCTTGTCCTATTTAACTATAGGAATGGAATAGATGTGAAGGTATGGGATCACACTGGAACATCGGTGTTCGCACTTAGAGGAGTGTCTGCTATGCACTTCTACGATCTACATCTACCAGCCGATGATCGTCGTCATCCCGTAATGTTCTTAATTTATAATGAATTAAGTCATCCCGTAATTTTCTTAATTTTCTTAATCCACCTTACCATGTGCATATGTCATGATTAATATTAATAATTCCCTTGACCATTCCATCAGTTCATTAGAATAAGAAGATAATTAAGTTCGCATCAAAATGTCAGCATTACTTTTGTAACAAATAAGCATAAACCTAAAACAAGCGTTAGGAATATTTTACAATGGGTTCAATAGTTTGATATTTTTTTGAATGGTGATGTGTTGGTTGCTGTCTTGATCTGATGCTCAAACAAATTAGTTCTGATTTTTGATAATATCTTAATCAAGGTTGAGGATCCCTTTGGCATCAATTAAGTTCCGTAAGTTTACACTTGATTAGGAAAATATAATATTTTTTAAGTTTACGTTATTTTATTTTTATGGTTGATGTCTTTAATCATTTTTAGAGTTTAACATTTATTAGCCATCATTTAAGTTCCGTAAGTTTACACTAATATCATGGTTTGTGTTATGAGGCTACATCCAGAGTGCTCCACATCGTTGCTTCTCCTTCAAATTCAAATCCTGCAAAGGTTTATTTGCATTTAGAGTTTTTGAAAGATGGTTTCTAAAGTCATTATGTTTATGCGTTGATTTTCTAAAAATAAAAAATATGATTTCTTTACTTCTTAACTTTTTGTGATTTGTTATTTCATGTAGTTGAAAAGAAAGGCTATACCAAACTCCATTTGGTAAATTTCCTACACGTATTTCATGCGTGACTTTTGACTAAAGGGTTATATTTGTAAATGGAGGGTATTTCATATTCTCATTTTTCCTCTGTTGCTTCCATATTTGGTTTGGCATATGAAGCCTACATACAAGTGATGCATCACATCGAAGCTTGCATCCTACCCTTAAACTGAAATTACTTTAAAATTACTATCGTTCGTGATTTATATTTGATGACAACACTTCTAATGTTATATTTTTGTTTATCATTTACAGGTGTGTGCAGTGTGCTTGAAGTAAACCTTTAATTCATAGTTAGGTAACTACAATATGATGATGACACAAATTATAGGGGTGGGCTTGGTTTTTTATATTATTAGATGTTCAAAGCTTTTGTCCTATCCTTAAACTGACTTTGCTTTTGCAAATACTCATTGTCAATGTGTGATCAAGTTTATTGTTAATTTATTGTTTCGCTTTTTAGTCTTAAACTACTTTTCATTGCATTTTCCTACATGCATGGTTAAGCACTGGTTATGATAGAAATGAGTAGCTTTTAATTTATACAAATGTATATTTTTTCAATGAAATTTTTTATAAACTATTAGTACCAATAGAATTTTCTATCAACATAGCATACTAAATGGGCAAAAATAGCAGCTACAATTTTTAGACAACGATACTTAATATGGATATTAAGTTAGACAACATAGCATATCTGGATTAAGTTAATGATATTCAATAATGTGCTTCTTAAATTTGATATGCAATAGGGGATAATAAAAGGACACTATAAAAAAATATATTATAGGTTATAGATGAGAACAACGATACTTAATATGTACAATAATGATTGGATGCAAGTAATATTTCATTAACAATTCATAAATATAGTTGACTCTTCTTCCTGTAGATCACAACAATACTTAAAACCATGTTGCCTATGGAATTTCTAATCAAACAATATTTAATTATGAAAGGCATGGGTTGTTTCTCAAAATTTTGTTTGTCACGTGTAGTGGCTATAGTGCTCAAGATGGATTATATGACTACCAAATGCATAGAACAAATATTTGCAATTCTATGTGTAAAATTTTGGAGATATGTTCAAATGAATGACTAAAATTATTATACAATAGTAAAATAAAATTAAAAACATTTAAATAGATTTTAAAATTGAAAAGAGATCAATAAAAATTAAAAAATATGTATCAAAATGAAATATTAAATATGCATAAAATAAAATAAAAACTAATAATTAATGTTTAGATGAATGGGTTCGAGGCGGAGGCAGGGAGGGTATCGACATCCCCAGATCCTCCCCCAGGCCAATGCGAATTTTCCCCATGCAACTCAAGTCATGGTAGGAAACCATTTAGACTTTTAGATAGTCAAGAGACACCCCCTCCCATTGGATAGTCAACGACTATTTTATGCTTTTAGATAATAACTCAATGTCCTCATTTTTAATAGTTGTTTCTCCTAAATTGTTACTTCAATTTCTCCCATTTTTAGAATTTATCGACAAAGGTATTTTCGAGATTATGGAATATACATATTTTAATCAAAAATCAATGTATATAATTGACTAAAATAATTATATACCTGAAATTGTTATCGCTAATGGAGCGTCACTTGCGCCACGATCCGGAGAAACGGAGCAACCATCAGGTAACTAAAAACTAAGAGCAAAACATTTGTCAAAACATTAAACATAAAAGAATGTTAATTTGGTGGGTAAACGAGGTACCTGGAAGGAGATACCTGAAATTGTTATCGCTAATGGAGCGTCACCTGCGCCACGATCCGGAGAAACAAAGCAACCATCAGATAACTAAAAACTAAGAGCAAAACATTTGTCAATAACATTAAACATAAAATAATGTTAATTCGGTGGGTAAACAAGGTATTAGATAGATCACATACTTAATTATAAAATACAGCAGAATATTGACTTTTGGCTTCGACTATAGAACGTCGTTTTAAAAATAAATAAAAAAGGTTGATCAGTAAATCTTATTTTTAAAAAATGTCTACACATCTCTATATAAATACCGAGTTCTTCTTTCAGTGAAATTACTCTGTATAATACCAAAATTTCAATGGAACTAATTTTTTCTCAACTTATTACCTAACATTAATTTTATTCTGTTGGATGCATAATTAGTGTATACTACTATTTAAATAAAACTGAAAGACCCGATCGGTAAAGCGCGGCTGCTGATACTAAATCTCATAATGTTTTCGAAACTATTACGACAACATCATAATGTTTTTGTCATGAAAAAATGTTTACCCGTACTGGCACGAGTGTTGCAAACTAGTATATGTAATTAATAAATGAGATCTATTAATCTTTATCCAATAAAGACATTTACATATATATTGATCTATCCGAATTATTGATATCCCATTCAAAATCATTCTATGATCAAGAGCGATTTAGATTAAAAACTCATAAAAGACTAGCTTCTCAATATCATAATCTCGATCATGATAGTTAGTCTATAAGTTTAATCAATGACATTATCAACTTAATTATTTAACTAAATAATTGACATGATAGTAAATACTTTATTATGTCTAAGAAATGATTACATGATAGATTGGATCTTGGGCATAACTAATTATTCTCCAATAGTTGTAACATGTATCAAAGAGGTTCTAATATTAGTAACCAAATCATGAATTATTAGATGAAACTGTAGACCAAAAAAAAAAGTTGAAGAAGGAGTTTTTATGCCACGTGCAGATGAAACAAAAAAGAAATACTTTATTTTCCTTCTAAAACTTGTCTTTATCTTTTTGTTCCACCTTTGCAACATTCTATTCAATATTCTTGTCCATTCTTCTCGATTCCTTTTAATGATTCTTCTTCCATAGTATGAGGTCAAAACTAAAAATAACTTTTTACCTCTGGAAATGGTAGATAAGGAGAAATGCCGAAGAAAAATAAGATTCAGTGAGAGAAAACACAATAATGGTCAGACCCGATCAGATCACTAGGTCACTGGGTTAATGGTCAAACGATGGGTCATTAATTAGCCCGCATGACCCGTGACAGTACTAATGATTGATAAAAATAGGCATAGTATGTATAAAATCATAAATCACATTTTTTTGTCATACCTTAAAAATGCCCAATAAATTATTTTTAATCTTATTTTTGATTTCATATTTTTAAATAGACATTTGAGCATCACTTTTAAAAATATTTTCATATAACATATATTAAGAATGGCAAATATATTTTTTAAGAATTTATAAAATATTTGTGTCCACATTTATTTTGTTTAAACATGTATTTTTAAAGATTTTATAAAAATGTATTTCTAAAAAAATGTATTTTTAAATATTTTTATGTCAATATTTATGTTACAATTGCATAGCGCATTAAATAATGGATAAAAATTGCAATTGACATTTATTTTCGAAAGCTGAGAATAATAGATTGTATTAGGTAAAATGTATTCTCTATTATATCAATGTTGAATTATAGCTCAGTTGGCTAAAAGTTGTTTCTTCCACCTACAACAATTATAGAAGATGTTCTGATCCGCTAGTCAAATACACTAATATCATCCGCTAGTCAAATACACTAATCTCATTCATTAATGGATGAGACGCGCCAAAGAGAGTCTAAATCTATAAATTAAATCCTTAATTAAATAACAAAAAGAAAAAATATCACAAAGTATCCACTCATTTAAAATGATCATAGAACCCACCTAAAAATGACTCCAAAACACCACCAGCAAACTCAGTTACATTCGATCTAGCTTTATGACTCCAAAACACCACCAGCAAACTCAGTTACATTCGATCTAGCTTTAAGTGTTTAAAGATAAAGATAAAGATAAATTAAATCTATAAATTAAATCCTAAATTAGATAATAAAAGATAAATGAAATCTATAAATTAAATTCATAAATTAAATCCTAAATTAAAAAAAGAAAAAGTATCACAAAGGATTCTCACTTGGATGAACACAAAGTCCTAAGACCAACACACGTACGTTTGTTTCCCTGTTCCTTCCTCTCTTTCTTTGGTCTTCTTCTTCCAAATCTTCCAAATTCTCAACTAAATCAAATCAATGCCTTTTCTTTCTAATCTTCCATCTTCTTCTTCAAATCAACTCATTTAACACCTTCTCTTTACCTTCAAATCTAATGGTTATTATTTCAGCTTCAAACCTAACTCTCCCAATTCCTTCTTCTCTCTCTTCACAATCTCACACAACTTCCATTCTCTTTGAACCCACTTCTCTCTCTCTAGCCCTAACTCACTCTGATTCTTCCCTTTCTCTTTACCCTTCTTTTTCCTCTTCTCTCTCTCTTCCAATTCCACAAACCCTAATTCCACCCCCTTCTTCTTCTTCCACTTTTCTCCTCCTCCAAAAAAACCCTGATTCCACAAACCCTAATTCCACCGTTCTCTTCCTCGTTTGTGGTCCCCACCGTGCTGGTTCTCAAATTCTCCTCAGATTCTACGTTCTTGATAGGAATGGTAATGGTTTCTCGAGAGTGAAACGGGTAATTTGTGGGTCAAGGAGTGGTTTTCTTCGGTTTGAGCAGGAATTGGGGGGAGTTTTGATCGATGCGAAACACGGGGTTTCTGTTAAAATTGTTGGTTCAGTTAATTATTTCACGGTTTACTCTGTTTCGGGGAGTAAAGTTTGGGTTTTTGCAGTTAAGATGATGGAGGATGGTGGTGGTGGTTTGAAATTGATGAGGTGTGCTGTGATTCGGTGTTCCAGGCCGGTTTGGTCTTTGAGTATTTCATTTGGGTTGTTGATTCTTGGTGAAGAGAATGGGGTTAGGGTTTTTGGGTTGAGAAGATTGGTGAAAGGAAATGTGGTTGTTAAGAGAGTGGGGAATTCGAAATTGAGTTCGAAGAAATTGCCTAATGGTGATCATCATGGTAGGCATGGAGGCGGAGATCGAGGAGGGAAATGCGGTGGTGGTGGTGGTGAAGGGGTTTTGGAAACAACTTGCAATTGTGATTTGGAGGGGAAAATTGAAAAACATGATGTTGCTGGTAGGTGCTAAGAGTAATGTGAGCAAATTTTCTATTTTAGTGAAACAAAAATTGGCAAATGTAAATAATGCTGCTTTTACTGATATTCAATCTAGTCTATTTGGATTTTGATATAATTTGATAGCTATTGATGACTTATTTTATTTTTATTTTAGTAGACTATGTCTTTGTCAAAATTTAGTTCAAGAAAATGGTGAAAAGTAGATGCTGCTTTTATTGGTTTGAACTATAGTCTTTGGCAGCTGTAGTGTTCCCTAGCAGCCCCTAGGCGCAACACAATTTGTCGCTGAGTTGTGGTTTAACTTTTATGTAGTGGCCATGGCGCTGCAAACAGCGGCCATATAGCACTCGCAGTTGCTTCCACAGTGAAGATTCCTTGAAAGTCTAATTTTATCCTCAGTTTAGCAGTTCCCTCTTCTGTCTTTTTGGGGTTTTTGATCAGTTTGGTGTTTTGATCAGTTTGGTGTTTTGCACTGACTCTCTTCTTTGTTCACTATTCTGCACTGTTCCTCTATCTCTGCTGCCATCTGTTTTCACTGTTTTGCCACTGCTGTGATATCTGCCCATTCACAACCAGGTTTTTTTTTTCAATGTTTAAAAATTAGTAACAATGAACTTTGATTACTTGTAATGAATGTGTTCAATTTTATGTTTTCTATCCTTGGCTTCGTTCAATAACAATGGTGACAAGTAAATGCTGTTTTTATTGGTTTCAAATTTGGTCCATATGGCTTTGAATATAATGATGTGTATTGATAGTATAATTTTTTTATTTTAGTAGCCTAAGTCTTTGGCTTCCTTCAACAACAATGGTGAAAAGTAAATGCTGTTTTTATTGCATTGGTTTTGAATCTGGTTCACTTGGCTTTTGATATAATCGTATATGTGTTGATTACTGATGGAATCAGCCAGACAGCATAGCATTAAGTAGCATAATTCTGTATTGACTATTATTAGGAGGTTTAATAGCACTATTAGGAAGTTATGATTAGAGAATAACTCGTGCATTATTTTATTAGTATATTAGTATATATGATTCTAGGGTCAGAGAGGAGGGGAGGAAGATTGTTGTTATTCTATATCTTGGACAGAGAATACAGAATTTTGTCTCTGGGACAGCAAGAGCATTGCTGTATTTCTGTATTAGGAGAATTAGTCTCTGGGGCAGTAGTTGTATTGCTGTATTTTTACATAATTTGGAGTGATTCAGTCATATTTTCTTCTATGTAAGTTGGTGTCCTACTGTTCTATCAATGATATAGCCAGCCCAATGCATTGTACTGCATCTGTAATTTATTTTCCTTCTGATAAAAGTTGTAATTGGTGCTGTTTATGAGTGTCTAAAGTTATTAGGCTTAACGTTTATCAAGTCTCAATGGATTGGGGAGACCATAGAATACGCAAACCTTTTCAAATTATTTGTAAACTAAGACAACTTGTGGAGCTATATCCTTTAAGCAAGGAATATCTTTTGTTTACTTCTTCATGGGTAGGAAATAGTAATGATTGTTTGCTGAAGACTCTAGATGATATGGCTGTTTAATATTTTGGATTTTACCTTAAATGAGTTTGCTAATTAGGTTATAGGTGTTGCTTGCTGTCACTGAAGTAAGGATATTAATCTTGGTTATTTCTGGGTCGAATTTGGAATTTTTCTCGTCAAATTTATTTTCTTGGGTTTATTCATTAATTTGCTAGGTGTGAGTTAGTAGTAACTGTTATTCAGCGAGTTAGTTAGCTGGGCTGGTAGAGTTATATAAAATGAGGCATGTTGCCTACAAACAAGACGAGTTGAAGGGAGAGGTATCTAAGTATATTATCATTTGAGAGAGAATTAGGTCATTTGGGCTATGGAGGTGCAAGCCTTCAAAGTTTTGCAAGTTTGTAGCTGTATTCAGGAAGTCTTCTCCCTTTTCTGTACTATATTTGGAACACTGTCATTGTCTAACAGTAATTAATGCATTATTATAGTTAATAGGTACAGCCTGTGTTTGCTAAGACATGGTGTGTTTTGGCCTACTCTTATGTGTTAGTTGTTGTAGTCAAAGATCTTACTCTTGCCAAATGTGATAGGTTAACTATTTATATGTGATCTCTGCTATTTTTAAGGTAGCCTTTGTTTGATGTCAAGATGTTTTAGATGGTAAATAAATAAACATAAAGAACATGTCTTTAACTGAATGCTCTATTTTGATATTCTTATCTTAAAAATGGACAGTTACTTTTTTATCACCCTATATTTGCCTGTGTGGTAGTTCTGTAGGGATCTTGTGATCCGAATACTTGATATTCTATACATAATTGTGCCTTGTTTCCAATTCTCCTTAATATTTTATCTAATTTATGTACTTTTACTTTCAGTGAAGCAGACAAATGTTAAAGTTAAACATGACAACAGAGATGGAGGTTCATGTTTTTTGGAGTTGAAGGGAAATGAAGTTGAAACAAAATCTATGACAAAGGTAGCCAAGTCTTTAAAGGCTATTTCCATTCAGGCCCTGTCCCAGAGGATGTTTCTGATCTTGGACTCCCATGGGGATTTACATTTGCTATGCCTGTCAAATTCTGGCTTTGGAATGGATATCACTGGTCATGTGAGGCAACTGCCTCGTGTTATGAAAGTGCAAAGTCTTGCAGTTCTTCCTGATGTATCTACAAGTAAATCTCACTTTCTTTTGTCTTATTTTATCAAAATATAGTTTGTGGATGCTTTTTCAGTAAAAGATTTTATTTTGATTTGGGCAAAAGCTTCATAACATGGAACAATTTTTTTGGGGTAGAAAACACTTCCATCAGTTGCAGTATGTCAATAATTATGTCTGCGCTTGTTAGATATAATATCATTCATGTGCTTTCACTTAGCAGCATAAGCTTTTGGGATAGTTTGTTTATGGCATGGTATCATAACATCTATGACCAAATGATAAAGAGTTGAATCGTGTTACCCCTATTATTTTAAATAAGGTTTAATTCATCACAAGGTCGGGTAGACCCCGTGTTGCTAAAACCAAGTTCAAAAGGATATTGTGATTCAGGGCGTGATATAATATTGTTTATGTGCTGTGTCACCTGACAGTTTAAGCTTTTGGGATAGTTGGTTTCATGATAGTATTGATTTAAAATTGATTTAAAATAATATATCACCAAACTATGATTACAGCTGTACTTAATAGATATTAATTGATTCTATAATTAGTCCTGACTAGCGCCTAATCAGCTTGTTGATTGATTCATTTGATTGTTATTGCATTATAAGTAGGATGGTTGTGATGCCTACACACAATTTCTCACAATTACCCCCATTCAACATAAGCATCTTAAAACAAAATTTGAAGGGCATAGGGCGATGGGAAAGGCCGAAATTCTAGTTCGCTTCTTTTATCATAATTTTCATGTTTTTTCGTACGCATCAGTTTGAGAGATTAGTTACACTGGGAGGCATACTTTTACAAAATGAAGTGAATTATGCTTAGTTTCTCTCATCATGTTCGTTATTTTGTTATTTAAGATGCATTTGTCGTGTAGTTGAGCAGCAGATTTATGTTGTATTCGGAGATTTTAAGAGTTAGGTAGATAAGGAATGGGGAAGGGATCATGATTGACATAAACCTTTTGAAATGCACGTTGCTCTGAGAAGTAAGAAGTACGTAACACGTTCAGACTACAAAACCAAATATAAACTTGAAGTGACATTTTTTTATTATGATTTATGCCTATATCTTTACAAGATTGAAGAGTTGCTGAACACAAAACTCTGATCTTATAATGGGTATGAGCCAAATTACTCTGATCTTGGCACAACTTGCTACGGTAGAGACAAGGTGAAGCACAAGTATGTCAGTTCAAATAATCTTTCTTATTGATATTCCAGACTAATTTAGTAAAATAGGCTTTAAGTATTTCTGTTTTGATGTACTAATCTTGTTTTGGTCCTTATTTTGATGTACTAATCTAATAGCTTAAACAATTTGTTTATAAAGCATTGAAAACAAAAAACAAAAAAACTCGAACTGCTTTTTGCAGTCTACAAGAATAATAAAATCATAGCTATAACTTTGGCTTATGAATCTTTCGACACAGAGTTATAAAGTGAACCACGCTGTTCTGATTTTGGGATCAAATTGAACTGTATATATGCATTTCGTCCTGTAGGTTCCAATAAAAAAACACCCCGTAGGTTATTCAAACGTTTTAAAAGTTTGAATCTTTGAATGGTTTATTACTTGTCTTCTCGACTTTGCGTTGTTTAGATGGATTCAGAGGAAGCACTGGTGCGTGCCGCCAGAGACCCCCACTCCCACATAAAATGATACGCCTTGCACTCGCCCATGCTCCACATATTGATTAAAGTTGCTCCATAAATCTTTGTCGTTGGCTACAAATACGATAATGGCATTATCACCCGTTTTCCTTCTGCTGCAATAATTACATAATAAAAAAAATGAAGAAATACTGAGTAGAAACATAAACATGAAAAAAGAAGAAACAAGAAACAAGAAGCTCTTACTTACCCTGCTTTCTGAAATGATGATGGACGTGTAAATTTGAGACTAGACTTTTGCTAAGATCACCCATAATGCATATGAAGGCAATCTTCACCTCAGAGTTTGTTAAAAATATACAATGCACTAACCTTTTGTTATTATCTTGCAGCTTCTCAGACTGTCTGGATATCAGATGGATGCCATTCTGTGCACATGTTCAATACATTGGACATGGAAAATGCTTTAAATGTAGCAGATGGAAATGACGGTGATGGAAAGCTGTTGCGTCTCCCAGGTATACAAACTTCTGTTTACATTATTGGTTAATTATTTGTTGAACCTTAATTCTGTTTACATTATTGGCTTGCTGCAATGAACTCATATGACTGTATCATCCAAGTTACTTCCCTGTTTCAGTTTTCCAGGTTCTTTTCTCCAGTGAGAAGATCAAAGATATCGTTTCTATAACTTCAAATTCCATTCTGCTTCTCGGACAAGGTAATATTTACTTTATTCTCATATGTGGCTTTTGTTCAATTTTAAATGCAAGGACATTCCCTCCCAGCAAGGTGGCTCAAGTGGTTTGAGTCAAAGGACCTTAGGAGTTGGAGTTAGAGATCAGGTTCAAACCCTGCCTAAAATAACTATTGACTAAATACCAACAATTTTCAGTTCATAAACAAATGCAAGGACATACTTGCATCTTTTTCTCGTCTTCTTCCTCTGACAAACCACGACAAAATAGAAAGAAATGAACACAATAAAATAAGAGGCATGTCACAGTAAAGTCTTCATAAATTTTCATTAAGCATCTGTTCCAATATTAGTAATCCTGTTATGTTGGAACTACTTTTGATTGTTTTTCTTGGACAGTTCATGCATTGATACTTCCTATATCTTTTGTTTATCAACTGTATAAAATTTTCCTTGCTCAACAGGAAGCTTATTTGCTTATGCAATTTCCTGAAGTTGCTCCGGCTTTTCATCTTTTTCATCTGGTAAGTATTTGTCTCAGTTTGTATGATCCCACTGACCTGTATCTTTAAATTCCTACAAAGTTTTGATGTGTGCTCCGTGTTGATTTTTCGGTCGCTACACTCTGTTTGTAGGAAATCAATAGTCCTGGCTCCCTTGACGTTCTAATGTTTACTTGTGTGGTTCCTGGATAACATCTATCTTTCCATAGTAAGTGTTTTATTAACTATATTCATCATTTATTTTCTTTACATTGAAATGAGTTATTAGTCAAGTTGGTCCCTGAAATTTCACAAAAGTTCAATTTAGTCCCTGACATTTGTAATATATCAACTCAATCCATGACTTTTGCAAAAATGTTTCAATTTAGTCCCTCTATTTTGCAAAAAGGGACTAAATTAAAACACTTATGCAAAAGTCAGAGACAGTTGATATATTATAAATGTCGGGGACACATTGAAATGTTGCATAGCATGATCTAACTATTACTTTTCTAGAATTTTAATCCCTGTGATAAATTAGTTTGAATAACATGGCTTGTATGTTTTTAATTCTTGAGTTAGGTGCTCTGGTTGCCTGACCGTATGTCGCATCCCTAAGATACTGGAGATCTCGAAAGGTATACTAAATTTTTACCTCTCACATTGTGGTTGTTTAGTTAAATAAAATTAGCCAACTTCAATGAAATGTTGCAGTTTTCTTCATATGTAATGAATAAAACTAATTCATTTTTATTCTTGTTTTAGATTAACAGGATCATGGGACTGGTTGAATATGCATGCAGTTCCAAAATTTTAATGCTGCTTATTAAACAGCTCGAAGCCACGTGTGCTGCGAAACCTGTCAAACTAAACTGCAAGTCTACATGACTCGAGCAAACATGATAGCTGTTGATCATGGTTTTTTGCCAGAGAATTCAGCAGGGTTGATGTGAAAGGCATGATCTTGGCAATTGGGTTGCTCTGCTTGTTGGAAGAGTATCTCTATTTGATTGCAATTCTCTCATTCTAGCTGCCTTTGCTTTGGACCTATTATTATGGAAGATGGTTTGTGGAGTTAGAGGTTTATCTTATAGTTGATGCAATAAATACATTGTGCTGTCTTTGCTTGACAATATTCTTACTCATGTTTTTTTAATCATGTTGAATGTTTGCTCATTTTGAAACCTATCTGAATTCTATGAATATTTTGAAGACAAGTGTAGATTGGGACACCAAAAATAATTGCGAAAAACAGTCTCAATGGAGAATCTCCAACCCAAGTGTTATGCTAGAAAATAGTGTTTAGTTACCTGCTCGTCCCAACACTTAATCTACAAATATGTCTGAGTCACATAACCCCATAGTGGCCATTGAGTTACCCGTCCATCAAAATGGATCGCGATAAAGGAGCTCTCATAACACCAACTATAGTAGAGGTAGTAATAGTCTCTAGTTTTCCACATGAACATTGCGCCATAAAGCATCCATTCCATAGAACGGCCTTAATAAAGATGCTCCTTAACCAACCTAAAGTTTTGGACCTCTACCCCCCACTCTCGGGCTTGCAGACCTCCGACCACTTCACCCATGAAATCCTTCCGCCATCCCTAATCACCCCATGTGAAACCTAGGCAACATTATTCTAAACCTTGTCAGACATCCTCATATAAGAAAGGGAGTGGGATGGTGCTCAGTACTGACTTGGGGATGATTATCCTCCCCCAAGTCAGAGACCTATGCCGTTAAGACCGAAGCCTCTCATGAAGCACCTCAATTAAGGGTTAAAGTGCTTGCGGGTTTAGCCTCTGGAGGTCCGTCAGGGAAAACACCTCTTTTACAAGGAACACGTCAACCATATAGATGGGTTTGTCAACATATCCTCATAAGGCTAGGCTTAGCATCCTTTAACTCGAAGGCCGACTCACAGAAGCTAAGAAGTTCCTTCATAGCCCCAAAAGTCCTCAATAGATTCCGCCCTAGTGAATATAATTTCATCTCATACTATAAGTGGGATACCTACAAGCCCAATAGCCCGATATTTTAATTATATATTCTTCTTCAAACATCCGTAAAAGATACAAGAGAGTTTTTATACAGTTTTAAAAGGGGAAAATAAAAAGTAGAAGGTCAAAACAAAACCCAAACTAGTCCTTAAAATAAAAGGAAAACAATGATAAACCAACAAGTGGAGTTTAAGAGGTGTCAACTTAACAGTAAGAGTTTGACTATATATAACTTTAAGGGATTAATTAAGTTCAAATTTTCTCGATGACAGTTATAAGATGGTAATAAGTGTCAGTTTACATAAGGATATGTCCCCTCCCCATTTTTTAAAAAAGGAAGATGATGAACCAAAAGTGATTATGACTGATCACGTGATTGTAGATATTCCTCCCAAAAGATTGCATAATAATGGGTCATCTCTATCAAAACATTGTTTCACAACATGTGTTTGAGCATGTGAGAAGACAAAAACATATCTCCTAGCTAGAAAAAAAAGGAAAAACAAGAAAACATATATAAACTACATGGACACCATAATTGCCAACTAAGAGAACCTCACTTGATACCTACTTGGCATACAAATGAGACAAAAAGTGATGAGGACTATGTAGAGGATCATCCATAATGTGAGGGACCCTTATCTCATTCATTTTCACATGATTACTACATGCATGTGGAGCGCATATGTAGCACAACCACAAACACACTCATTCTCCACTTCAAATTCTCTTTTGACAATTGACATTTACTCTTTTTATGACTTCACAGCCCATACTGAAAGCAACTAAACAATGATTAATCATACTAAGCAATATGAATTGAATTTGGATTAGAAATGTTGTTATTATTGCATGTAGTCATGCAATTATACTAATTTTGTTCGTACGATGAAGATCGAATAGTCTGTATTTCACGTTTGTTTAAAGTGTGATTTGTGTAGTTGAAATACAAATCACCTGATCTTGAATTAGGGCCGGTCCTGAAATTTTAGGTGCCTTGAGCGAACCGTGAAATTGGTTACCTCATAATCTTATAAATATCATTCTTGAATTTTTGTTGTAAATTATTAATAAGTTGTTCAAAATCAAGGTAATTTTGGAAACTAATTTTGATAGGAATCAAAACAAGTCTATTTAATTATTTGAGTACTTTTCAATTTATATGCATATTTTTATTTTAGTATCTATATATACTCAGAGGCAGACCCAAGACCTAAGATCAGCGGTGCAAAAAAATTCATTATAAAAATGTTGCTTATTGTTTAATTTTTTTTCCAACTATCCTCACTTAATTTACTAAAATTAAGAAATTAAGTTATCTAATTCTAAATTTATTTAAAAGGAAATTGCCAAACTAATAATCTCTAATTTGCAGAAAAGGCTTCACTGTAACCGTATTATTAAAAATCACTTAGGCTCAGTTTGGACAAAACAAGTTCTAAGCTAGTTTATAAACAATAAGCTAGTTATAACTGAAAAAGCTAGCTGAAAAGTTAGCAAAGTGGTTACTTTTTTTTTTAACTTTAGCAAACCAAAGCTGAAAAAGCTTCCGGTTATTATTTAGTAAAAAAATAGTGGTAACTTTTTTTAATGATTTTTTACTTACAAAGTGAGTAAGTCCAATCTAATTTGATAATAGTGGGAAAAAAAAGTTGAACATTGTTATTTGTTATTCTATAAAATATTAAACTCTTTATCAAATTTTAGGTGTACAATTTTCAAAAACAAAAATTAATTTCCATAAAAAGAAACCCATTAGAAAAAAGCCACTACTTTAATGTATGGTCTCTTTAATTTGGAAGCTATCTTCACCTAATTGTAATTCAAAGTTTAAGTTTCCCTAATTGTGTATCAAGAATAATTGTTATACAAACAGGAATTAATGTTTATTTAGCTGGGGTAGCATTTATTTGAATTATTGACATACAATAATGCCAATGCTTGTCTTTTTTAGTGCAAAACAACATAAATGTCAGCTTTTTTTTTTTTTATTCTATAACAAAATTGTGACCACTAATTGTTTGGAAATTTATCATGATGTACCAGGCCAATTATATTTTCTTTTGTTACATTATTATGGTACATTATTATGATTGTAACACCTCATCATTACATAAAAAATGTACTATGGGCTACATAGTTAAGATGATCCACATTCATGATGGTGTAATTAATTAGTTGATGAGAAATAGAGAAAAGAGTGGTTTGAGACCTAATTGTCATATGAATGGGCTTAAAAACTTAAAACATTAATAGCACAAAAAAGACTTAAATTGCCCAATTGCAATATATATATGGACCTAATTTACATAGTTAGAAAATGGGGAGCCAAATCTGCAAGGCCCATGCTTCGTACAATCCCTCTCCTAATCACTAGAACCCCATACCACCTTTTATTCCCAAAATATCCCTGAATTTAAAACATTTTTTTAAACATTAAGTACGGTTCGACCATGCATGCGCCGAACTTGTTAAGTGTGGTTCGACCATGAGTGCGTCGAACCGGTTTGCACTTGGCAGGGTCGAACCTCCTTGATTGTTGCTAGATGCTGAGTTGTTTAATTTTAACTGATTTTTAACGATTCGATTTATTCTTTGCTAACACTAGTATGACTAACACTAGTTGTTTAATTTTAACTGTTTTTTAACGATTCGATTTATTCTTTACTAACACTAGTATGACTAACACTAGTTGTTTAATTTTAACTTATTTTTAACGATTCGATTTATTCATTGCACGAATTGTTCTTTTAGACTTTTTCTGTTTGTATGACTAGTTGCACTTATCTATAATTGGTGTGATCGAACGTGAGCCGTTGATTTAAAACAATTGAAACCGTTAAAATTATAACAGTTGGGGAGAATTCAAAAATTTAGCCGTTGACTGGACGGTGGAGAGGGATCGGCGCACGGTTGGTCGATTTGGATCGGCACACGCTTGGTCGAACCTAGTCAAAACATAATTTGGGGTGTCTGAGTAAATTTTGAGTGATTCGGCGCAGCGAGATTCGATCAAGCGTGCGCCAAACCGTACTTAATGTTTTAAAAAAAAATAAAAACCAATTTTCACGTAAGGGTTTTATGGTCTTTTCACACCAAAAATGGGGTTCTAGTGAGTAGGAGGGGGGGTTGTAGAAGCATGGACCAATCTGCAATTACAATATGATTGGGACTAGACCAAGACCAATCCGGACTTAGACCGGCTTCAGCGGCCCATATCCATGATTCTAAGGGAGTCACGCCCCCCGACAATAAGATCAACGATGGAGATCATTTGGTATCTCATCGAACGGTCAAGATTCGGCCTCGGCCCACGCGCTTCACAGTTTTCATCAGACCACGTCATTGACACAGTTCCCTATAAATATGATGTCCCATCAATGCATCGGGTACACATTTATTACTTACAACTTTTTCTCTGAGCTGACTTGAGCATCGGAGTGTGTGCATAAATGACTCGACAGAGTCTCAGCTGGAGCAAATCGAAATACAACCTCAACAGCATCTCAACCCAGCAAGCAAAGTCGAGATCGGCTTCCAGGACAGTTCATGATACATAAATGACTCAATTCGCATAATTAGAACCTAGATGACCAAAATTGCACAATCGTAATACTTGAGAAACCAAATTAAGCCCAAATAATTTCACATATAATAGAAGGAAACTAAAAGCAAAAATTACTGATGAACTAAACTTTTTGTCTTTCTTCAACTATGAACCGAGTCAATCAATATCTTTAGTCCAATAATAAACTAAAAAAATAAGAATCTCACCCAATAGCCAATAGGGACAAACAAAAAGAAAGTTACTGATGTAGTACTATGAATTTAATGCAGAGACCAAAAGAAGATAAAATTAAAGATAGACTTGCAATACAGAAACACATTTGAGCCAGCCATGTAGTTTTATGTACCTTAGAAATTCCAAAGGCAAAACCCCAAATTAAGGAAGAGACATATTAATACAAAAAAAAAACTTCATTCTCTGAACCCTCTCTAATCTCTTTTTTAGTCATATAGCTACCATCCACTTTCAAACTAGTGAAAATTTTAGTATATATACCTTAAGCTTTAGAAAACAATACTAAAAAATTTCATGGCCTCTACATTAGAAATGCAATCATCTCCTTATTATAGTTCTTCTAAAAAACAAGATGATTCAGATTTCAATTTGACTGAATGGTCAATGAAAGCTAGAATCAGTAGAGAGAATACTAAGTCTAGAAGATACTCAGCTTCAATTATAAGAAGCTTTAGAGAAGATACAAGGTCTTTTAGATCAAATATAACTATTTCTAGTACTGCTTCTTCTCCTGGATACCCCTTAAAAGGTGCATTTTCAATTCAGCTATTGTCGCTTCGATTCGTTAAAGAAAAAGTTCATGATTTTCTCTCTCTTATAGTTAACATTCTACATATTCTTTGTTACAGATGAAATAGACCCTTCTACATATTCTTTCACAACTGCTCTTAAAGGTACTAAATAATGAACCTATACATTTCGATTCAGTCATTGTTGCTTCGATTATGTGAATATTTTATTTTCGATGAATTGAATGGTATTTTTTGCAGCCTTACAAGCAAGATCAGTTTATAAAAGTTGGGAGTGTTTATCACCAGATGGGTTTGCTTTGAATTCAAAATGGAATGAAGCAGAAAAGTATATATGTAACCCTCTTTCAGGAGAAGTACCAATAGAATGTTTATCAGCAAAAACTCTCAGTGGAAGATTATTTCAAAACTCAACAACAAATAGAATCACTATGTCTGCTCCTCTAGTTTATTCATCAAGACAAATTCAAACAAAGCCATCATCTTACAATTACATGAAAGAAGATGTAGCACTTCAATTTGCTATTCCAGGTTCACATTCTTAATTGACTTTTCTATGTATATATATATATATATATATATATATATATATATATATATATATATATATATATATATATATATATATTGTAACTGAGGTTTTAAATTGCGGCCAAAGTCGCATTGCGATATCTGATACATATCAGAGTATCGTGGTCCTTGGGACCCTACATAGTTGGCCCGCTAAAAAAAAAAATATAAGCTATCCCTGGGAAAATTTACTGATTATCATCTCAAGAGATAAATCCGTGAGTCAATTTTTTTGACTGGATTTATCTTGATGTTTCATAAAATAAATTCTTTGAACATTACATGAGAAAGTCAAAAAATTGACTACTGGATTATTCCAAAGATAAATCCGTAGTCAATCCAATTTTTCGAGACTGGATTTATCTCATAGAGATGTTTCCATAAAATAATTGATTACGGAAACATCTCTATGAGATAAATCCGATATCTCATAGAGATGTTTCGGAGATAAAGAAAAAAAATTGTTAAATCGAAAAATTTATTCAAGAGATAAATCGTGAATTAGTCACTTTTTACTTCGGATTTATCTCATATAGATGTTCGAAAAAAAAAATTGTTCAAAAAGTGACTACGATTTATCTCGGTAGTATCTGGATTTATCATCAATAGATAAATCCGGAAACAACTCGTTTTAAAAAATGACTACGGATTCATGATGATTAAGGAAGTTTTGAAAACGTGGTATTTTAGTCTTAAATCGTATTATGGGGTATGAAAGGCAAGGAGAGGGTATGAAAATTAAAAGCCATGCGCGCTAAAGCGCGGCGAGAGATTAGTTTTTCGTTGAAAGTGTTAAGACGCTCTGTGAGTAGACATCAGTGGTCTAAACCAAAAAAAACAGAGTATCGTGGTTAGATGTAGTTAATGTTGTCGCCTCAATCATGACAGTATTGCAGTCGTGGAGACACAAAAAATCCTTGATATTGCGGCCGCGGACTTCTGTTTAAAACTTTGATCATGACACGGTTCAAGTTACTTTAAAATTCTACTTGACCTTTTTGTATGCAGAAAAGAAAAAAGAAGGAATAACAAGAGATGCAAGTACTCAAAGTACATCTCCTAATCTTAGTTCAAGCAATCCCAGCACTACTTTAACTCCTTCCATTAAAGAGGAATCAACAAAGCTATATGAAGAAGACTCATTGAATTCAGATGACAAAACTATATCTGAGGAAGAGGTAAATAATAGTATAGTTTATTTTTATCTTTCCTCCAATGATATATTACATAATAAGTTACACTTGTGATATTCAAACTTGTTTAATGATTAATCATAACATGATTACATGATAACATAACAAAAAATCAAGAGTAATTTATATCTTCTCATTTTTTTCTGCAACTGCATGCATACATATATTTATATTTATCTAGTTTATTTAAAAATTCAAAAGTCAAGAATTAGAAAGGGATCTGGTTTGTGAGCAGTCAGAAAGAATGTACAGTCATGCATTCGGTAAGTTTGGAGTCGTACGATCAATATCAGACAGTCAGATTTCAAATTCAAATTTTATATTAAGCAAAAATCTAAAACTGTGCTTAAAATCTGAACTGTCCAATCTTGATTAGACAACTCCAATTTTCCAACTGCTTGACTACACACTCTCTTCCACAGCAGTGAATCTAAATTCAATAAAAAGAAGACCATGGGTGCGTTTTCCAATATAATAGAATCAAATCTAGTAGCCATATAATAAGATTATAACCTTCCAATGTGGAAAGTGGGCTCACTGGGGACAGTACTAGATATATTGGTCCCCCATCTCTGTTTCATGTGCACATGCCACTCTAGTTTTGGTCCCTTAGTACTTCCCCCATGTTGTCTGCTGTCTATACGTACGTACACATACACATCTGGTTTTTTGAGAAGTGTTTTTTTATGAGAGAGTTCTTGACAAGTTGAGAAGAAACTCTAAAATTGATTCTTAAGTCCATTTAGTTTTGCTTTTATTTAAAAAGTTTGTACTACTCTCTTTCAATCCACAGATTTAGATATTTGCGATCGATGTATGGTGCAACTAGCGGTTTGAATGGCCGTTGGATTAAGAGAGAGAAATCAAAACTTTAAAAAATTTCTCTTGATTTGGTGCGCCCTGCAGACCGCAGCACCATACAACAATTGCAGAGGATTTGAACAAAAGCTCGAAGCCGAGAGGGTGAGAAGTTTTAAGTGTGACTAAGCTCAAAGCCGAGGATTAGTCTCATAACAACCTTAAACTGTCAGAATAGAGTCAATAGCCTAAGTGCCACGAGGGTCGAAAGCCCTAGTTACAGTGAAAAAAAAACCATAGTTTATCATATTAAGTGTTTGTGCATTTTTAAGAAATAATTATGATTAAAAATGTGATTAGATGGCTGTGTAAAACTTTTTTACACACAATAAGACAGTTATAAATCCCCAATAAAATAAAATAAATATTCCTCAGGAAATAAGGAGATGACATAATTGATTAACATTTCCTAATACAGGCTACATTAAACAATTATTGATGGGTATGTAAAGTACAAGATACCAAATATAACATTGATGATTGATCATGTACAGGTGGAAGTAAAGGAAAAAGAAACATGGGAGACAACAGAAGAAACAGTAAGAGAGATGCAAGAGTATATGAAGAAAGAAGAGCAACCTCATAGTCATGTTGGGTGCTTTTCATGGATAAGAAAGAAAAGACAGAGGCAGAGAGAAAAAGAAAAACAGAGAAGGAATAACATTTTCCCAATTAATTTGAAGGTTTGCTGAAAAAAATAGTTACTATAGGATGATGAGAGAGAGAGAGAGAGAGAATTCTCTTTCTTCTCATACCCTTTTCAGCAATTTTGCATTGAGTCAGGGACATTATTTACATTAAAATAGAAAAGTTCAGAAAAATTGCAAGTGTGTAGAATCATCTATCAGTGGTAAATTTTTATGTTCCTATTAAGTAATTCTATGGTCAATCAGTGATGTTATTGTTCTGTTCTGTTCTTGTTGGTACGTTTTGAATGAGAATGTTCTTGTCCACATTCTCTCCAACTCCAAGTCATAATAATTAAGATATTTAACAAGAAAATTATAAGTTTGTTTATGCAAAGTTCATCAAGTAATCAGACATGAACTATGGAAAATGTTACAAAACACAAAGAGTCTATCAGTAAATATAAGCAGTAAGTTATAATTAAATTTTGATGCATTGTTACTATAAAATCTACAAAATCTAATGATATCTTAGTGTGTGAAATCATTTATATCAGTTTAATGATGCCAGAAATTTTGTAGATGTTGTCACAATAGATGATAAATTTAATTAAGTTAATAGTTAAAACAAAAAAGTTGAATTTATTAAATATTATGCCAGAATGTCATTGAATGTAAATGTAAATGTATTAGGTTTAATTATATTTTCCCCTTATCTTTAATTTCAATCTGGTATTTTTTTATCAGTAATTTCAATCTGGTCCAGTAACAATTAAAGTATAAATTGTGTCATTATTGGGAGACGATAATATTATTCTTTTGTTACAAAAATTTTTAGGCTTTGTTTTTTTATACCCCCACCCCATCCCCTCCCACCCCCACCCATTATTGTTATTCCAATTATACCCCTGGCATTAATCACTTTTTGACTTTCATTTATTTCACTCTGACTGGGACCCACAAGATAACGCATCGTATATACCTCGATGGAAGGTATATACGATTACATTTAATATTTAACGACGCGAAAAAAGATTTCGTCGTATATATGTTCTTCAAGACATATATATACGATTGCATTATTTAACGCTTCGTTGATTACCCATCGTATATATGTCCTTCAGGCATATATATACGATCGCGATTATTAAACGCTTCGTTGACTACCCATCGATATATAGGTTATATACGAGTGGGCTTTGAAGATCTAATCGTATATACATCCGCCATGTATATACGATGTGAAAAAATACCCATCGTATATACATGGTTGAGGAGGTATATACGACTGGGCTATTTTTTTCGTTTTTTCCTGAGTTGCTATCTGTTTTGTTGGAACAGATATTGACCCGCCTACAGCAGCAGATGCCGACTCTCAGTTGGCTCCTGTTGATATTGATACTACACTGACTTTCACGACGGATACGGTATATTTTTGTTACTCAAGTTTGGTAAATGGAATTAAATTACTTAAGTACTTAGTAAGTTATATATTTTGTAGATATTTTCTACACGGCAGGCTGTGGAGGAGTGGGCCAAAGCTGTTGGTAGAAGTATCGGTGTAGTCGTTGTTATTGTGAGATCAGAAAAAGCATCTGGAAAGAGGGAGACGAGATAAGATTATTTTTGGTTTGTGAGAAGCAAGGCGGGTTTACTAATGATTCAAGGGTTTCGGTTCTAAAAGGAGAGGTTGTCCTTTTAGATTGAAGGCTATTTGCACTGTTCGCCGTGGGGGTTGGTGTGTCACGGTTAAATGTGGTAGACACACGCACGAGTTGCTCAAAACTTCGTTGGTACTTGTTTATTTGGCGTGCATGCGAGGCGCAAAGGATCAGTTAACAAGCATGCAGATCTTGATGTCGGACCGAAAGCTACTATTACCGCTTTGAAGAAGCTAGATCAGGAGAATGTGACTAGTCTTCGTCAAGTTTATAAGCGCTGCGGACCGGTCTACGAAGAGGGTCCTAGAACGGACATTCGGGAGGTGTTGAGATTGATTGAATCCCATAATTATCTATGTTGGTCTAGAAAGATTCCGCAAATCGATGTAAATCGGTGATATCATGTGGGCTCATCCCACTTCTATAAAGTTGCTCGGGTTGTTTCCCAAAGTTCTCATTCTTGACTCAACCTACAAGACCAACAGATATAATTTGCCTCTTCTATAGATTGTGGGAGTCACAAACACCGAGATAAGCTTCCACGTTGCATTTGCTTATATTGGGCGAGAGCTTGCTATTCATTTTTCTTGGGTATTGGAGCAATTGCGAGGTATATGTGAGTTGCATTCTATTCATCCTCGGGTTTTCTTGTGCATGCAGAGATCTCATTTGTATGTCCGCTATTCTTGATGTCTTTCCCTTTGCTACAAATTTATTGTGTCATTGGCATGTTACAAAAAATGTCAAAGCCAAGATTAAGGAGTTGGTTCACAGGAGGATAGCGGGAGGAGGTCGAATCTCTCGGCTATGTATTATTGATTCGTTGATGAGTCGAGTATCTATCTAATTTGAAGTTTTTGAAATTCGCTTGCTCACGATAAACTGCTCTCATTAAATATGTGCACGACACATGGTTGACAACGCACAAGGAGCGATTTATCTCAGCATGGACTAACCAGATCCCACACTTGGGGAATTCCACAACCAACAGGTATTTCTATCCGTTACTCGATTTTTTTTGACACGTGGACATATTTTTTTTCGTCGATTAAAATTCTTTGACACTTGTTTAGTATTTCTATCCGTTACTCGATTTTTTTTGACACGTGGACATATTTTTTTTCGTCGATTAAAATTCTTTGACACTTGTTTATTATTTCTATCCGTTACTCGATTTTTTTTGACACGTGGACATATTTTTTTCGTCGATTAAAATTCTTTGACACTTGTTTATTATTTCTATCCGTTACTCGATTTTTTTTGACACGTGGACATATTTTTTTTCGTCGATTAAAATTCTTTGACACTTGTTTATTATTTCTATCCGTTACTCGATTTTTTTGACACGTGGACATATTTTTTTTCGTCGATTAAAATTCTTTGACACTTGTTTATTATTTCTATCCGTTACTCGATTTTTTTTGACACGTGGACATATTTTTTTTCGTCGATTAAAATTCTTTGACACTTGTTTATTATTTCTATCCGTTACTCGATTTTTTTTTACGCTTGTTTATTATTTCAGAGCGGAATCCTTGCATTGGTCTTTGAAAAGACAGTTGAAGACTTCGAAGGGTGATCTATCAAAATGTTTGATATCTATTGATGACATGCTGGCAATACATTTTGATCAAATTATCGGGTCTTTTCAACGAAGCATCGTGAGAATTGAAGTCAAGTCCAATATTCCCTTTGTTTAAAAATCTTCAAGGACTTGTTTCTTTATCTGCACTGAGACACATGGTTAAAGAGTTTGAAAGGTCGAAATCTGGGGTTGGATACGACAAAGGGCGGTGCAGGTGCATTCAAAGGAAGACACATCTACTTCCTTGTGCTTGTGAGATAGGTATTTTTCATGCTTCCGGCAATTCTATTCCGCTTACTGTTGTTGATGATCACTGGAAACAGTTGAGTTTGGATGCAATAGATGATAAATCCACTCAGGATGGATGCGATATTTCTTACCAGTTTGATGCTATCTTGGCAAGATTTAATAAAGTGAGTGAGGAGGAGAAGTTTCTTATTAAGAGACAGCTGAATGAGATAGCTTTCCCTTCTACTTCTTCTATGGTTGCACCTAAATCAAAAGTCGAACGAAAGGTGCACCTAAGAAGAAAAAGGGAATTTTTTGATGCTAAGCGTGATCCTTACGGGTGGGAGCACGTGGATGAGAAGGTAAAACAGATGAAGAATCCGCCCTTCCAAAATTCCTACACAATGGTCAACCAAATTATCTCGTGGTGCTTCTAGAGTATTATCACGCATACCGGTGAGACTAAAATCCACTTACCGTTTGTTCCAAAGACACGCGTGCGCAACTATGTTGAAAAAATTGTTGATGTTGAAGGTGACGAGAATAGCTGGATTTAGAGCGATCGGGGTTGGACTTGACATGGGTGAGGACTCACGCCTCTCGATTAGGCAAGCTTTGATTCAGAAACAAAGGACAGGGGAAACCTTGTATTCGACATGTTTGGGAAGAACCGATCGTTAGAGCTTCGCAAAGCTTTAACTATCGAGTCATACTGGACGTCACCGAGTCAAAGTGGTTTGATTTGCTCGAGATGGGGTATATGGTTGCAACCGGTATAATGTTGCATTGGTTCGCTTTTCTTTACCTATGAATTTCACTTATCCGCTTTGAGAGGCACTTACAGTTCATCTAAGTTTAAAATCATATCTGCATTACGAACGAGCAAAATGTACACCTGGTTGCATCTTTCAATCTCTCCCTTATGTCTGTTGCCTCCTATTGCCCCACGGTGGTACCAAAGACTACGCTCGGAGTTCGCTTCATGGTTGCATCCGTATGCTTGGACGTTTTACCCTATGGCGATCTATGTGTCCTCCCATGCGCCTCCCACTCACAAAGTGATGCGTCTAGATGTATAGATTTAGCCGATGATTCTATTGACGGCTTGTAGATAGATTCACACATTTTTGTATTACACGTGTATATATACTATATCGCGTTTTTATAATTATACGCGTTTACTTTATCCAATATATCTACACACCGTTGATGTTAATCAAATCGCGAGACTTCAAATTATAATCGGTAATAAAATCATAATCGCTAACAAAAAAAAGCCCATCGTATATATCTCTTTTGGGACATATATACGATGTCATTTTACCTATCTATAAGTTCATTTTGCGTATATACGATTGACTTAAAACGCATCAATCGTATATATATACGCACAATGAATATATATACGATGTCAAATTTTCCCCCATCATATATATAAGCCACAAAAAGATATATACGATTCGTGTAATTTAGTGAAAAAAAGATTTTTGAAGGGCATTTTGGGAATTTCAGCGTGGGTGGGGGTTTAAGGGGAGAGGGTGGGGGTACAAAAAAAAAAACCCAAATTTTTAGGGTGAGAGGATGACTCCCCAGTCCAATTCAAGGAAAACCTTGAATTCTTTGAACACTTACGGAGGGAATTACATTCACTTTACCCCAAAGGGACCTCCCAAATACAAATTCTACCATGCTCCACTAGGCCAATCCCTTTGAGATTGGAGAGGAGCACATTGATATAACTTTTGCAAATTAAGGAACATTTTAAAGCAAAAAAAGGGACTACAATGGTATACCTTTTACAAAATAAGTAACCAAATTGAAACTAAAAAAATAGATAAGGGACTATATTGAAACTTTTAAAAGTGAAGGGATTGAGTTGAAACTGGCAAACAAGATAGGTGATCCAACTGAAACTTTTAAAAGTTAAATAAGCAGACTCAAACTATAAAAATAAAATAAGGAACCCAAAAGATATTTTAACCATAGATTACTGTGATAATGAAAAACAGAAGAAACTGACTCATTAGAGTTTTGCACCAAATTCTACCCATTCCTCCTCAACAACCTATCAATAAATTTCTTTTTTCTAACAACCTTTCTACACATGTGATTTCCTCGTGTTCTTCCTTACTCTGTGTTATATATATATATATATATATATATATATATATATATATATATATATATTTGACTCATAAACTGTACATCTTATGACATTTTTTGACAAAGAAATGTAAAACAATGCAAGTAATACGATACTCATTGGCTAAGCTCTTTCTTTCCAATTGCTATTCTCTTTCTTACAATCTGTGAATGGATACCTTTTCAATCTAATACATATACATATACATATTTCAAAGGACCTAAGTCCTGTAATTAACTAAATCAAGCAACATGAAAGAGTAGGATAAAATGAACCAGAACTTCATGAAGGAGATGCATTGGGGTCTGTATTGGAGATAAGTCGAACCTCGTATAAACCATTTTCACCCTTACCTGTACCGAAATTTTATTTTAGATTGCATTTATTCAATTAATACACATTATGTGCCTTTTAATTCTCAAGTATAAGCAATTAGGCATATAAGCATAGTTATTTAAATTTTCAAACTCACCAACTTCAGCTGTAATTCCAGGCCCAAAGAATGAAGTAAATTTAGCCTAAACACAAAATAGAAGTTGAAAAAAATAGTTAGCACTTATATGATTATATCTTCTAGAAGCACCACTTCAAAGTTAAAGCTTTCTGTCTTTCTATAATGTGATTATGATTAGGATTAACACCACTTAAGAACATATTCGGTTTAACTTTTGGAAGTACCACAAAATAACGAAATACCGCACTTTTTTTCAAAGGAAAAACTTATTTCTTCTAGCAAAAGTTCATTTGGAGCATTCTTCTTAAATGTAAAACAGACTCATAAATCCAACTAGAAAAACTGGGTTTATCTCTTGAGAATTGTTTTCTGAGATTTTGGTAATTTTCAACTGACAATTCACATCATCGCAACATTTTTTGCATAAGGTTTGGAATGGCATCTTTTTTATGAAAATTCAATGCAAAGTCATAGTAAGGTTTTGGTAATTTTCTCTTCTGATTCTTCTATTCTGTAATTTTATCTTCTCTCCATGTTTTAAACTCCACATGCCACCCAACCAAAGACAAATACATTTAAAACAATTGTAAGAGTAAAATGAAATTTAGAGTCTTATTATACTCATGAACATGTCAGAAAAAACTGAATTCAAGAAAGTCAAGTTGAGTACCTGTCTCTTCTCAAAATCTGACAACTGCAGAGCCTTAGCCTCAAAAACCAAGACCAAACTGTATTTTCCATCTTGTGTGACCTAAGATATAGGCATATTATGAGAGGACTAATAGAAAAGATAGCACAAGCACCAAAAATGTTGAATTAAAAATAAATAAAAACATGTTCTACTGTGGACTTCAAATCATCTTAGATGCATGTCAAGTGGATTAAAACTGACTTTTGAGGCCAATCTAAATGCACTAAGATTAAGTCAACCAAAGAATTACCAGAACTTTTTACACGTTTAACTGACAGAAACACTCTGAGACAAATTGGAAAGCATGAGGCAACAAAAAATGTATATGGGTGCACCTCACTCTCACAGTGCTCAAAGACAACTCGAGTAAGCAAGTTCTTGGGTTCAAGCTTGGATCGGTCAGTTCCCAATGTGATTTCGACTTTCAAGATATCAAATGTCTTAAAACCGAAAAAAAAAACCTGGGTGCTTGTGTTCAATCAAATTATTTTCTCTAAAAGAGTGTAACTCAGATGGTTGAGGTGGCTGGGGATAAGGGTAGAGGATATAAACTCAACTTGTGGTAAGACTCCATGACATAAATTCCAACAAAACATAGAACAAATGAAGTTAAAGCAGACCAATCATAAATGTAATTTTATTATGCAAACAGTTATAGAATGTAAACAAAATAGATAGAGGGATGACTTGTGTATTAGAGAAAAGACATGAACTAGTACTATAAATAAATATACTTATCCTATGATAAATGAACACCATTGGTTTCTTTCTCTGTATTTCAAAATCTAGCAAATCATGAGTATATTTATTACTGATTGATAAATAATGCAAATTGACAAGCGTACTTCTTCGCGAAGCAGTTTTAGGATAGGAGCACTTCTTCTAGATATTCCTCCTCCCTGAAAAATAAAGCAGATAAAGTGATGACTCAAATGAGAGAATATACCACAAGCTGGAAAGTAAAGTGTAAACCCCATTTGCAACAAGGGTAGAAAGTGGCAACATCTCTAATGCAGCTGGTATGGATGAAGATATTAGAAAGTACATAGGAAGATTCCTTTTTCCCTTTTCAGAACCAATTCATCCTAAATTTAAGCTATTGCCTCCAAGCCTGCTATTGGGTGCAGGCTTGGAATTTTGTTTCATTTTTAACAGCCTCACAAAACAAATTGTCAAAGCTTTGCCTGAATACAGGAATTTGAGGTTCATTTAAGATAATGGAAAAAAAATGAAGGTTTATTTATTTTTATGTTTTTCTTGGGTCTGTAGACGGAGTGGCAAGTGCCACTTAAAACTCACACACACACAACTGTGAGGTCCCGGATTTAAACCCAGGACATGATATCTAGCCTAGCAATTTCGGCATTTGCTGGTTGAGCTAGCAATTTCGGCCTGACATTTAATTCCACAAAAAATGAAAATAAGGAAATCGATAATGTATTAAAAAATAATTAAGTACCTAAAAGATAATTCACTAATTCAGATAACATACTTGACCATACTGGAAAATCCTTGGCAATGCCTCATCTAAATGTTGTTCATCCCCATAGCGAAATCTGGTAACATCGCTCTTCACCTATGAAAGCATAAAAGAGCTCCTTTACAAATCAAATTAACTTTAAAAATCATCTGGGTTAAACATTATAGCAGTGAGTAGGCATGAGAGATTAGAGGAAAGATTAAATAGACTAAAACATTATCATGTGGTTGTTTTCTTTAATATAATATAACAAGTAAATAGTCACAATATAATTATAAAAAAAATTGAAATTCATGGAGGGATTTGAACTTGAATGCTTAAAAGTGACTATTTTCTCAAATGAACAAATTTCTCTATTAATGTAGGGTTTTTGCATACCACGGGCACTACTGCTACTGGACTCTGTATTACAAGGTGCGGATTGCCTATACATGAGTGCAGACTAAACACAAGGGGAAACCTAACAAGCATAATTAATAAAGGAGTTGAATCTGAGTAAAACCCTAAACATAATGTTAATCCCAAGATCATATTTCTGCTTAATTGTGTACAGACTTTACATGTGCTAACGTATGTGTTAGTCAATTAACTAGTTGACGAGAATATTCATTGGAAAAGACCATTCCACCTAGGAAATTACAAAAAATGAAAGAAGACACATGTCAAAATCTGAAATCTTAACCCTTGATGTTAGTAACCAAGGCCTAGGTTTGATTATTTACTTTCTTCAATTACCTATTTTTGTTTGCTGTCAGACAAATGAATCCAAACGGAGGTGTTCGGCATCTTGGATTTGATTTGCTTAATAAATAGGTTAGATGGGCGATATCAAGGTTAATTCTTTAATAAATCAAGACTATCAATACTGTCAAGGCTTGATTATTACAGTACAGTGAAAACAACTTCAACTAAAGACATAAAAGTAAATAAATAAGCAGTATAGTTCCAATTACTAGAAGTGGAAAACCAGAAAATTCCATCAGAAGAAACATCGAAAATAATACGATAAGTGGTAAGAAGAATGAGTGTAGGATGAGATTGCCTGTTTAAGAATAGGAGTTGCACATTTTTCCCGCAATCTTTGAGCATCTGCATATGTGAGGCATGGGACAGGCTTGAGTTCTGCATACTGCAAAAAAGATGTTCCAATGAAAAAATTTATACAGAATACAAAAAAGAGTGCCTGATCCAGAGGAAAAATCACTAAAATTAGTGCACAAAACCATTAAGCAATGACATGAACATTAGGAAGGGGAATTCCCAACAAGATTATATTGCACAATTTTATTATTTGTTATAATGAATCCATTTTATAAATTCAATGACATTAAGAATAATTTCTTCACCTTGAGTGCCATGCCAATAATAGCAAGAGGGAAGCCATATGTTAACATTAAAGCTGACCATTCTGATCCAGGGAGAATATTAAAATATGCCCCAAAACCATAGCTGTTTATTTGAAACCAAAAAAAGTATCAATGGAGGTTAAAAAACAAAGCTGTATATCAATGAAGGTGGAAAAGAAACAAGAACTCACGACAAGAGTGAGACTCCAAGACCTAGTCCAACCACGCCAAATGAAATCTGCAATCATCGAAAAATATCATGGGAATAAATAACCCATACCCAACAACTAGTTAACAAGACTCATGTGTGTGTAGTTTATTTTTGACCCACTCTGTCCCTAAATATAAACAAAAGTGGGTAAACGTTATATTATCAAAATAGCTTATACATAAGCAGTCGTATGATAAATGCTTATGCTATATATGCTTAATTAAGTTGTTTATCTAAAGAGAGTTGCTAATAAACTATCTAAAAATTCTATAGGCTCGTGAGTTAATGAATAAGCTAAAAACAGCTTCCTTAAGTACAAAATACTACTTTCATTAACTATTGTTAACACTTTAAAAATAATAAGTATGCCACCTATATAGTCAAACAAGTTCTTCCAAACACGTCCTTACACATCATTTATCACAAATTTATAGGTCCGTGAGTTTAAAATTTTGCTGAAAACAGCTTCTTCAAGTATCACATACCTATGCTATGCTACACCTATAAACTCAAATAAATTCTTCCAAACACGTCCTTACACATAATCTAACAAAAATTCCAACAACTTCTCTAAAAGATACCTTAGTGATGGAGAAGCCATCATCAGGAACGAGTAAATTGTTGTTTGGAACATCGGAAGATTGACTAGTTGTGGTGGTTGTTGAAGAATCAGCAGCCCTAGGAGTAACACTCAACTTCGAATTCGAATCGAAGCTATTGGATTTGAGAAAAAGCTTTGCGTGAAAACCTGATATTTGTAGCGGAATCGAAACGAGTGGCGAGCGAGTTAGGTTGGTGAGTTGAGGACGAGTTGAATGGTGAAGTAGAATAGAGTGAAACCGGTGACCGGAGCAGACGGTGGCTCCACCTGGCATCATGCAATTTTGGTTTTCTTTCTTAGTTTATCAGTTTGTGAGACGAAAGAAGAGTAACATAGAAGAAGAGTGAAGCATAGTCGTTGCTCCTCAACCGCCGAATTTTGGATTACGTGTCCTCATTCTTTATCTTACAGATAATAATAATAAGGGGGCGTTTGTTTCCCGGTTAGAAATTACAGTCCAAGGAATTATATGCTCTATCCATTGACTGGGAATGTGATTCCTGAGTATTTTCTTAAACGTGTTTGGTTTGTTACAAGTTTAGGGGGCGTTTGTTTCCCGGCGGATTTTTGTATTTTCCGGCGGATTTATTTCGACAGAAATTTTTGGCGGATTTTTTGTCATTTTTGGCGGATTACAAACTAGCAGAAAAAGGACAAAAAAAAAACAAAAACATTCCGCCGAAAATGTCAGCTAAAAAATCGGCGCCAATTTTGAATTTCAAAAATCCGTCGAAAACGTCCCTAATTCCGCCGAAAACGCCCCGGTGTCATGCTGTGATCTCTTAGACAATATATTTCCGCCGGAAAATACACTCTATATCCGCCGGAAACGCTTCAGCTTAATATCTTAAATTTATTTTTAGTTTCTCTCTCATTGTCTCGAGACCTTCCATTGCTCCCTTTTCATTTCTCTCAACATCTTCTATTTTTCTCTCAGTTTCTCATCTTTCATTTCTCTCTCAATACTCAGCCTCATCTTTCAAGCACCATCTCCTTCTCTTTGGCACAAAATCTATCTAAGTTCTCTACGTTCTCAGTCACTCTCATCTTACCCAATATCAACAAAAGCTCCTCCCAATATCAGGACATGGTAACTGTGAATGATAAAGATTCACATTCTGCTAATTAATATTTTTCTAAGAATTATCAGCTTGTTGAGGAACCCTGGCTACTCCATACGCTACCTTCCATTGTCTCTGAGGATAAAACGGAATCACATGAATCTAAAGCGATGACACCGTGAAAAGAAGCGGATGAAAGTGGTAGATCTGAGAAAAGTTGTTACTGAAGAAAGTAGTAGTATAATTTTAAGAGATCCTGTTTCTACCATTTTACTTATCAACTCATCAATATGTACCATGCAAAGAATTGCAGTACTGGAGGATGAAAAATTGGTTGAATTATTATTGGAACCAGTGAAGACTAATGTGCAATGTGATAGTGTATACGTTGGGGTAATCACAAAGCTTGTTCCTTCTATGGGAGGAGCTTTTGTTAATATTTCGTTTTTTTTTAAAAAAATGCATTTCCGGCGGATTTGGTTAAAAAAAATATTGTCATTTTCGGCGGAATTTCCCCCAGAAACGACAAAATTCCCCCGAAAAGTACCAGGGGAAAATCCGCCGCAAATTCCGCCTCAAATTTCCGCCGAAAATGACTAAAAATCCGCCGGAAATTACCGGCGGAAATTCCGCCGAAAACACGTTGCCACCAACGTTTTTCCGGCGGAAAAATCCGCCGGAAATGTACGTTTTTGCGGCGGATTTTGGTGTTTTTTGGCGGAAAAATCCGCCAAAAAATCACGTTTTTCTTGTAGTGTATGGATAAAAAGTTTGAGACAAATATAGCCAAACACCAATTCACGATAGGAATTAATCAAGTTTTTTAGGCTATTAGCTATCCTGTCTTTTCAGAGTTTTTTAAGCTATTAACTAAAAACTTGGTTAGTTGGTTACTTGGTTAATAGCCTAAAAAACTTGGTTAATTCCTGTTGTGAATTGATTTTTGACTATATTTGTCTGAAATTTTTGTCCAAATATCATTACTCTAATAATAATAATAATAATAATAATAATAATAATTTATTTTCAGCTAGAATTTTTTATGGGAATAAAATAAAGGCTTAAATATATGTTCTCCCTGCAAATATACCAATTATCCATTTATCCCCTATAAAAATAAAACTTTTAAAAGAGACATTGGAAATATAAATTATTTCTAGTTATCCCCCTGCAGTTAGATTTTGTTAACAGCGTTAAGTGTACATATATGTTACCCCCTGCAAATATGTTCATTATCCATTTACCCCCTGCGTAAATATATGTTACCCCCTGCAAAAATCCTCATTATCCATTTACCCTTCTACAAATACGCTCATTATCCATTTACCACCCTCAAATAATAAGTGTTTCAACATACACTTAACGTTGTTAACAAAATCTAACAGCAGGGGGGTAGCTAGAGATAATTTATATTTGCAAGGTCTTTTTTAAAAGTTTTATTTTTACAGGGGGTAAATGGATAATGAGTATATTTGCAGGGGGTAACATATATTTAAGCCTAAAATAAATAATTAGTAAGACTCACATTAGTTTATTTTATATATAATAATAACAAAACTTTTGGATGAGGGAGGGTATCTAAAGGTAGAGCCCAAGTTAACATTCAAGCTCAACCATTATGGAAAAAACATAGCCTCACGTAGGCTACGAGTTTTTCGGCTTAGTCCGCATTAGTAAGTACTAAGCATAGGGGTACTCCAACTATATACATAGAGACTCAAGAGTTCTCCTTAGTAAGCACATTACACAATATTGGAAATTTCCACCAACCCGCAATGGAACCTACATAAGAGGTGCCTACTTTACCAATGAGCCAACCCCAAAAAATGTGTTTAATCTTATTAATTACATTGAAAGTATCGTCCACCACCCCTTCGAAAATCAAAGTGTTTCTTTCATTCCAAATAATCCACATGATGGCCATCCGAAACACAAAACTGAGTTTGTTGTTGCTGTTACTTTCTTTGAAGTCCCTACCAAAAAACTAAAAATAAGACAAAAGTTGTCTTCACCATTTTAGCTCCCACAACCAACGAACCAACTCCAAAACTCCAACGAGTCTCACCATTGCAGACTATTGCTCGGAAACTAAGAATAAGCCCGAGAAAACGTCCTTCAAATGAGCATTACCAATCCAATTATGGTGCCAAAAAAGAATAGAATGACCATTGTCCATGCAATTGATAGCCCTATGAAAGAAATTCTATAACATCCAAAAGTGGCTAATCTCAATTCTTGTGATTAGTAGGTGATTTTATTTAATTGTTGTTAATCTGATTGGTTGAATATGTTTGAATAGCTGATTGATAAATTTAATTGTCAAAAAATGATGTGGACTATGTGCATTTTTGATTGTTTTAATGATAGAAATGAGTAGTGTAGTAGTAATATTAAGGGGTGTGTAACAAGAAGGGCATTTTTGGGAATTGACTTTACCTTACACAACTCTCAGCTGAACATATCATTTGATCTTTCCCTCACTCTCACAAAACACACACACACTCACTAAAAAAATCAGTCTTGAGAAAAGTGAGTTGGGAGAGATAGAGAGAATTCGAGAGAGAGAGAGAGAGAGAGAGAGTGAACAAAGAAAGAAGAAGAACTCCTCAACCCTATCCTCTCAAAAACTTCAAATCTGAACTTCACCCTTCTCTTCTTTTCTCTTGAGAGCTCCCTACATTGAAGATGAGAACAACCACCTAGTTCAGCTACTTTCTCCTCATCTTTCCCTTTCATCTCCAATTCGTTTTGCATGTGGGTTTTGGGGTTGAGAGAGCTGCAAATTCTGGATGCATGTTGGTTTGGGAGTATCCTAGAGATTTAGTAGTAGCTACATTGTAGATAGAAGAGTTCAAGAAGGGATTTTGAGGAGTGGGTTCGAATTTTGGAAGTCATTGGAGTGTTGGTGCTTAGTTTGGGTCGATTTGTTTTTTTTTCTTAAGCACTTTGAGACTTTCAATTCTTCAACTTGTTGTTTGGTGATTTTCATTACCTAAGGTGAGTTTTTTCCTTTGGTATTTCTTTGAAGTTATGATTGGTGAAGTTTGTGAAATAAATGGGTTTTTACATGTGGTTTTTGTCTAGGCCCGGACCGTGCGCCTAGTTCTGTCACTTTTTAAAAGGCTATTGCTTTTCCCACACCCCCTCCTACTCGAAACACACCCCATAAGGGTGTGAAAAGACCAAAAGACCAGGCGAAATCTATTTTTTTAATGAAATTTTCACCTGTTCGAACACGGGTCTTCGAACAGGTTCAAACGAGGCCGTTCGAGTGTGTTAAATATGGACAGACACCCCTTCACTACAAGAAAAGCTTGTTTTAGCCACCAAAGAATTGCCACGAGCTTATTACGCGGTGAATTTGCCATGATTTTGCGACGGCATGTGTAAAAAAAAGCAAGCGCGAAATTTTCCGTGGTGTTTGCCATGGGTTTGCCACGGACAAGTGAAAAGCCAAAAATTTGCGACCGGACATGCACAGTGGCAAGTCAAGTGGCAACCGAATGACCAAAATAAAAGACCCACGATCGGTTTTCACATCCTCACTTTCACTCTACTTCTCACTTCTCACCTGCTGCGTCGCCGGCGGAGCCGCTACTTCTCCTCCTCACTTCCACTCCATTCGCGTGAACCAACCCAAATCCAGAACCCATCGCTCCCAAAACCCGGATCCCATCTCTCTCTGCCTCGATCTCTCTTCTCCTCGCTCTCTCCGCTAAGTTTCCATCTTCCTCCACCGTTCTCTCCTCTCTGTCGTCATCATCTCTCGTCGTTTCCATCTTCCTCCATTATTTCTCTTTCTTTTGGTTACGAAAGGTAAACCACTCCTCTTTTTATTTCTTGTTGCTATAAAATGATTCCTCTCTCTAATTTTAGGTTGTGTTGTTCTATTTTAGTTGACATATCATCATGATAGGTGGGTGAGGAAAAGTGATCGTTGCACTAGAGGAAGAAGGGAAAGGTAGAAACATATCTCTTTTGAGTTTTCTAATTTCTCTTCCTTTCTTACTTATTTGTTCTGGTTTTCAAATTTCTCTTCCTTTCAAATTTGAAGAAAGTTTAGCATTTGTGGCATTTGTAATTGTGTTGTTGCATCCGATTGTAACCTTAAAGCATTTGTATGTTGTAAATTTGTGAGTAAACTAGTGATAATGTTTGTATTTGTGAGTAATTGTTGGAGATTAGAGAGAAGATTAAGGTGGTCTAATCTTGGTTGATGAGTCACTTTGGATGTAATTCAATTTGTAGAAGTTTTTCTTTAAATGTGTGTTCCAAAATTCCTTATTTCATTATCAGTCCTCCCAATTGTAGGAGTGAGGTGTGCTTTTATATTATGTGTGAGGTGACCGTATGATTTTACCTAATAATTATTTAACAAAAAAGTATTGAAAAGAAAGTGTCAATATTGCTGCAAACCAGACTTTTGGAGAAAAGGTAACTCGATTATGCCCACCAAAATGAACTGCTAGAGATGAAGCTAAAACCATGTGATGAGGGGATAAGTCCTTTACACTTGTTTCAGATGTGATAGAAGGTTTGAATAATTGAATGCAATGTATGATCAATGATGCTTCCAAATTTTTTAGATTTGGATTGCGATTATGATTTGATTTAATCTGTAGGAAACTTTGTTTTTGTTCATGCATAGTGAAAAGGATGGTTTCATGAATGAAGCATTGATCATAAGGTCATAAGATAAAACCTTTGAGCAAAGAATTTCCTTCTCTTATGTTATATTGGTTTCTCTGTTATATTTTTCAGGTACTAAAGTTGTTTTTTGAGTCTACTTGATTGGTACTTGTATGATTCCCTAGGTAAGAGTTCAATAAATCAGCTTTCTACTTATAGTAAAGCAAAACATCTAAATGACTTGTATTATATTTGCCTATTTGATATTCAAACAAGTGGTAAAGCAATGGGTTGTTGTGAGGGGCCATATGCATATGTATCACTGATTAATAATGGAGCTGTGCAGCTTCAATAATGTGAGAAAGAGAGTGGTAAATAGCTAACCCTTCTTCAATTAGATTTAAAGTAGCTTTGAAATCAGATTCAACCACAATCTATTAGATACTAACATTTAAGAAATTATAAATAAGTGATATGTAAATAGGAATCCTTTAAGTATCCAAATAACGAGAGCTTGATTGCAGAAGATTTAAGTTAGATAAATGTGGTAGGAAGCATCACATGTGTGACTTCTTTTTTGGGTTTTGAAATTAAGTTAGAAAAAAGATCCTCTATTGAAGGATAAGTGAAGTTGTGTATTTAGCTATCTATTGATTTGTAGCTCTATTGATTTTGATTTTGGTTTTAATCTTGATCTAGGGCTGGTTTATGAGGTACAATGTTTTCTCGCCTCCGCAAAAGAACGAAGCTTTACAAAAGGCGTGCACAAGAAGGACAATTATGGGGATCTGCACTTCTTCTATTTGGATGTTTGCACTTAAGAATGTCAGATTACACCATTCTTTTTGGATTCCTAGTCTTGTTCTATATGGATGCTGCATTTATTGACTTGTAATTTGTTGGGCACTATATAAACCTCCTTTCTTATGGATTTGCATGAGTGAGGATTTAGGTCTAATATGGACTACTTGTAATTTAATAGCTCATTTTGAGTTCAAATCTGACATGTACTTATTGTGGTCTTAATAAAAGAAAAGTCTAATTCTCGTTCTTCTATCTTCTGTTTTTGTCCAAGTTGATTGAGACTCACTTCATAATTTCTTTACACTATTTTACTTTATTAATTTTCATGTCCTATTAAGTGTTCCCATGAAGTTGAAGATGAAATTAGCATATCTCAATTCCTACAAAGGTTCCTCTTTGGAGCAAGTACTTCATCTTACAGTACTTGTTGGAGTTAAATTTGTTTTCATTTCTAAAATATATAGAAATCGATTTTTACTGTTATTGTATTTCTCCTTCCTCTTCAATTGACCGTGAGAGTATTTGTCCTTTTAAGTGTTCCTATTAAGTATGTCCCTTCTATGGATACTCTCGATTACGCTTTCTACTTTGGGGCGAGATTTGGTTTTGGTGGTAGACGGTGTAAATCAATTCTTTTCTTCAATCCTTTATGTTATCTTTCATTAATCATCATCTGTGTTGAATAAGAACATGTTTTGGATGCATGACATTTTATTTTACTTCCAAACTTATATTTCTTACATGGCAATATTGATTTGAATTTGCTAGTCTTGTGTTTCCCATAGAGATTTGGTTAATGAACAAGCATTATAATGTAAACTTTTCTTTCTTGTTTAAATCTTCATTACAATTGCGAGTGTTGAGATTGTTTCTATGTGTACCTATGCAATACTTAACATCTTGTTATTCGCTCGATTGAAGTTATGATGCTCGGATAAGTATATTTTGACATGGAAAGATTATGCCAACACAAATTTGTCATGATATTGACAAGGTTCATCTATTGTTGTAGGTAGCATTTAGCTTGATGTTATACATTTGCAAAAGGAAAATTAATTTTGAGAAAAAAAGTCAAGCAATGAACTATTTTTCCTTCCTTATTTTTCTTCATTTAAATTGGATCAAAATGTTTATTGCAAAAGAACTATTTCTTTTTGATTCCTTCAACATTGCATTCTAGTTAGTCACATTTATTTATCGGGAACTTGAAGGAGTGATCTCTCATGAAGAATTTGCATTCGAGATTCTATGCTTCTCTCTTTATATAAATAAAAATAGGATGTTTGACACTTTGCATTGTTTCCATGAATCTACCAACAATTTGTCAAACAATATTAATTTTTGTGTTCATCTATATGTTTGATGTTTTGCATTGTGCGCATTAGTCTACATGACATGTTTGTTAGCAAGAAAATTTGTGTGTGCACGCCATGGATCTACTTGAGAATCTAAAGCAAATATACGTGTGATTTGCATCCCGATCTGTGATGACGTGCAATTCTTCATATAGGAAGCGCACTGTTCACTATGATTAATGATCTGCCGACAATATATGAGGTTGTGGACCGGGGCGCAAAGAAAGCAGCAAAGGAAAAGCCACGGTTTCAAAGCAGAATGGCAACAAATCAAAATCGGGTTCAAAAGCAGGTAAAAAATCTTGAACCTCCATTCTTCCTTGTGTATTATTATTGGTTTATTATCATAATTGTATTATTCATTGTGCGTAATCTAATAAAGCATCAACACTAGCTTTGTGACTATCATAGATCCATATATCTATTAAGATGTGTGTTTTGGGTACTTTAGTGTTTAGAAAATTCAAATACTCAAAATTTGTTCCTCTATACTCTTTGCATTACATTTCCATTATGCGATAATTTCTAATGACAAGTGAATTAAGTGACCAAGGTGAATTTCCATGTGTTATATATCCCCTTGTTTTGTTTTGCTTTGCTTGGTTGATGATGTTTAGGTCTAAGAAAGTGGCAATTGATTTTTTTGTTATTGTATTTCTCCTTTATGTTGTCATGACTAGTTAACTCTGTCGAGAATGTTATTAGTTTTTATTGTGGTTGATTTAGTATTATGATTATGATTGCTAAGTTGCTTCTCTGTAATTGTTACTAGGTGAAACGAACATTAGGCCAGTTCACGCCGGCTCAGTGGGACAAAGATGAGTGGCATCCATTACAGGGTCCATGGCGTTTTATTCAAGTCCTTAGTCTTTGCATTGTATTTTTGACAGTAGAGCTCAACACATTCTTTAGTTATTTTGTCTATTATTTTGTTAGTTTGTAGTGGAGCATTGCATCTTTAGTTAGTTTCTACTAATGTTTGTTAGTAGAAGACAATTAGTAATTAAATGTTTTGCACATTGATTGTACTCATTTATTATTGTGGTTATTATGTTTTGCTTTATATAAGTTTATTAATTTTGATGTTGGAGCATTTATGTGTTCTGTATAGATATCACTATTAAATAGAATTTGGAGGCATAATTTAATTTTTTTTTTAATTTTTTTTTTAAAATTTGCGACGGATTTGCCACGGAAGGTGTAAGAATTTGCAACGACTTTGCGACGGAAATTTGCGACGGATTTGCCACGAATTTGCGACGGAAAAATTTGCCACGGAAAATCCGTGGCAAAGCGTTTGCGACGAGCGCTTTTGCCACCAAAATTTGTCCGTCGCAAATCCGTGGCAAATTCATATTTGCCACGGATATTTGTACATTTGCCACGGGAATGTCCGTGGCAAACCACCGATTTTCTTGTAGTGCTTGGGCGTTTTTTCACCTGTTCGAATAGGGTCATGCGAACACGTTCGAATGGGGTCATGCGAACATGTTCGAATGATGTTGTTCAAACAAGTGCTGCAGAATGACAGGTATTGGACGTCTCAGATTCCACCGACAAGTATTGCTGTAAAGTTGACTATCACATGACTGTCCAGTCCAGGCAACAAGCTAGTTTTTTGTTTCATGGTCGTGAAACTAAACATTTCAGGCTTAAGAACAACATCACCTTCGCCGAATTGAAAGAAAAACTAACAGAAAATGTGGACCTAGATGGTGTGGAGCAAGAAATCACTAGTATCGAATGTCGCTCCCCCTACATCTGTAGAATGACCCCACGTAATCGTATTCAGATGTGCCCCGTGCCTATCAAGAAAGACAAAGACGTTCGAGAAATGTTTGAGAAACATGAGAGCTTCAAAGGTTTGATTGAACCTTATCTCGAATTATGTGTCGAAACACAAGAATCTGCCGAATCCATCGTCCGTAACATTAGATCTAGGTTGCGTTAGAAGTAGGTTGTATTATGTTTTCCTGTCGTTTCGTTTTAAATTTCCTATCCTTGTATTTTTGCAATTTGTGTTTTTCATTTCTTAGTTAGTTGTTTGCTTATGTTGGTGTTATGTATTTCGTATTTGATGTATTTCGTATTTGGTTTTCATGTCTTTCGTATTTTGTAATGACAATAAATTTGTGCCAACGTAAATGAATTTTCAATTTAAAAAACCAAATGAAACAAAGTACTGAAATTATACAAAGATTCCAAACAAATATCCCCCCTATGACATGATCCTAATGGGTGTTGTGCCCCCTCCTTCTCTCATACACATTGCCAAACCTCCTCCTAAACCTACGGAAAGGGTTGAGCAGCCTCTTGATGCACTGAAATATGCTCCTGGTTGGCTCTGGGACATTATCATCGATGGTCCCATCCATGTCATCAACCAAATCCAGTGACTACGTAGCATCACATCAACCAAATAACATAACATTATTATTTAAATAAATAGAAGATTAAGAAACATATATCAATGCAGTTAACATAAAAGACACATACCACACTGACATCAGGCTCATCTGCAAGATGTACATAATGCTGAGGGAAGAGAAAGGGATGTGAGACCCTAGAGTACCATGGAAAGTAGCCCGGCACCGTGTTTGAGGAGTACGGCACACAGGGAGGCCCCCGCGCCACCAAGTGGTCCTCGAACTAAGAATATGTGCCCCGTATGTGGGCAAGACAGAACCATCTTATGGTCCACCAGGAAATGGGAATGTCGCCCTAAGAGCAGCAGCCTCCTGAGGCTCAGCAACCTCCTCCTCATGAGGCTCAGCAGCCTCCTCCTCATGATGTCTAGATGATGAAGGCCTAGAAGATGAAGGCCTAGCAGATGAAGGGCCAGCCAACTCATAGGCCGGAAATTGAGCATCACGCTCAATATCCTGCCCAATATCCCCGGGAAGTGGGGGAGGAGGAACATCAACCCTGCCCCTACCCCTAGCACGACCCCGAGCTCGGGAGGGTTCACCGGCTTCTTCCCTCCTTTTGTGGTTTGAAACCGTAGGAGGTGGCCGACCGGCTCGCTCGGATAGTTCTGCTGCATGACCACCTCTGCTCCTCACCATATCTGAAACAACAATCAAGAGAACCAATTAAACCAAATTAGGAGAACCAATCACAAAAAAGCGGAGAACCTGTACTGTCAAACGACTGTTCGAACGGCCACATGCGAACATGTTCGCACAACCCCGTTCGAACAAGTCAGTTTCAGTTTCCAACTCACAACGGTTCGAATGAGGTCGTTCGAACGATGTTCGCACGACCTCATTCGAACGATGTTCGCACGACCTCATTCGAACGCCTTCGTTTTCATGTGTTCGAAGGAAGTCGTTCGAACAATGCAGCGCTACAGAAAAAAACCCAAATGCACAGATGGGGGAGAGGCATACCTTGATGAAAATGGAATGATTAGAGAATGTGAGAGGAGGCGAAAATAACCCAGCAACTCTTGAGAGTGTTGGTGGAGAAGATTGAGTGAGAGATTGGGTGAGATTGAGTGACTTGGGAGAAGGTGAGTGAGAGGGAGAGTGAAGGTTAGGGTTCGAAGGAGGGAGAGTGAAGGGAGGGGAGAGTCAGAGACGAGGGAGAGTGAGAAGGGAGGGGAGGGGTGTGTTAGTTTTTTAATTTTTTAAATGGGGGTAGTTTGGTAATTTAGAAATTAAAGGGGTGTGTTAAAGTAGGAGGGGGTGTGGGAAAAGTAAAAGCCTTTTAAAATTTTGCTTAAAACAGGCCCGGTCCGTGCGCCTCTAGGCCCAGACCATGCCACTTTTCCTGCCACCCAAATTTAAAGTTTTCAAGTGATGTTCCTCTTGATTCCAAACCTTTTTCCATCTTTTCCTAAACCTTTTTCCCAAGTAATTGAGATGCAAATGAACTAGTTAGCAAGCATGTTATGATACAAATCAAAGGATAATTGAACAAAGTTAAGTCATATATTATGTATGTTTATGATGCAACACAAGTAGCTCTATGCTAGGGTTTAGAAATGAACCAAGTAATGTTGTATCGAGTGAGAATATGACCATGTGTCGCGAGTAATGGACCTAAGTGTCTAAGTTAAAGAATAAAATACCATGGGGATGACGATCCGACAACCTACATTCGAAAGAAGATGACTTTAGAAGACTTTTTATTAAAGAGCAAGCAGGATACTATCGAATCAAATGTTTTGAGAAAATAGGATCCGAGATGACTTAAGAATACTTTTTGAAGTAGATGTTCATCAAAATGTGGAAGCTCTCTGCCTTGCTCACCACGGTCCTTGAATGCAGTATTCTCCTTAACCACGCTATCCACTATCCACATCCACAAGTGTGGTGGAGGAGGATACTGCATCCAACGACCATGTGGAGCAAACTAGGGAGCTTCTACGTTTTTGTGAACATCTACTTTATGTTCAGTAAAAGGCTCATTGTTTTTTCCGAAGATGATTCAGATGCTTTCCCTTCTTTTACCAAGAAGTCCTCTAATGTCATATTTCCAAAAGTAGGTTTTTTCTCTTAAGAATTCTTCTCCTTGTTATCTTTGTTTTGTTGGATGGCTCTCCAAACTTCATCAATTGTTTTCTTGCTCAATGCACCGGTTAATGACATACTAGCCTGATACTGCAACGAAACACAAGCATCTAGAGTTGATTCCAAATATCTAGAATCCTTCACGCAAAGCATTCAAGACAAATACTTAAAATCTGATTTCTTTGTTGTTCGTACAAGTCTACTAGTAGGTAGTTGAACTCGTTTTTTTTCTAGAAGAACTCTCTTTTGGTCAAAATTTAATAAAAAAAGTTGTACAAATAGTAAACCAGATAATTAACACAAAACACACAGCTAACTTACATGCAATAACTACAACAATTTCACATACCTCTGCACTTTATACATATCCATCCATTCATCATCTCTGCCTCTTCTACCTTCTCCCCATGTCTAGTTCAACACACACTGAAAAACTCTCAGCAATAAAAACACAAATATAAATGAGGTCTACCACCATTGTAATAATAAAATAGAATAATGACCTGTTCAAGAGGCAACTCGGGCAAAATATAACGACTCAAGGTTTTCCATGTCTTTGATTCTCATAGGAAACAGCAAAATCCTTGGTTTCTTCTCTGCACTTCAATTGAAGAAAAAAACTGAAAACAGTTTGTTTATTATTTAAAGGAACTTTATAGGAAGAAGCCAAAGACACAAATAAATTGAAAAACAAAATAACCTAAAAGATTATCATCGTACAAATAAATTGACTAAAAGAGTTTTCTTGTAGGAAAACACACGGTCAACAACCTAGTTGGTAGACTTGTAAGGGCAACAAAGAAAATAGGTTTTCTGTCTTTGTTAGAAATGCTTTGCATGAAGGATTCCAAAAATTTGGAATCAACTCTAGCTGGTCAAGTTGCATTGCAGCATCAACCTAGTGTGTCATTAACTAATGCATCGAGAAAGAATACAATTGAAGAGGTTTGGAGAGACATACAAGAAAATAAAGATAACAAGTGGAAGAAGTATTAAGAGGGACAACCTACATTCAGGAAGATGACTTTAGAAGACTTTTTGGTTAAAGAGGGGATACTATCCGAATCATCTTGAAAAAATAGGATCCGATTACTCAATTTGAAGTAGATGTTCATCAAAATGTGGAAGCTCTATGCCTTGCTCACCATGGTGCTTGAATGTAGTATCCTCCTCAACAACACTATCCACTATCCACATCCACAAGTGTGGTGGAGGAGGATACTGCATCCAATGACCATGTGGAGAAAACTAGGGACCTTCTACGTTTTTGTGAACATCTACTTTATGTTCAGTAAAAGGCTCATTGTTTTTTTTCCGAAGATGATTCAGATGCTTTCCCTTATTTTACCAAGAAGTCCTCTAATGTCATATTTCCAAACGTAGGTTTTTTCACGTAAGAATTCTTCTCCTTGTTATCTTTGTTTTGTTGGATGGCTCTCCAAACTTCATCAATTGTTTTCTTGCTCAATGCACCGGTTAATGACATACTAGCCTGATACTGCAACGAAACACAAGCATCTAGAGTTGATTCCAAATATCTAGAATCCTTCACGCAAAGCATTCAAGACAAATACTTAAAATCTGATTTCTTTGTTGTCCGTACAAGTCTACTAGTAGGTAGTTGAACTCGTTTTTTTCTACAAGAACTCTATTTGGTCAAAATTGAATAAAAAAATTGGTGCAAATAGTAAACCACATAACTAACACAAAAACACACGCCTAACTTACATGCAATAACTAAGTTCCACATACCTCTGCACTTTGTACATATCCATCCATTCATCATCTCCGCCTCTTCTACCTTCTCCCATGTCTAGTTCAACACACACAGAAAAACTCTCAAAAATAAAAACACAAATATAAATGAAGTCTACCACCATTGTAATAATAAAATAGAATAATGACCTGTTCAAGAGGCAACTCGGGCAAAATATAACGACACAAGGTTTTCCATTTCTTTGATTCTCATAGGAAACAGCAAAATCCTTGGTTTCTTCTCCGCACTTCATTTGAAGAAAAAAAATAAAAACAAGTTGTTTATTATTTAAAGGATCTTTATAGGAAGAAGCCAAAGACACAAATAAATTGAAAAACAAAATAACCTAAAAGATTATCATCGTACAAATAAATTGACTAAAAGAGTTTTCTTGTAGGAAAACACGCGGTCAACAACCTGTTGGTAGACTTGTAAGGATAGCTAAGACAATAGGTTTTATGTCTTTGTTAGAAATGATTTGCATGAAGGATTCCAAAAATTTGGAATCAACTCTAGCTGGTCAAGTTGCATTGCAGCATCAACCTAGTGTGTCATTAACTAATGCATTGAGAAAGAATACAATTGAAGAGGTTTGGAGAGACATACTAGAAAATAAAGATAACAAGTGGAAGAAGTCTTAAGAGGGACAACCTACATTCATGAAGATGACTTTAGAAGACTTTTTGGTTAAAGAGGGGATACTATCGAATCATCTTGAAAAAATAGGATCCGATTACTCAATTTGAAGTAGATGTTCATCAAAATGTGGAAGCTCTCTGCCTTGCTCACCATGGTGCTTGAATGTAGTATCCTCCTCAACAACACTATCCACTATCCACATCCACAAGTGTGGTTGAGGAGGATACTGCATCCAACGACCATGTGGAGCAAACTAGGGACCTTCTACGTTTTTGTGAACATCAACTTTATGTTCAGAAAAAGACTCATTGTTTTTTTCGAAGATGATTCAGATGCTTTCCCTTCTTTTACCAAGAAGTCCTCTAATGTCATATTTCCAAAAGTAGGTTTTTTCACTTAAGAATTATTCTCCTTGTTATCTTTGTTTTGTTGGATGGCTCTCCAAACTTCATCAATTGTTTTATTGCTCAATGCACCAGATAATGACATACTAGCCTGATACTGCAACGAAACACAAGCTTCTAGAGTTGATTCCAAAAATCTAGAATCTTTCACGCAAAGCATTCAAGACAAATACTTAAAATATGATTTCTTTGTTGTCCGTACAAGTCTACTAGTAGGTAGTTGAACTCGGTTTTTTCTACAAGAACACTCTTTTAATCAAAATTGAATAAAAAAAGTGGTGCAAATAGTAAACCACATAACTAACACAAAAACACACGCCTAACTTACATGCAATAACTACAGTTGCACATACCTCTGCACTTTGTACATATCCATCCATTCATCATCTCTGCCTCTTCTACCTTCTCCCCATGTCTAGTTCAACACACACTGAAAAACTCTCAGAAAGAAAAACACAAATATAAATGAAGTATACCACAATTCTAATAATAAAAATAGAATAATGACCTGTTCAAGAGGCAACTCGGGCAAAATATAACAACACAAGGTTTCCCATTTCTTTGATTCTCATAGGAAACAGCAAAATCCTTGGTTTCTTCTCTGCACTTCAATTGAAGAAAAAAAGTGAAAACAGGTTGTTTATTATTTAAAGGAACTTTATAGGAAGAAGCCAAAGACACAAATAAATTGAAAAACAAAATAACCTAAAAGATTATCATCGTACAACCCATCCATTAAAGTTCAAAATTTTCATCTAATTACCACAGTAAATCATACTCATGTTCAATTTCTTATCTATCAACAAATCACATTCAAAATATCACATGAGAACAATGAAACAGACACAAACAACAACTAAGAACTGAATGTAAATCGACAAACACTACCATCCAACAACCCATCAACCTAATATTCTAAGTTTCAATTTTACCCATTAGCTTAGTTATCCGCGTTCATCTATCCATAAATCACAGAACTCAAAAGCATAAAATAATCAAGTTTAAAAAGGAAAACAACAATCATCAAAGCTTAGAAAATCACCCAATGACATTTTTTTTCATTGGAAGAATTTAAGATTTCATTTTCATCAATCTGAGTTTCGCGTGAGTTATGACTTCCCACTCCTGGATCATTGACATCACCTCATTTCTGATTACTTGAGTAGAAAAAGCATTTAAGATCCGTGTTGGTGCTGGTGGAAATTCATGTAAACGCCAAATGGTGGAAAACAAAATGAACATGCAAAGCGAAGACAATAGAAAGAGAAAGAGAATGGATTTTGGAAATCACGAAAAAGTTGTGTCTTAGTTTGAACCAAAGCTTTGGATTCTTGTGGCAACACACTGAAAATGTTGAGATATTTATAAGCGCAACTCTCGTGGTGAAAGTTTAAACGTATTTTGGAAATTGAATTTTCTCTTTGATGGTGGGGTAACGTGAATGGAAATCACGAAAAAGTTGTGTCTTAGTTTGAACCAAAGCTTTGGATTCTTGTGGCAACACACTGAAAACGTTGACATATTTATAAGCGCAACTCTCGTGGTGAAAATTTAAACGTATTTTGGAAATTGAATTTTCTCTTGGATGGTGGGGTAACATGAATGGGGATAAACTTGAAAATTATTTGGAGATTTGTGGCCTAAATTAAAATGTAATATTTTTTAAGGATCCACCCTATAAGTTAATTAAAAAAAATGAAAAGTCATGAATTTTTCTTTCAAACTAATGAAAATGCTTTTATGGAAAACTTAACAAAAGTTGGTCGTCACTAATAAATGGATGAAACTTTTAATATTTTATTGTTAATGTTTAAATATAGATTTTTCTTTTCCCACTATTAAAATATGATTTTTTTTAATATGAGCCATAATTAGTTTGTATTTAAGTCTTTTACTATCATCATTACAATTAATAAAATGATTCAGTCAAATGCAAACAATATTACCGTTATATATAATTTAAAATAATTTTACACTAAATTACGTGAAAAGTAAATTAAATGATAATTATTTATCAAAATACAATGTATCCATTTTAGTGATATTTACCAAATGAGTCTTTTGACTAATTTAATTGCATATCATTTTCAATAAAAGAAATTGCATCCTAAAGAAAAGAAAACATTTTTATATCCATTTGCTATTGATGTAGACACCTACATTTATACATATTGAAGTCATTATAAATTCATAACCTATTGTCATATATGACTTTTAATAAATATTAGATTATAACTTACAGTCAAAACTAGCAATAAGTAATTTATTTGCATAATTCCATATCATTTACAGTAAAAGAAATTACATTTCTAAACAAATCACAACCACACAAGGCCCCAAAATAAAAAGAAATTTGATTAGGGATTTTGATTCCCTCAAGAAAAAGGGAATGCAAGGCTGAATATTCATTTCAAAATACTCTCTCTTTGGTGATTTTTATTAGAACAATTATGAGACTAAGGATTATTATGATTATAAGAATAAACCGTAATATCTAGCTTAATAATTGGATTAGCATTGTTGACGTTTTTTAAAGATGAGGGTATGCCGTTTATTTCGGTAGGGATTAACAAGGTATTGGTGTTTGAAATTTCGAGTTATTCCTTTGGAGCACTAGTACAAGAAAAGAATACAATGCTTGTTAAATTGAGCTTTCCACACCAGTTAATGAGAAATGTGGTTTCCACCAGTGTAGTATGTTAGACTTTCAATGTTGGTTCTTTTAACAAACGACATAAAATCGTTGTTTTTAACGCTTAAAAAACTCGGAATAATGTGGTTTGTATGTTAATTATTAGTGAAAAATTGGTGTTTAACATGTTTTATTCTTTTCCCTTTTTAGAATCAAAAGGAACCACACAAATTATAAAAACAAAAACATTGCAAGTAATAAAAGAATATAAGATAATATTAATAAACAAAAGTTTATTGCAATGTAAGCACATATAGGTAGAAAAACAACCAAGGATAACAACACCTCTATCTCTAAAAAAATAAAAATACCACCATATAATACACTTCACATACAGAAAGTTGGGGGTAATCTAAAAGCTTACAAAAACTAGTGGCAACAAATAATAAGTGAAAAAGAATATTTTCACATTCAAGTGTGCACTAACACACCTCGAACGTCAGTGGTTATGCATGTGCTATATTCTGGCCAGTTGGCATTTAAATTTTGTGGGGGAAGTGGCGCATGTCATTCGATTAACCCACACGCTCAAGGATCTTGGATGAAGTACACATAAACACACTGTTAAAAGAATAAAGAAACACGCAAAGATTTAACATGATTCGGCACCTCTTGCCTACATTCACGAACACACCTCAACAAAATTCATTCATCTTCTTAAAAAATGTTACAACATTTTGTAACTCAAGCCAACATGTGTATCACCTTATAATACTCCCAATCTAAGAATTACAAGAAATGATATCACCCAATTCTCACACAACAAGTGATACTTCAACTCTCTACATGACCACCCATGGATGGAGATGCCTCACATCTCTATATCATCACCCAATGTGAAAATGTCTCTCCTCTTAATAAAGCTCACTATTTATAGGAGAGATCATGATTTACATTGATGCATGTAAGTTAGTGGACGTTATATGTCTCACCTTTCTAAGTAGCATCTCTTTATGATAGTGGGGTCCTCTAAAACTCTAGATACATTCATCCACCTCTTGAATTGTAATTCTTAAATTTCCACCATTTGCATTTATTGTGAAAATCAAATTGATTTCCAAACAAAATTCCAATTAAATTCTGAAATGGATTTAGATAGTGTGGTTGAGGAGTGTACTGCATCCAAGGAACAAGTCGAGCAAATTGGGGAGCTTCTACATATTGATGAGCATCTAGTTTAAGTTCGATAATAGACTCCTTTTCTTTGAATATTGATTCGGGTACTATCCCCTCTTTGAACAAGAAGTACTCTAAAGTCATCTCTCTGAAATAGGTTGTCTTTCATGACACTTGTTATCCTTGTTTTGTTAGATGTCTCTCCAAACTCCATCAATTGTTTTATTGCTCAATGCATCTGTTAATAACAGACTAGCCTGATATTGTAATGCAACTTGACCAGCTTGAGTTGATTCCACATCTCGGGAACCCTTCACGCTATGCATTTCTGACATAGACTTAGAGATATTGAAGGGTTGGATATGTCCAAAGTGTCGAGACTTTTGCAACTAGAGTTGTTGAAAATAAGTTAGGCGTGGGTTTTTTGTGTTTGTTCTTGTGATGTACAATTTGCACCACTTTTTTTTATTCAATTTGACTAAAAGAGTTTTCTTAATGGTCAAATTGAATAAAAAAAAACCCGAATCATACAAGAAAATAAAGATAACAAGTAGAAGAAGTCTTAAGAGGGACAACCTACTTTCGGAGATATGACTTTAGAGGATTTTTTCGTGAAAGAGGGGATAGTATCCGAATCATCTTTGAAAAATAGGATCCGATTACTGAATTTATAGTAGATGTTCATCAAAATGTGGCAGCTCCCAGCCTTGCTCAACATGGTCCTTGGATGTCGTATCCTCCTCCACAACACTATCCACTATCCACTATCCACATACACAAGTGTGATTGAAGAGCATACTGCATCCAACGACCATGTGGAGAAAACTAGTGATCAGCTTCTACATTTTTGTGAACAACTACTTTATGATCTGTAAAAGGTTCATTTTTTTCAAGATGATTCAGATACTTTCCCTTCTTTCCCCAAGAAGTCCTCTAGTGTCATCTCTCCAGAATTCTTCTCCTTGTTATCTTTGTTTTGTTGGATGTCTCTCCAAACTTCATCAATTGTTTTCTTGCTCAATGCACCGGTTAAAGACAGTTTAGCCTGATACTACAACGAAACTCAAGCATCTTGAGTTGATTCCAAATCTCTAGAATCCTTCACGCAATGAATTTCAGACAAATACTTAAAACCCAATTTCTTTGTTTTCGGTACAAGTCTACTAGTAGGTAGTTGTACTCTCTTTTTTCTACAATAACACTTTTTTAGTCAAAATTGAATAAAAAAAGTGGTGCAAAACCATATAACTAGCACAAAAACACACGCCTAACTTACATGCAATAACTAATGTTGCATCTACCTCTGCACTTTGTACATATGTATCCATTCATCAATCTCTGCCTCTTCTACCTTCTCCCCATGTCTAGTTCAACACACAAAAAACTCTCAGCAAGAAAAACACAAGTATAAATGAAGTCTACCACCATTGTAATAATAAAATAGAATAATAATCTGTTCAAGAGGCAACTCAGGAAAAATATAACGACACAATGTTTCCCATTTATTTGATTCTCATAGGAAACATCAAAATCCTTGGCCTCCTCTATGCACTTCAATTGAAGAAAAAAAAAAGAAAACGGGTTGTTTATTATTTAAAAGAACTTGATAGAAAGAAACCAATGACATAGATAAATTTAAAAACAAAATAACCTACAAAGATCATCACCATACAACTCATCCATTAATGTTCATAATTTTCATCTAATTCTTACAATAAATCATGCTCATGTGCAATTTTTTAACTCTCGACAAATCACTTTCAAAATATCACATGAAAATTATGAAACATACACAAACTACAACTAAAAACTGATGTAAATCGACAAACACTACCATCCAACAACCCAACAAGCTAATATTCTAATTTTCAGTTAATCACATGTTAACTTACACACCCATGTTCCACTCAAGACACATATTGAAGTGAAAGTTACAAGCCATCAACAAAATTCCCACTTTTCATATTACTCCACAGTATCTCATATTTGTGTTCTTTTTCTCTCTCCCCAAATCACCACATCAAGAATCTTAATTGACAAATGACATAAATTGCATCATATAATAGGACGACACCCTTCATACACCATAAACTATCAATCTAAGTTTCCATTTTACCCCTAAATCAACACCAGCATACAGAAAGACAAGAGAAAGAGAAAGAGAATGGATTTTGCAAATAACGAAAGAATTGTGTGTTAGTTCGAATCAATGCTTTGGATTCTTGTGGCAACACTCTGAACACATCGATATATTTATAAGCGTAGCTCTTGTGGTGAAAGTTTAAGCATTGTTTTGAAATTGAATTTTCTTTTCGATGGTGGGGTACGTAACATGAATGGGGATAAACTTGAAAAATATTTGGAGATTTGTGGTCTAAATTAAAATGTAATATTTTGAAAGGATCCATTCTATAAGTTAATTAAAAAAAATGAAAAGTCATGAATTTTTCTTTCAAACTAATGAAATTTCTTTTATGGAAAACGTAACAAATGTTTGTCGTCACTAATAAATAGAAACAACTTTTAATATTTTATTTTTAAGATTTAAATATAAAATTTTCTTTTCCCACTATTAAAAGAGGAAAACCTTAATTCGAGCCATAAATAGGAAATAATATTAAAATTACTTTGACTATTACATTGATGTTTTCTTATGCCTATTTCTATATTTCACACTTGTATAAGGTTGTTTATACCATGTTTAATAAAATTGGTTGTTTATCTAATTCTCAAATTCAACCAAGGTCATTTTATATAGTTTGAATGCACGACATATAATTAGTGAACATTCTTTCAAAAGCATTTTCAACATTTACGCTGAAGTAAGTTTTGGTAACTAGCTATGACTTTATGAAAAGGGCTCATCTTGACGAATTGTACTTATCAATGTCTTTCTTATGTTCAGAGCCATAAACAAACCATTTTTCATCAGAAGCTGCACCATCTTCAATATTTATCTTGAAATTTGTTTGTTACTAACCTTTAGAAACTAGCTAGATCTCAAATCTTAACGATATCATCTACAAAAACTAAGCTCATTCGTTTAGGGAATTACCTTGCAATAAAACAGATTCACCATCATAACTTTTTAGTTTCCAAAATATCTGAACTGCTATCTGAACCTCTCAAGAGTTGATTTATATTTGTGTTCAGATAGGTTAAAATATCACAAATAATAACCTGTTAAAAACTTAGGCTCGATTCTCTCATAACACAAATATAAATCAACTCTTGAGAGGTTAAAACAGATTTACCTTGCAATAAAACAGATTCACTATCATAACTTTGTTGTAAATGCCTCTTAGAATAATAACCTGTCTAAGAGGCATTTACAACAAAACTTAATGACACAAGGCTTCCCATTTCTTGGATTCTTACAAGAAGTAGCAAAATCTCTAGTGTTTTCCCATTTCTTGAGAGGTTGTTTTTCCATCGACAGAATTTAATATATTATTTCCATCAACCTATGTTTTACCGGAGTTGTTACACACCCCACTTTTGATTCATTGACATCAACCTCATTTTTGTTTAATTGTAGTGGTGAAAGTTTAAGTGTTGTTTGAAAACTGAATTATCTCTACTTTAATGGTGGGGTAAAGTGAATTGAGACGAACTTGAAAAATATTTGGCGACTTGTGGCCTAAATTAAAATAATGTTGTGCAAGGATCTCATTCTATAAGTTATTTAAAAAGTTAAAAGTCATGCATTTCTCTTTGAAATTAATGGAAATGCTTTTATGAAAAACTTAATAAATGTTTGGTCAAACTAATAAATAGATACAATGTTTAATGTTTTATTTTTAGGATATAAATATAGATTTTTCTTTTACTAGTATAAAAAGTGGGAATTTTTATATGAGCTTTTAATAGTTTGCATTTAAGTCTTGAACTATCTTCATTGCAATTAAAAAATGATTCAGTGATATTTCCCCCCGAGAATAGATGGCTACACGGAGTGTCTCAACGCGTTTAACGAATAAATAATCACATCTTTTCTTTCGAACTCATTTCACAGTGGCCAACACTGAATTTGTCCACTAAGGGACTCAATCTCGGGAGCACCGAGTCGGCCCATGTGTCCTAGGTAGCTTATTCCACTAGGGCAGCGATTTGGTTAATCATTCAGTGAAATTAAAATAATATTTCCATTTTATAAATGAATCAGTGGCAAAAACCCTACTGGGAAGCAAGAACCAAGTGAGTGGCAAAGCCGAGCAAACATGTTGCTAGCATGGTTTCCAAGCATAGATTTGTCACCGTCAAAGTCGAAAAATACTACACACCAATAATGCAAAAAACGAAAAAAAAATTATATGTAATTTAAAATGATTTTAAACAATATTAAGTAAAATAAATAAACTAAAATAATTTATCAAAATACAATGTATACATTTCAACTAAAATTATCATGTGTCTTTTGCCTAATTAAACAATCTGTATAGTTGCATAACATTTATTGTAAAAGAAATTACATTCCGAAAGAAAAATACTACAATCATTTGCTATTGATGTTCTCATATTTACTTATTCATATTGAACCATTGTAAATTTATAACCTACTCTAAAATATGACTTTTAGTAAATGGTTTGCTATTGATACAAGTAGTGGCGGATCCAGAATTTTGAAGTAGAGCGTTCCTTTTCCTTCAATGATTTAACAATTGTATGATTTTACAAAAAAAAAAATAACGATAAAGTAAATGTTCCAAAAAATCAACGATAAAGTAGTGTTCCAAAGCAATGAAACAGAATTCAGAATTCCAAAATCAATTAAACTGAATTCACAAACACAGAATTCGGAATTCACAAACAATTAAATCAATGAACAGTCTACAAATAATGAAATCAATGAACAGTCTACAAACAATGAAATCAATGAACATTCATTAAACAATCACAAAAACTAATTTGTTTAACTAATCTCATGTAAATGAAAATCTGAAATATAATCGAAATTGAAATTCGAAAAAGAAATTACCTGAAAAACTGAAATTGAAAAAAATCACCTAAAAATCTGAAATCGAAGTGCTGGGTTGCTCGTTTCATTGTCGAAATTGAAACAATGATTCGGGAAGAAGAATATTCGGGATTTTGTTTGGGATTTTGGAAAATTAGGGATTGTGTTTGGGATTTTTTGAAGAAGAAAGGTAGAGGAAGAGATTGGTGGAGAAGAAACTGAAACTGAAAATGGTAGAGGAGGAGGAGGAGCAGCAGCAGAAGAAGAAGAAGAAGAAGTAGTATGCGTGAAAAAGAGAAGAAGAGAAAGAAGGGTGTGCGCATGAGAGGAAAAGGAGGAAGGGAAAAAACACCTAAGTAAAACGATGTCGTTTGGCATTTATAGTTTAAGAAAAAACACTGTTAGTGTGTTCCCTTGGATTCAAACCCAAGACCTCTTGTGTAAAATTTGGGGGTATTACCACTAAGTCTTGAATGTTTGGGTGTTTCTTGGAAATACCAGGAACACCCTTTAAATCTGCCTTTAGATATAAGTACCATATTTACTAATTCATATTAGATTCGCTTTAAAGTCTTAACCTATTGTCAAAAGAGCAATGCTATTTAGTAAGAATATATTTTGTAAGAAATGTAACAAATACACTAGAAGCTAAATTGTAGGCACCAACTAACACTACACACCAAGTGTCTTGCTTTGTAATTCTTACTTTTCTTTTCTTACCATCTAAAATTTCTCTTGTCAAAAAAAAAGACACCGACACCGATACATATATAGTTATTTATTTATTTTAATTAAATAGAATTTTAATATTACATAAAAGATCGAAACTGAACAATTTATTACTTTACAAAAAAATTAAAAATATGATAGTTTTTACATTCTTTCTCCATCAACTATATCGATAAGCTATAAATGATATAATCAAATTTAATGTTTTCATCCCTTTCATTGATCATCTTCTTTCTTCTCTTCGAGTCCCTCTTCTCTCAACTCCATCTTTCTAAAATTTCAAACTAATGTGTAAGTGAGTGAATGAAGGAGTTACTCCCCTAGTTACCCACAGATGGAAGTGTTTTTTTTTTGGTCAAAGATGGAAGTGTTTTTGGGATGAGCTTTTTTGACTCAATTGGGCTTGTATCACTCTAGGCCCTTATATTATTCGCACCCTCAATATTCTATTATACACTCCCACATTTATTTAACAAAATCAACACCATGTACTCAATTATCACACAAATTCATTTATAAATTCAATCACACATCAAGAGAATTAAATAGCAAGCAATAATATCGAAAATAAATTTAAAATTATTTTGGGGTATTACAAAAAATCCAATGTTGTGGCAAAAAAACACAAACACACAGGCCAAGACAAGACAAGAGAAATATAACCGATTTTGGAAATCACAAAATGAGTGTGTCTTAGTTTGAACCAAAGCTTAAGTTTAAGTGTTGTTTGGAAACTAAATTATCTCTACGTCGATGGTGGGTACGCAAATAGGGACAAACTTGAAAAATATTTGGAGATTTATGGCATAAATTAAAATGTAATATTTTTAAAGGATCTGATTCTATAAGTTATTTATTAAAAAATAAAAAGTAATTCATTTAACTTAGAAATTAGTGTAAATGCTTTTATGAAAAACTTAATAAATGTTGGTCGTAGTAATAAATGGATACAAGTTTTAATATATTATTTTTAGGATATAAATATAAATTTTTCTTTTACTATTATTAAAAGAGGGAATTTTTAATGAGCTTTAAATAGTCTGCATTTAAGTTTGTACTATTTTCATTACAATTAAAATATTGATTCAGTCAAATGCAAACCATATTACCGTTATATACAATTGAATCTAATTTATATTGACTGAATAAAATTAAATGAAAAACATTTATTTAAATACAATGTATCAATATTAATGAATGTTACAATATGAGTCTTTTGACTAATTTAATTGCATATGACAAAGAAATTACATTCCTAAAGAAAAAATGTAAATTCAATTCTATTGATGTAGACATACTAGTGTGTATAATTGTTTTTGGTAGAATACTAGCTAGTGTGTATTCACACAATTTACAATCAACTTAATCCTCTATATTATTCTAATTATTTGATTATAGAAATTTACTATTTCCAAAATATATCAAGAAAGCTATCTCCTAAGCTCCCTGCTCCAAATAAATAAATCTTCCTTCCCTGCATTAGGTTTCATTCAAAAAATGATACAGCACCCTGAAAACAAATAAAAGAAACCTTCTCAATCCTCAATAAAATAACAACCAACCAAAGAAGTTTAATTTTTTTCTCAAATATAAAATTTTATTGAGAATAAGAGTCCCACCAAAACCTTCAAAGATAATAAAATATATGCATGTTAACAAAATCCAAGTCTATAGAGCAAATAATGCATATTCTAACTAGTTAATAGTAAACTTGAGTAATTCATGTTATTTTTAAACATGTTACCTATGAATTTGATTCACTGCTTTCGTTTGAAAGCATAAGGGGAACTTTGCGAATTTTAGATCTTTTAGATCTGCAACAAAGATTGAATAGAAATAAATTTGATCAGTCACATTTGTTGAGCATCGATCACAATCTGTGGAAAACCTAAATCAGTAGTTTGCACATTTCCTAACAAGTAGTTTGGAAACTTTTTGTATCATAATAAAATTGATGTTTCATTATTTAAACCTATCTAAATACTAATTCAATCGAGGTAATTTTATATGAAATGCTCAGCATAAAATTAGAGGTCATTCTCTCAAAAATATTTTCAAAAATTACACTGAAGTAAGCTTTGGTAACTAGTTATGATTTTATGAAAAGGGCTCACCTTGAGGAAATGCATTTATCAACGTCATCCTTATGTTCGCTACCATAAACAAACCACTTTTCATCAGCAGCTGCACCATCTTCAATATTTATCTTGAGATCTGTATGTTACTAACCTTTAGAAACTCACTAGATCCCAAATCTTAATGATATCATCCACAAAAACTAAGTGAATTCTTTTGAGAATTACCTTGCAATAAAACATATCCACCATCATAACTTTTCAATTTCCAAAATGTCTGACCACTACTATCCAAAAAGTCTGGCTCGATTCTCACAGCCTCGGAATATGAATTCCCTACAATGTTAAAACATAAATTGGCAAACCATTAGCCTATTTTGTCAGCTTAGACGAAATGAAAAATAAACATCCCATGCACACAGTCACACCCGGATTCGAACTTGGGTGCCAATATAAAAAAACAACCTTTTTAACTTCCTTTTTTCATTACTAGTTGCTTATAAGTTGGACAGTCATTTCAACTATACCCTTTAGGCATACGACTAGGAATTAGATTGAAATACTTTTAAACATGATGTTGATAAAAATTGAGAACATATAAAAAACCCGAACATGATGACATACTTTTGGAAAATTTCCCCTTTGCTTCAAGCATCTCTGAATGAGCTCGAGCTACATCACACTTTAAGTTTGGAATAACATCTTTACCCATCTCATTCAGTAACTTTTGTTTAAGACATCTTTCCTATGTTAAACAAGCACAAAAATAAGAACACACCAACAATAGCACCAGTCCAGAAAATAAAAACATATCGATCAGTTTATGTCATGCTACCTTTTCTTTGGCTGCGACAACCTTAGACTTTTCCTCTTTCTTTTCTTCTCATCAAACTTTTCGTTTTGTTCATCAATCAAACTCCTAAGCTTCCTACACATTTTAAGCAAGTTCCCAACCACTTTAGTTTAAAAAAGACACATAAAATGGACAAATGTCATAAAACAAAAAATAACAGCAAAGTTCTGGAAATATTTCTAACGGAACTTGAGATACTTACTTTGTGCATAAAGCTTCGTCACAAATAAAATTAAGTAGACTTAGTTTTATAGATGAATTCAAATTACAATATCCAGTGATGTCACAAACACTCTGTAGAATTCTAAAAACTGCATTGCTTTTCCAACATCTTTTGGTGGAAACTCAATGTCTAGAATTTTTGTTACTAGAGTGGTAGGGGGAAAAGGAAATTCTGCAACTTTTTGTGTTTTCGACTTCACAACACTTTTTCCAACATTAGTGTCTGTTTCCTTATCTGAACTTGAGTTATCAACACTTTTGTGCTCCTGACATCAATAGTTCCAATTGCAAACATGAAGAGAGTTTTTTTAGATATCACACAGAAGTAGGCTTTATATGTAAACTACACACCTTTCTCAAGGTAGCTTCCTTTTTTGGAAACACAGAAGTATTATTAACTGTGGTTGATTGCAAATCTCCAGAATCGATCACACTAAGCATTTTAGACACGGGCTTAAAACCTGATGCCTTGACTGTCCAGACAAATCTCCCAGTAGGTTGTTGACCTCGGTTTTTCCTACAAGAATACTCTTATATTCATAATTCAACACACAAAATGGTGCAAATTGTAAACCACTAAAACAAACAGAAAAGCACACACCCAACTTACATGCAACAACTGCAATTGCAGCAAATGCCTCTACACTTGGGACATATCCAATCATTCAACCTCTCCACCTCTTTTGCCTTCTCCTCATATCTAGTTCAACACAAACTAAATTCTTAACATTTTTCATATAATTTCCGCAATAAGTCACACTCGTGTTCAAATTTTTATTTCTCCATAAATCACACCTAAAATATCCCATGAAAAAGAAGATTCGGAACAAAATGCAACTAACAAGTGAAAGTAAACTGACAAACAACATCGTCTTACAACCAATCAATTTAATTTTCCAATTTCCATTCAATCACATGTTTACTCAAAAACTGATGTTCCACTCAAGACACAAACCGAAGTTAAAGTTTCAAGTTATCAATAAAATTTTCCTCTTTTCATATAATTCCACAATAACTTATATTTGCATTCGAGTTTTGCTTTCTCCAAAAATCACCACATCATAGAATTTAAATTCACATACATCATCATCTTACGTACAACCCATCAATGAATTTCTCCATTTTACGCGTTAAATCAGTTATCTGTGTTCAACTCTCCATAAATCATTGCAATCAAAAAGCATAAAAAATCAAATGTGAATAGGAAAATTAAAATCATCAAATATTATAAGACCACCATTTAAGAGCGTAACTCACTGAAAATATTATTTCAAACCGAAGCTTTGGATTCTAGTGGCAACACACTGAAAATGCGGAGATATTTAAAAGCGTAACTCAAAAGCTTAAGTGTTGTTTGGAAACTGGATTATCTCTACTTCAATGGTGGGATAGCATGAATTGGGATGAAATTGAAAAAAAAATGGAGATTAGTGGCTTAAATTAAAATGTAATCTTTTCGAAGGATTTCATTCTATAAGTTATTTAAAATATAAAAAGTAATGCATTTAACTTTGAATTTAATGGAAATACTTATATGGAAAACTTAATAAATGTCAGTCGTACTAATAAATGCAAACACTTTTTAATATTTTACTTTTAGGATCTAAAATAGATTTTCCTTTTACAACTATTAAAGGAGGGAATTTTTAATGAGCTTTAAATACTCTACTTTTAATTTGTATTACATGTTGTCGTGAAACTCTTTAAGTCCTAGTCGTGGTATTAGGCAGAGGTTTGAACAAGTTTTGATTCCTCATTTCTTCAAGCAATTGCGCCGATGAGGGAACTGCTCCTCGACTGTGGGTATCCCGACTCCTCTAGAAAGGGTCCGGTTGGGTGGATGAGACGTGAGGGTTGGATTATTGTACTGGCTAATGCAGTAAAAAGACGATAAAGAATGAAATAAATTGGGTTGTATTGATTGATGTGTGTTATGTACAATTGCACTCTACTCTATTTATATACATAGGCCCTCGTCGGCCACTTCCTCATCTGCAATAAAATCAAGGATAACAAAATCTGCAAGAAACACAAATTTGTCAACCTGCACTAATATATCCTCAATAATTCCTTCTGGATATGCTATTGATCTATCTGCTAGAGACAGCGTCAATGTGGCTTAGCATTTCCAATCCCTAGCTTTGTGAAAATAGATTTAGGCATCAAATTGATGCTTGCACCTAAATCACACAAGGCTCTTCCTGTATAGAACTTACCTATTGAGAAAGGAATTGTAAAGCTACCTGGATCTTTTAGCTTCCTTGGAATTTTGTTTTGCAAAATCAGACTACATTATTTTGACATAACAACAGTTTCAAATGCCCCTAGTCTTCTTCTTTTAGAAAGCACATCTTTCATGAATTTAGCATAATTTGGCATTTGTTGAAGTGCTTCTATCAAGGGAACATTGATATGCAGTTGTTTTAAGACATCTAAATACTTACTGAATTGCTTCTCCTCATGTATTTTTTTCAATCTTTGAGGAAAAGGAGGAGGAGGGTATTCAGTACTAACCTGGAGTTGGAGATGTAGAAACATCGTGTTTCTACACCTTGAGAATTTTTTCATTTTTATTTTTTCTCCTTCTCTGTACCTTCAAGCTCATATGGTTTTGTTAAATCCTTGCCACTTCTCAAGGAGATGGCTTTGACACATTCTTACCTTGCCTTTTGAGGGGTTGAAGCTTCGTGTTTGATGGCAAAGTACTTGTTGGTCTTTGCCGCAGCAGCGATTGCTAATTGTTACTACTTGATTCTCTAGATTCTTAATTGATACATCATGAGCTTGCCTAGTAGTTCTAGTTTCACTAATGAATGATCTAAGCATTCCTTCTAGAGAATTGTCATTGGCAGGTGGGTTTGATTTTGATTTTGAGATTGGAATCCAGGAGGAGTACTTGGTGCAGGTGCATTGGAATTGTTCCACCTTAGGTTTGGGTGGTTCTTCCATCCTGGATTATAGGTATTAGAGTAAGGGTTGTTATTTTTGTTGTAACCTACATAATTGACAGAGACAGGGTTGCTAGGACACTCTTCATATAGATGGCCTCCCCCACAATAGACACAACTTGTAGTTCCTGAAGGGGCTTGCTCTATAGCTGCTGCAGTGTTTTCTTTAAGTGTGGCTACACTTGATGTAGGTGCACTAGTGCACTGTTTGATCAAGTTGGTTAAAGAGGCTACTTGAGCAGATAGGGCTGATATGTCATTAATTTCATGTACCCGAAAGTTTTATTTTGGGCCCTTACCCTCTCAGTAGACCAACTAGAACCGTTGGTAGCTATTTTGTCAATGAGATCGCATGCTTCATTGTAAGACATATTCAAAAGAACACTCCCAGTTGATGCATCAAGCATCACTCTAGTTTGGGGTTCTAGACCATTGTAAAAAGTTTCCATTTGTATAATGACAGGTAAACCATGATGTGGACACTTTCTTAAAAGCTCTTTCCATCTTTCCCATGCTTCAAACAATGATTCAAATTCTTTTTGCCTAAAAGATGTAATATCATGTCTCATCCTAGCATTTTTAACTGGAGGAAAATATTTACTTAAGAATTTTTCAGCTAGCTCATTCCATGTATGAATAGAATTGGGCTCCATAGAGTTTAGCCCTGATTTAGCCCTATCTTTCAAAGAATATGGAAATAACTTAAGTCTAAATGCATCCTCACTAATACCAGGTATGATAAAGTTACTACAAACTTCTATTAATTGCTTTAAATGCTCATGGGGATCCTCATGTGGGGATCCACCAAATTGACCAATTGTTTGTAACATTTGAAACATCATAGGTTTAAATTCAAAATGAGCAGCATTAATATTAGGCCTAGCAATGCTAGACTGTATATGTTGCTGATCATATTGGGCATAGTCCCTATCATTAATCATACCTATTGGTCCCATTTGAATGAACTGTTGTCTGTGATCTTTCTCACCTTCAGGGTGTTGATGTTGAGAACTAGGTCCTCCTCTTACTGAGGCATCTTCACTGTGGTGAGACATAGTTCTGTAGTTGATGACTCATATTTATATGAGTTATTTATGCCTTTCTCCATGTAAATCAAGTGAGTTCTCAAGTAATATTAGTATCTTTTGTCTCTAATTAGTATAGTTGTAGGAAAAGAAGGGTTAGAAACTGTTTTGAATGAATTCGGAACATCTGGTGCCCTTTTGAGCTATTTAATGTGTTTTGTGAGTGTTGCAGTGATAAAGCGCTATAGCGTCTAACGCTATAGCAGCAAGAGGGCACCTCGGCAAGAAGGAAGGTCGGCCAAGTCTTTGAGCTCGGCTAAGGCCTTAAAGCAGAAGCGTACTTTTTGGCGCCAAGCTCTTCACCCAAAAACCTCGTTTTCTGTGCACACTATGCAGCTGGCGCAACCGGATTTTCATGGATTTTATAGGCCACCTGGCGTTGTGTGAGTGGAGCGCTAGCTTCAGTTGGTGCGATGACCATACCGACTCCTTGCGCTAATTCTGGGCGCGTCAACTGCTCCTTCTTCCTCTACAAATATACATTCAACAATTCATAGACAGATATAGACGGATAGAGCGAGAGAAAAAGAGAGAGTTCTCCATTGTTAACATTTCAAGCTTTTGTTTTTACTGTAACTTTTAGTTTTCTCCTCGGTGTGATGAAGCTCAACATGAGCTAAACACATTGAGTTGGATTGCTCGGAACTTTGTAATGAACCATTAGTATTGTATTTATAATATTGAATGCTTTGCGTTTCAATCTTTGTGTTATACTTCTTTCAAACTTGTTTTAGAAATGATCAGCTAAAATGGGTACATTCGTGGATTCAGACATGGTCCATGGATCGACTTCAAAGATTGATATGAACGAAAGTTTATTTAAAGACATTTAAATAGATTTTGCTCCCTCTAGACATAGAAATGCAATAGTTCATAGAGCAAAGGTTGTGGGTTCTTTATTATACAGGGGTTAACTTATTTAGAACCTAGACATAGGCATCTTGTAACGAAACCCTGGCGTTAGTGATCCGAAAGGCACAAAATCAATTTCGACAGCGCTTGACGCTATAGCGTGTGACGTTATAGCGCTGTACTAATTGGTAATTTACTTAGTAAAGAGCAATCCGACTTGTTTCTCTCTCATTTTACAACTTGGCTTTTAACTGTTTTCCTTCTACAACCATTTTTAATTGATAACCTGTTACTTTAAACTTTTGCTACTCGGTCCACTAAGTGCTAGCGTACTTAAACTCTAAAATTAATACCAATCCCTGTGGAGACGAATTCTACTTACTACTTTATTACTTGTTGCGATTGTGTACACTTGCACAACTCTATTTCGCACAACAGCAGTCTTGTTGTCTTTGTCTTTGTTGTCTTAGCAATCTCCTAAATCTTCTTTCAATTTCTGGATCACAATTGAATTCTGGTGGTCTATTTCTGGGCATAAACTAGTGTTTCCACACTGAGTGTATCTGCACTAAAATGTTTATGCACAGAAAACAGAATACCAATAGTACTAATATATAATAAAACACTAAATAAACAATCCAAACAACAAAATTTTACTATAATCCCCGACAACGGCGCCAAAAACTTGGTGTGGTGAAATATATGCAAGTATACATAGTCACACAAGTAATAAAGTGATAAGAAAGGTCGAAACCACGGGGATTATGTAATGTAAATTTTTGTAGAGTTCAGAGTGTACACTTAGTGTGTCTACACTATGCACAATTTTGGTTGGGAGTTTCAAGTAAGTAAAAACAATATAAACAATAAAGAGTGTAAGGAATCAGTTAGATAAAGTAGTTGAGATGTTTCACCAAGTAATTTACTTCTAAGTGTTATAGTGGAGTATGCAGTGTTTCCACACTGGATGCAGCTGCAATAGTGTGTACCTTTCAGTACTTTCTTCAGAGTTTCATTACAAGCTTCCTATGTCTAGGCATGCTAAATAGGTTCACTCTTGTCTCTTAAGCTCCCACTGTATCACCCTAAGAACTATGTTATCCTATGTCTAGGACTTAACACGGTTTTAACAATCAAATCTTTATTAAAACTAGTTCAACAAAGAAGTTGTTATAAACTCTCATTCCTATTAATTCTTGAGTTCATAAATGTGACCCATGTCTGCTGCCACAAGTTTACCTATTCTAAAGTGATCAATTCCAGAATAAGTTTTGAAAGAAGTATTACATAAGAATTAAAGTGCATATACTACATAAACCATAATAACATATTTAGAAGCTTATTACAAGGTTATAACATCTCAACTTAAGGGAATTTAGCTCATGTTACTCATAATATAATAGAGAAAATCTGCAAGGAGCATAATCAAATGAGTAATATAGCAAAAGAACTTAAAAGGAGAGAGATTACTCGAATAGAAGATCTTTTGCATGAGTTTCCCAAGTTGAAGTACAATATGAGTTCCTTACACAAATGTGTAGCTATTTTGGTAACTCTTTGAGTATTTTGTAGCATACACTGCCCTCCTCACTGACCTCCACATGCATTTCTTCTTTTTCTTTGGTTTGTTTTTCTTTTTCTTTTCTTTTTGAACTTTGTTCATTTTTCAAACCAATTGCACTTAATGGACATGTTCAGTTTATATGACTCAGGCAAGTGTGGCTTTTTGATCTTTGTGACACCTTTGAGAGTTTTGACACCTTTTGCATTAACTTTTCAAGTTTCCACACTTTTGCCTTTGTATTCATTTGAATTTCCCCCAAACTTATTTCTTTATGCTCTTCTATATTTTTAGTAAAAATCTAAATTTGACCTTAGTTTTCCAAAAATTCCTTGGCTTTAGATAGCTTTTCCATCTAGCATGGTACTTTTCAAAAACTCAATTTTTGTTGTGTCAAAGAAATTATAACATTGATCATTTCTAGAAAACAAGGCTTTTCTTTTCCTTTTCATTATTAAAACTTTGCTCATTTGATACACTTACAAAAAAATTTAGAAAAGCAATATGAATTGATCATGCTTCATAATCATTTAAGTCTAATACACACATGATGTACTTAATTTTTCTATTTTTGAAATTTGATCATGCTATTGCAAGCTTTGTTAAGTACATCTAAAAGTACTAAAACATACTAATATTGCATATTCACATAATACTATTCTATTACTACTAAAACACACATAACATATATTAATATTCACATAGTGCATATTTAATTCAAAAGACATACTATTCTCCACTCTCTCCCCAACGTAAATATGAGCAGTGTCCCCACTGCTCTAAGTTGAGTAAACAAGGGATCCAAACATGGGAGATATACTTCAAAAGTAGTTTAAAACAAAACACATAGTATTTGCACATATATTATAAGTATATAAGCATAATATTATATTGAAACAACATTAAAATTATCTTTTTACTCTTTCTTCTTGATTCTGGGGCTGGCTCTCACTGAGGCAAGTTTGATCTTCTCCTTCTTGGTTCTTGGCTTGGTAGCAGTAACATCAGAGGTGGGCACACCAGGATCTTCCACACTTGCTTCAGGCATTTCTGCATGTTCTGGTGTAGTCTGTGTAGGTACATCTGGTGTAGCCAGTGTTGGAACTTCAGGTTTAGAAACATGTTCCTGCACTGGAGTTTGTTCAGCCTCTTCTGGTTGTTGCTCTGCTACTTCCTCAGTTGCTTTCTCACCTTCTGTGGGAGTGTCCTTTTCAGTTGTCTCTTTTTCTCCAGAAATTGCTCCTTGACCCTGTACACCATATAAGGAACTCATGGTCCACATCTTCTTTGTTGGAGTTGGCTTCATTGTTTTCCTTTTGTAGCCTAGCAGCTCCTTCTTCTTATTCAAAGCTTTAAGGACCTCATGAATTGTTTCCTCTAGGCTGGTCTCCATCACTTTTGTTTTTAGTGTTTTTGCACTTGGTGTGGGAACTTCAGCTGCTTTGATGACAGTTTCTTCTTGTTCATCCATGACAGAATCTTTTTGGCCTTCTTCTTTCTCAGGCTCTTCAGTGAGTACCTGCAATTTTTCTTTCTCAAAATTAAAGTTAGTTGGCTCAATTGGTTCTGTGGGAAGGGTGGGTGATTTCTGGGATGGGATTGATATATCTTCTTTTCTGACTTGCTTTGGATTTTCATTCTGGGGAGTATTTTCTGGTGAGGGGTGGGTGATTTTTGTGGTGGTGGTGTAGGTGAATGGTGAGTGGTGGGGGATTTTTGTGGTTGCTTGGTAGATTTCTTCTTGATTTCATACTTCTTCCTAGCACTAGCCTCCATATTATTACTTCCATTTTCTTCTTCACTGTCACTATCCTCCAATGACTCAGACTCATCCTCCTCTACATCCTTTTCAATGTCCTTCACAGCTTGTTCTGCCTCCTCATCTACCTCAGTGTCTTACTCACTCAATTCTTCAATTTCTTCCTCCACTCTAGGCTTCTTTCCCTTTTTATCTTTTTGAGTATCTCTCTTTCTCTTTGCTCTCCTTTCTTTCTCTACTGCTACCTCAACTTGTTCTTCCTGCTCTTCCTCTTCTTCTATATCCTCAATGATCCAATCAGGGAATACTGGGGCTTCTATTTCTTCCTCAGGGTCATCCAATTTCACTGTCAACCAATTATGCTGCTCTTTTTGAAATTTCCATGCTGCTTGGAGTTCCTGCATCAGATGTTCCAACACTTCCTGCTCTGCAGTATTTCTAATTCTAGCAGTTCTGATTCTCTCTTTTACATCTGCTGACAAACCACTAGGAGGAGTTTTTCTATAGATTTTCTCTAATTCAGTTGCCTCTACCCCTTCTTTTTGACATAGCTCAGTGATTAGGCAAGGGAACTACAAGAAACTAGAGGTCTTGGTTTGACATTCTATTATCTCATTGGTGATCAACTTTCCTATATACACATTGTCTTCAATCAAGATTGAATCTATGAGAATCAATCTATCCTTGGACAATGTAGATGTGTGTGAAGTGGGGAGAATAGATGTAGTAATAAAAAGGTGCCAGTTACCTAACTCAGGAACTAAGTCACCAGTTTTAAGCTTAAATTCAGTGTTTGTGAACTTCTCCCATTGAGACCCTTCTACTGCTATTCTTTCTTTAATCCTAGTTGTAACATCCCAGACTGCTTCTACAACTGTTGACTGCCCCCACGAACCAACACGAGTCTTTTCAGAATGCTTTGTCCTCACTTGCATGCTTTAGGAAAACTTTCGAGAGAAGGTCACCCATCCCACTACTACTCCAAGCCAAGCACGCTTAACTATGGAGTTCTTATGGGATGGGCTCTCAAAAGAAGATGCATCTTGTTGGTATAGGTAGTCCAAATCAATTCTTTTAAGCCTTCCTTTCAATGCAGATCCCCCATACCGCATGACCTCGGGATCCTCTCATTCCGGTGTGTATTCGGTTCATTCACGCGCCTTCGCTTTGAAGCCGCCAGAGCCGCTCTTTGCCATGCCACCTTTTTGGGCACGGCGATCACTCCCGCCCTCGTCGGCCCGGATGTCACATGCCCACGACTTCCGCTTGGTTCGCCCCCGAACCACACCGTCATCGGGAGAGGTCTGCTGCTCGATACCATTTGTAACATCCTGCATCGCTTACAATCGCTGATCGCCCCACGAACCAACACGAGTCTTTTCAGCATGCTTTGTCCTCACTAGCATGCTTTCCGGAAAACTTCCCAGAAGGTCACCCATCCCACTACTACTCCAAGCCAAGCACGCTTAACTATGGAGTTCTTATGGGATGGGCTCCCGAAAAGAAGATGCATCTTGTTGGTATAGGTAGTCCAAATCAATTCTTTTAAGCCTTCCTTCAACTGTACAGTCCCATACCTGCACAGCCTCAGGATCCCTCTCATTCCGGTGCGTATTCGGTTCATTCACGCGCCCCTTCGCTTTGAAGATGCCAGGAGCCGCTCTTTGCCATGCCACCTTTTTGGGCACCGGCGATCACTCCCCGCCCTCGTCAGCCCCAGATGTCACACTAGTCATCTGTTTCTTACCATTGGTTTCTAATTTCTCTTCATACTTATCACCATGGTAGTTCAGATCATAATGCTTATTGATTCTAGTAGGATCAAAGAAAACTTTCTTACCTCTCACCTTGGAATAGAAGATTGTGCGTCCCCTAGTGTTCTGAATCCCGGAATAGAACTCTCGAACAATTTACTCTAGGTAGTATGCTCTGGTTTGCACAAATCTCTCCCAATGCAGGTTGTTGACTGTGGAGAGGAATGAATGGTGCGCTTTTGCAAAGTTGAAGCCTCTTTCTGGTAGAAACTTCATACTCCAGAAATGCTCGCACCCAGGAATCACTGTAACACCCCAAAGTAATTCAATTATTTATTTAATTGGGTTATTTAAGGTTTACAACATTTTAATTAAGCTAAGTGAGTAATGTAGAGTGTTTATTTTATTTAGGAGGTGATTAAGTAATGGAGGAGTGGGATTAGAAGCCCATGATCCATTAGAAGCCCATTTTGCATGCCATTAAGAGAAGTGTCGAAGGAGAGGGAGACACATTATTCCAACAAATATCTAAGAAAGTCAAAAGGAAAGTAAGAGAGAGAAGTTGGTAGGTGAGATTGTTTTAGAGAGAAGAAGAAGGGAATCTGGGCGTGGAAGAGCTCCAATCCGAGGGAGAAGAGCTAGGATTGTTGGTGATTATTGGTGGGGAGAGTACTCGTTGCTTCATTAAAGGTTAGGGGGCTCTCTCTTTCATCCATAATAATATATATGATGTGTGTTGTGTGTGAGTCAGAATCTAGTAATGGTTTCTGAGTTGTGTAGTGTGTTTGATGTGTATTTTGTTTGCGTTACTTCACTTTGGTGAAGATGCGGTGTTTATAATGAGTTGGTCGTGTGAGAGACCAGGAGAGGAGTGGGGGCGAGGAACACTCACCCCAGTGAGTTGTTGTTTGTGTTGTCATTTGCGTGGAGTTCCCAGTGAGTTGGTGTCGGTGTCGGGGCTGTCTCTTTCGTGGAGTTCTTGAGAAGGGTTGGATTAGTTTTGAAGGTATGAGTATATAATAGTGGTGCGTAAGTTGATCATAGTGTGAGAACCAGAGAATGGTGTGCGCGGTGGGTGTGTGTCTTTGTAGATGTGTGTGCGTTGTGGGTGTGTGCGTCGTAGGTTGGTGCGACGTAGTATGTGGGAGTCAAAGTATGAAGTGCACAGAGATGAGTAGTGACGAGGTGTGTCATTCATGCAGTGACCGAGGAGTGGTAGCCGAGTTGAATGGTGATAAGATGTTGTCTCTAGGAGTAACCGAGGTGGTTAGTACCAGTGCGTGATGTGGCATAGATGATGAGGTGTAAGTGTGGCTAAGTCCCAACGTGGGAGTCGAATTGTAGTTGCCGAGGTGTAGGGTATATGTACCGAGGTGTATGTGTTGAGGAGTAGATGTAATGAAGTGTTGTGCTTAGGTGTAGTGTGCCTAAGTGTAGTATCCGAGGTGAATGAAGGTGAATTAAGTAAGTGTATGGTTAAGAGAGGTAGTGGAACCTAGGTGATTGGTGGTGAATTAAGGAAGTGTATTTGCAGTGTAATAGTTGTATGTTAAAGCTAGTGTAGCCGAGGTGAGGATTGAGAGGACGTGAGTTGTATCTAAGCCTAAGTGTGGTTGATGAAGTGTAGTGCATGGACGTCTAAGCTAGTATTGTCGAGGTATAGGGTGTGTATACCGAGATGTATATGTAGTGGGGATATGAGGTTCGCCGAGGTGCAGTCTGTGGGGTGCCGAGGTTCTGTTGTGTGCCGAGGTTCTGTTGGGTACCGAGGTGCCTGTGTACCGAGTTGAGTGGTGCGCGTGCCGAGGTGCCGGGAGAGGTGTCGAGGTGTGCCGTTGAAGCCACGATTGGCGCAAGGCGCCGCCAGCGCAACCGGGAGTCTTTGTTGGGTGTTGAGAACGCTTAAGGGGTTGAAATGGGATAGTTCTTTTAGTCCCTAGGTGACGTTGTAGTCCTCGTAGTGACTGTTTAGTCCATTACGTTCAGTGTGAGGGCGATGAGATAGCGTGAGAACTACGATTGTGGGAGTATTGAGTGGAGGGTTGGACGATAACCATGGGGTACGTGTCCAGAGGTGCGAAGTCGCCTTTAGAGCCGTGGTGGCGGCGATGATGTGTTTAAGTGGTGAGGTTCCAAAAGGGACCGGCGTTGATGAGTTGTGTTGAGTCTAAATAGGCTAATTACGTTGATGAGTTGTGTTGAGTCTAAATAGGCTAATTCCGTTGATGTTGTGTGTTGAGTCTAATAAGGCTAATGCGTTGATGTTGTTGAGATAAGTCAATTAAGACTGCACGTTGATGATGTTGGTGTTGAACGTTGTTGCGCATGTCGCATTGTATGTGTTGATGTTTGGGGTTGATGTTTATAGAGTCCTCATACATGACATAAGCATATTACGTTGTTGTGGGCTGCGGTCCCTAGAGCTTTGCTCAGCGTTGAAAGTTGAAGCCACAAAGGCTTGTTACGTTGATTGGTACCACATGCATTATACCCTTGTTGTTGGGTTGCATTCATGCATAAACATATACAGTTTGTGATGATGTTTCTCGTTGTTATGAGTTGAAGTGTCCTACCTTGGTGAGAACGCGTTTGTTGTCTTGGCCGAGTTGCTAAGTGGTGGGTTGTTGTCTTAGCCGAGTTGTTTTGAGGTGTGTGTGGTGTTTTCTCTATCATAAGATTTATCATACATTTTATTATTTATGAAAAGAGACTCACCCTAGCATTTTTATGTTGTCTGCTCTCGTGGCGACAAACAGGTGATGTGCAGGTGATCCTGAGTGAAGGTCCTTTCTTCCCTCAGCCTAGTTGTGGCGTCTTGCTCTGTGACGTCGAACTGGGGAGCCGGGTAGTCTATTAGTTGTTTAAGATTAGTGTTGAACTATAATAGATTGATGTATTAGAATTTGAGGGTTCGCCCCATTTAAGTCGTGCTATGTATCACGCAATTATATTTTATTAATTGAAAAGTAATATATTCTAAGTGAAAGTGATGTTTGATGAACGTAGCATTCCCTTGAGGATGTATCTTTGAAAAGAAAAACGATTTTTGAACTCTGATTTTATAAATTAAAGTATTAAGAGTAAGGGGGTAGAGTTTTGTGAGATTTGAAGTAAGGTTGAAGATGAGAGAAAATTGGGATGATCGTTTTCGCGAGATAATGAGAGGGTTAATTTGTGAGAATGTGAGCGGTTTGTGTAATGAGATGAAGATTGAGTTAGTGGGAATGTTAGTTGAGAAAGTAGCCGTTAGGGTTATGTGGATTGGCATGCAAGCCAACACGTGTTGTGCTTAGCCCTAACAACACATCTTTCTTTCTTTTAAGCATAATTTCCCACTAACTGATGAATTGGCAAGTGAACATTGTCATTCAAGCTTTTTCTTCATTTTGCTAAGATATGAACCTCAGAGTGGGAAGTCTGTCAACATTAGATGTGGAAACACTAGCAACTCTGTTGTCCTGTTTTTCTACAAAACACACAAAACATTAAATTGCACAAAATAAAGATATTAACTATTTAAACTGATGGGTTGCCTCCCTCAACCGCTTGTTTTAAGAGTCTTACAGCCTGACTATCTCATTGTGTTAGAGATTTTCAAAATGAGTGGTGATCTTATCTCTCTCCACATGCTCTCCATAATACATTTTTACTCTTTGGCCATTGACTTTGAAAGTGGTATCAGTGGCTATATCATATAAATCAACTGCACCATGGGGGTAAGTTTTGACTAGGTTGAATGGTCCTGACCATCTTGATCTTAATTTTCCAGGGAACAATTTCAACCTAGAACTATATAACAGAACCATTCCTCCTTCTTTAAGTTTTCTTCTTTGGATTTTCTTATCATGCCACTCTTTGGTTTTTGCTTTATAAATTTCCGCATTCTCATAAAAGAAATGCCTAAATTCTTCTAATTCATTAAGCTCAAAAAACCTTTGCTCACCTGCCTTTTTGAGATCAAAATTTAACTTTTTGATAGCCCAATATGACTTGTTCTCTAATTCAACAGGGAGATGACATGCCTTGCCATAAACTAACCTATAGGGGGACATATCTAATGGAGTTTTAAATGCAGTTCTATATGCCCATAATGCTTCATCTAAGTGTAAGGACCAATCTTTTCTATTTGGTCGAACCATTTTCTCTAGCATTCTTTTTATTTCCCTATTTGAAAGTTCAGCTTGTCCACTAGTTTGTGGGTGATAGGCAGTAGCAATCTTGTGTTTTACTCCATATTTTGCAAGAAGATTTTCAATGAGTTTATTGTAAAAATGTGAGCCTTCATCATTGATGATTGCTCTTGGAGTGCCAAACCTTGAAAAAATATTTCTTTTAAGAAATTTGCTAACTGATTTGGCATCATTATTTGGAAGTGCTACAGCCTCAACCCATTTGGACACACAGTCTACAGCTACTAAGATATACTCATTGCCAAAAGAAGGTGGAAAAGGACCCATGAAATCCATGCCCCAAACATCAAAAAGTTCTATTTCTAGAATGTTAGTCCTCGGCATTTCATGTCTATTAGATATATTGCCACTTCTTTGACATTTATCACAGGCTTTGACCATATAATATGAATATTTAAATAGAGTAGGCCAGAAATAACCTGATTGAAGTACCTTTGCTACCGTTCTTTGACTTCCAAAGTGACCTCCATATGGTGCAGCATGACAATGCAGAAGCACTGCTTGCTGTTCTTCTTCAGGAATGCATTTTCTCATGATTTGATCTGGACACATCTTGAATAGGTGAGGATCATCCCAATAGTATTGCTTTACTATGTGAAAGAACCTTCTTCTTTGTTGATAGCTCCTGTCACTTGGTACAACTTTGCTCACAAGGAAGTTTACTATGTCTGCATACCATGGTGCTTGTTATACCCCAATTTTGTCCGAGTTCATTTTAATAGTTTTTAATTTGCACTTTTTCAACCATTTTATTTTGGACTTTTTTTTTGAAAATTAAAAAAAATAGTAGTTTTTTGCGTATTTTCGGGTGTTAGTTTTTAGCTACTATTCGAAGGAAATTTCTCTCTCCTTGGACCTCGTTTTTACGATCTGAACGGTGAAAGTGAAGACATATTTCCCACGAACCCGCTGTAAAAAAATGAAGACGATCCGACGGTTAACGAATCCGAAATCGCACTTTTACGATGAGAGGTTTGAGAAAAACGGACAAAAAACTGCAGTTATTGCGAAGGCAATTTCTCTCTCCTCAGACCTCTTTTCGACGATCCGAACGGTGAAAGCGTAGATATATGTCTCACGAACGTACTGTCAAAAAAGGAAGACGATCCAACGGTTAACGAATCCGGAATCGCAATTTTACGGTGACAGGTTTGAGAAAAACGGGAATTGTGTTTTAAAGGGGAGTTACTTTCTCTACCTTGTTTTAGTCCCACATCGCTCGCAAGAAACAAGAGCTCCCTAGCAATTGGATATAAAAGGGGTTGAGAGGTGAAGATTGAGGGAGGAGATCATTGGCGGGTTAAGTGATCTTTTGGGTCAAAGCGTTCGCGGCCCATTTCACTAAAAACCTGTCTTTGATCATTTGGACGTTTTGAGTCGGCTTTTCAATGCATTTGTATAATGACAGGTCAAGCATCACTCTAGTTTGGGGTTCTAGACCATTGTAAAAAGTTTCCATTTGTATAATGACAGGTGAACCATGATGTGGACACTCTCTTAAAAGCTCTTTCCATCTTTCCCATGCTTCAAACAATGATTCAAATTCTTTTTGCCTAAAAGATGTAATATCATGTCTCATCCTAGCATTTTTAACTGGAGGAAAATATTTACTTAAGAATTTTTCAGCTAGCTCATTCCATGTATGAATAGAATTGGGCTCCATAGAGTTTAGCCATGATTTAGCCCTATCTTTCAATGAATATGGAAATAACTTAAGTCTAAATGCATCCTCACTAATACCATGTATGATAAAGTTACTACAAACTTCTATGAATTGCTTTAAATGCTCATGGGGATCCTCATGTGGGGATCCACCAAATTGACCAATTGTTTGTAACATTTGAAACATCATAGGTTTAAATTCAAAATGAGCAGCATTAATATTAGGCCTAGCAATGCTAGACTGTATATGTTGCTGATCATATTGGGCATAGTCCCTATCATTAATCATACCTATTGGTCCCATTTGAATGAACAGTTGTCTGTGATCTTCCTCACCTTCAGGTTGTTGATTTTGAGAATTAGGTCCTCCTCTTACTGAGGCATCTTCACTTTGGTGAGACATAGTTCTGCAGTCTTGTTGTCTTTGTCTTTGTTGTCTTAGCAATCTCCTAAATCTTCTTTCAATTTCTGGATCACAATTAAATTCTGGTGGTCTATTTCTGGGCTTAAACTAGTGTTTCCACACTGTTTGTATCTGCACTAAAATGTTTATGCACAGAAAACAGAATACCAGTAGTACTAATATATAATAAAACACTAAATAAACAACAAAATTTTACTATAATCCCCGGCAACGGCGCCAAAAACTTGGTGTGGTGAAATATATGCAAGTATACATAGTCACACAAGTAATAAAGTGATAAGAAAGGTCGAACCCACAGGGATTATGTAATGTAAATTTTTGTAGAGTTCAGAGTGTACACTTAGTGTGTCTACACTATGCACAATTTTGGTTGGGAGTTTCAAGTAAGTAAAAACAATATAAACAATAAAGAGTGTAAGGAATCAGTTAGATAAAGTAGTTGAGATGTTTTCACCAAGTAATTTACTTCTAAGTGTTATAGTGGAGTATGCAGTGTTTCCACACTGGATGCAGCTGCCATAGTGTGTACCTTTCAGTACTTTCTTCAGAGTTTCATTACAAGCTTCCTATGTCTAGGCATGCTAAATAGGTTCACTCTTGTCTCTTAAGCTCCCACTGTATCACCCTAAGAACTATGTTATCCTATGTCTAGGACTTAACACGGTTTTAACAATCAAATCTTTATTAAAACTAGTTCAACAAAGAAGTTGTTATAAACTCTCATTCCTATTACTTCTTGAGTTCATAAATGTGACCCATGTCTACTGCCACAAGTTTACCTATTCTAAAGTGATCAATTCCAGAATAAGCTTTGAAAGAAGTATTACACAAGAATTAAAGTGCATATACTACATAAACCATAATAACATATTTAGAAGTTTATTACAAGGTTATAACATCTCAAATTAAGGGAATTTAGCTCATGTTACTCATAATATAATAGAGAAAATCTGCAAGGAGCATAATCAAATGAGTAATATAGCAAAAGAACTTAAAAGGAGAGAGATTACTCGAATAGAAGATCTTTTGCATGAGTTTCCCAAGTTGATGAAGGACACTATGAGTTCCTTACACAAGTTTCCTTCAAGTAGAAGTGAAGGGAGTGGTTGTCAAGCACCTCCTTACATTCCTTCTCTTCAGAAACGTAAAGGAAAACTAAAACTAAACTAAACTAAACTAAAACTAAGTGATCCTTTCAGAAACAAATGAAGAAATACAAATGAATGATGAATGATGATTTTCAAGTGAAGATATGGCCTCTATTATAGGCACGAAAGCTTTCCTCCCTTGAGGGGTTTCCTTTGGCGCGTAAGATCAACTGAGGGGACCAACCTTGTATAAATTCAGACAACCAATGAAGCAAGTAGCTCAGTTGTGGTCGCTTGCATGTAGAACATAAGGGGAGGTCCATTGGAGAAGTGCCACATGTCTTTTAGATAAGTGAGCCTTGCAACTTGATTTTTATGTTTATAGCCGACTTTTGCAAGTGGCTCTGCTCTAGGTGACTAGGCATGACGTCACAATTCAAGTGTGGAAGCATCAAAATGGTCCTTGGATGTTTTGGTGCAAACTGCTAGATTTTGCAGGTGTAGGCAGTGTTTCCACTCCTAGTGTTTCCACTCCTGGTGTTGGTAGTGTTTCCACTCCTGCAGTTGTTGCACTGAACAAAAACATCAAACCTAACAAGATATGTGTATTTATGCCTAGTTAATTGTCCTAATCATTTGGATCTCTAAAATGTTGTTTCTTAATAAATAAGCTATATTTATATTTAATGTACTTGAAAATAAGCAATAACCTAAGTTAAAATAGATGAATAACTCTTTATAAAATAGAGTTATCAGCTGCTCTAGCCCTTCTTAGGTAATGGCTTAGGCACCCGAGCCACCTAGGCTTTGGCACTCTATAGGCTGGGGCAATTACATTCCCTCAGCTTGGCTCACTGCGCAAGATGTGTTGAGATACCGAGGGAGGATTTGTATCCCCGAGGATGAGGAGATTAAGAAATCAATTCTGGAAGAGGGTCATCGAAGTAAGATGAGTATCCACCCGGGAGCCACAAAGATGTACCAAGATTTGAAGAAAGTCATTCGTGGCGGCAAGCGTGATGTAGCCCAATTTGTGTATGCTTGTTTGACGTGTCGAAATCTAAGGTAGAGCATCGAAGCCGCGGGGTTGATGCGACCATTGGATGTACTTAGGAATGGAAGTGGGATAGTATCTCTATGGATTTTGTAATCTGGATTGCCGAATACACGTGAAAGGATTTGATGCTATATGGGTTATTGTTGATAGTGTGAAATCGCTCACTTTTTGCCGATTAATATGACTTACTCGATTCAGAAGTTGGCGGATATCTATGTTCGAGACAATTGTAAAGTGCGCATGGTGTCCTTCGAGTATCGTGTCCGATCGAGACCCTAGATTTACTTACGAGTTTTGGAAGAGCTTGCAAGAGGCATTGGGTTCTAAATTGAGATTGAGTTCCGCTTACCATCCCCGCATCGACGGGCGGGACGGAGAGGACTATCCGATCACTAGAGGACTTGCTTGAGGGCTTGCGTCCTTGAACAAGGAGGTTCATGGGATTCCCATTTGCCGTTGATTGAATTCACTTATAACAATAGTTTTCATGCAAGTATTGGGATGGCGCCTTTCGAGGCATTATATGGTAGGAGGTGCGACGCCCTTGTGTTGGTATGAATCGGGGAAAGTGTGGTGTTAGGCCGGAGATTGTGCGTGAGACCACGAGAGAAGGTGAAGATGATTAAAGAGAAAATGAAAGCCTCGCATGAGTAGGTATGAAAAGCTATCATGATAAGAGAAGGAAGGACTTAGAGTTTGAGGCGGGTGACCATGTGTTCTTGAGGTCACACCTATGATAGTGTTGGCGCGCGCCGAAATCGAAAAAGTTGACTCCTCGCTTCATTGGGCCATATCAAATTACGAGAAAGAGTCGAAGTGTTGCGTATCGGGTGGCCTTGCCGCTTAATCTTTCGAAACTTGCACGACGTGTTCCACGTGTCACAACCGGAAGTATATTGCGGACCCGCCCCATGTGATTCAAATAGATGAGGTAGAGGTGCGGGATAATCTCTTTGTAGAGACTATGCCTGTGCATTTAATTGAGGATCGGGAAGTGAAGACCTTACGAGGTAAGGAGATCAAAAAGTAGTGAAGGTTGTTTGGGTTGGAGCGGTAGGTGAAAGCCCGACGTGGGAACTAGAGGATAAGATCGCGGAGTCGATCCAGGAGTTGTTTGAATCGGTATGTTTTCGAGGACGAAACATTCTAAGTGGGGGAGAGTTGTAACACCCTAAAATAATTTAATTAATTATTTTAATTAAATTATTCTAATATCTATTGATCTAATTATATGAAGTAAATAAATGTGTGTTTTGTTATGATAGGAGGTGGTGGAAGTAATGAGGAGGGGGTGTAAAGAGGGCCCATTAACTTAAGCCCAAATACTACACCTAGGTTAGTAGCCCTAAACCAAACAAACAAAGAAAGGAAAAGAGAAAAAAAAAATAGAAAGGAGAACCCGAGAGAGAGAGCTGCGCGACGGAAGAAGAAAGAAAAGAATCGCGAGAGAGAGCTTGAGAGAGAGAGGGACGGCGACGCAGGGAAAGGAGGGAGAGAGAAATTCTTTTCTCAAGCTTCAAGGTAACATTGAATCCTTTTCTTTCCTCCATTCTTTTCCTTATAATTCCAAGTGTATGATTCCAATTTCCCCTTTCGGTTTACTGCTCCTCCGTACGTTCAAGAAGAGAAGCGCGCGATCGTGAGAGAAAGAGAGAGAAGCGAAGCTGCGTTTGAGGGAGGGGAAATCCGTGGCTGTGATTTTCGTTGGTGACTCAAGGAAGGCTTCATCTTCTTCATCTAGTTTCAAAGGTAAGGGGGGTTAAACTACCTAAGGGTTTATATGATGGGGTTATGTGGGAATTTGGAAACTATTATGCTAGTTAGGATTCTGAGTAGTTGTAGAACTGAAATATGATGAGAATTGTTGTTGGTTTTGTTGGAAATTGATTAACCATGTGAGAGAGGTAGTTGTTGAAAGTATGCCCTTAATGTGTTTGATGTTGTGTATGAATAGACCCTTAATTTTCTGAAAAATAATCACTGGTTATGAGATTTCAAATTTGTGAGGACAATGTAGCTGCTGCCGTAAGAAATAGAGTGAGTAACAGTATTTTACTTTTCTTTTGTTTTGGCCTCTTCTTATGTAGATATCAGGTCTAGTATAGTATACAGAGATTCTTGTAGTATGAATAAAATCAAAAGAAAAACATAGACCAAATAACCTGTGGAATTGTGTTTTGTTTTGTTTTGTTTTGATTATTTCACTTGAATGCTTTGTTTGTTCTTCTTTACAAGATTTGTGTATATAGATGTTGATTTTGCTTTTTCTTATTTGGTCTTAAAGGATGGATGTTGTTGTTAATTATTATTTTTGTATAGTGTGACTATTTAAAGTTAAAACAGTGAGATAATTTTGGTTGGGATCTTCACCTTTTCTATAATCTGCAAATATTGCACTTAACTATTATAATCGGAATAAGTTTATCATGAGTTGTAGTCCATTATCTTCTTCAAATTCACAAGCATAGGCTAATAACATTTGATGTATTAGCGACTAGTTAATCTGTTAAGGAATCTTTGTCTTTTTTTACTCATCTTGGTTTTCTCTTTAAGTTCAAATGCAACTTTGATTGAAGTGCACATATTTTAGGTTGTGAAATTCTTAGAAATAATTCTCTTTATTATTATTCATGTCACTTGGTGACTTAGCTTAGGAATTATTTTAGAATACATTCGATTTCAAGTGAAAAAGGGAGGAATTAGGAGTTCTTTGGAATTTCATTTTGGGGTATAAAAGATCAAGGATCGAGGTTTTGGGCGCCACCAGCGCCATTTGTGTTAAGAAATTGGCGCCATGGCGCAACAAGGTTCTTTGCACGCGCCATTGAAAGCTCTTTGTTTTGGCGCCTTGGCGCAACAAGTTCTTTGCCAGTGCCAAGTTCTTCGGGTTTTGGCGCCATGGGCGCAGCGGATTGCCGCCAGTGCCTCTTTGTTGTTGTTTGCGGCACCCGAGTTGCCCCGAGTTACCGTAGGGCACCAATAGGTGTTGTTTGGTGCCACTTTGTGTTGCGTTTGGGTCATTTTGATTTGTTATGCTTAAATGTGGATGAGCGTATTGTGTTGTTGCTTTTGTAGCCAAGAGTAAATATTAAGTTCTTTGTTGTTGTTGTTGTGGGTCCATGAGACCTTTATTTAAGTTGTTGTTGTTGTTGTTGGGTCGGTGAGACCAAACCAGGTTGTTGTTGTCGTGGGTCCATAAGACCTTTATTTAAGTGGTTGTTGTTGTTGAAGGGTCCGAGTCGTTGTTCTTGTTGCGTTTTTCATGAGTCCCATCGCATGGCATATGCATACCCCGTGTTGAAGGCTGCGGTCTTGGAGCTCTGCTCAAAGTGTTGAAGTTGAAGCCACAAAGGTCGTTTTATGATGAATGGTACCACATGCATATACCCGTGTTGTGGGTTGCATTTCATACATAGTTTCATGTCGAGTTGCTGTTGATTGACGTCGTAGTTTAAATGTATTGCTTGTTGTGCTGTAGACAGTGGTTGCTCTTGTACGTTGTTATGACTAGTACTTATAGTTGCTGAGGCCTCACATATTACTTATCATATAATCCTTTATGTTGTTGGACTCACCCTTTCTCTGTTTTAATGTTACCCCTACGTGGGTGACATGCAGGTGGTCGCGTGTGAAGGACCTTCCCTCCTTCCTATTTAGAGTCAGTGTCGAGTCGCTCTGATACGTAGCACCTGGGGGATAGACGAACACTGCTGATTTTGCTGTTTTTACTTTAGACTATCATTCTATTGCGTTTATTGTTTTATATGAAGTGTATTTTACACTAAGTTGTTGGTTGAGATTATGCATGTGATAGATCATTATATTCCGCTGCGTTGTGATGAATTTTTGAGTTGTGCTACGTACTTATTCGTCGTCTTGATGAAAGACCAAATTTGACTATTAATGTCGTTTAGATGTTGAGTTTAAATGTTGATGTGTAACGCCCCGATGCATGCTAGTTGTTCTTTTCACACTCTGATAATTAAATAAATAAATGGGGTAGAATCGGGGTGTTACAGGTGGAGGATGTTGAAGGTGTTAAAAGAGTGGTTAGGGATCATTTTGAAGAGAAATTCAAGGAGGAGGAATTTGTTCGTCCAACACTTGAAGGGGTAAACTTCAATCAAATAAGTAATGGAGACAACGAGATGCTAGTTATGCCCTTTTCCATAGAAGAGGTGAAGGAAGCAGTCTGGGAGTGCGATGGCAACAAAAGCCCGGGGCCGGACGGGTTCAATTTTACCTTTATTAAGAGTTGCTGGGATTTAATCTCTCCGGAGATCATGAGGTTCTTTGAGGAGTTCCACAGGCAAGCAAAGCTACCAAAGGCAATTAGTGCTTCATTTCTGGCACTAATTCCTAAGTGTAGAAACCCCAATGGGTTGGGAGAGTATAGACCCATCTCTCTGATAGGGTGTTTGTATAAATTATTGGCAAAGGTGTTGGCGGGCAGAATTAAGAAAGTTTTAAAAGGGGTTATATCGGTATGTCAAAGTGCATTCTTAGCGGGAAGGAACATACTGGATGGGGTGGTGGTAGTGAATGAGATCATGGATATGGCCAAGAGAAGAAAACAGAAGTGTGTGGTCCTGAAGGCAGACTTTGAGAAGGCCTATGACTCAGTTAGTTGGTCATACTTGGATGATATGTTAGGCAGGCTAGGATTTGGTATGAAGTGGAGGGGCTGGATGAGAACATGCTACTCATCTAATTCTATTTCAGTCTTAGTTAATGGCAGTCCAAGACAGGAGTTTGTTGCGCAGAAGGGGTTGAAGCAGGGAGATCCCCTGGCACCATTCTTGTTTCTAGTGGCAGCTGAAGGTTTAGCGGGGTTGGTAAGAAGGGGGTAGAATCAAACAACCTGACGGGCTACAAAGTGAATGAAACTCTAACTGTGGAAGTTTTACAATTTGCAGACGACACCATCTTCTTTTGCGATGGGAGTGATAGGAGTGTGTGGTGTTTGAAGGCTATTCTAAGGAGCTTCGAACTTGTGTCAGGATTGAGAGTAAATTTCTCAAAAAGTAATGTGATCGGGATTAGTGTGGAGAATAGAACCATGGAGGGGATATCACAATTTTTGGCATGTAGTAGGGGCTCGACAGTGTTTAAATTTCTTGGGGTTCCGGTAGGATCGAATCCGAGATTAACAAGTACATGGCAACCGGTGTTGGATACTATCAAGGCAAGATTAAGCAGATTGGAAAAGTAAGCAACTATCCATAGGAGGCGTGTTACTCTTATTAATTCGGTACTAGCTTCTCTACCTTTGTATTTATTTTCCTTTTACAAAGCGCCGAAAAAAATAGTGGAGGAGATCATAAAGCTTCAAAGACGATTCTTATGGGGTGGAGATGGAGAGATAAGGAAAATGGCTTGGGTGAGTTGGGATACTATTTGCAAACCGAAGGAAAAGGGCGGGCTTGGAGTAAAAAATTTGGAAGTGTTCAATATTGCCCTATTGGCCAAGTGGAGGTGGAGGATTCTAACGGAGGAAGGAAATGCGTTGTGGAAAGAAGTTTTGGAGTCAAGGTATGGATTGGAGGGGAGATGGCCAAATGAGGAGGAGTATAGAAGAGGATGGGGGAAGAAATCAATTTGGTGGCGAGACTTATGTCAATTGGGAAACGGAACTAAATTGAAGGACGGATGGTTTGGGGAAATAGTAAGAGTTAAATTAGGGAGAGGCAATCTAGTGAACTTTTGGAGGGACAAATGGTTTGGGAGAAACAGCTTTGCTGAACTTTTCCCCACAGTTTATGAAAGATGCAATAATAAAAACATGGTGGTGGAGGATATGGGATTTTGGGAGGATAATATGTGGAGATGGAATTATCAGTGGTTGGAGGAGTTACGGTCGGAGGATGATCAGAATGTTAATTATTTTGTGCAGTTGTTACAATCGGCCCAGTTAAATGATTCAACACCGGATAGATGGATATGTCTATTCGGTACAATTAATGGGTTCTCAGTGAAAGGATGTTACTCAAAATTGTGTGATTTAATTGCTGATTCAGGTGCAGTGGCTTTGGGCAGGGGGGGAACCGAGAGGGGGACAGCGCTGGGCAGTAGGGAGGCCGGTTCTGATGCATCAGGGAGGAATTTTTCTGGTAGCGCAGCTCCTGTGGGGTCGGTCAAGAAGCTGAAGCAGGTGCTGGAGATAATACCGTACCACTTGGAAGGGAGGGTTCGGACAGAGGGCTCGCTGGTTTGGGAGTCGAAACAGCAAAGAACACCGATATAACAGTCTTTGCGTTCGGTTCTCTTGTCACAACAGATGCGTGACAAGCAATGAATTTTTCTCGTGCAATGGACAGCAGAGGTTTGGTGGGTTCGGAGGGATCGCTTCGTCCGGGTGTAGGTGTATCGGGAGAGTTAGGCGATGAGATACAATGGAAACAATTATGGGATAATGACGTGCCTTCAAAAGTGCTAATATTCGGGTGGAGATTATTGTTGAATAGATTGGCAACAAGGGAGTTGTTGTTCGAAAGAGGTATATTACAGTCCAATTTGGATAAATTCTGTGTTTTTTGTTTTGAGGAGGATGAGTCTACGAGTCATTTGTTCTTGGGGTGTAGATTAATGAAGAGGGTTTGGCAACAAGTAAGTGTATGGATAGGGGAAAATATTACGGACTCCGTGGATATAGTGCATCATTTTTTGGAGTTTGGAAAGTTAACGAAGGGAAGGAAACTCAAAAGGGTTAGGCATCTTATTTGGTTATCGGTAGTATGGAACATTTGGATACTGAGGAATAATATTGTCTTCAAGGGTGGGGTGGCTTCGGTTCCTAACTTGGTTTCGGGTATAAAGGACGTGGCGTGGAGTTGGTTCAAAGCTAGGAAGGGAAGGAAATGTATGGCACTTTGGTCAGACTGGTATAATAATCCTATGGGTTGTTATTCTTTATTGTAATCTTTTATTGGCTGGTATTGTACTCAAGTCACTATAATTTTTAGTAGGGGGATAAGCAGTGGGTTAGGACAGCTTTGTCCCACTGTTGTGCAAATTTTTTGTGCGGGGTACTCTTTTTCCTCCCGGAGTCTTTTTCCCAAAGGGTTTTGGCTCTGGGAGGTTTTGAGGAGGCCCTCCCCCTTCCCATTGTATTTGCAGGGCACTTCTTGTGCTTTCTATTAATGAAATTGCTTATCTAATATATATATATATATAAAACAAGAAAATGTATTACTCGTGCGTCACACAGGTCATACACTCTATTTTTTTTGTTCGGATCATTGCTAGTCACCCATAGAGTGCCTCAAAGCTTTCAACGAAAGACTAATTCCCGTCTGTGCTTAGAGTCAATTTTGGCACTAGCCAACGCTAAGTTTGTCCACTCCGAGATCAATCGAACTCGAAAGCACCGCGTCTACCCCTATATCAATTATACACACTAGTATGTCTACATCAATAGAATTGAATTTAAATTTTTTCTTTAGGAATGTAATTTCTTTTACAATAAATGATATGCAATTAAATTAGTCAAAAGACTCATATTGTAACTTTCATTAAAATTGATACAAACTTAAATGCAGATTATTTAAAGCTCATTAAAAATTATTCCAAACTTAATGCAATAACATAACAGCAATTCATGAGGAGAACAGCAAAAATTATCTCACTGTGTCTGATAAGAATGAAGCCAACAAAAAGGAGTAAAAACAATTCAATTCACGACAGCAATTCATGAGATTAAAATCATATCATTGATTAATTAAAAGCACAGATATCATTAATTCTGAAATCATATAATCATATCATGAGAATGAAAATAAAAATAAACCCCAAAAAACTGAAATCAACGATACCTAAGGAAGAAGCGTAGCCTGCGTTTGAGGTGAAGAGGAAGAAGAAAGCAAGAGGTGAAGCCGTGAAGAGAAAGAAGATGCAGAGAAACCTGAGAAAGGAAGAAGCCTGTGTTTGCGTTTTTGCTTTGTGGGTTTCTGATTGGGGAAGCATAGTGTTAGTTTTTGGAGGAAGCATGCGTTTACATTTTTGCCGTAAGAAAGAAAAATAATAATTTAATATGTGTGTTTCCTTTGGATCGAACTCAAGACCTATTGGATAAAATATGAGTATATTACTGCTAAAGCCAAGATGTTTGGGTGTTCTTGAGAACACCAAGAACACCCTTTAAATCCGCCCCTGTCTACCACTCCAGTGACAAAGGTACTAGACACTGAGTTTCCACAAGAAGCTGTTGGAAATGCATTGCAGTTGTTAGAACTCTACAGAGTGTTTGGGCAGGTATACCTTTTATATCGACACTTGATAGTCTTAACAATTTTCGGGTGCAATGCATTAAGCTCAACATGACTATTTTTTTTTATAAGTCAAATTTGTATTTATAGGGGGGTACAAGGGGTAACTCAACCCATGTACATCATAGCAAAATTACATTTCAATTATCTCTTCCAAATGATAAACTATCTAATTAATGAATTAGAACACCAACTCTCTAAGGTGATAAGAGACTTAGTATCCACTATTTGAGCAAACCACCCCAGGTTAACAATTTAATTTGCTTCACCATTGCATTTACACTTGGAAGGCCACCCCTGAATATAATTTTGTTTCTGTTAATCCATAAAGTCCACTTATTATTTTAAATGAATTACCCCATTATTATTTTAATCACTATACCTATACAATACCTAAACAATTTAATTAAATAAATAATTAAATTATTTGGGGCGTTACAACTCTCCCCCACTTAGAATATTTCGTCTTCAAAATTTACGTCAAGTCCATGAAAACAATATCAATCTAGTCTTATTTCTAACAGAAAACATCAAAGTTCTCTTGTATACTAAGCAACAGACCACACACACTCCTCTACATTCTTACTCCTAAATGAATATTTAATATCTAGTTTATCAAAGTCTTACTTGACTACTCAAACACCATCACTCCCAAAACTCACCGACTTACTACGACAATTAATATGGACATGGTTATGCTCTAACCAGTTCATACCCAAGATCACATCTAACCCGCCCAACTGCAAACAAACAAAATTCACAACAAAGTCTCTGTCGAAAATCGACAAGGGACACTGAGAACACACCAGAGATCAACTTAGCACTGCAGCATAAATGATGATGAGACTAATCTAACAATACTATTATTCTTAATAGACACTTTGACTGGACAACTTGGCCGGACAGATCGAACTGCTCTGATACCACTAATGTAACACATCAAATCTACCCGTTCGTTTTATTAAAATCAGAGTGCGGAAATTTAAAAACTAAACATGCAATGGAGTGTCACATTCAACATTTAAAATCCAAACAACGTGAAATCAAATAAAACGTCGAATCACTTCAATTGAGTTTACATCACCAAAAATGACAGACATTTCAAAATCCACAACTTTAAGTTCAAATCGAACAATGCAATAAAACTATCAAATAAAAATAGTGTTCATCCCCTCCCCGAGTGTTACGTATCAGAGACGACACCGACTCAGCTGGCGAAGGTAGAAAAGCCTTCACTCACTATCACTTGCACGTTACCCACCACTACAAGAAAATCGCTGATTTGCCACGGACATTTCCGTGGCAAATGCACAAATTTCCGTGGCAAAACAACATTTGCCACGGATTTGCCACGGACAAAAATTGGTGGCAAAAACGCTCGTCGCAAATCGTTTGCCACGGAATTTCCGTGGCAAATTTTTCCGTCGCAAATCCGTGGCAAATTTTTCCGTCGCAAATCCGTGGCAAATTTCCGTCGCAAATCCGTGGCAAATTTCCGTCGCAAATCCGTGGCAAATTTTCGTCGCAAATCCGTGGCAAATTTTCGTCGCAAATCCGTGGCAAACCCGTCGCAAATTTTAAAAAAAAAAATTAAAAAAAAATGGAGCAGTAGTTTCCTACTACTCCAACTTCTGCACAATTGTATCTTTATTATTATTATTATTATTATTATTATTATTATTATTATTATTATTATTATAGTGAAGAAAGCTACCTGATTAGAGTGCCAGTGCACACAAGGAAGGCAGGCAAGGCCTTTTTCATATATTTTTGAACAAGAACATATTTCTAATCTAATGGCTACCAAATAAGAATGCCATGAATAAAGCGTACATAAATGCAAGAATTTTCTCGCACCTTCATAATCTATATGAGACATAAAAATGTAAAATCAGAGAACCAAGATAGAGAAGAATATTAGGAATTTAGGATGGGCTCCATTAAGCACTCCAACCAACTCAATTGCTCAACAGAGAGTTACATTCAGATTAACCTTTAACCTACGCATTCATATAAATCAACTAGCATTGTGTAACAATTTCATAAATCGAGATAGTGGAATAAACAAAACAAACAAGCTACATGAGGATAGAGAAATGATCCATGGAATCAACTAGCCATACTTCATTATATTTCTCCACATCTTCCTCAAATACACCATAGCAAAAAGCCGTTGAATAATTCTTGAAAGGCTGCATAAGAATTGTAAAAGTTCGGATCGATAATATATAAAAATGTGTAAGATATGTGAGAACATTTTCTTTGTAAAATGCTTTACTAAGCGCCCAAAGAATGCTTTACTAATCGCTCTTTTGAGTCTTGTCAAAAGCAAAACTAATGATTAGTTTACAAACACACAACTTAGAAACACAAGCAAAAACCTAGAGCCCTAGGTAGCGGACAAGTTGAGCGAGTGCTAACATGTTTCTATTCTATACGAAAATGTATCATTTTGAAGCATGCATAATTCGGATACATTCTATGTAAATCGAGTGTTTGAAGAACTTGATGTAAGGTCACGTTCAAGAGCCGAGCATATAAAATGTTATATAGATCACCACAAACATTTGCACATACAAAATAAGTAAGAGAAGAGATTTAAATATATATTATATAAGCAAATAACCAAGAGAGTTAAATTTTGTAGCTTAAATGCGGGACAAATAGAAGTGGCCCATAAAACATCGAAACTTACCTCGCTGTGATTGGTTATGAGAATCATTTGCATCGCCGCTTGCTTTTGTAAAGAATATGATGCACTAGTGTCCTTTGGAAATTTGGATACTAGAACTCCTAAACCTTGTCCTCTGTCTCTTAATTTCTCAGATATGAGAAAACATTTGAAAAATCATTAGCTATTTCAAATTACCCCATTTTTGATTTCTTGTTGGAAAAAAGATTAATTAAGATCATTGAATACCTTGAATGCATCCTCATCGGTTTTATCATCACCAATATAAACGGGGAAAGACATCGTTCTGGTTGGCAAACTGTTGAAAACGATTTATTGAATTAGATATTGAGGACAAATTAAAAATGAATACACATGGATATAAACTAATATAATCTTCATCATGAATTTTAATAATCCTATAAGGTCTAGGTGTCTTCTTCTTAGAAATTTTTAATGGTCAAAGACTTGGACATGACCATGAATGAGCAAAGAGCTTATTTATAAGTTTGTGCAATTATTATTATTATTATTATTATTATTATTATTATTATTATGTTGTTGAATGAAATATATGTATGTATATTTGATAGTGACACAAATACTAATAAAGAAGAACATACTAAAACCTAAGATTAAAACTACTCACCAAGTGACTCCAACAAAAATTCTAGTGCCTTTCCTTTGTCCCATTTAATAGATGGGACGAATCTCCAATACTGTATGACACAAACGGCATTGAAAGTGAGATATATCTATCTCTTTCATTGCTTATTATATCCTCTTCTCACGAGATTGTCACCTTTAAACTAAATAAATCATGCCCCACCAAAAAATATAACCAAAAAATTAAAGAAAAAATAAAAGCAGAACAATTTCCTACCTTCCTTCCTTGGCTAAGACGAAGCTTGGGTACTCTTTTAACACCGATTTCACTTGTTGTGCTAATTCACCCCATTTACGTGTATAGAGTGAGTGATTTTGAGTTAGAAGAAAGAACTCTTTCAAAATATTTAGATAAATAAATTTATTGTTTGTCAATAATTCAAAGAGATTATTTACGTACATTTTCATCAACACAACTGAAGTGAACAGAGACACGTAACTTGTTGTTCTCCACCCAAGCACCGAGGAGTTGATTTTGTTTTCTCAATCAATTGTTTGTTCACCTGATGAGGACACCTTATTATTACTATTTATTTATAGTATAGGTTATGATGAGGAGGACTGGAGTATATATAAGGAAAAAATTGACTAACCTCATTAATCATGGGAAGAAATTCACCGGTTTGGTTGAAAAAGAAGCGCCTGCTTTGTTGTTCTCGCACACCATAATAACCAATGTAAAATTAACAATTTTCCTATAATAAATAAATAAAAACTATAGCTTTTGTATTATGCGATTGCACTACACTGGAGCCAGTTCACTCACTTTGTTGTATCTGGACTCTCTTGTTGGCCCTTTAATATCCATTCCATGACTTCCAAAGATAATACATTTCACCTAACAAGAACAAATTTGTACACTGATATAATAATTTATTTATTTTTCCAAATTTAATCCTAGTTTTTAATTTCCAAGTCAACAAAATAGTAGAATTATTAAAATTGAAAGGTTGGTTATGTATATACCTTATCTCTACATCTTCCAAGAACAATAGGAGTAGGAAAAGACCTAGCAAGTTGTCTCATGACTTTTCTCATACGATATATATATATATATATATATATATATATATATATATATATATATATATATATATATATATATATATACAACATGTATGCACATGTTACAATTGCGTTAATGGATGAATAGTGATTTTTCATAGAAAGCGGTGACAAAGTTAATATCAAAATTACATTTAACATTGATGACCTTACCTCTATTATGTCCTCTGCAATGTGAAAAATGGAACATCCAAGTTTTTGGGCAACACCGATTATATATGTCTAATTCAACTTCTTATCTTCATCCGCAATTTGTACAATGCATTACTTCCAACATTTCAATTGTTTTTGTAAGATAACATATTCACAGGACATCGTTGTTAAATTAAATGTTTGATAAGAAATTATACGAACAAGCTTTCTAACACACTCTTTCTAAAGTGATCTCGGTAAATATATTCGAACAACACTCGAAGTTCTAAAAAGGTTTATCGAGAGCATATACGTTGTCGAGGATCAATCTCGAGAGCTTTTTAATGTCAAATTCAGCCAAATCTAAGTCGATCAATTGCATATATGCTTGTGCCCTTCTATACAGGGCTTTCACGTTTGTGCTTTCAAGGTCCAACACCTATCAATCCCCATAAAAAAATTATTGTTTTTATGTAAAGAAAGATTAGTGATTTCTAAAGAATGGAGAGACAGTACAATACCTTAGTACACAATCTCTGCGCTTCTTTGTACTCTTTCAACTTCAACTTGCAAGCGGCATTGTTTAAATTCGATGCAACCTTCTTCGCGCTGCTTTTTCTCCTCCTCATTTGAAGGAGGAATCATACTCTATGTACTTCACGGCCTACTGATCGAGTTTCAAAGTAACAAAATGTCTCGAGAAGATGCATCAACATATAAAACAGTAACCAAATGTATAGTTTCTATGAGTACCTTCTCATATCTTACGGAAGCTCTTGCATATTTACGACTTTAAACAACACATTCCCTTCTTCTTTCTTCTTACCAGCAGCTTCAACTTTCTCTTGGGTGTTCATATCCAGGACTCCTTCTCCGAGAGGAGAAAAGAGACAATGAATTGCGGTAGAATAGCATTGAGAATATGAAAATGACTCTTTGAATAAATGTATATGTAAAAGGAAGGGTCAACAAAGCATAAATAAGATTTTAGTACATCACTCTTACTTTTTTGGTAACCCGAAAATAGCAATTTTATATATTAAAATTCCCTTGCTAAGCCAGAAACAAGACAAGAGATACTCTAACACACTCTTTCTAACATAATATCATTTTCAATGGGGGTAAGACTTGACAATTTCAAACCAGATTATCACATTGTCAATAGAACCAACATATACAACATTTTATATTATAATTTATAAGCAATGAACAAGTCTTACAATCTTTCAACTGAAATTGTGGTCAAGAATTCAACAAGGCAAAAATAGATTTAAGTGCTTAACTCAAACACCAAGAAAAGAGAACAAAATAAATCCAAGTAATAGTCAGAACAAGGCAAAAATAGAACCCAGAGGACATATTCCAAGATAGAACAACTATGAAAAGCATAAAGGGAGGGTGCGTTGATTGGTAAACCAGTAAGCAGCAAAATCAAAAGCATCCAGCAAAATCAAAATCAAAAGCATAAAGGGAGGAAGCAAAGAAATTCATAAAACATACATACACGATGAGAGGAGGCGCGTTTTAGGGTTCAATTTGTTCTTTGGGAGAGTGAAACGTTCTTTGGGGAGGCGCGTTCTGACAACATTGAGCTTAGGGTTAGGGTTAAAAGCGTAGAATTAGGAAGAGAAGGTTAGGGTTTTGATAAATCAAAAATTAGGGTTTTAATTAGAATAAAAGCGAGAATAGAATAGAAGAACAATACTTACGATAGATGATGAAAAGAAGAAGAATGCTTGCATTCGAGTTGGTTCGCATGTGGGGGGTTTGGGTCGCAGCAAAGGGAGTGGAAGTGAGGAGGAGGAGAAGGAACGGTGGTGGCCGCGACGCGAGAGGAGGATTGGCGGAGGGCGGCGGCGTGAGGAGGCGGCGACGTGACGGAGGGCGGCGACGCGTGAGGAGGGCGACGACGGCGTGAGGGCGACGACGCGGCGGCGAGGCGAGGCGACGCGACGGAGGGCAACGGCGTGAGGAAGTTCGAGAGGAGAGGGAGCGAGACGAGCGTGAGGAAGTTCGAGAGAGAGAGAGAGGCGAGGCAGCGTGAAGGAAGAAAGAAATAGAAAGAAGGAAACCGATATTATCAAACGCGTATTTGGGGTTTAAGAGAAGGGAATTTGCGACGGGCTTGCCACGGCTAGTCCGTCGCAAATTTGCGACCGTGTTCTAAGTCCGTGGCAAACTTCAGCGGAAACTTCGCGCTCTTGTTTTTTATACATTGCCGCCGCAAGTCCGTCGGTGGCAAACGATCGACGCCGAATTAATATCCGTCGCAAGTCCGTGGCAAACTACCGACGGAATAAAGTCCGTGGCAAATGTTGGTGGCTAAATCAGACTTTTCTTGTAGTGCACATAGGGGTAACATTCAAACAGAAGGGGTGAGTCTCTAACAATATAATAGTATGTATGATAAGCAGTATACTAGAGTTCAAGCAACTATAATCACCACATCATTTCACAGCAACATCATTACACAACAACATCATCAACACAACAGCATCATTACACAACAGCGTCATTATACAACAACATCATCAATATCAATCACCCAAGGTAAAGTAGCAATATAATGAATGAGGAATGAAATGCAACCCACACCGACGGGCATATGCATGTGGTACCATCACCGAAAAATAGCCATCTCGTGGCATCATCACCAAAATTGAGCATAGCTCAAAGGCCGAAGCCCTACATCACCGGAATATGCATATGAATGCATGTGACACCATGAACAACACCAAACAATAGTCAAACATCATTATGCAACATCACCATCATCGTTAAGTGGTCATATTTGACCCAACAACACCATCATCGAATAATTGGTCACATTTGACCCATCGTCTATCACCGTAGTTAATACAACACATCAATTATAGCATTTGGAGCTAACACCAATTTCCCCAACCACACCAACACCTAAGACACCAATTAGTTTACACACCAATGACACGACAACCCAGAATTGGCGCCAGGCAACAACATAGGCGCAACACAACGCCAAACCGCACACCAAATGGCGCCTAGGGGCAACACAACATTCTCGGGGCGCGCACAGACACTAAGCTGGCGCCTAGGGGCAACACAGCACCCCCTGGCGCCAAACAACAACATAAAATGGCGCCTGGTGGCAACACAGGCGCCACAGGCAGCAACACAGCACAAGTGCTGAATTCCTACAGCAGTGCACCTACTTCGGCGAATTAATTAAAAAAGCAAACGACATCGTATTTCAACAAAAGACCACTCATTGGAAAGCCCTCTGAGTGTAGTTTCTGCCTATGAATTTCGTTTTTCAAAATAAGTATCCAGTTGGTACAGTTTTTGAAAACACTACACTGAGGTACCAAAATCGGACAAAACTCTTTACCCAACTTGCAACCAAATTTTTTTCTCATTTCTTAATGGAATTTCGTGAAACCAGCGCCTATTTCGTAGAGAATTAAGTCTACTTTTCAATGAAACAAGAATCATTCAAAACGGAGTTCAATTGAGAATACAAAACCTGCAAAAACCGAACCTACTCACAGTTTGATTCCAGAAATTTGACCTAACTTTGGAGACTCATAACTTGAGCTACACAATCCAAATTGAACGAAACCAGTGCCAAAACGACCGGCCTTAAGTCTATTTTCAAAAACAATCAGCAACATAATTTTTTGGATCAACCAAACAGTACCAGTTTCAGAAAGACCGAAACAGTGTCCAGAAACGCACAAAAACCATAAGCAAGTAAAACTCATTATGATCAATCACCAAAACTAATTATAATCATCACAAATACAATCAAAATCATCAAATAGCACATCAAACATAATCAAATCACAACCTAGGACCTAACTCCCACATACACCCCATCATAAACCCTATTATAGAGCAAGAACCACCCCATCACATAAATCAAACACCACATATATACATTCACAAATCATTCAAACATATTATCAAACACATCACATGCATTATAGGTCCTAATCTCCCATATACACCCCATCATACAACCCATTATAAGGTTGGAACCCACCATTACCTTGGAATTTGTAGAATAAGAGACTCTTCCACGCACTCTAAGGAAAACCACCGCAACTAGCTTCCTCTTCTTCTCTTTCTCTTCTCGTGTGCGCCTCACTCTCCCTCTCTTCTCCTCTCACTTGCGCCGCTCCCTCTTTCTTTTCTTTCTTTCTTTCTTTTCTTTTTGCTCTCCAAATGAGCAATTGGCTCTAACCCTAGTGCTTATATCATTGGGCTCTTGGGTCACGGGCTAGTGCTTATATCATTGGGCTCTACTACACACCACCTCTTCCTACCACTTACTTAATTACTAAACACCACCTCTTTCTATCACTTACTTAATTACTAAACATCACCCCAGGATTTAAATGAAGTACCCCATTATTATTTTAATCACTATACCTACTAGCCTCATAACCCGTGCGATACACGGGGTTGGCTAAATTTCATCGTATAATCGAGTAATTAATTTTTTTCGAAAGAATAATATCGCATCGTACTTGAAAGAAAATATTGCACTGGTCAACATCGAGCTTGTCACATGTGATAATCAACAGGCTAAGGAGCACAGGGTTGTCCCCCGTGCCCCAAAGTAGCTTATGCCATTAGGCAAATGATGTTACTTTGCAAAATATAAAATCTAATAACTGTGAATAAAAATTAAACTATGAATATTAATTAAATAACAAATATTATAAATTTAAAAGGAACTTTAATAAAGACATTTAAATTGAACATCCTCCGCAGATAAAATAAGAAGAAAAAGTCTAAAGAACTTTAATAATTATCAACATTCATTAAATACAAATACAAAAAATTAACCTATAATAAGAAAGAAAAAAGGACAATGCATTTTTTTAGAATTATAATATTCATATTTTTATTCCAAATTTGCCTCAAATTAATGTTTTATGCATAACTCTTCAATCATTAATATTTAATACTACTAATTTTGAAAAGTTATCCCGCACATATAATAGCAGGAAGTCAAGCTGCTTGAAAATCAGCTTCTCTCTCTGCATGAGAAGCTATGAGAAGCGGGAAAACTCCCGCCAAAAACGTTGTACATAAAAAGTGTGAGTGATACTTTTGTAAATAATGCAATTATCAAGTGTAGTTCTTATTCACTAAATTCCAAAAAGTACATGCTCCAATCTCTCTCTCTCTCTCTCTCTCTCTTTCAAATCACCAAAATAAGGAATTCTCTCTCTCTCTCGTCTCCCTCTTGCCCTCCTCTCTCCCTTTCTATCATTCTTCTCTCCCATGGCCGCTCTCCACCTATTCTCTCACATCCGACCGATTTCAACTTCTTTTTCAAATATTAACTACATGTTCTTCATCTCCTCCTTCCCCTCTATCTTCCTATCTTATTATTTTTCAAAAAGGAACCGTCTTGAAAAATGACCACCGCCTTAGTCTCACTTTTCGGCCAACTCCGGCCACCCCCTCCCTACCAAGATCACCATTTTGTTTGTCTCCTTCTCCTCTACAAGAAAGTCTCAATCGGAAAACTTTTGCATCTACTCCTCCTTCCACGTTTACGCCACCATAGACTTCTAAACGAGAAAACTAACATGATATTTGGAATCCCCTCATTGTACGCATTTAAACCCCTCAAAAAAATATCCTGATCAACCACCTTGCTCCGACCTTGCTCCGGCGACCACCACCGGAAAGAAATGAAGCTAACAGGCAAAGCTGAGAAAGTCCAATGCAAGTTTGGAAAGAGAAGTGAGTGGAAGACGATGGAAGTAAGCAAAGTAAAGCAGTGTGTAGGTTCATCAGAATGGCTAGCAAAGAGGCTTATTTTGAGTACTTAAAAAATTTCAACTAAAAAGAAAGTTTTCAACCCGCCTTAGGGGATCAACCCCAACCGCTATCTCTTTTCTTTTTCTTTATCTCTCCTCTATAGAAAGAGGGGATGATACGTGGCGTGGTTTCCCGTTGGGGTTTCTGGCCCCCTGGTCTTTACCTAATTGTGGAAGAGGGGAGGTGCATTGAGTATAAACTATCTCTCGCGCCTTCCTTCACTATTCTACTAAAAATGGAACGAAATGATCTTGTTTTCTTTCTCAGTTGAAAAGAGATGTCTTGAGCAATCGGAGAAGCACTTTGATAAACAGATTTGATCTTGACCGACTCAATTAAGGTATTAGCTTCTCTAGAGAAGATGAGACACTCAAAATGAAAGTGTTCGCAACGCATACCGCAAGCAAAAGGAGAGAGGAAAAGTAGAAAAAGGAAGGGGGGAGGAGACTCGCCTCAATACTTCCCACTGGATGAGAGGAGATTTCTGATGTGAATTCGGCGGCTCGTCCCCCCTTCCTACGGGTTCCCCCACCAGAGCCCGCTTACGGCACGACGATGTTCTACGTGAATCCACGTTGGAAGGACATCATACTAAAGTCGTACAATTAGGGCTTTGCATCTGACATTTGTTGGGCTTCCCTCTTCGGGAGCCTGCGTCCGAGTGACAAGTCTATTATTGAGCGTGGCAGATTCGAAAGAAGTCATTGTTTTCAAACTGTTAGAATGGCGTTTGGCGTATCATGGTGAAGGTAAGGTAACACTGTGATTCTTGCTCAAAAAACAGACCGAACGCGTTCGAGTTATTGGCTCGTCCAACCCGCAGCATTCATGAGTCGCTCGTTCAACGAGCATTGAGAGATAAATAGAAATCGAGATGTGAGAAAAATCATAGCTTTTCTTTAGAGTAAATGCCCCTGACTCTTCCAATGAAGGAGGGTAGGCTTTTCTTTTGTTTAGGATTGGCAAGAGGATGGCTGCCTCTGGAAGGAGGGCACTGGTTGTTTTGTAGGTAGACCAATTATCCTGACATTTTGGCATCCCAAGCGTATTCTAATCAAGGAAACTCACAGATGGATTCCCTTGTGGGTGAAGAGACTGAGAAATCTCAGTGTAGGACCGGCTTTCTTTCTTGTTCTCACTTGCTTGATTGTTATACCTTGATGAATACCTTGATTAAGGACGATTACAACACTATATGGACCGCCAACTCCCATTTCTTTCTCTTCTTTCTTTTTGAAAGTCACGATCAGAAAGGTTTCAATCCGGTGTTTTCGCGAATCTGGGAAGCGCTGGTTCGAATCCAGCTCGCGAAATTTCAGTCCTAGTAGGTGCGATATTGAAGGCCTTCACGGGCTTACTTAGTGCTTGTGCCGTCGGAGGCTTGCTCCGCTGCTGGATTGGCAGCAGGTTGACCTCCTGCCATCATGTGTGCGGCCGACCTATATTTAAACGAGAATGCCGGGTTGTAGGATTCTGTCGATCATATTCCTACTTTCCACAAAGGCAAGTCCTACCCTCTCAACCACTTTACCGAAGAAGCTACGATTAAGCGCGCTAGCGCTAGCCGTAGCTTCTTCCGCTTCTCCCTGCGGCTTCTATCAAAATGATCAGGAAGGCGAGCTTCAAGGAAGTATATATTATAGCAATCGCGCTTAGAGTATAAATGAAAGGAGTGACTGAAAGGACGCGGCTCGGAACTCAAAGGCAAAGATCACATTCCTACTGTCAAGCTAAAGGCGAAAGAAGTTGCTTAGCTTAAAAGCTCCTCTTCATAGACACATGGGCGAAAAGAAAAAAGGGTCTTTCCGCCTATGTCCCTTAGGCTCTCTGTCCTGCTCCCCGAAAGAGGAAAGCAAACAAGCCACCAGCCAGGCTATCAATGCTCGACAGTGGATAGGAGTCCTTGGGACATGCTTTGTTCAGGTTGGTGTAGTTCATGCACATTCTCCACTTGCCGTTTTCTTTTCTAACCAACACCGAATTTGCCAACCAGGTGGGATATTTCACCTCCTTGATAAATTCGGCCTTCATGAGCTTCTTGGTTTCCTCTTTTATGGCTGATGTCTTCTCCTCCCCCTGTTTCCTTTTCCTCTGTGCCACAGGTCTAACAACAGGGCTTAGTGATAAACGATGACAAATAAAGTTTGGGTTTATGCCTGACATGTCCTGGGGGACCATGCAAATACGTCGAGGTTGTCTACAAGGAACCTGACGAGCTCCCATTCGGTGCTGACAGATAGACCGCTCTGATCCTTATTTATTGGTGGTTGGCCGGACCAATTTTAATTTCTTTGAGATTGTCCGCCAGTATTGGTCGTTTTCTTTCCCGGCTGGCGGTCAACAACCTAGGGTCCGAGTCAGAACGCGCGGCATCTTGGGGACTCGCATCACCTCGTCTAGTGCTACCGGGACCCTCGCGCTTTCGACATAACATTTGCGAGCGGTTGCCTGATCACCCCTGACGGTAGCTGTCCTGTCGTCCGTAAGTGGGAACTTCATGTAGAGTTGAGGGTAAGACACTACTGCTGCCAATTCATTCAAGGTCGGACGTCTGAGTATCATGCTATACTTTAAAGGTGCACTGATTACCATGTATCAGAGCGTCTTCGTTCTCTGTTGCTCCGCCACCCCGAATGTCGTTGGTAGGTCAAGGTAGACACATACTTCCGCCTTGTGTCCGGAGAAGCTGGCCAGGACGCCGGGGTAGTTTTTGAGGGCTTCGCCCAGAATCTGTAACTGCTCCCAACATCCCCAATTCATGGCACTGGATCCCTTTGAAATCGTCAGCATTGAGGGTGACCGTAGAGTATCATGGTGCAACCAAAAGAACTGCCAACATTTAAATTCACAACGGAGCAAGTGTACCTTTCTTGGAATTCAATGACGCTCCTCCTCCAAAAAATCCTCCTGAGATCGTTGCTATTTGCTTTTGCCCCATCGCTGCTTCTTTTTTTCTGGTGGTGGGGTGCTCGTAGCGCGGTGCCACGGGGGTGATAGCTCACTTGGCGAGCCTTTTCCTGGCGTATTTCATCCTGCTGCTGGGAGTCTTCTTCCAACATCTAAGCCAGCCTTCACGCGTCTTTGAGGTGATTCTACAACCTCTGTATTCTGAGCTCTTGGTTCTGGATCTGGGTGGTCAAATTTTGGCTTACCTCTTCCTGCCAGGGTCGGCCCAAAGCCCAAGCAAGGGCTTGGGGCCTCAAAAAGTAAATTTTTTTACTAAAGAAAAGGGCCTCCATTTTCCTATAGATAGTCCAAAATGGTTCATAATTACAAAAATACATCTCAACTCAATTGGTGAAAGTAAGCAGCACTTTTTAAATTAGGTACATTGTTCAAATCTCATTGGGCCTCATATTTTTGCTTTTTGTCATTTATTTTAGTAAAAAAATCCCACAGTGTAAATTTTGCTTGTTTTTTTTTTTGGAACTCTTGCTATTAGAATTCTCTTTTCCTTTCGGTTTCTTTTATTGTAAAAATGTGGTAGTTTTGTTTTCCTTTCTCCAATAAATTATTGATTCCTGCTCCATTCAATTTTCAACTAATGACTTCAATCAATTCAACCAAAATTTCTCTATTTCCAATTTTAATATGCCTGTTGGTTTTTCAATTTGAAACTATTGATTTTTCAATTTAGCATTTTTATGATTTCTTCTCCACCATTGTGGTTTATAAAATTAATAAGAACATGAGCAAGTGATTCTCTACTTTAGTTGTGCTTTTCAGATTTTGTTATTTGTTATAAAGTTTAGTAAAACATGACAACTACTCTTACATTCACGGTTTGGACTTATTTTAGAATTGAAAATTTTGAGGAAAATTATACAAGCTAAAAATAATACTCTGGTTGACATACTTAATTATATACTAGCCTTATTACCCGTGCGATGCACGGGGTTGACTATATTTAATTTGATTTAAAGTTAATTTGTTTTTAAAGGCAACAGAACTGGAGTTGTTTTACGCTATTCATCAAAATTTTTTCTACATTTATGGTGTGTTGTCTCTTCTATATTATGAGAGGGGAAATTTTGACTCTATAGTCAATTGGTATTATGAATGTTTATAAGGGAGTTGTTTTTTTAGATAGACAAAGTGGTTAGGAATTAGTGTGTTAGTTGTTAGAGGGGAGAGGGGAGCGGGGTTCGAACCCCGTACGCCTACGTTTTTCCACCAACAATGTCCCTTTCACTCAACCATGTGAGCTACCCTTTCTGGGACTTATAAGGGAGTTGTTAACGTTTGTTAATTGCGTCTCATTGCCTCATTCCCCAGGCTTTAATTGCGGCTTTGAATCAGACATCGGCTTTAATTTACTCTCTCTTCTTTCCTTTAATGTCTTCCGATTACATTTCCATGGATTTAATATATAATCATTATGAAATTACTCACAGAGGAAAAATGGAGACAAAGAATGGAAATCGATCCTACCTAAGTTTGGTTTAAGGAGAGAAAAAAAGGTAAAGAGGAGGAAACATCACTAAATAAAATGTGTTCAAGGAGAGAGCCACATACAAAGTTATTATCAATTCACTGAATTAGTTGTCAAATGGATTTTATTACTTTACTTTTACCAATTTTTGATAGATTTAGATTAACTTTTATTTTTCATGAAGGAGAACTATGAAAATGAGGAATTGAGATTTCTCTGAATTCAAAATTTTCTCAAAGCAACTACATTCAAATGCATTTAGAAACATATTCTTATTCTTTGTAAAGGCATCAGAATTGAAGTTGTTCTACCATGTTGTCCGTTTCATGAGGAAGTTAGTCTCAGTGTACGAGATGGAAAACAAAGACAAAAATGCAAGTTAAAAAATAATGTAAACATTTGACTACTATTAAAGTTATTATTAAACAAAGTAACATATTACATTAGTTATATACTACAACAAAGACATAGTTAGCACATAAGAACGAAATCAAAGGACTGATAAATCATGTAACAGACAATAAAAACATCATAACTAATTATAATTTAAAAACAAAGTTTGGACAGCTAGCAACAACTTCCAACTTGAGGGGCATTCCCTCTACAAAGGCATATTCTTGTAATATAGGGTACCACCCACGAAGAAGGGCTTTTTTAAAATGTATCCATAACGAAGAATTAAACATCTCTGCCACGCCTTTCCATAGTGGTCAATGATGCTCAATCCAACTTCATCTACCTTGGGGAAAATGACGTTGCAAAATTCAATTGGTAGGTGCTACCAAAGGAATCGAACTCGCCAACCTCCTTATAAACATTTATGCTCGGTTTCTTTTTTTAATTGTTTAGAGCTTGTCCACTGCGGGAATCGAACTCGGAAGCATCGAGTCGACCCTGTATATCCAATGGTAGCTTGTACCAATGGACCAACAATGTTGGTTTGTAAAATATATAATCAAATAACTGTGAATAAAAATTAAATTATAACTATAAATTAAATAAGAATATTATAAAATTAAAAAAGAATATTAACAAAGACGTTGAAATTAAACATCCATAAATAATAGAAAGAAAATGTCTAAAAATTTTAATAACATAATCCATATTTATCAAATGTAAATATAACTTAACCCATAATTAGAAAGAAAAGAATACAACACAATTAGAAAGTGAAATATGTGTGTACCATGTAGGGCTGGATGAAAATCACAAATAAAATAGAAGCAGCTATACCGAGTTGAAAAAGATGATGAGGTTGTACTGTAAATGTGACTGAAGTTCCTACGTGAGTAAATGCTGCAACGCGGTATACAAATATAGAAAATTGAAAGAATATTAACAATGGCGTTGAAATTAAACATTCATAGATAATAGGAAGAAAAAACCTAAATAATTTTAATAATATATTCCATATTTATCAAATGTAAATATTAAAACTTAACCCATAATTAGAAAGAAAAGAATACAACACAAATAGAAAGTGAAACATGTAGATATCATGTAGGGTTGGATGAAAATCACCAATAAAATAGTAGTAGTAAACTATACAAAGTTGAAAAAAAGATTATGGAAGTTTTATTGTAAATTTGGTTGAAGTTACCACTAATAAAATAAAAGCATCTACACAAAGTTCAAATGAAATGTTGGAGAGTTCTATGGTAAATGAGGTCAGAGTTCGCACAAAAAAATTAAATTATAACTATAAATTAAATAACAATATTATCAAATTAAAAATAAACTTTAACAAAGATATTGGAATTGAACATTAACAGATAATAAGAAAAGAAAAAAGTCTAATTTTTTTTTTAATTATAAGATTATTTACATTCATCAAGTGGAAATATAAAAACTCAACTTATAATTAAAGAGAAAAGAAGACAACACAATTAAAAAGTGAAACACGTACGTAGGTATCATCCAGAGTTTGATTCAAAACTAAACACCAATTTAAGTATGCTTTTAATACTCGTTGGTGTGAAATTATCAAAATAAAGAAGAGAACACCAAATTTGACGTGTAAATTTCTTTTGGACCCTAAAGTACCCCAAAACACACTGCGTAGAATCACACTTTACGTTGTTTGTCACAATTTGTTTTTTATTTTTCATCTAACCACTATTGATGAATAAACTTCGCGTATTTGAACTTCAAAAAAATTTCTGGACCCTAAAACACCCTAAACTACACTGTCAGCATCGCACTTTACGTATTTTATCACAAACTTATTATCATTTTTTACCACACTGATTATTTACGATGAAACTTCTGGTATTTGAAGAATTGTATTTTTTTTCCTGAATCCTAAAGTACCCCTAAACACACCACTTAACATTTCACTTTACGTATTTTGTTACAAAATAATTTTTTTTCCCATCAACTACACCAAAGTACATTGTTTAGCATCACACATTACGTATTTTGTCATGAAATTAAATCGTTTTTCACCGAAAATTTGCATATTTAAACGTCAAAATTTTTCAAGACCGTACGCTAAAGTACCTCTTAAAATATAAAAAAAAAGAACCTTGGATGTGGTAAAAACTCTATTGGGGAGAACTACACGGACCAACAAAACCGGATACTCGTGGTCAGCCAGACTCCCTAACGTAAATTAATCGTTGACAAAGTCGATGAAAACTACGTACCAATGACATAGGAACAAAAAAAAAGTAAAAGAAGAAAAAATAAATAATAAACAAAACGGAAATAAAATCTGTTTAAAAACTCATGGCCAAACGTGTGGGCCACTGGATCGTTCTAAAATAATACATATAACGAAAAACCTATTTTTTCTTCTAAAACTAATTTAGCTTACATGGTGACACGTGGCACATCCGAAAGTATCCCAATTGGAAGTGGGAATGCATTGAACTTGTACTTGAGTCCCAGGGTACAAGGTTCGATTCCCACGGAAAGCAAAAACTCTACTTGGGGGGTAGAGAAGGTCGTGATGTATAGTGCTGGGCAGCCTACTAAGATAGAAAAGGACCCGGGCTGTTACATAAAGTAACCCTAAACACACCGCTTAACATTTCACTTTACGCATTTTGTTACAAAATAATCTTTTCCCCCCCAACTACATTGTTTAGCAGAGCACATTGTTTAGCATCACACATTACATATTTTGTCATTAAACTAAACCGTTTTTCACCGAAAATTTTAAAAATTTTCGAGACTGTAAAATACCCAATAAAATATAAAAAAGAAAAAAAAGAATCTTAGATGTAGTAAAACACTAATGGGGGAGAACCACACAGACTGACAAAGTCGAATACTAAGAGCTGACCGAGAATCCTCACAGCACATTAGTCATTGGCAAAGTCGATGAAAGCGTGTACAAATGACATAGGAAAAAAATAAAAGAAAGAAAAACATAAAAAACAAAACCAAAAAATTGAAGCAAAAAACAAAAAAAAAAGTAAAAGAAAAAAGAGGAAATGCTGCAGAAAAAAAAAACAATGTCCCGCCAAAGTGACAAGCCAATTAGTATGTTGTAGATTAAGACTTGATTCACTACGCCAGAATTGTAAAAAGAGATCGCCACCTTTAGTAGCGTTTATAAAAAAACGCTACCCATTTTAATAACACGCTACACCATTAGTAGCGTTTTAAAGTAAAACGCTACCCATTAGGTAACACGCTAGACAGATCCCTAGCGCTTTTACTCAAAACGCTAGTCAATTAGAAAACACGCTAGACAGATCCCTAGCGCTTTTATTCAAAACGCTAGCCAATTAGAAAACACACTAGATAGATCCCTAGCGTTTTTTAGAAAGCGCTAGGTATTTAGAAAACACGCTAGACAGATCCCTAGCGCTTTTTTTCAAAACGTTAGCCAATTAGAAAACACGCTAGATAGATCCCTAGCATTTTTTGTAAAACGCTAGGTATTTAGTAAACACTCTAGACAGATCCCTAACGCTTTTATTCAAAACGTTAGGTATTTAGAAAACACACTAGATAGATCCCTAGCGTTTTCTAAAAAACGCTAGGTATGGTTAAATAATTTTTTTTTCGTTTCCCATTGAGCTAATTCCCTCTCTCAGTTAACACTCTCACCCAGAAACGCAAAATCACTCACCCAGAAACGCAAAACCCTAACCCCCTAACTCAAATTAACATCATCTCTCTCAACGAAAATCATCTCTCTCAGTGAACATCATCTTTCTCAACGAAAATCATCTCTCTCAGTCAACATCATCTTTCTCAGTCTCTCACTCAGACAACATTGGTGAGTTTTCTGTTCCTTTCTCTGTTTCGGGTTCCTTTAATAATTTCGTTCCTTTCTCTAATTACAAAAGTCTCTTGTTGCAATTTTTTCTTGTAAATTACAATTAGGAAATTTGTTAGATATTAATTGTGGGTTCTAGTTTAGAAATATATTAGTTTTGTCACTTGTGCACACTAGACTCTTTTTTTTTTTACCACTAAGGAGTGGAATTGAAAAAAATTTAAAAGAGGAAATTTTGTTTGTTTTTTTTATATGAATTGATTCTTCATTATATTCGAATTGCTTGATGGGTCATATGTTAAAGTTCTCTTCTCAGGATTTTATTATAAATATTTGGCAATTATGGATAGAAATTGGATGTCCGCCAATAAATCGTCCAAGGAGTATATGCATTGGAGTGGATTATTTTGTGAGTTTGTGTTGTTGAACGTTTAGGGACTTCTAGTGGTATGAAATGTCCTTGTTTAAGGTGTTGTTATGTAAAATCGATTCATCGCAGAGGAGGAGGCACGACATTTAAAGGCGAATGGAATTGATCAAAGTTACACTTGTTGGATAATGCACGGTGAGAAAAAGGTGAATCTTCAAATATGAATGATATTAGTAAGAGATATGCGCCACGGTTGACACGGAACACATTCATTTGATGCGAACGAATTTGAAGAGATGGCAAAGGTGGTTGAAGAGGATCTTAATGATTGTCTGAAATGTTTGAGAAGTTGATAAGCGATGCGAGAGACACCATTGTATGCGGGTTGTAATGAATTCACAAAATTATTGGCTGTGATCAAGTTGTATAACTTGAAAACTCGCCACGGATGGACGGATAAGAGCTTTACCGATTTACTCTCACTTCTGAAAGAAATGTTGCCGAATGATAATGTGCTTCCTTCTCGGACGTATGATGCAAAGCAAATGTTGGGGTCTATTGGCTTGAACTATGAGAAGATACACGCTTGTCCGAATGATTGCATTTTATTTCGGAATGAACATGCGTTGTTAAAGTCGTGTCCTAAATGTAATGCAGCATGGTATAAGAAGAAAGAGTCTGCTCCAGAAAAGGTGTTGTGGTATTTTCCTATAATTCCTCGATTTAGGCGCATGTATCGTAGTTCAGAAGATGCAAAACACTTGACATGGCATGAGGATGAAAGGATTAAAGATGGTATGCTACGACACCCGGCAGATTCTCCGCAATGGAAAAAAATCAATATTGAGTATCCTAATTTCGGGGATGACCCGAGAAACCTACGCCTTGCATTGTCTGGTGATGGATTTAACCCATACGGTATCGAGTAGCTCCCACAATACATGGCCCGTGATTTTGGCGATTTATAACTTACCGCCGTGGCTTTGCATGAAACGCAAATATATGATGCTGTCTTTGTTAATTTCTGGGCCCAAACAACCAGGAAATGATATTGATGTATACTTGGCTCCTTTAATTGAAGACTTGAAGCAAATGTGGGAGATCGGGGTAGAGGTGTATGATGGGTTCAAAGAAGAAAGTTTCACCACGAGGGCTATGATCTTTGGCACAATTAACGACTTTCCGCATACGGCAATCTATGCAGATGCGAGAACAAAAGGCGGTGTGCATGCCCTATATGTGAAGATAACACGCATTGGATGTGGTTGGAACATGGTAAGAAGAATATCTATCTTGGTCATCGTAGATTTTTGCCATCAACTCATCACTATCGATTGTGGAGAAAGGCATTTGATGGGAATACAGAAACACGTAGAGCTCCCCGCCTTTGACGGGCGAGCAGTATTTGAAAAGGTGGAAGATTTGAACATTAAATTTGGGAAGCCTTTTGCGGGAGAGATTGCCAAGCGGGGTGGAAGAAAAAGTCGATTTTCTTTGAGTTGCCATCTTTGGAAGTCATTATATGTAAGGCATTTCATTGATGTGATGCATGTTGAAAAGAATGTCTTGAAAGTGTCATTGGTACCTTACTCAATATCTTGGGTAAGACTAAAGATACCATCAACTCAAGGTTGGATTTGGTTAGTATGGGTTTGAGACTGAATTGGGTCCGGTAAAGAAGGGTACACGTACATATCTACCTCCGTGACTCATACTCTATCTAGAAAGGAGAAGACTGTCTTTTGTGAGTTTCTTCATGGAGTTAAAGTTCCAGAGGATACTCTTCAAATGTGGCGACTCTTGTATCGATTAAAGACCTCAAGTTAAAGTTTCTAAAGTCCCACGATTGTCATGTTCTCATGGAGAATTTGCTACCCATTAGTATACGATCCATTTTGCCTAAGAAAGTGCGTCGGACCTTAACCAAACTTTGTTTCTTCTTTAAGGCGATTTGTAGTAGAGTGATTGACCACGGAAAGTTGCCAACATTGCAAAGAGAAATTATCTTGTCACTTTGTGTGAGCTTGAGATGTATTTCCCACCTTCCTTTTTTTGACATAATGATTCATCTAATAGTTCATCCGGTTAGATAGACACAATTGTGTGGCCCATGTTACATGAGATGGATGTATCCGTTTGAGCGTTACATGAAGATATTAAAAGGATATGTGAAAAATCGATCACGACACGAGGTTGTATTGTTGAGCGCTACATAGTTGAAGAGGCTATTGAGTTTTGCACGGGCTATCTATCTAGTCTTGAATATTCTCGTGGGACTACCAAGGTCTCGTCATGTAGGAAGGATTAGTAAAGGGATGACGGGAACTAAATTAGTGATGGTATCAAGGAAAGAACTAGAGCAAGCACACTTGCACGTTCTTCACAATGATAGTGAGGTTGATTCATATGTTGTCAAGCACAAGGAGGTTCTTAAGAGTCAATTCAGAGAAAGAAGCAAGTTTGGTTAGCAAAAGAACACAATAGGAGTTTCATAGTGTGGCTAAAACATCACATTGATGGTGAGTGTGTTTGAATCCTACTTTGATTTCAAAAGATTGAGATGGTTAGCAAAAGGTCCAAATATACATGTCTTCTCTTACAATGACTATCTAATGAGCAGTGCACTTTCTATACAAAAGAACAAGATGATCGAGTAAAATGCAAAATAGTGGGGTGACTCTTGTAGCTCATTCTATGCATGCATCCGAGTGCAAAGATAGAAATCCCATATATGCGAATATGTCTTACTTTGGCTTCATTGAACACATATGGGAGTTGGATTACAATATGTTTGAGAGCCCGTGTTCAAATGTGAATGGGTTGACAATATCTATGGTTTCTGATTGATGAATTAGGGTTCATGCGGGTGAATTTCAACAAGTTGGGATATAAAGATGAACCTTTTATTTTAGCATCACAAGCTCAACAAGTGTTTTATGTCACCGATCCGATTAATATCAATTGGTCTATTGTTCTATTGATCGACAAAAAATTTGTGTATAACAACGATGATGATGAAGCACCCGATGATGTTGGTGTTGAGGACGACCCTTTCTTGAACATCGGAACCAATAATAGGGAAAATACTTCTATAGAGGATGTTGTATATTTTAGAAAAGATCATAATGATGGAATTACTATTAAATCGGAAAAAAATACCAAGACGCGAATTGCAAACAAATTTTTATCTAGGAAAAGGAAAAGGTAATATAGACTTATAATGATATCTCGTTATTTTTTATTAATAGATAATTATATATTGTTTTTGTAAATTTAACAATAACATGGATTATGTTATATTGCAGGTCGATGGCATCACTTAGTGATCATGAGAGTGGTCAAGGCAGTAGTCATGAGGGTTGTCTTTGTTATGTTTCTAGCTTTAATTTGTAGCTACTTTTGAGTTTCATAATGTTAGTTAGTTATTATGTTGTATGATTTGGATATATATTAATTATGTTGTAAGTACTTGTTAGTTTAATATTGTCTTTTGGTGATATGTACATATGTGTGTGTATCTATATTGGATTGTAATGATATTGGCTGAATTTTGTTGGAATGATATTTGATGAATTTTTTTGGAAGGGAATGAATTTATAGGTTGTAATTAAAAGGAGAATAAACAAAAATAAAAAAATATTTAAAAAAATCAGTCAATACATAGCGCGTTAAAAAAAAACGCTACAAATTAAATTAAAAAAATCATTCAATACATAGCGTTTTAAAAGAAAACGCTAGAAATGAAATTAAAATCATTCAATTCCTAGCGTTTTATAGAAAACGCTAGGAATTGTAAAAAAGAGCTAGAGGATCCCTAGCGTTTTTTACGTAAAACGCTAGGAATGGTAGTAAAAAGGTGCTATAGCATCCCTAGCGTTTTACATAAAACGCTAGGAATGGTAGTAAAAAGGTGCTATAGCATCCCTAGCGTTTTTACATAAAACACTAGGAATGGTAGTAAAAAAGGTGCTATAGCATCCCTAGCGTTTTTACATAAAACGCTAGGAATGGTAGTAAAAAGGTGCTATAGCATCCCTAGCGTTTCTGACGCTAAACGCTAAAGGGGCGCTATAGCACCAGCGTTTATACATAAAGCGCTAGGATATTATAGCACCTTTTTATACTATTCCTAGCGTTTTATGTAAAAACGCTAGGGATGTATAGCGCCAGAGGATCCTAGCGTTTTATGTAAAAACGCTAGGGATGCTATTAAAATTTTTACAAGGCGCGCTCTCTCATCTCCCTCACACACTCACGTAGACGTCTCTTCATCTACCTAACTTCTCTCCACGACCCAGGAAACCCTCCACGAACAACCCAGAACTCACGTAGACTTCGTTCATCTACCTAACTTCGTTCATCTCCACGAACAACCTGGTTACCCTCTTCGTGCATCACCGTTGCGAACCTCCACGACCCAGGAAACCCTCTTCGTTCATCTTCGTTCATCTCCACGCCGCGTACCAGCTCTCCCTCTCTCTCCTTGGTGCTATCTTACCACGCAGCCTCCTCCCATTTGTCTCCTTTTTCGCACTCTCTCTCCCTTTCAAAAGGTATTTCGCACTCACTCTCCACCTCTCTCACCGCAATGACTATTTGATTGAGTCTATGAAACTTGAACCGCCCATGCTTTTTACTTGCTTTGTGATCTGTTTCACTATTTTTAATATTCCGAGTTGAAAGGGATTCAGATTGCTTGTGTGGTGCATTTTCTACTAGAGTTGTGTGACTAGATTTCTCAGGTATGGAGTTTATTTTTTAAAAATATATCAATAATGCTCCAAAGTCCTATATATCAAAATGTTTCTAGTCTGTGCATGTTCATTATTTTCAATGTTGTATTTAATTAGTTGTTAGATTAGTCTAGCTTAGCTAGCATTATTAACTTGACTAGTGCATGGCTTTCTCTATTTCTTAGTGCATGGCTTTCCTATATATGTTTACTCTAGGTTCTTAGTGCATGGCTTTCCTATATATGTTTACTCTAGGTTACTTAGTGCATGCATGGCTTTCCTATATATGTTTACTCTAGGTTCTTAGTGCATGGCTTTCACTGTTACTTAGTGCATCGCTTCTTCTATATTTTGTTAAGTGTTTGTTGGTTCTAAACAATTAGAAAGCTAAAACTCACTGAGTCTATTTCATTTGGGTCATTGCAAGTCAGATGGCATCACATAGTGATCATGAGAGTAGTCAGGGTGGTGATGGGGGTGATAGAAACACAAAGAAGTTCACTCCCCGAGGAATGACATTGAAAAAGAATATCGTCCATCGGATAAGTAAAGGACACGAGAAATATAAGGTAAGTTAATTACTAATTATTAATGTTGTTCTCTACCTTTCCAAGTTATCTAATTATTTAATGATTTAATTAATGCAGGTCCGATGGAGTGTTAAAGGTTTGCCAATTGGAGACAACGGCACAAATTTGATTAGCTTTATTGGTACTAAGGTGAAGCAAATCTTTCCAATTTCGATTAAAAGTTGGAATGAGAAAGATAATAGAGTTTTGCCTAAACTGAAAGATGATTTTTGGTCCTTAATATGGTATATAATTTTAGACCTCTTTAATAATCTTATTTAGTGATTTTTAGTTATATTTATTTAATCCATTTTTATGTATAAGTAGAAACACTTTGATGTGGATGATGCAGAAGAGATTGGATACTCAAGGAAGTGGAAGGTTGCATCGAGCTTATAGAAGCGATGTGGGAAAAAGTATTCAAACATCCCGATGGGACCATCGACAGAGGAGCCTCCAAACCTTTGTATCTGGAATTATAAGTAAGGAGGATTGGAGCAAATTTGTACATATACGCACACTGAGATCCGGATTTCTGGTTAGTATATTAATTATTTAAGTTATATATATATATATATATATAGGGAACGTATATTATATATATATATATATATATCAAATATATTAAAACAAAAATATATATATATCACAACCACCCATGTTGTGTTATAGGGTCCAGATTTATCTCTATATATACCTTATACATCCCTATATATATATATATATATATATATATATATATATATATATATATATATATATATATATATATATATATATATATTTCACAACAAGATATCATTCATTAATGTATACTTATGTTTTTAAATAGAAAAAAGCAAAGCCAATAAAGTGAGAGCTTCTAATCCCGAGTACCACTTATAGAGGAGGTTCAAGTGGATATCAAATTCTTGAAGAAAGATTGGTAAGACACAATTAGTTTAATTTATTATGATTTAATGAATCTTTTAATTTACAGTTGATTAACAATTATTAAACTTAAATAGTTCTTTGCAAGAGGGGAAATATCCAACTCAAGAATCCCTTGATCGTTGTACTGTCTGGTTAGAGGCCCGACAAAACAAGGATGGGGACATTGTGGATCCGAAAACTAAGGAGGTCAAGGACAAAATTGTAAGTATTCCAAAATTCATTTATTGTAATTTTAATTTTATGATTCCTAGCAAGTTGGAATTTGTTGGACTATATTTTTAATCAGTTACTCGATTTTTTGACACGTGGACATATTTTTTATTGTCGATTAAATTTTTTTGACACTTGTTTATTATTTTTATCCGTTACTCGATTTTTTTTGACACGTGGACATATTTTTTATTGTCGATTAAATTTCTTTGACACTTGTTTATTATTTTTATCCGTTACTTGATTTTTTTTGACACGTGGACATATTTTTTATTGTCGATTATATTTCTTTGACACTTGTTTATTATTTCTATCCGTTACTCGATTTGTTTTGACACGTGGACATATTTTTTATTGTCGATTATATTTCTTTGACACTTGTTTATTATTTCTATCCGTTACTCGATTTTTTTTGACACGTGGACATACTTTTTATTGTCGATTAAATTTCTTTGACACTTGTTTATTAATTTTATCCGTTACTTATGTTTGTGCATCAGCAAAGCATATCACAATCTGTATCACAAGGAGATTTAACAGATTGTGATGGTCAACAAGATGTCCTTGCTCGTGCCTTGGGAAGGGAAGAGAGACAGGGTCGGATAAGAGGTTATGGATATGGGATTCCTCCTACAAGCGTGTGTTTGGGCCAAAGAGCAAAAGGGGGTGCGGGATTGTAAAGTCATGGCGGCAAAGTATGACTAGCTATCCAAGAATGTTGTTGTATTAATGGAAGAGAGTAAGATGTATAAGCAGCTCTTGACACAAAGGATTGGTGCACCATCCCCTGCTGCACCACCCCCTGCTGAACCTATATCACCTGCTGCACCCCCCCATAGCGCACGAGATAGCTGCACCATCCCTTCAACACAGGTATTTATTATTACTCGACCTATTTTTTATACATATGTATTTGATAAAATTATCATGTATATTTATTTTTCTTTATAATTGATTTAGGATAACTGTGAATGTGAGCTATATATTGCAAACCCACATCGAAAGGTTGCAGTGGGCATGATATGTAACCAATTGAGTGCCACAATGCACAATTTACCCATGCCTGAAAACCATTTGAGAGTTAGGGTAGACTATTCAATAGAGGGGTCTGCACCAATATTGCCTGTTCCAATTGTTAATGCGGATATATTTACTGTGGATCAAACACTTAGTACTTTTGTGGCATGGCCTGAACAACTTGTCGTTGTAAGTGACATTATTTTTGTTAATAAGTTAATGACTCATTGTTATATATAATGTGTGTTAACTAACTAATTAATCATTTTTTTAATATATACTAGGTACCCCAAGTGTCCCGACCGTCTCCTTCTATAAAAGTGTCCCGACCTTCCCCTTCCACTACCAAAGTCTCCCGACCATCTACTTCTATATAGCCAGTCCAACATGTTGTTCAATCTCCCAATGATGAATTCCAGAAGTTCATCAATTCTCTAAAGGTCCACGTCAATCAAAAAATGAAGCCCGAAGACAATATTATGTTACCGGCCGATCACATTGTGAGAGTGGAACAGTTGATAATGATCAACATGGAGGATCTGAAAGCTGTAGTTGAAATGGATTGGGCCACTGTGACTGATATTAGAGTATACCAGAGGTATGTATTAAATTATTTGTACACAATAGTTGTTTATATTAGAGTATATATTAGAGTATATATATGAGGATCTGAAAGTTGTATATATATTATTTATAGGTTTTTGTACAATCATTTTCTAGTCCCTTCGCAACGGACACAGAAGTTTTTCTTCTTGTGTCCAGAGTGTATCGTTGTGTGGCACCAAGGTAATATAGAGGAACGTATTATGGCTATGAAGAGTCAAATAGAAAGTTATATCCTTTCACGCTTCATGGATGCCAAGCATTTTGATCACGAATCTTTATTTTTGGCACCACTCAATAATGGGTGAGAAATTTAGTCTTCAATCACTTGTTTAATTATTTTGAGGATTGTATTATAGTGTAAATGTGTACTCATTCGTGATTCATTTACTTGCAGGCAACATTGGGTACTCTTTGCAATAAACCCTAAGCAAAATGTTGTCTACTATCCGGATTCACTTCAAGGCCATTACAGAGTCTCACGTGAGACTTCGTGCATGGATAGTTGAGAGGTGTGTATGTGTAACCCTCTCATTTTGTATAATTTAATATATGTATTTTGTTCAACTTAACGTTATATATATATGTATGACGTTACAGTGCTTTGAAACAATATTTGGGATTATCTACGAGTAAAACAAGATGGATAGCCATAACTGTAAGTTTTTTAAAAATCGTTCTTATAATTTTAATTGAATTTTTGGTCATAAAAATGTGACAATTAACTAATCTTTTGCTTTGTAGTGTCCTAAACAACCAAATAATAATGATTGTGGGTACTACGTTATGAGGTATATGAGAGAGATTATCACTCAGGACATAGTAGTAATCCCAATGAAGGTAACTACTTAGATTTCTTTTTTATATTGATATTATAATACTTACTCACATTTAATAAACATTTTAATTCTAATTTTATTTCATTTTATTTTTCAGTATTTTCCCCACTGTAAACACATCCAGCATTACTCTGATGAACAACTTACAACAATAAGGGGGGAGTGGTGCCGTTTTGTTTCTACATTTTTGTAGCAAGTTTTGAGTTTCATAATAGTTAGTTATTATATATGTTGTATATATTGGATATATATTATGTTGTAAGTACTTCTTAGAATAGTTATGATATTGGATTGGAATATTTGATGTATTTGATGAATTTTGTTGACTGAATTTTGTTTGAATGATATTGGATTGGAATGATATTTGATGAATTTTGTTGGAAGGGAATGAATTTATAGGTTGTAATTAAAATGGAGAACAAACAAAAATAAAAAAATATTTAAAAAAAAATCAGTCAATAGGTAGCGTTTTAGAGTGAAAACGCTAGAAATGAAATTTAAAAATTCATTCAATACCTAGCGTTTTAAAGAGAAAACGCTAGCTATGGACAAAATGCACTAGAGGATCCCTAGCATTTTATAGAAAAAATGCTAGGTATGGACAAAATGCACTAGAGGATCCCTAGCGTTTTAAAGAAAACGCTAGGAAATGGTAGTAAAAAGGCGCTAGAGGATCCCTAGCGTTTTACAGAAAACCGTAGGAAATGGTAGTAAAAAGGCACTAGAGGATCCCTAGCGTTTTACAGAAAACGCTAGGGATTTTAAAAAGGCGCTATAGGATCCCTAGCGTTTTACAGAAAACGCTAGGAATTGTAAAAAGGCGTTGGGTCAATGGCTAGCGTTTTTTATAAAACGCTACGTATGTCCAAAACACGCTGGGTCAATGGCTAGCGTTTTTTAAAACGCTACTAATGGGGTGTACGCATTCGTAGCGCCAGCTTCTCTAGCGTTTTAAAACGCTACCAATGCCCAAAAAAATGCTGCAAATCCTCTTCTCTGGCGTAGTGATTCTTTCCAAATGCATTTGTTTTTTTATGCATTTGGATTTTTTTTCCAAATGCATTTGTTAATTATAGAATAATGTTAACAATTATGGTAATCAGCGGAAATAAGTTTCTCAAAACCAAAATTAATAAAATCTTACTTTAGATCAATAGTGTCTCAACAAAGATGAAATGAATTAGCTTTTTTATCGATCAAAAAAGAATTGTTAAGAGAAATTGATTATAATAGTTTGAAAAATGATTTCACATCACAAAAGCTCGAAAGATAAATTTAAATAAAAATAAAATAATTGTACAAAAATATTTTAGTAGAATATAAAAGGGCCTCATATACGGTGCTCGCTTAAGGTCTCACTTAGTGTTGGGTCGGCCCTGATTCCTGTTGGGCATTCTGAACTTGCAGACTCTGCATGGATCGTAGGAGATCTTCGAAACCGTCGTGGTTTTCTGCCATTGTTAGTAGTTTGTTCGAAGGTTCTCTGTGGGACGTGGGAGAGGTTTTACCAGATTAATGCTAATAAATACAATTATGACTGAGTTGACCGTTATAATTTGACTAGAGGGACCCCTGAGATATTTTCCCCTTGCGCTCTATTCCTTCCCGAGAGAGATAGAGACGTTACATCGTGGGCCGATCAATCAGTCTCTAGAGAAGGTCTTCCGAAAGCCGAGTGGATGTAAGACCTAGTGTGTGTTTGGTTCTGCGATGACGAGATTTGATTCCGATAGAATTGATTTTGCAAAATTATTTTAGTTAAAAGTGAGTTGAAGATGACGTGATTTTTGTTTAGATACTTTTACTAAAAAAGTGATTTTTGTCATCATTGTTTTTGGATAGGTTGAATTAGAATTGTTTTTAGGTGTGAAATTACCAAAACGGATATCAATTTAAAATAATATTAAGAACTTCAAATTTGATAAAATAGAAACCAAAATACTAAATGAGCATGTAAAATATCTAAATTAAAATAATTATTTGAGAATATGATTTAAATTGTGATGCAAGTTAGTGAAGGGCATTTGTGGAAAATATAAATACAATAAGGAGCAACTATGAAATATCAAAATTTAGTGAAGGGAAATTATGGAAGATGAAATTTTAATATAATTTAAATTATAGTCAGGGAATTGTTGTATTATTTTTAAAAAAAGTAATAAAGATAAATATAATGAACGGTAATTGTGGAATAAAGAAAAATTGACATGGTTTATAAGTAATAAAGAAAAATTGACATGGTTTGGCTTCACATTTGCGTCTTCTTTAATGTTATTGGGGGTTTGGGTTAGAGCTGTCAATTTTGGCCCAGCCCAGTGGGTCCAATTTTTTGGTTGGGTCGGACTCTAAAAATAGAGGCCCAAAATTAACGGTAAGTTTTTTGGTCCAGCCTATTGGCCCAATTATATATATGGGTAAGTTCACTCTACCCATGAGCTCATGAGCTAGCCCATGGGCCAGATTTTTTCTTTTATTATTTTCAATTCTAACAAAAAAAACTACATTTCACTTGAGTGTTAATAGCAAAAAAAAAATACATTCCACTAAAAAAATACATTCCCAATTCAGATGTGCCAGAACTTGTAGAGGAGATAAAGTTGTCAGATATTAGTTAAATATATGTGCTGAATTTGCCGATGTGTTCGTTGAATATATAGTTTTTTGCTTAATGTTGTTAAGCTTTAGTTTTTGGACCAAGATATTTGTGTAGTTGAGCTATTTTGCTGCTTATGGACAAAGTGTTTTGTAAAGCCAAGACAAATTTAGACTGCTTTTTGGCTCGTATTGTTATGAACAAAGCGTTAATGTAATATCGATGGTGATTTGTAGAGCCTAAACATATTTATATTGGCTTTGTTTGAGCTAAAACAGATTTTTTATGTTATGCTACTCCAAAATATTGTCTTTATGTATGTTGCTCATTTGTAAAAAAAAGACTATGGTCAAGATTCTAAAAAAATTCAATGATTTGTAGCCCATTGGGCCACGGGCTTAGGTCGGGCCGGGCCGGACCATGAAATATGCAGCCATTAAAATATTGGATCGGGCCAGCCCAGCCCACCAATGTTGTTTGGCCCAATGGGCTGGACCGGGCCGGGCTTGGCCCATTGACAGCTCTAGTTCGGGCTCCACAATTAAAGAAGTGAAAAATGACAAGTCACAAATGATTTTTTAAATGTATTAAAAAGCAGGTGTCAGGTACTCGAATGATAAAAAGCAGTAATGGGCAGTAACGATGGGCAACAGTCAACAGAGGGGAGAGATATGGAAATAAAATTGAGAAAGATAAGAGAAAAAATTAAAGTAGAAAATTATATTTTAAATGTGAGATAAAAAAAAGTTATGTAATGATGTAATAAAGTGAAACTCACAAAATATAAAAAAATTGAGATTAAATAAGTGGGAATGACATATTTGTCTTAAGAAATGAGTTTTAGATAAAAGAAATTTGGTATTTTTGATAGTAGTTGTTTTGATTAAATATATAATTACGTTCCCCGTAATCAAAAGTTCAAAAGAAAGATAAAAAATAAAAAACGAATTATTCATTTATAAAATTAAAAATAATTTCCTGCCTAATATTTTATTAAGGTTAACTAAGAGAAAGAAAAATAGAGATATTAGTAGTGAGTATTTTGATTAAAAAGATTATAAATAGATTGAAAAAAATTGAAATTTGAAGAGAGGAGTGGAATAGAGGGGAGAGAGATAGAAAGAAAATTGAAAAGATATGAGTGAGAGATGAAAGAGCAAAGAGAAAAATTTGTTTTAAATGCGAGATAAAAAAAGTTTTTTTTAGATAGACAAAGTGGTTACCCCCTCCGTTCCTTATCTTTGGTACTTTTAGCCCATTTTTTGTCCAAGACAATGGTACTTTTAAGATAACAATATACAATTTATCAAAGTTTTCCAAATTTACCCTTTTTCTTTATTTAATCTCCATAATAAAATTTAATTGCCTCAATAGTTACAAGAGGATCATTCCATTTTCAAGACGGTTATACGGATTTGGATCCTCTCCTTCTACACTCTCTCAATCATCTTCTACACTCTCTATCTCTCTCATAAATTCTTATCTTCTCTCTTAATTTTCCTCTCTTAATTATATTATTTTAATTATTTTAAGAGAGAAATTGAGAGTGTAGAGAATGATTGAGAGAATGTAGTAGGAGGGGATCCAAATCCCGATTCTACTCTTTCCAACCATCCACTTGCATAAAAAATGGAGAAAAATAATGTCAGCCTCTTTTTTTATCTTTCTTTCTAAGGGAGTGGTAATAAATAATAATAATAATAATAATAATAATAATACCAGCAGCTTAAACACAATTATGATTGAGTTGACCGTTATAGTTTGACTAGAGGGACATCTAAGATATTTTCCCCTTGCGCTCTATTCCTTCTTGAGAGAGATAGAGACGTTACATCGTGGGTCAACCGATCAGTCTCCAGAGAAGGTCTTTCGAAAGCCGAGCGGATGTAAGACCTAGTGTGTTTTTGGTTCTACGATGACGAGATTTGATTCCGATAGAATTGATTTTCCAAATTTATTTTAGTTAAAAGTGAATTGAAGATGACGTGATTTTTGTTTAGATACTTTTACTAAAAAAGTTATTTTTGTCATCATTGTTGTTTGGATAGGTTGAATTAGAATTGTTTTTAGGTGTGAAATTACCAAAATAGATACCAATTTAAAATAACATTAAGAACTTCAAATTTGATAAAATAGAAACCAAAATACTAAATGAGCATGTAAAATATCTAAATTAAAATTATTATTTGAGAATATGATTTAAATTGTGATGCAAGTTAGTGAAGGGCATTTGTGGAAAATATAAATACAATATGGAGCAACTATGAAATATCAAAATTTAGTGAAGGGAAATTATGGAAGATGAAATTTTAATATAATTTAAATTATAGTCAGGGAATTGTTGTATTATTTTTTAAAAAAGTAATAAAGATAAATATAATGAATGGTAATTGTGGAAGATTTAAAATTGCAATGGTAGAATCAATTCATCAACCTTAGAAGCTACAATTTCTAGGTTCTAGTAGAATCAATTCTAGACCAACAAAACTAATTTTAGGTGTAAGAGCCAAACATCAATTTATCACACCAAAATCACTTTTAATCCTCTAAAAACACTTCTAAATATAGATAGATGGAAAGAAGTACTCCCTCCGTCTCATATTAACTGTCGTTTAAGGTTATGCGCGAGTATTAAGAAAATGATTGGATATGCTAAATTATATGGTGAAAAATGTGGTAGGACTAAAATATCCTTACACTTTTCTTAATTGGAACAAAGTCACGGTTATTGATGTTTTATTTTTTTTTTTTTTTTGAGAATAGAAACTGTGGAGGGGGAACTTCACAATTTCCGGAGAGAGGCGGCAAGAACCAGATCTCACCTCCCTGGGCGCGAATACTTTTCGTGAGGATCGAACTCGGGAGCAAACCGAGTCGAACCTTACGGACCATAGCCCGCTTCCACTAGGCCAAATCCATTGGGTGGTTATTGATGTTTTAAAGTAAGAGTATTGTTGGAAACTAATAATAAATGTTGTATTGGAATTCTAAAGTGATAATTAGTTTGAGAGAAAGAAAAATTCCAAACATGATACTTTATGAGACGGAGGGAGTATGAACGAAGATGATGATGAATGAGTGATATAAAATGGGAGAGGGTTTTGAACGTGGAAAGTAGTGGTTTTCAAGAAAAAGTAAGTGGTTTTAATAAAGTGGGTGGGTTTGTCGGTAGGTGGTTTTCAAAAAAGTAGTGGTTTTAATTAAAAATTCAATAAATGCTTTTGTACACATTTGTACAGAAGTGTCAGCACAGCACATGGTTTTGGCTTCACATTTGCACATGGTTCGAGCTAGGGGTGGACAGAATTATTTAATCGACCGTCAACCGAACAAACCGTGGGATATAAATGCAGTTCGAATAAGTCTGTTCGGTTTGGTTGATTTTCGGGTGGAATTATCGGTTTCAACTGGGTTAAACTGGTCGGTTCTGGATCTGTATTTTACATCCCAAGGTAACTCGTATCCAACCGAATTACTGTGACTCTAACTAGTAGTAGCAATTTTTTAATAAGTAAATAATACAATTCTGCACAACCAGTAGTAAGTGATGTGCTATTTTATCTCTTCCCAATGTTTGCTTTTGACTTTAGACCAATAAAAACTAATCAGAAGGATCGGTCTAAAAAGCATATGAGAAGGCACGTGACCAATAAAATATTTTTTACTTAAATGCAGAAAGCTTGCGTTTTTGTCTATGGCGGATTTCACTATTTATGGAAGAAGAAAATATCAGAGAGAAAGAAGGAAGAGAATTTGAGAAACCAGAAGTTTCAAACCGAAATAATCCGCCCGTCGAAACCGCCACCCGTTCAAACCACATCCGTCCAAACCGATGGCTCAAATGGGCGAAAATGGGTGAAGTTTTTCCTCTCTCGGTTTTCTTTGGTTGGACGATTATGAAACCGAATCCGACCAAACCGACCGTTTGTCCACCCCTAGTTCGGGCTCCACAATTAAAGAAGTGAAAAATGACAAGTCGCAAATGTTTTTTTAAATATTAAAAGGTGGGTGTCGGGTACTCGAATGATAAAAAACAGTTAGTAATGGGCAGTAATCAAAAATTCAAAAAAAAGATAAAAAATAAAAAATAAATTATTCATTTATAAATGTAAAAATAACTTCATGCCTAATATTTTATTAAGTTAAATAATAGAAAGAATAATAGATATATTAGTAGTGAGTATTTTGATTAAAAAGATTATAGATAGATTGAAAAAAAATTGAAATTTGAAGAGAGGGGTGGAAGAGAGGGGAGAGAGATAGAGAGAAAATTGAAAAGATAAGAGTGAGAGAGTAAAGAGGAAAGAGAAAAATGTGTTTTAAATGCGAGATAAAAAAAGCTTTTTTTAGATAGACAAAGTGGTTAGTAATTAGTGTGTTAGTTGTTAGAGGGAAGGGGGAGCGGGGTTCAAACCCGTACACCAATGATATCCATTTCACTCAACCAAGTGAGCTACATTTCTGAGACCCACAAAATATGAGAAGTGAGATTAAATAATTTAGAATGACATATTTGTCCTTTAAAAGAGGGTTTTAGATAAGGGTAGATTTTTGATTAAAAAGATTGTAAATAGTTTAAAAATAGATATGTGAGAGAGAATAGAGGGAGAGAGGTAGAGACAAAATTGAGAAAGGTAAGAGTGAGAGGAAAGATAAAATAGAGTTTTAAATAAACAACGAATTTGCAAAAATAAAGATTTCTCAACTATTTAAGCAAATAGTAGCATTAAGAAAAAACACAAACTTACTTGAAAAGGAAGAAGAAATACCAAATGTGGGGAAGATGGGAATGGAAATGGAGAAGGAAGTCCACCACTTCTTCCTTGGAAAGATGATAAGGACAACACTATCCTTGAGCTCTCCTAGCCTTAAGGTTGTGTGCTCAATGTTCTCATCTCAAGAAACGTTGGAGAATCTATGATGAACCTCACCACACTAGCAATGGAGTCTAGCTCTCACCTCTCTCTTAGGTCTCATGGATCTCTCTCAACAATTGCTCAAATGTGAAAAGTAATTTCATTCATCATCAAAATTCTAACTATTACATTAGGGTTTCAAGTACTTATATTGTGGACATATGGATCCTAGGCCCACAACTAAAGTCCAAGAGAAATACAAAACAAGGCCCAAGGCCACAAACTAAGCTACTAAGGCCAACATGGCTCAATTAAAAGTGTCTTACAATTTATTGAAATAAAAAGAAACCATAGGAAATACTAGAGTTGGTTATCTAGAAATTCCCTACTATTTACATGGTCACCTTCAATGTGCTCTTGTCTTAATGATTAGGTTGAGCTCATTGAAGTATATTCCCTTGAATTATTGTTGACTATTTTTGGTATTTATCTTTATGATCTTCATCCAAGCTCCATGCATGTGGGCTCACATCAGCATTGGCTAGTTTGAGGAAGTGGACTTTGAATCAACTTGATGTCAAGTCTGCCTTCCTTAATGGACCATTAGAAGAAGAGGTATATGTGAAGCATGCACCTGACTTTGAGAAAAAGGGAATGGAGGATAGAGTAATGAAGTTGAAGAAGGCCTTGTATGGCCTCAAACAAGCCCCACGGGCTTGGAACAGGAAAATAGATGCCTCATTGCAGAAATTGAGCTTCACTAAGTGATCAACTGAACATGGAGTGTATGTAAAGTTGAATACTGATCAAGTTGAATACCGGTCGTTGAATGAGAGAAAGGACCGGTCTTGGCTGCACGCTGAATGCCTCGGGTGATACCTGCAAAGACACTCCGACGCTCAAGTAAGTGGTCGCTCAGGAAGGGTATCACAAGGTAAAGAGAACGTACCTGATGCCATATGCGAATGGCGTATATATACTGTAGAGTCCCGACTGTGATGCGAGAATTTCGGCCAGTTAGCGCAAAGTGCGCTCCAAGCAACCGAGCTTGGGCCGGTTACGCTGATATGGGCCGACGGCCCAACTGCTATTGAAACCTCTTGGTTTTGCTGATACACCCCGGAACAGTTGCCCCCCAAGCCTAGGTCGCTTAAGAGCGGGCTGAGGCTTGAATCGCTGCCTCCAGGGGCTACGTGTTTGCGTGTAAAATAGTGTGGTATTCGCAAATTTAGTGCAAGTATACACGTCGTACAAGTAATAAAGTGGATATAAGTAAGAGATCGTTCCCACGAGGATTGGTTGTACTTTCAAAGTTCAAGTCTTAAAACACAAGTGAAACAAGTAACAAATCGGCACTAAAAGTTGGTGTTAAAACTAGGAACATAAATAAAACAAGTAAATAAGATAGTGGTTGTGAATATGGATGAGAATGAGTTGGATTGTTGCATGCAAGTAAATCCTCTCTAGTCGGACGTTATAACGTTTACGTTATTACATACAAATGTTATACGTAGAGAGCGTGGCCACGTCTGACGCTATTATTGCAAAAGAGTCGCGGCTTTTCAACACAAAACGCCGAGTTTCAAGTATAAGAGGTCCTATGTCTAGGTTAAAAAGGCCCACTCTCGTATTTTAAGTACCCACAAAGAATGTTCTATGAACTATTATCCATTCTATGTCTAGACTTAGATAAAAATGCCTAAATGTCTTTAGTGCACCTTTTCGCTCATATAAATCTTTGAGTTCTTTTCATAGACCATGTCTGTACTCTATGAATCTACCTATTTTAAGTTGATCGGTCTCAAAACAAGTTTGGAAATATTATCATGCAAAGATTTAAAACATGTAAGCGTCAATACTTCATAACATTTAACTAGAAATTCATTACATGCAAAACAACAACCCAACTACAAAATGTTTAGCTCATCTTTGAGCATCTCTACGTAAAGATAAGAAGTTAAAATACCATACATAATCGAAAAGAAGCGAGTGCAAAAGATACACCTAAGTAACTTTCCCGCATGCGATCTGTAGAGACGCGTTACAACGTCCCGAGCTTCACGAAGAGTGGTTATATTTGGAAATGGAGTTGAGTAGAGTTCAAAAATCGAAGTTCGTGTCCGTAACTTCGTTTTGAGAACTCTTTCTCAACAATGGAGGAAGGTAGATGATGGAGGTGTGGAATGGTATGATGCAGTGTGTGTATGCATATCTAGAGAGAGACAAGTCTTCCATTAAATAGCCAAATGGGTCACATGTTCTTGATGTCATTTGCCCACCTACCAAGCCTGCTCGCACTTCGAACCGACATCAGACGGTGCTACTACAAAGCGTCATCCTTGTCAACACATGGGGAATAGAAGATCTTCGACTTTCTCGAATCTTTAACCATCATTGCTAGTGCGCCATAAGCGAGATATTTCACTCTTGCTCTGCTGCCCTTGCTCAGACGTGGTGAGGGACGTTGCGACGTTCGGCTCTAAATTTCCTGCACAAGCACAAAAAGCATCAAAATGCTCACAAAGGCACCAATTGGTGCCAAAATGCACAGAACTCGTAATTTAGCCCCTAGCTAACTAAGAAACAATAAACTAACGGAAAACTAATAGAATCAACCTACAATTGCTAGAGAACTTGCATGATTTATCTTTGAATAAGTATAAATAACTCATATAAATATGAGTTATCACACCCCCAAACTTAAATCATTGCTTGTCCTCAAGCAATCAAGACAAAACAAAATTAGCAGAAATGCATGAAATCAACTACACCAGCAGGTTGCATTCTACTCAATCATTTGATCAAAAATTATTCTCAAGGGGCTAATTCTCTACATACTCACGCACCAATGCACAATTAAATTCTAGATTCATTACTGCCCAAAGTGAGTGTGTGACCTCTGCATTAATTCCATTCCTAGCTAGGTTCAGAAGCTATTCTAGCCTATGAAAGAGTGGTTTCCATTTGGTGAGAGCAAAACATCTTTCAAAACAAAGAGTAGGCTAACATTTTCACATAAGAAATGAGGGTTAATTTAAAGCATGACAAATGGTCTTACTTGGGTGCTAGGACTAGATTAGTGCAACTATTTTTCTGACTCACACACGTAAAGGACTGCAACCCCCTCATTACTGAGCAGCTCCCTTTTATTTGCTCCACTTTGGAGTTCTTTTTTTTTTTTTTTTTTTTTTTTTTTCTTTTTTTTTTTTTTTTTTTTTTTTTTTTACATTTGGAGTGCCCAGCATTTGTTTCAGGGTATTGCAGCAAAACACAAAGCACTTGTGGATTTTCCACTTATTTTCAACAACACACTCTTTTTGATCTTTTTGAGATTAGACGTTATAACGTTTATATATATGAGACGTTACAACGTTTGAAACACAGAACACAGTACACAAACACACACGGCATACGTTATAACGTTACGGGTAGGCGTTACAACGTTGCACTCACACTACACCGCACTAACCATCCTACGGTCTTTGCACCGGCCTTAGTACAACCCGATATACCCCCAAACTTAGCTTCATTGCTACTCTAGGTTTTTAATCAAGTTTTACCACCACCATAGTTTACCAAAACTAGCTTGACATAAAATATTCCCTAGCTAACTAGATCTTTCCTTAAAACGAGTTTGTGTGGGAGCAAAGAATCAATTCTATTCATCTAAACATGCATCGCCTACTCACACATACACATTCATCACTAGATTTAGCCCAAAGAGAAATATTTTTAATGACTAACAGAGTAAGAATATAAACTGATTTTGCATTTGATCTCATGCATGCACATAACAACAAAAACAAAAAAAAAAAAAAAAAAAAAAAAAAAAAACTTAGGACATCGAGGATCTCCCCCCACACTTAAAGTTGAGCAAAGTGTCCTCACCGCTTAATGATGAAAATTGATTTATCTTTGTTTTTTTTTTTTCATAATGGGGAGGAACAATCAAACAGAATACAGATAAACAAACTACTATCTTTTAACCATCCAACATTGAAACAGACGTTATCACGTTGGACAGTTGTTTATTCTTACTAAAATTAAAAACTACCACTACTCTACCGCTAAAAGGAAAGGCTAAATTACTTGTTCAAAGCAGGACCTGAGCCTTCCACTTTGCCTAGTGGGGATGCTCGCTGAAAGCGATCTTTTTTTTTTTTTTCATTTAAAACTTCACCCCAGCAAAGAACGTGACAACGCCCTAGACGCACGAGAGGCGTGATAACGTCTACCACACTTCAATAACTTGAGTCATGAATCTCTCCTACCTTTAGCTTCCATTTCTGCACAAAACAAGGTTAAAACAAAAGATTTGGTTAATTTAAAACCTTTGGGTTGCCTCCCAAGAGCGCTTGGTTTAAGAGTCCTCAGCCAGACTTGGAATTCAAAACCCAAGTTAGGGTGGATAATAGGACAAGAAGAAGACATCATCCTTCCGCTTTCTCTTTTTGGTCAGAAATCCCATGTATTTGGCATATGGAAGCAAGTGTTCCCATGCATCAACCAATAAACATTTGGGGTAGGAATTCTCCTCACTTGAAAAAATTGAAGTTCATTTTATGGGGATTATTTTCTTCAATTACCAAAGGTTGAATCTCAATTGTCACATGTCTCTTTTCATACCTCAACATTGGATTTTCTTCCTTGTCACTGTTTTTGAATTTTTCTTGTTCTACAACTACACAATATTTTTGTTTTTCTTCCACTATTTCCAAATGACCACATTCACGTTCATATTCTACACTTTCTTTTTCTTCCTCTTGCTCAACCACATCTTCAATACAACTCTCTTCTTTTAGATGCTCCATAATTGTCTTAATGTGAGCCTCTACATTCTTACATGAAGCTTCAAAGTTGTCACGATGCACCTTCATATATTCAATGGAATGAGTTAAGAGTTCTTTGAATTCAGAGTTGTTCTCATATAATCCTACTGTTTGAGCTTGAGAATATGAATCTTGCTCACACATAACATTTCCCATTCCATAATCCATATTTTGGGCAGTCATGGGCATGGAATTTTCCTCATAATGACCCTTTCATATTCACTCTCATGGAAATCACAATTGAAATATTGTTGTTGAGCATTCAATTCTTGCATAGAGTAAGAACTCCAATGGTCCATGGCATAAAGTGAATTTTTTTTTTTTTTTTTTTTTCAAATCACTCAACACAAACAATAATAATAATAACAACAAAGAAAACACACTACAGACATAAAGCACAATGCAAATTCACTCCCTAGTTCGGTTGAACTAGAGCTTGAATGGAACTAAGCATACGTTTGTAACGTCTACTGCTCAAACACGAAACAACAAACAACACAGGTAAAATTCTTTCAACTTGTGTTTTAATACTTTTGAACAATAAAAGTTACTACAAATCCCGTAACGGCGCCAAAAACTTGTTTGCGTGTAAAATAGTGTGGTATTCGCAAATTTAGTGCAAATATACACGTCGTACAAGTAATAAAGTGGATATAAGTAAGAGATCGTTCCCACGAGGATTGGTTGTACTTTCAAAGTTCAAGTCTTAAAACACAAGTGAAACAAGTAACAAATCGGCACTAAAAGTTGGTGTTAAAACTAGGAACATAAATAAAACAAGTAAATAAGATAGTGGTTGTGAATATGGATGAGAATGAGTTGGATTGTTGCATGCAAGTAAATCCTCTCTAGTCGTGACGTTATAACGTTTACACGTTATTACATACAAATGTTATTCTCAGAGAGCGTGTACACGCGTCAACGCTGTTGCAAAAGAGTTTGTGCTTTTCAACACAAAACGCCGTCGAGTTTCAAGTATAAGAGGTCCTATGTCTAGGTTCTAAATAGGCCCTCCTCGTATTTTAAGTACCCACAGCAATGTTCTATGAACTATTATCCATTCTATGTCTAGACTTAGATAAAAATGCCTAAATGTCTTTAGTGCACCTTTTCGCTCATATAAATCTTTGAGTTCTTTTCATAGACCATGTCTGCACTCTATGAATCTACCTATTTTAAGTTGATGAGTCTCAAAACAAGTTTGGAAATATTATCATGCAAAGATTTAAAACATGTAAGCGTCAATACTTCATAACATTTAACTAGAAATTCATTACATGCAAAACAACAACCCAACTACAAAATGTTTAGCTCATCTTTGAGCATCTCTACAGAAAGATAAGAAGTTAAAATACCATACATAATCGAAAAGAAAGCGAGTGCAAAAGATACACCTAAGTAACTTTTTCCGCATGCGATCTGTAGAGAGACGCGTTACAACGTCCCGAGCTTCACAAAGAGTGGTTATATTTGGAAATGGAGTTGAGTAGAGTTCAAAAGCGAAGTCTGTGTCCAGAACTTCGTTTTGAGAACTCTTTCTGAACAATGGAGGAAGGTAGATGATGGAGGTGTGGAATGGTATGATGCAGGTGTGTGTATGCATATCTAGAGAGAGACAAGTCTTCCATTAAATAGCCAAATGGGTCACATGTTGTTGATGTCATTTGCCCACCTACCAAGCCTGCTCGCACTTACGAGCCGACATCAGCATGCATGCTATGCAGCAGCGTCATCCTTGTCAGCACATGGGGAATAGAAGATCTTCTGACTTTCTGAATCTTTAACCATCATTGCTAGTGCGCCATAATCGAGATATTTCACTCTTGCTCTGCTGCCCTTGCTCGGGACGTGGTGAGGGGCGTTGCGGACGTTCGCTCTAAATTTCCCGCACAAGCACAAAAAGCATCAAAATGCTCACAAAGGCACCAATTGGTGCCAAAATGCACAGAACTCGTAATTTAGCCCCTAGCTAACTAAGAAACAATAAACTAACGGAAAACTAATAGAATCAACCTACAATTGCTAGAGAACTTGCATGATTTATCTTTGAATAAGTATAAATAACTCATATAAATATGAGTTATCACTACGCTGTTTTGACGAACCTCTAGATAAGTGAAAGCGATCCACGCCGCTTGCTTTTCGATGGGGCGGTCTCGCCTCGCCGCTGTCAATCGTCTACCCGTGGCCGACACGACGGTTGGCTTTTGCTGACATTTATGACGCGACGTTTGGTGATCTCGAGGTCATTCAATGACAGCTTTCAATGCGAAGGTGAAACGTTGCGACGTTTCGTCTCCCGGTCCCTCTGGCGCCTTGGGCCTGCGCTATAAATACACCTTCGATAGGAACTATTCCTCACATTACTCTGAATTGCTCTGCTGCTGACCGACCTGTCTACCGCCGACTTGCTTTTGAGACAAATCCTTTCGTCTGAGCATTACAGCTTCCCCGACCGATCTTAAGCATTCTTACAGGTATGAGTCGACCTTTCTCTTGGTTTTAATTTTTGATTTTTCTTTCGATTGCAAAATTCCACGCCTTGTGATAGGGGGTGTCAGGTCCGGGGACGACCAAGTCGCCCCTTCTCACGAGTGCTCTGCTCGACCGACCTGACCCGATCCCCTTTTCACAGGTACCATGATGCCACGGTTGAAACAAACCACACGTATTCCTGGGGGGCCATCGCAATCTCTGGCAGATAACATGACGAGGCCATCCGAGCCCGTTACACACGAGGGAGATTCTTCCTCGTCATCGAGCGACTCGAGCTCCAGTTCTCCCAGTAGGGGGTCGATCAGCTTAGGCAGTTCCGACTCCAGTTCCACCATCTCTAAGAGTAAATCATGGGATCCTCCACCACCACCATCTTCCCCGGCCTGCAACGCGGGAGAAGATGAGGAGGTAGACATTGAGGGTGAAGAAGTGCAGAGTGCCATCCAGGTCGTAGACGAGGAGATGGCCGATGCCGAGGAAGATCGAGCTGAAATAGCTGTTGACGAGGTCGTCGCCCGTCCTGTGGCAAGCTCCTCCGGTCGGGCCTTAAATGTTGATGGAGAGTCGATCGAAGGGGCAGATGACGTCCTACCGGACATAGCTCGAGATCGGTCTGACATGTCTTGGGTGTCAGAGACCCTTCGCTCCAACAGAAGTATAATTACGGTCGGCCACTAGGCGCTGCCTGATCTACAATGTCATTTCAACCACCTACCAAGCTGGAGGGTGAGAGGTATGAAGGAAGGGGAGGACATTGCGACCTATTCCGAAAACCTTAAATTCACGATGCATCGGATCGTGTTTGAGAGGATGGGAATTGTCCCACCCTTCACTGAATTTCAGCGCGAAGTTCTGCGCTACATTGGGGTCGCCCCCTCTCAATTGCACCCGAACGCATGGGCATTTCTGAAGACTTTTGAGGTGCTTCTAAGCCGACTGGGCAGGACGGTGTCGATCCAGTTGTTTTTCACAATTTTCGAGCTGAGATGGCTCAGAGAAAAGGCCAACAAGGAGAAGAGGGAGCAGGTTTCCTTCAAGACCCAGAAAACCCAACACCGATACTTCAATGTGTTCCAAGAGTCGTTGGGCACTGCATGGAAGAGTCAATACTTCTGGATCGTTCCGACCAAGGAGGCCGGCCAAGCTATAGCAGAGACCAACCCTGATGGGACGCTCGGTGAACCTTACTTCCTAATTATGTGGAATGAGGCTCACTTCTTCAGGCAACCTGGTGATTACATCTACTCTACAAAAGATTTGAGCGCAGCCGATCTGGAGTCTCTGCAGATGATCAAGAAATTATCGAGCCTTATGCCCCCAGATCCTAAAGGCGACCTACCTTGTCGTCCTTTTACACTGCTCGTGGGCCGTGCTCTGGAGGCCGAGATTGGTTCGCTTTCGAACTCATCTTTTTATTTTGGTTCGCTGGCGACCTACCTTGTCGTCCTTTTACACTGCTCGTGGGCCGTGCTCTGCAGGAAGAATGGCAGGAAAATCTTGGGCCGAACTGGAAAAGGTCTTGAAACCCTCCTCAATTCCTGGTGTTTCTCGACCGCCTCCAAAAGTGGTCGACTTGGAAGGGACGTCAAAGGTGCCACAGACCCCTCGAAGCCAAGGGAAGAAACTAGCTTCCACAGTCCGGTCCCCCCCACGCCAGGACGCCCGTTCTCCCAAGCGGAGCAAGGTTCTCGAGCGGGTCCACGAAGTTCACGATGGCGATATTCCTGTCGTCTCGATTCAGGGCTTGGGGCTGGCCAACTTTGAGCGGTTCAAGAAGGAGCCTATGGAAGTTTGTGCTTCCTTGTGCATGGGTGTTGGTAAAGCCATGAATGAACTTCAAGGTATTTTTCAAAACTCTAGCCCGCCTTGATTTCGCTTATTGTCGGTCGATTAACTGACCTTTGCTGTCTTTGTTTGCAGATGCTCGGGCTGAAAGGGACACTGCCCTGGCCAGTCTTGAGGTTGTGAAGAAGAAGCTGGAGAAGGCAGCAAGCTCCAAGAAAGAAGCTTTGCAGCAGGCCGAGGAGGACCGGGCCAAGTTGTCGAAGAAGAACAAAGAACTCGCTGCTCAGGTGAAGGAATTGAAGAATAACGCTGATGCCCAGGAGAAGGACAAGGCCGACCTGGAACTCAAGAGGGCCAAGCTGGAGGCTCAGGTGCAAAAGGTGGCCGGGCTGGCTAAGGATGCAGCGGTCTACCAATTTCAGAACGCTCTTGACCAGGTGCGGGTGCTGAATTCAGATCTGAACCTCCATTTTGATTTCGAAATGTTGAAGCCTGAGCACTACGTAGAAGATAACCAGATCGTGCTGCCCGAGGAGTTCGACGAGCAGGGTAACACCACTCGACCTTGCTCGGTTATCTTTTGAGGCCCACCTGCGAGCGGAGTAACTATTGTAACCTTTCGACTAGCCTTCGGGCACAACAATATTCTTTTCCCGCCTTCGGGCAGTTTAATATTTGGGCGCTCGGCTTCGACCGGGCGTCCTCGGTTTGTAATGACATCTTTTCCTTTTGCTTAATTGCTTGTTTGGGTTTACTTTATTCGTTTGCGTTCTTCCAAGTTTATGAATTTTAGGCCGACTATGGGCCGCTGCTCAGGGCCTTACGAAGGCTCTCGTTATAGACTGCTCGACGGTGCTTATCAATGTGGCATTGCTTACCCAATAAACAATGATAGTGCCAGCTCGGTGGCACCTGGTCGGATCGGCGACCTTCGTTTGGGCCAACTCGGTGGCGCTCGATTGGGCCATTTCGATGGCACTCAACTGGGCCATTTTGATGGCACTCGATTGGGCCATTTCGATGGCACTCGATTGGGCCATTTCGATGGCACTCGATTGGGCCATTTCGATGGCACTCGGTGTAGATCGTTTCGACGACCTACCATTTCGATGGCACTCGCTGTGGGTTGTTTCGTCGGTCCACGTTCGTTTTTGGTGACACTTCAGTCGCTCCTCTGCCACGGGCATGTTGAGCGACCGGGCATACATTATTTGCGAGAAAGTAAAGTACAAGGCAATTTTTAAAGGTCAGGCCTCAGTAAAAAACCCAGTGGGAAAAAGAGCGCCCGCCTGTCTTTCATTCATTGATAAGTCGTTCATTACATTTAAACATAATACTTTCTAAGTTTATCAGCGTTCCATGTTCTGGGGATAGTCGCCCCTTCCATGGTCTCCAGCTCGTATGCCCCCTTGCCGGTCTTCTTAACGACCCGGTATGGACCTTCCCAATTCAGTGCTAGCTTTCCCTGACGGGCATTCTTATTTCCAACGTCTGCACGCCTTAGAACGAGCTGGCCGATCGAGAAATCTCTCTTCTGAACATGAGCGTTCTTCGATCAGATCCAACTCTTCCCGTATAGCTTGGTCGTTGTCGGCCGTTGTTGGGGGATTCAAAGTTCTCCAGCTCAGCTCGCCCATTTCTATGGGTATGACAAAGATCGATTCCATACACGAGCCTCGGCGGCGACTCTGGCCGATGAATGAGGGTCGCCCTATATGCCCAGAGAACTGATCGCGACTCTTCGACCCAATTCCCCTTCGCCGTCAAGTCTTCTTTTTAAACCACGCAGGATGACTCTGTTGGCCGCTTCAGCTTGGCCGTTTGTCTGTGGGTGCTCGACCGAAGTAAAATGTTGTTTCACCCCTAAGTCGGCCAACATTTCCCTCAACTTCTTATCAGCGAACTGGGTACCATTGTCTGTTATTAACTGCTGCGGAACTCCAAAACGGGCTAGCACATTTCGGCCGAAGAACTTGCTCACTTTTGCTGATGTGATCGTTGCTAGAGGCTCGGCCTCGATCCATTTCGTAAAATAGTCGACTGCCACGATCAAGAATTTGAACTGGCCTGGAGCAGGTGGGAACGAGCCTAGGAGATCCATGCCCCACCAGGCGAACGGCCAAGGTGAGACAAGACTTTGCAATTCTGAGGAAGGTGTGACATGGACGTCGGCATGCACTTGACATTTCTTGCATTTCTGGACTAGCTTCTTGGCATCTTCATCCATGGTCGGCCAGTAATAACCGGCCCTAAGAGCTTTCTTCGCTATAGATCGTGCACCTTGATGGCTTCCACAAACGCCTTCATGGATGTCTCTCAACACATGGTCGGCTTCAACCGACGACAGGCATCTCAGCAGTGGAGATGAGAATCCTCTTCGATACAACTTTCCTTCTATCACTGAATACTTGGTCGCCCTTAGCCTAACCAATTTTGCCTGCTTTTGGTCGCTTGGCTCTTCTCCTTCAACAATATATCGTAAATGAGGGCGATCCAATCAGTATCTCGATCAACACACAGAACGCCAATGATAGGCTTGGTTTGGTCGACACGCTCGGCCGACGTAAAGTCTCCTGGATCAAGCTTCTGTGATTTCCAGGGGTTTTGGTGCTTGCTAACTTTGAGAGGATGTCTGCTCGAACGTTCTCGGTTCTTGGCACATGTCTTACCTATGCTCGGTCAAATTGCTGGAGAAGCTCTCTTACTCTGGCCAAATAGCTTTTTAGCACGTCGTCCTTAGCGTCGTAGAGTTCTTTAATTTGTGATACGACCAGCAAGGAATCTGAATCTAGTTCCACACGATCGACGTTGAAGTCTCTGGCGAGTTGTAGGCCGGCTATGCACGCCTCATACTCGGCTTGGTTGTTCGACGTGTGGAAGGCAAAAGTTAGGGATACTTCCACAGCAAGGCCTTCTGAATTTTCCAAGATTAGGCCCGCTCCACTACCTTTACTATTAGAAGAGCCATCTACATGCAAAATCCAGGTCGTAACCGGTTGATCCTCTGGAATTGGAGTCATTTCAGCTATGAAGTCGGCCAACACTTGTGCTTTGGCGGCCGACCTGGATTCAAACTCTATACCAAACTCACTGAGTTCCACTGCCCACTTTATCATTCTTCCCGCCAGGTCTGGCCGATGAAGGACTTGTCTTATTGGTTGATCAGTTCTTACCACGACCTGGTGGGCTACGAAATAGGGTCTCAACCTTCGGGCGGCCACCAAAAGTGCAAGAGCTAATTTTTCTATCTTCTGATATCTCTGCTCAGCCCTTGCAGTACTTTGCTGATGAAGTAGACCGGGCTCTGTTTCAGGTCGTTCTCCCTGACTAAAACAACACTCAAGACTTCTTCAGCTATTGCTAAGTATAGATACAGGACTTCCCCCGGCGACGGCTTAGTCATGATTGGCGGGTTGGTCAGGGCTTCTTTCAGTTCATCCAACGCTCGCAGCATTGGTCGGTCCACTCGAAATCTGCATTCTTCTTTAACACTCAAGCGACTTGCAGGCCGCCTTCGGAATGAATCTTGACAAGGCAGCGACCATGCCATTCAGTTGTTGAATTTCTTTCTTGGTGGTGGGCGCCCTCATGTCGGCGACCGCCCTACATTTATCAGGATTTGCTTCTATGCCTCTTTCTGTTAGGTAAAAGCCCAAAAACTTGCCGGCCCTCACACCAAAAGTGCACTTTTCTGGATTTAACCTTAATGAATTCTTTCTGGCTTCTTCAAAGACCTCTCTTAGGTTGCTTACATGGTATTGGTCGGTCATACTCTTTATAATCATATCATCCAGGTAAACTTCAGATATCCGACCGAGTTGCTTCCTGAAGATCTTATTCATCATACGCTGGTAGGTTGCCCCAGCGTTCTTCAGGCCGAATGGCATCGCCTTATACTGAAAATTGCCACGATCTGTCATAAAGGCAGTCTTGTGGCGATCAGGGGGATACATCGTAATCTGATTGTAGCCCGAGTATGCGTCCAAAAAAGACAATAATTTGTAGCCCGAGGCACCATCGACCAGCTTGTCAATGTTGGGCACAGGAAATGCATCCTTTGGGCATGCCTTGTTTAAGTCGGTGTAGTCCACACACATACACCACTTGCCATTCTTCTTCTTTACCAACACAACATTGGATAACCAGGTCGTGTACTTGATCTCTTCGACGAAGTTAGCCTTTACTAGGTCCTCAACGGCCTTTGCTGCTGCTTGGGACTTTTCTTCACTTTGTGTTCGCCTTCTCTGGGCGACCGGCTTAACTCCTTCGTCGACCGAAAGCTGATGGCAAGCAATCTCTATAGGAATACCCGGCATGTCTGATGCCTGCCAAGCAAATGGTCGGCATAGTCTCTTAGGCATTCCATGAGGTATTGTTTCACTTGCTCAGGTAGGTCGCTACCCAGCTTCACTGTCTTTGCTGGGTCGTCGCCCAACTGCACATCTGTCAGTTCCCCATGAGGCTCTGGCCTTTTCAATCTGTTCTTTAGCTCTCGGGCTAAGTCATCATCATTGTCCTCAGGGTCGCTATCTGGATCATAACGGGCATCCAGATCGGCAAGATTAACCTGGTGGCCTTCACTGATGCTCTGAGTGCTTGGACCAAGGTCTTGTTCATCACAAATGTCTTGATATAGGTAGTGGCTTCGTTTGGCCGCCTCTAGGTCGGCCGCCAGGGTAACTACCTAGTCGTCTTTTCTATAAAACTTCATCTTTAGATGCACTGTGGAAGCAACGGCCTCCAGCTTGCCCAAGGTCGGCCTACCAATAATACACTGGTAGCAGGATTTTATAGGAAGCACAAGGAACGTCGTCCGGACCATCCTGTACAAGGTGCTTTTAGCTGTGTCGTCACCAAATGTGACTAAGAGTTCAATCGTCCCCAAGGATAGGTGGTCGCTCTGTTGAAGCCCGTTAGAGGAGTAGGATCGGCCTGCAGGATTATTTCACTTCGATCCACCTTCAACTTGTCAATCAACTCCTCAAACATAATGTCGGCCGAGCTTCCTTGGTCGCACTGTAATTCTTCGAACCTCGTGTTGGCCATAATCGCCGATACCACCAACTAACGTGAATCGCTTGGCCCGCCATCGAGCAGTCTTCGCCCCCAAAAGAAATGGGCGATCTTATTCGAGACCTGGCCGTTTCTGGCCAAGTCGTTCCAACCATTAGGATTTCATCCCACTTTCTTTTTGTGGCTTTGTTGGAGTCCCTTCGATCCAATGGATTCCCACCGTGAATTACCATGGCAACATTGCGGCCTTTCGACCGCCGAGTGTCTCGATCTTCCGATCCATCTTTGTCTTGGGCGGTCGTTGCAATGATGACGCCCTTTTCTCTATTCTGAGTAGGTTCTCCTGTCTTTTCTGGAGGTCGATCGTTTTCTTCAGACCTCACATACTTACTCAACTTACCTTTCTGGATAAGGTCTTCAATGTCATCCTTGAGGGCCATGCAGTCATTGGTGTCATGCCCTTTGCTCTTATGATAGCGGCAGTATCTCTTGGTCGGCCGTGCTCCCTTTTTTAGCACGAGAGGGTCAGGCCGCTTCACACCCACAAATTCGTTGTTCTGGCACTCACTGTAGATTTGTGCAATAGACGTGTTCAGACGAGTGCGCTGCTCGTATTTCTTATCTCGAAAGTCCGGCCGGTTGTCTCGGCGACCTTCATGCCCTTTGGCCGGTCTATTCTGTTCTTCTTTAGGACGCGCACGGGCGCCCTTTCTTGCAGCTAGGGTTTCTTCATATGCCATATGATCGTTGGCCCTCCTTAGGAACAAGCTGAGGTCTTGATAGTGATTCAGCGTGAATTCTTCCACTACAAGAAAAACTGAAAATTCAAGGCAAAACTTTCTGGCGGATTTTAATCCCCCACAAACTTTCCGGCGGATTTTTGACATTTGTGGGGGATTTAATCCACCAGAAACGTTTTGGCGGATTTTTGACATTTGTGGGGGATTTTTGACGTTTGTGGCGGATTATAAAGTGGGAACAAAAAAGTTTTAGAAAAAAAGCAATCGCTAATAAAAGAACTACTAATCCACTAAAATGCAATCAATGAAATAGGGGAAATTTGAAATTCAAAATTTCCGAAAATGCCTAAGAATCATGAAAACTCACCTCGGTCAAAGCACCACTAAATCACTTGAAAACACCACTAAATCACGAAAATGACCTCGGTCTAAGCACCCTGGTTTCGCCGAAAAGCACCTAGAATCTGTAAAATTACAATGATTCCAACGGCTCTCTTCCTCCTCCCTTAATAAATCTGATTTCTCAATTCACTCTAACACTTCACTCTCTCAATATTTCACTCTCTCAACACTTCACTCTCTCAACACTTCACTCTCTCAACATTTCACTCTCTTAACAATTCTCACATTCAATCTTTACTCTTTCTCAACATTTCTCTCAAATTTGTTTTGAAGGTATGTTTTAATTTAGACTTTGTTTTAACTTATACTTTGTTACTAATTGTGGTGTTGTTTATTTAGGATTTGTTTGAGTTTGGTGATCTTTGTTTCTTTGTTTAAAGGATTCCGATTTAGCATCAAGTCAGAGTCTTCTCGGCACTACCGGTTAGTTATTGAAATTATTTGTTGTCATTAAACTTATTTGATGTTAGTAGTTAGACTTCTTCAATAATTAAATATGAAAAATTATAATATATTAGTTAATATTACTAAATAAATTCGTACCAAATAAGATTAATGTATTTGATAATTTTGTGCTTATTTTTTAATTTATGTTAATATTTTTTAAAAAATATTACATAAATACAATATTAAAATATTGATTTAAATTTAATTTGCATTAATATTATTTATAAAATACGAAATATAATAATATAGTAGTTAAAAAAGAAAAATTTTATTTGATGTTGTTAAAAGTTTTTAGATGAATGCGAAATACAATAATATAGTAATTATTCGAATATGCATTATATAATTATTATTTTTACTAATTTGTTAAAGTTTATTATATTTTTAAATATCATTATATTATCATTTTTTTGTCTAAAGTGTTAAATTTTATTATATTTTCGAAAGTCATTATATTATCATTTTTTTGATTAAATTGTTAAATTTTATTATATTTTCGAAAGTCATTATATAATCATTTTTTTGTTTAAATTGTTAAATTTTATTATATTTTCGAAGTTATTAAATATATCAAATAATTATGATATGTAATTTATTTTCATTTAAATAGTTACATTTAAACAGTTATTATATGTAATTTATTTTATATTTTCATTTACTCTAAATAATTATGATAATATGTAATTTATTGTTAATAATAAAATTGATAGACTTGTTAGTTAAAATGACTAATATTAATAGAATCTATGTTTTAAATATTGTTATGTATGTGTTAAAATGTTATATTTTTTGTTAGTTAATAGAGTGTTAGTTAAAATGACTAATATTTATGTTTACCATAACATAATATATAAAATGTGTTAAATTTTTTAAATTCTATTTTTGTTATAATTTATTAATGTAATGTTTACATTGTTAGTGTATGTGTATGTGTATGTGTATATGTGTATTTGTATGTCTATAAAATATAAAATTTGATTTATTATTTATGGGTACGTAGTACTAGGATCTTGAAAACATGGACCGTAGTTGGATGTATGATCGATTATTTCCTGGAAGAAGCGGTTTAAAGAGACGTTTTGCAGAAGAAGTAGAAGAGTTTATTTTTTGTGCTAAGCGTGACGAAGGATTTGCGCGAGAAGGGGGAATTAGATGTCCGTCCGCGAAATGTTCAATTCGATTTATAAAAAATGAAGATGAAGTCAGAATGCATTTGTACAATAATGGGTTTAGGCCAGATTATTGGATATGGAGTCGTCACGGCAAAGTAGCACCTGGTGTACCTGCGGTAGCTGTTTCTGCGGTTAATGTTCCGGTTGAAGTATATCTTTCAAGTACTAATGTTCCGGTTGAAGAAGTAGCTTCCACGTCTGGATCTGGCCAAATCATGCAACCCGCGTTAGATGCTTATCAGGGAATGATATCTCATGCCGTTGGAGTAAATTTGGATTTTGAAGAACCATAATATGATGCTGAAGAAGTTCCTAATGAGGAAGCGCAATTGTTTTACACGTATTTGAGTGAGACAAATAAACCATTATTTGAAGGATCTAAAGACTCAAAATTATCAATGTGTGTTCGGTTGTTGGGTCTTAAGTCTCAATTTAATGTTGCCGAGTTGTGCATGGAATATATGACCAAAATGATGTTGGATGCAACCCCTATTAAAGGACTTTTGCCGTAGAGTTATTATGATGCTAAAAGACTGGTATCGAAACTTGGCTTAAAATCTAAAAGAATTGATTGTTGTGTGTCTGGTTGCATGCTCTATTATAATAATGAGTTTGGCATAAATGATGGAAATTTGACGGAATGCAAGTTGTGTGGAGAGCCACGCTATCGTGTCAGCAGGAGAGGGATGAGCAGAGGCAAACCGGTTCCACGAAAAGCAATGTTCTATCTGCCGCTTATACCAAGGCTACAGAGGATGTTTACATCAATGGAGACCGCTGGTAAAATGACGTGGCACCATGAAAATAGAAACAATTCTGATGAATTACGTCACCCATCTGATGGTGAAGCTTGGAAGCATTTTGATCGTGTTCATCCAGATTTTGCCAGTGATCCACGCAATGTTCGGCTTGGTTTATGCTCTGATGGTTTCACACCCTATATTCAAGCATCGGCATCACCGTATTCTTGTTGGCCAGTTATTGTTACCCCATACAACCTTCCACCAGAAATGTGTATGTCTAAACCATACATGTTTTTAAATGCTATTATTCCAGGGCCAAGCAATCCAACATTTGGTATTGACATATATTTGCAACCTTTGATTGATGACCTAAAAGGTTGTGGCATGGTGTTTTAACTTATGATGCAAAGACGCAAAACAAAATTTGAGAATGAGGCGCTTTGATGTGGACAATTAATGAATTTCCTGCCTATGGAATGTTGTCTGGATGGGGAACACATGGTAAGATGGCGTGTCCGATTTGCATGGTTGACACAAGGGCTTTCACTCTTAAATACGGAGGGAAAACTTCGTGGTTTGACTCGCATCGTAGGTTCTTACCTATGGATCACCCATTTAGAAAGCAGAAATATGCATTCATCAAGGGACATGTTGAAACAAGTGGACCTCCTCATAGTTTGACACCAGAGGAAGTTTGGGACAGTGTTAAAGACATCCCTCCAGTGGAAGTCGTAGCGGGTGTTGTTTCTCGTTCAGAAGGCTATGGGCAATGGCACAACTGGACAAAGAGAAGTATCTTTTGGGAACTTCCCTATTGGAAAGATAATCTACTGAGACACAATCTGGATGTAATGCATACAGAGAAGAATTTTTTTGATAACATATTTAACACTGTCATGGACGTGAAAGGTAAAACGAAAGACAATGAGAAAGCTAGGAAGGACATAGCTCATTATTGTAGACGAAAGGATTTGTTGTTGGTTGAGCAAGGTACTAGGACATTGAAACCCAAAGCCAATTATACTTTATCTAAGGAAGAAGCGAAAGCAGTTTATCGGTGGATAAAAGCGTTGAAAATGCCAGACGGTTATTCTTCGAATTTATCTAGATGTTCGGATGTGGATAATGGGAAGTTGCATGGGATGAAGAGTCATGATTGTCATGTATTCATGGAGTGCTTACTTCCCATCGCTTTTAGTTCGTTGCCAACACACGTTTTGAACCCGCTAATTGAAATAAGTACATACTTTAAGAATTTGTATTCAGCAACCCTAAAAGTTGATGATCTTACAAAAATGGAACAAGACATCCCACTTATCTTATGCAAGTTGGAGAGAGTATTTCCGCCTGGTTTCTTTGATTCTATGGAGCATCTCCACAGGTGCATCTCGCATTTGAAGCTAAACTTGGCGGACTGGCCCAATCTGAGATGGATGTATCCGTTTGAAAGGTCGATTATTTATTATAATATAAAAGGAAGTTTAAAAAATAACATTATTAATTAATTAACATATCGTTTTATCTAGGTTCATGGGTGATTCAAAAAGATCGGTGAAAAACAAAGCTAGAGTGGAAGGATCGATATGTTCTTCATACTTACACCGTGAAACAACCAACTTTTGTTCTTATTATTTCAAGAATGAATTTGCTCCAAGAAGCAGTCGAAATGAAATGGATGTTGAATGTCCTAGACATGAATTAGCTTTGTCTGTCTTTTGTCTACCCGGTCGTCCATCTGGGAGGGAGTCAATTCACTGGCTGACAGAGGAAGAGTTCAAGGCAGCACATATTCATGTGTTGATAAACCGTACTGAGGTGCAACCATTCATTGAGTGTGTATTCCTCAACATTAACTATATATATATATATATATATATCGATCTTAATTAAGTCAATAAAAGTAGACAAATGTGTAACAATTAATTATTTTTTTAGGGAATTCTTGTCATCTGAGGAAATAAGTGAAGAACAATCTTCGGCTTATATTAATGCACATTTTCCAATGTGGTTTAGGCAACGTGTTTATGCCCTCCCACCAACTCCTCCCAACCAACACTTGAGGAACTTATCAGACGGTCCTCGAAGATGTGTTAAAGAATGGCACACATACTTTGTCAATGGATATAAATTTCACAATAATGAATGGACACAAGGCAGAGAAACAATCAATAGTGGAGTTTGCATGAAGGGTGTCACTGGAGGTGGTGAAGGTGATTTTTATGGTGTGATTCAACACATATACGAAGTTGCGTACCCCTATCTAGACTATAGTCAGACGGTAGTGCTTTTTTATTGTAATTGGTTTGATCCGTCTGCTCGAGGAACAAGGGTAAATCCAAAGTCAAATACAGTCGACATTAAAATGAGTAGTAGATATCGACTGTATGATCCGTTCGTCATTGCTCCAAATGTGCCGGAAATATTGTGAATAACACAAAAGTAAACAATCAAGTAAAGATGGAGTGAAAAGTCAAAGTAGAATATAGATGGAATGCATTTCACTAAGTAAGTCCTTTAAAACAGAATAATGTAATATATGATGTTGTAACATTGACACTTGAGGTGTTAGCTCAGTGGTAAGAGTTTAGTCTTGTACCCTCAATGTGATGAATTCAAATCCTTCGGGGATAGTTGTAAAATGGTCAATAGTGTCACTTTGTGTTCCTGGGTGTATCAAGAAATACGAAGCGCCATCAAAGAATCGGGCTCGCGGCCCGGCCAACTCGATCGGCCCAACACGCTTGAGCGCAATTTCGCCGCCGAAAATCTCGCGAAACGGTCGGACTCGGCCAGATATCTACGCCATTCGCATATGGCATCAGGTACGTTCTCTAACCTTGTGCTATCTGCCCGAGCGACCTCTCACTAGATCGTCGGAGTGTCTTTGCAGGTACCACCCGAGGTGCTCAACGCGTGAAGCCAGGACCGGTCCTTTCACTCATTCAACGACCGGCCCATTCGACGGAGCAACAACTACTTCAACACTTTATTGGTCAAGGTACGATCAATTGGCGACCACAGTGGGAGGCCCGAGCGCTATCCCGCTCCACTCATGGCTCCACGCGACCGGCCCCAGACGCGGGCCTCATCTCGTCTCAACCCTCCGGCAAGATCCTCAAGAAGAAACCCGGAGGGCGAGCAAAGAACGATTCATGAATCTCAAGGGAATCCGCAACAAGAACCCTCGGTGCAGGGTCGCGGACCGATCTTGGAGCAGGTACGACCATACGCTCCACCCCAACTACCGCCCGAGTTGGTTGAGGCAGGCATTGAAGAGCCGTTGCCCGAGCATGTCACTCAGGCCGTTCTGCAGATCCTCCAAAACAAGAATCAGGTGATCGCGGATAGAGACGCGCTCATCTCTCAGTACGAAAGAGGGTCAATTCTGGGCCACCCGCGTGCGAAAAACGGAGAACCTTCTGCTCGCCGCCGACCGGCGCGGAGACACCGCTCCCCTCCTCGAAGGAGCATTTCTCGCCGAGAGAGCACTACTCATCGTTCTCCGGCAAGGCGTAGCAGGGCACATAGATCGTCCCCGAGCAGGAACGCGCGTAGACGCCATTCGATGTCCTATGATTATGAAGATTCTAGCTACCGCCCGACGACCGACCGGCCGCTCACCACGCAGGTACTCCTCCAATGAGTCGTCCGGTCACGCGTCGGTCGAGAAGAGGTCTTGGGATTCTCGAGAAGAGCTTGAAGATTACAGAGATGGAAGAATCGGGGCGTTCCAGACGCCGAGAAGAGGCCAAAGCGAAGCGACCCGTAAGGCCTCCTCAACTTCCACCAACCGCCCATCCGAGGATTTTATGGAATGCCGGGCAACGAGGCATGCCTCGCAATGCAACCCTTTGGGTCGAGCGGCATTCGAGCGAGCACGCCCGCTCTCCGTGGAGATCAGCGTTACAAAATTCCGAGAGATCTACGCAAGCCGCCCAATCTCAACAAGTTTGACTACGAGGGGATCCGCAGACAAACATCTCCGTTACTTCAATAATTACTGCTGTTATAGGGAATTGGGACCGACCATGAAATGCAGGCTTTTTCCCCAGTCATTGGACGGCCGAGCATTGGAATGGTGGGAGTCTCTTCGACCCAATTCCATCTCCTCATGGGACGACCTGATCAGAATCTTTTTATCTCACTACACTGCCAATCGCTGCCAATATCGGTATGAAGAATACCCGGATTCCGTTGTTCGAGGGCGACAATGAGACGCTGAGACAGTATATCGACCGGTTTAACACTGAGGCCGAGTCCGTTCGTGACTTGTCGACAAGGACAAGTTAAAATATCTAAAGCGTGGTATTCGACCCGGACCACCGGTTCGTAGAAGAATTCACTCTTAACCATTACCAAGATCTCAGCTACTACTTAACGAGGCTAACGCCCACATGGCGTATGAAGAAACTCTGGCAAAGAAGAAAGGCCGTCCGTGTACGACCTAAAGAAGAAAGCGAAGAAGCGGCCAAAAGGGCATGAAGGTCGCCGCGACAATCGGTCCGACTTTCGAGATAAGAAGTTCGATCATCGCACTTTCGGCTAAACACCTCTATTGCACGATCTATAGCGAGTGCCAAAATAATGAATTTGTGGGAGTAAAGCGGCCCGACCCACTCGTGCTCAAGAAGGGGCACGACCGACTAAAAGATACCGCCGTTACCACAAGAGCAAGTGGTCATGATACTAACGATCGTATGGCCTCAAAGATGATATTGAAGAGCTCATTCGAAAAGGCAAATTGGGAAAGTATGTGAGGTCGGAGGAAGGCGACCGACCTCAAGAGAAGCAGAAAGAAACTGATCCGGACAGGGGAAAGGGCGCTCTAGTTGTTTCAAGCGTCCAAGACAAAGACCGGTCTGAGGATCGAGACGCTCCACGATCCAAAGGTCGCAATGTTGCAATGGTTATTCACGGTGGAAACCCGTTGGACCGTAGAGAATCAAATAAAGCCACAAAAAGAAAGTGGGACGAGCTCTTGATGGTCGGTTCAACATCAACAGTCCCACCGGTCTCGAATAGACCCCCCCATCTCGTTTGGAGATAGCGACCTACACGATGGTAGGACGAACAGTTACGTCCCTTTGGTAATCAGAGCAGTTATGGCCAATACAGAAGTTCAAAGAATTCTAGTCGACCAGGGTAGTTCGCCGACATCATGTTTGAAGGCTTGATTGACAAGATCAAGGTTGATCGGAGCGAGATAATTCCACGCAGCCGAGCCTACTCTCTAACGGGCTTCAATGGAGCGATCACCTACCAATTGGGAACAATCGAACTCATGGTCACATTTGGTGACGGCGACCGAGACAAAGATTTCATGCTGGGACGGTCCGTCACGACGTTCCCGTACTCCCTCAAATCATGCTATCGATGTATCATTGGTAGGCCGACCACGGGCAAGCTAGAGGCCGTGGCGTCGACGAAGACATCCGAAGATGAAATTTACAAAGAAAGACGACCGGTAGTTACCCGGCGGCCGACTAGAGAAGGCGCAAGAGCGGTGCCACGACCGTATCAACAAATTTGCGATGAGGTAGACCTCGCCCAAATGTTGAAATCATCGCGAAGGCCATCAAGTCAACGCCATCGATTTGGATGCTCGGTATGATCCGCATAAATGACCCGCAGGATAACGATGATGACTTAGCCGAGAGTGAAAAAAACAGTTGAAAAGGCCGTAACCTCATGGAGAGCTAATAGATGTGCGGTTGGGAGACGACCCAACAAAGATAGTTAAGCTAGTTAAGTGAATGTAGCGACCTACTAGAGCAAGTGAAGCGAGACCTCGTGCAATGTTTGAGAGACTATGCCGACTGCTCGCATGGCGGGCATCGACATGCCCGCATTCCTATCGGTAGCTCGCCATCAACTTTCGATCGATGATGGGGGTCCGCCGGCCGCTCAAAGAAGACGTGCTCGTAACGAGGAAAAATCTCAAGCCGCGCAAAGCGCCGTTGAGGACCTCATAAAGGCCAATTTCATAGAAGAGATCAAATACACGACCGCTATCCAACGTCGTCTTTGGTTAAAAAGAAGAATGGCAAATGGAGGATGTGTGTAGACTACACCGACCTAAATAAGGCATGCCCGAAGGATGCCTTCCCGTGCTCAACATTGACAAATTGGTCGATGGTGCCTCGCTACAAATTATTGTCTTTTTTGGACGCTTACTCGAGGATACAATCGAGATCACGATGTATCCACCCGATCGACACAAGACAGCCTTCATGACAGATCGGGGGAATTTTCAGTACAAGGTGATGCCTTTCGGCCTCAAGAACGCTGGAGCGACCTACCAGCGAATGATGAACAAAATCTTCAAGAGGCAGATCGGTCGAATCTTAGAGGTGTACTTGGACGACATGATCATCAAAAGTGGCACCGATCCAGATCATGTGAACAACCTGAGGGAAATCTTTGAAGAAGCAAGGAAGAATTCGCCGATCGAATCTCGAGAAGTGTACTTTTTGAGGTGGTAGAAAGCAGATTTTTTGGGCTTCCACCTAAGCGAAAGAGGATGAAGCAAACCACGAGAAATGCAGGCGATCGCCGATACGATAGAGCCGCCCACAACTAAAAAAAGAAATACAACGGTGAATGGCATGGTGGCCGCTCTATCCGTGTTCATTCCCAAAGCGGCCGCAAGTCGCGCATCGCATTTAAACTCCTCAAGAAGGATGTAGATTTTGAATGGACCGACCAATGCCGGCGTGCATTGGATGAATTGAAGCAAGCTTTGGTTAGCCCGCCGATTATGACCAAGCGTTCTGCAGGCGCGAGACGTCAGATCTGTGACTTGGCTATAACGGAAGAAGTTACGAGTCTTTGTGCTAGTCGAGAGAACGATCTAAAGCGAATCCGGTCTACTTCATTAGTAAAGTCTTTGCAAGGGCCCGAGAGTGAGGTACGTAAAATAGAGAAGTTTGCTCTTGCACTCGATTCGCTCAAGATTGAGACCCTACTTTGTCGCCCATCAGGTCGTGGTAAGGACCGACCAGCCTATCAAGCAAGTCCTCCATCGGCCAGACCTGGCGAGACGAATGATAAAGTGGGCGGTAGAGCTCGGTGAGTTTGGGATTAAATTTGAATCGATCGCCGCAAAAGCGCGGTGTTGGCCAACTTTATAGCCGAAATGACTCCTACCCCAGAAGACCAAGCTGAAACGACCTGGATCTTGCACGTAGATGGGTCGTCCAACAGCAAAGGAAGTGGAGCCGGCCTAATACTAGAAAATTTCGAAGGCTCGCCGTGGAGGTGTCTTTAACTTTCGCTTTCCATACATCGAACAATCGGCCGAGTATGGCGTGCATAGGCGGCTGCGCACTCGCCGGGGACTTCAATGTCGATCGGGTTGAACTTCGATCGAGACTCTTGCTTGTTGTCTCGCGCAGATCAAAGAATTATATGATGCTAAGGACGACGTCTTTGAAGAATTACCTAGCCGAGTAAGAGAGCTTCTCAGCGAGCTCGACCGGGTGAAGTGACTCATGTGCCTCGGACCGAAAATGTCGAAAGCGGACATTCTATCAAAGCTTGCAAGTACAAAGACCCCGGGAATCACGAAGTTTGATTCGGAGACTCTAAACCGCAGAGCGTGTGTCGACACCAAGCCAAGTCGATCGTTGGCGCTCGTGTGTCAATGCGATTCAGATTGATCGCCCCTATCCCGAGATACATTGTTGAAGGGGAAGAACCGAAAGCGATCCGAAACAAGCAAAACTCGGATCTTGCACGTAGATGGGTCGTTCAACAGCAAAGGAAGTGGAGCCGGCCTAATACTAGAAAATTCTGAAGGCCTGGCCGTGGAGGTGTCTTTAACTTTCGCTTTCCATACATCGAACAATCAGGCCGAGTATGAGGCGTGCATAGCTGCGCAGCCGCCAGGGACTTCAATGTCGATCGGGTTGAACTTCGATCGGACTCTTGCTTGTTGTCTCGCAGATCAAAGAATTATATGATGCTAAGGACGACGTGCTGAAGAATTACCTAGCCAGAGTAAGAGAGCTTCTCAAGCAGTTCGACCGGGCTGAAGTGACTCATGTGCCTCGGACCGAAAATGTCCGAGCAGACATTCTATCAAAGCTTGCAAGTACAAAGACCCCGGGGAATCACAGAAGTTTGATTCAGGAGACTCTAAACCGGCAGAGCGTGTCGACCAAGCCAAGTCAGTCGTTGGCCGTTCTGTGTGTCAATGCGGATTCAGATTGGATCGCCCCTATCCTGAGATACATTGTTGAAGGGGAAGAACCGAGCGATCCGAAACAAGCAAAGTTGGTCAGGCTTAGAGCGACCAAGTATTCGGTGATAGAAGGAAAGTTGTACAGAAGAGGATTCTCCTCTCCATTGTTAAGGTGTCTTACGTCGGTCGAAGCCGACCATGTGCTGAGAGACATTCATGAAGGTGTTTGTGGAAGTCACCAAGGCGCTCGTTCCATAGCTAAGAAGGCTCTCAGGGCCGGCTATTATTGGCCGACCATGGACGAGGATGCCAAGAAGCTCGTTCAGAAATGCAAGAAATGCCAAGTACATGTTGATGTCCACATTGCACCTTCCACAGAGTTACAAAGTCTTGTCTCACCTTGGCCGTTCGCTTTGGTGGGGCATGGATCTGCTAGCCCGTTTCCACCGCTCCGGGCCGATTAAAGTTCTTGATCGTGGCGGTAGATTATTTTACTAAGTGGATCGAGGGTCGAGCCTCTTGCAACCATCACCTCGGCGAAAGTAAGCAAATTCTTCACGGTGTGTGTTGGCTCCAAAGCGGTGATAATCGACAACGGCACCCACTTCGCGGACAAAAGGTTCGAGAGAAATGTTGGCCGACTTAGGGTAAAATAAAGCAGTTTCACCCGGCCGAGCACCCTCGGACAAACGGCCAAGTCAAGGCGCCAATGAGTCCTCATTCAACGGCCGGAGTCCCCTTCAGGTGGTATATGGGACCGATCTTTGCCATACCCATAGAAATGGGTGAACTCGAATTGGAGAACCTCAAATCCCCTACGGTGGTTGACAACGACCGAGCTATTCGAGAAGAATTGGACCTAATTGAAGAAGCTGCGCACGCTGCGTCACTAAGAGAGCAATTGATCAAAGCAGAAGGTCGCAGCCGGATACAATACTCGCGTGCAAAAGAGAGACTTCACGGTCGGTCACTCGTTCTAAGACGGGCCGACGTAGGAAACAAGAATGCACGCCCGGAAAGCGCACCAAATTGGGAAGGTCCATACAGGTCATCAAAAAGGCGGAAAGGGGGCTTACGAGCTCGAAACCATGGATGGGGCGACTATCCCCAGAACATGGAATGCAGAGAAACTTAGAAAATATTACGTTTGAATGTAATGAACGATTTGAATGTAATGAACGACCGACCTATAAATGAAAAGCAGGCAGGCGCTCTTTTTCCCACTGGGTTTTTTACAGAGGCCTGACCTTTAGAAATATGATGTGTCCTTTACTTTCTCACAAGAATGTGTGACCGGTCGCTCGAGATTGCCCGTGGCAAAGGAGCGATCGAAGATTGAGCAAACTTCATCAGATCGTCGAAACGATCTAAACCGAGCGACCATCGAAATGGTCCCAACCGAGTGCCATCGAAAATGGCCCAAGGGTTAAGCAATAGCCCGTTATCGTAGGCCGTCGAAACGACCTACCTCGAGAGACCATCGAAATGGTCCCAACCGAGTGCCATCGAAAATGGCCCAAGGGTTAAGTAATGACCCATCGTAACAGGCCGTCGAAACGACCTACCTCGAGAGATCATCGAAATGATCCCAACGGGTGCCATCAAAATGGCCCAATCGAGTGCCATCGAAATGGCCCAACCATAAACGAGCGCTTTCGAAATAGCACGAAACGGTCGCCGAGCGGCCTATAAGTTCGAAAAAACTAAGACAAATAAATGTACGAAATACACAGACATAACCACGCGAATTCAAGTAGACGTAATTAAAGACAAGTAAAAAATGTCATTACAAAATAGAGACGCCCGGTCGAAGCCGAGCGCCCAAATATTCGACTGCTCGAAGGCAGCATTTAAATTGTCACGCCCGAAGGCAAGCTAAACTATTACAGAGATAACTCCGCTCGCAGGCGGGCTTCAGAAGAGAATGGTGGCCGGGCGAACAACATTTCCTTGTTCATCAACTTGCTCAGCCAGCATGATCTTGTTATCCGCAACATAATGGGCGGGATTTATCATCTTCTCATCGAAGTTGATCTTGACTCGCATTCGTGGCACGCTACCTGAGCAAGCGTTGTAGAATCGCCGATTGCCGCCTCCCTACCGGCACGGGCAACCATTTGGACCTTTGCTCGCAGCTCGGCATTCTCGGCCTCCAACCCGGCCTTATCCTTCCAAGGCTTCAACGTCGTTCTTGGACTTGTCACTTGCCCACCGAGCTCCTTATTCCTCTTGGCGAGTTTGGCCGGTCCTCGCCCCCCCGAAGAGCGCTCTTTCTTGGCCTTGGCAAGCTTGTCGTATTTTTTTTGCGCCTCGGTCAAGATTTTCTTTTCGCCCGAGCTCCCGTGAAATGTAGGTCGTCGAAGCGGTCAATCGATCGAGCAAAGACATGACAGTGCACAGACAAAAGATAAAATACCTTGAAGTTCGCGCGCCATCTCGTCCATGATCTTGTCTATTCCCATACAGAGAGAGAAGCCTGCAGACATACCATGGGTTTTTCTTGAATCGCTCGAATTCGACCTGCCCTAAGTCCTCAAGCGAGAGAATAGGAAGGTCGTCCTTAGTAAGGACCGAGCTCCGCTCCTGGTGCTTGGCCCGCTTGGGGGAGCGATCAGCAGAGCGAGGAGGCGACCGGGGCCTGTTGACCGGTTTCTTCCCTTGGCTTTTTGGAGTTGGAGGTACCTTTGATGGCCCTTCCTGATCGGCCCCGGGCCGAGGTCCTTCGTACCTCTTGGCTCCTGGAATTGCAGCAGGATTCAGAACTGACTCGATCACGGCCCAAGATTTACCGGCCATCCTCTCTGCAAAACAACAAGTCAAAAGGTTAGAAAAGAGCATTGACAATAAAATGTAAAGGCAAAGTTCAAAAGCAAACCGATCTCGGCCTCCAGATCCTGGCCCTCGAGCAAGACAAAGGGACGGCAAGGTATGTCGCGCCAGTGGTCCGGACGCATCATGCCCGCCAACGCTTTGATCATGTCCAGAGATTTCAGGTCGGCCTCCCCCAAATCTTTGATAGAATAAATATAATCGCCCGGCCTCCTGCAGAAGTGAGCCTCGTTCCACATGATGGGGAAGTAAGGGGGACCAAGCATTCCGTCCGGTTGGACCTCAGAAATGGCCTTGTCGGCCTCCTCATTGGGAGCAATCCAAAAGTATTGACCTCTCCAGGCCGCTCCCAATGATTCTTGGTACGCCTTGAAATATCGATGGTGGGTTTTCTGCATTTTAAAGGAGACCTGCTCCCTCTTTTCTTTGTTAGCCTTCTCCCTGCGCCAGCTCAGCTCAAAGAGAGTGAAGAACAGCATGATCGACACCGGCCGACCCAGCTTAGTCAAAAGAACTTCAAAGGTCTTCAGAAACGCCCATGCGTTAGGGTGGAGTTGAGAAGGGGCGACCCCAATGTGACGCGGGACGTCACACTGAAATTCAGTAAAAGGAGGGATGATGTTCATCCTCTCGAACACGAGCCGATACATCGTGAACTTAAGGTTGGGAGAGTAAGTTGCAATGTCTTCTCTGTCTTTCATGCCTCTCACCCTCCAGCCCGGCAATTCGTCGTAGCGGCTCCGCAGATCGGGCAAGGCAACATGGCCGACAGTAATAATACTCCTGTGTGAACGAAGACAGTAATAATACTCCCTCTTTTCTTTGTTAGCCTTCTCCTTGAGCCAGCTCAGCTCAAAGAGAGTGAAGAACAGCATGATCGACACCGGCCGACCCAGCTTAGTCAAAAGAACTTCAAAGGTCTTCAGAAACGCCCATCCGTTAGGGTGGAGTTGAGAAGGGGCGACCCCAATGTGACGCAGGACGTCACGCTGAAATTCAGTAAAAGGAGGGATGATGTTCATCCTCTCGAACACGAGCCGATACATCGTGAACTTAAGGTTGGGAGAGTAAGTTGCAATGTCTTCTCCGTCTTTCATGCCTCTCACCCTCCAGCCCGGCAATTCGTCGTAGCGGCTCCGCAGATCGGGCAAGGCAACATGGCCGACAGTAATAATACTCCTGTGTGAACGAAGAGTTTCTGATACCCAAGACATGTCGGATGGGTCTCGGGCTACGTCTGCTTGAACTTCGGCCGACCCTTCGTTCGACCCTCCTTCGATGTTCACCTCTCGACAAGAGGAGCTAGCTGCGAGCTGAACTACCTCTTCTTCGTTAACTCCTTCAGCTCGGCCACCTTCGGCCTCCACCATCTCTTCGTCCGCGACTGGGACGGCACTCTGCACTTCATCATCATCAATGATAACCACATCGACATCTTCTTCCCCTCCTTCCGCTCGAGAAACGATGTTCTCCGGCGGTGGAGTGTTGCACGGCCGCTCTTCAGAATGGACGGACCTAGAACCAGAGCTCTTTGAGCTAGCTGATCCTCGACCGGAAGAGTGGGAACTCGAGCTCGTACTGCTCGAAGAACTGCTTGAAGAACCAGAACCTTTGTCGCCCGAAGACGACTTAGACTCCGCCTCGTGGGGATTGGGCTCGCCCGGCCTCGACATATGTGTAGCAAAGGATTGCGGTGGTTTTCCGGGAATACGGGCGGTCAGTTTCGTCCGTGGCATGCAAAAACACCTGTGATAAAGGGCTCAAGTCAGGTCGATCGAGCAGAATACTCGTGAGAGGGGGCGGTTTGGCCATCCCCCGACCTGACACCCCCTATCACGAGGCGTGGAAAAGTACGAAATGCATTCAAAGAAAAGGCTAAGTTCAGAAAGTAGAAGTAAAGATCGATCCATACCTTAAACAGGTGTTGTGGATCGGTCGCGAATAGACAGAAGCAGCTACGGATGCAAGTCGGCGGCACAAGAGTCGGTCGCTGGCAGAGCAATTTGTGAAAGTGTGAGAAATGATCTCAGCTGAAGGGCTATTTATAGTACGGACCCATGGCGCGAAGGGGACCGGGAGCCGAAGCGTCGCAACGTTTCGTCTTCTCACCAATGGTTGTCTCCAGACAACCTCGGAAACACCAAACGTCACGTCTTAAATGTCAGTAAATACCAACCGTCACGACAGCGCGGCCGATGGTTGACAAGCGGTCGACACCGCCCTATAGAGAAAGCAAACAGCCGCGTCAGTTTCGTCAAAATAACTTCACTCCGGGGGCATCGATTCAAGCCTCGGCCGCTCTCTTGCGACCTAGGCTTGGGGGCAAACTGTTTCGGGTGTATCGGCAAATACGAGCGCCAGCAAAGAATCGGGCTCTGCGCGCCCACCCAACTCGATCGGCCCAACACGCCGCTGGAGCGCAATTCTCGCCGGCCGAAAATCTCGCGAAAGCGGTCGGACCTGCCAGATATATATCGCCATTCGCATATGGCATCGTGCACGTTCTCTAACCTTGTGCTATCTGCCCGAGCGACCTCTCACTAGATCGTCGGAGTGTCTTTGCAGGTACCACCCGAGGTGCTCAACGCGTGAAGCCAGGACCGGTCCTTTCACTCATTCAACGACCGGCCCATTCGACGGAGCAACAACTACTTCAACACTTTATTGGTCAAGGTACGATCACTTTGATTAATAACAATTTCCCCTTCCCCATTTGATGTGTGTCTTTCAGTCATTAACGCCAGAATTTCATTACAAGGGCTTATGTCTAAACTTTAAATAGGTTCACCCTTGTATATTAAGTATCCACAATATCATCTTATGGACTATGCTTTCCTATTCTAGGTTTAAGCATGGATTGACAAAGTGTCCTTTAAAAACCTCTCGCCCACATTAACCCTTGAGTTCAAATCGTAAACCATATCTGTATTTACGAGTGTACCTATCTTAGTTGGTTAGTCCCAAAATAAGTTGAAATAAGTATCAAGCAAGGATCAAAATAAGACATCAAAACATTACATTAGAACTATTAAAAATTCATTACAAAGTTTCTAGCATCCCAACTACAAAGAGTTTAGCTCATGTTGAGCATCAACAATAAAATATAAACTATGATGGAAACCATATCCATATTACTCATAATACAAAAAAAGGAAAATAGCATAAATGACATACTATTCAAACTCATTTGCATGAATCAGTCATGTAATGTTGTAGCGTAGCTTCGCAACACTGAAGTGCATTAACTTTTTCTTTCAAGGTGAAGCTTTCTTTTTGTGATAAAAATGGAGAGAAGAGTGTGTCAAAATTCTCTCTATTCGGCATCAATTATTGTAGCATTGAACAAACACATAAAAATACCACGAGTACCAAAAGCATCAGATTAACACAATACAGTTCCTAACCCTTAGTGACATTTCTTAACACATAATTACCTCTTTACACAAAATATTGAGAAACGCACAACAATTTGAGTCTAAAGAGTATAAATAACACTTATAAATAGAAGTTATCACTCGGCCACCTAAGAAGCTTAAACAATTTTTTTGTCGGCAAGACTTAAACCATAATACTCAACAAAAGCTTAAACTAAAAAAAATCCAAAACAAAAGCAAGATAAAACCTGACTAACCCCTATAGTGAAATAAATCCTAAACCATAATACCTAACAAAAGATCCACGAAGGAACCAAAGTTAGATAAAGAGGAGCTACTAACATCATGATATGTTACTTGTTATGTAGTATATAAAAAATATTGGATAGGGGGTGGCTGGAGCCATGAGACGTGACTATGTGCCTCTGTCCCTAATATGAAGCTTATAACTAATAAGAGGGACCCTATCTAGACCCTAGCCAATGTAGAAGATTAGAAGGGAAGTTAAGCCATCTCACTATGATCAGATCAAACCTTGCATTTCCAGTTAGTGTCATTAGTCAATTTCTTAGTTCACAATGGGATAGTTATTGTAATGCAATTGTTCGGATTATGAGAAACATCACAAGATCACTGGGCAAAGGGATTTTTATACGGAAAGAGGCCATACTATTGTTCTAGGAGTTGCTCGTGATACAAGATCTAGTGTAGGTTAATGTGTACCCATTGGAGGTAACTTGATCTCGTGGAAAGGCAAAATTCAAATAGTTGTTGCAAGGGCAACCATCTAAGTTGGGTACCATGCTATGGCTAATACAACTTGTGAAGTTGTACAGTTAAGGAATTTGCTTCAAGAGTTGAAGTTTTGTGAGATAGGTCTTATGGAGCTTGCTTATTGCAACCAATCAACTTTGCACCTTTTGTCAAATCCAATCTTTCATGAGAAGAATAAACATACACAGGTTGGGTGAAAATATAACAAAGCCCAATCTCTATAATAATCCTTACCCTCATTTGCACAATGATGTGGTGGATGGTCATCGTAGAGATGGTCGAATGACCTCATATAACCCCATCATATTCAGAAATTGTCTTTTATGTCATCTGATCCACTATGGGATGAGGGACGAGGATGGGCTAGTTCTTAGATGAATACTGAGGACAAAAGTACTGATACAATGATGGTTGTGACGTCTACGACCAATAGTATTACTGGGGATGCTGAGGTTGGGACGTCAGAGGTTGCGACCTATAAAACTACTGCGATGGTCACAACTCATAGTATGGTAGTGGTGGCAAAGGCTATATCGACTATTGCTGGAACAATTTTATGATTTGGTGTGTTTGTTGTTGTTGATACTCCAAATGTTTTTGTTCCATTCAAAGCATTTCGACCTGCAGATTCCCGTATGCACTATGCGACTCCTGCACCAGCTCGCCTTTGGTGTAGTTCTTTAACGACATGATTGTCACGTGGAATAAGTCATCTTCACCTCTCTCATGACACCTTCCTCACAAACTCCACTATTGATTGTTTTCTTTTCCTTTTGTTCATGATTTGGTATGAAATTTGTATCCATTGACAAATTGTATGTGTGTCATTCTTTAACATGTGTTTGAGGACCATCAGATAGGAGTTGGTGGTTGTAGATAAACTTGTTGCCTAAGCCACTTTTGGAAATATCACATGTATATGAGCAAAAGATCGTTGATCACTTATCTTATGCCCTAATGAAAATTGATACATGGTGTATTTAAATAAATCTCTTTGACATTCAGTATCCATTTTATTCCTACTATTTTTTGGGGAGGTGTCCCCTGCAAAGACACTCTGAGGCCTAAGTTAGTATTAGGGCTTTTTAGAGGAGAGATGAATAAATTAGAGTTTTGTGAACCCCTATTTATAATGTCCACCAAGGGTTTTTGTGGCCCCAAGGAGCTAATCCTACCTGCTGGAGGCCTATACTTCTTGGAAAGCAAGTCACTGCTAGGGCAGTAATATCTTTGGCTATTAGGGAGTTGTTACTTGTTCAACAAGTTGGGGGAATCAGGGTTAGTTAGGTGAGGAGACTGTTTCAGGGACTCGGTTATGTTGATATGTGGCTCGAAATTTCTTATGAGAGGTCGTTCCTGTACTAGCCGCATACAATGGTCGGTCTTTGTTTACTTTGGGGGAGATCAACACTAGATTAGGTCGCAGCTAATCGTGATCATAACAATAAGTTTATCACATGATCCAAGTGAGAGAATGTAAGAAATATTATGTCTCGTATATGATAAATATATGTTGATAAATATATGTTGTAGTTTAATAATTGATTGAAATGACACATTGGTTGATGTTTAAATGAAAGAACATGATTGTTAGAGAAGTTTTTTTTAGTGAAGAGGTATATATTGTTTGATGGAAACAATATATATAATGAAGGAAATTAAACATTTCCCTATCTCTCTACCTATGATAGTATAATTCTACCATTTGTTCAATAAAGAGAGTCATAAGCAAGAAAGGGAAAGGGAAAGAGATAGAAAAGAATTGCATTTGCTATGGACAAAGGTCAATGCTTATTCCTATGTGAGAACCATAAATTCCAATATCTTATTTATGTAGTTTTCTTGCATGTGAACCCTATGAAAACTAAGTTACACGTTTGTCGATTCGTACAGTTCTCCCCTCCTAATATAATTTTTGTCACTAGTAGCCAGCTTAACTGAATTTATCAAATGAACTTATACGACTCAATTGGATTTATAAAAAGTTGATATTTATAAAGCCATATATAGCTTTGACCATTGCGATCTTTGCTAGTTGTGTCTCAATCCTTGATATAAATTCTCATTCATTATTAGTTACACAAAAAAGGAAAATGATATTACAACAACAAGAAAGTTGTCGAACATCGTATAATAGTACAATTTTGTGTTTTTAATTGGTTTCTTTTTTCTCTCTTCTAGTCACGTCGATAGTTAGGATGTGTTGGCTAGAGTGTCGGATTTTTTGATGTCAAATTAAGTATGATTGACCCACAAAGAATTATCTTATAAAAGTCACTACTAGTTTATGGTTTTTTACTAATTTTTTGCAGTTTTCAGCTACTCAAAGTTCGATTGAGCTAGTCTAATATGGGTTCAAGCTTTTTTGAGCTAAGCTAAAAAGTTCAACTAGAAATTTGGGCTCAATTTCAGTGGCCCAAATGACCCATTTTGCCAACTATATTACCAACGATCTAGGCTGTCGGTAACACCAAACTTTGAAAGGCCCATACTTTTCCCACACTCCCCCTACTCACCACACACCTCATAACCCCAAAAATCCCAAAACTACCCCTATCTTCAAACCACTTCATCTCCCACTCTCCCTCCCTAACCCCTTCACACCCCCTTCTTCCTCACGCTCTCCAATTGAACCCTAATCTCTCTCTCACTCTCAAACACCGAACTGTACTCTCTCTCTCACCATCTCTCGCGTCTCTCACTCCTCCTCATCGTTGATAACTCTATTTTATATAGAGTTATTCATATGTTTAAACTTAGTAAATTGCTATCTTTTAAGTAAAGATAAGGAGTTTATATAGTATTTTGTGTGATATATGATAACTTGAGTGTTTGACATGGTTATAGTTGTTAATAGGCCATTTTGGATATATTGTGGTATGTTTGATGAGTTTGTTCAGTGCAGTCTACAGATGCTCCTGCATCAATGCTCCTGCATTAATCCTGCATAACATAATGCTACTGCACTGGATTTAACACAATGCTTCTGCATTTCTCAGAGATTGAAGCCATCCACTTGCACATCCACTTGCATTGCTGACCTCATGCTTGGTCTCCAAAAGCAAGAGCACCTTTATATTTCGGTGCCTACAACCACACATAGTTTTGAGGAGTCATTCACCTAGGGACACATGCTCAACTCTCATTGGACCTCCCTACACATTTGAGTGGCTACCTCAACTTGTGAAACAACTTCTAAAAAGTAACCATGGTTCCACCTCTAGTTTACTTCAACTACAAGGAAGGAAACCCTCTCATGAAGAAAGCTCAAAGCCTATATAAGGACCTTCACTTCTTCACTTGGAGATATATCACAATCCATAAGTTAGATACAAATTTCAATAGACATAGTTAGTTTCTATTTTGTAAGAAGGAAAGGAAGGAATTGACAAATCCTCCTTACTTCAATTTCGTAATTTTTACATAGTGCTGAGAAGTAATGGAACTGCATTGCTAGGAGAATTCATGCAAAGAGCTGCAACTCGTGTAATCTCTATCTTGTTGTCTCTCTTTTGTGATTTCAATTATATAAACATGTTCTATTCAGTTTATATTTGCCTTGCAATGTTTATGTTGAGCTAAATCTTTCTTAGTTGGAATGTTCTAACCATTTAATGAGCTTTTAAGTAAGTTTGATGCATGTATGTAATGTGTGCACTTTAGTTCTTGCTTGATAATACTTTCAACACTTATTTTGAGGTTGATCACTTAGAATAAGTATATTTGTAAAAGCATACATAGTTTACAATTAAGAACTCAAGAACTAATATGGGTGAGTGTTTTACATAAAGGAAACTTTGTGAAAACCATGCTAAGTCCTAGACATAGGATAGTATAGTCCATAGGGTGATACTGTGGGTACTTTAAAAGACAGGAGTGAACTTATTTAGCAAGCCTAGACATAGGAAGCTTGTAATGAAACTCTGAAGAAAGTGACTGAAAGGCACATAGCTAATGCAACAAAGTGCATTAAACAACATATGCTTAGAAAAAAGTCCCCGAGGGGTTTTTCCTCGTTTACAACCTTTTAGAACAATGAAGTCGCCACCAATATTTTTTATGAGGAAAATATTGAAAAAAACCTCTTTGGAAGGCAGGTGGTCTTTTGGAAAACCGAAAGATTTGGTTCGGGGGTCGGTTAGGCATGGGGAAGGTATTAGCACCCCACACCTCCTTTCTACTGAAAGGTAACCTTTAATTAAACGTGTGATTTTAAATGCTGACTTGGAAAATACTTAAGTTTGCCTCTCGATTGAAAAGAATTTAATGAAAATATTTATTTTCGGCGCTTGACGAGAGTTAGCCGCTTTGGTTTTTTTTTGAAGAGAAAATGTTTTTAGTTTGTTGTGCTTGACGGAGGGGATCCGCTCCTACGTATCTCCAGGTGCAATGGAGAATTCAAAGCTACGTAGTTCTAGGTTTTTGGTTTTATTTTGTTTAATTGTGAAATTGAGCTTTCATGATGATCAATTGAGCGAAGGCTCCAAGTGACCACCATTAGTACTCCATTGTTAATGATCATGCAAGCAAAGGCTTCGCAAGACCACTACCAAAGTTTTTCGATTTATTTAAAGTCTTTAGAAAAATTATGCGTTTATGATGATCAACTGAGCAAAGGCTCCAAGTGACCAATGTAATACCCTAATTTTGTCCGTCCCTTAACTTAAACCAATTTCAATCATCGAACTCAACTAAATCGAAATACCATTGTTTAAATTAAGCAGGCACGCGAATGATCAATCTTTTCGTGCGTTCTTCAATTTAATCTTCGTATTTGGGTTTAGTCGTACATAAATAGTGTTTTTAGTTAATGAGCTCATTTCTTCTATTTGAGCCTCGTTTTAGCGTATTCGTCTCGTCTTTGTGTTTGGCCAGACTCCTTTTATTATTATTATTATTCTTTTTTGTGCAGTTAATTTATTTTAAGCATATATATAGAGTCCAAAATGTCAAGAAATTCTATTTAGTTTATTTACAATTTAAAAGTGTTTAATAGTCCAAAAATGTCAAAAAAATACTATTACAACTTAGGAGAGTCCAAATGTCCAAAAAATACAAAAAATAATAACTAAAAATATACAAAAATAAATAAATCCGAAAATACAAAAAATATAATAAAAAAGCGACAAAAAAGAAAATCTGGGGTTCCAAATTTGCTCTCCAAAGCTCTTTGAGCTTGGATCCGGACACGAAAAGAGTCAAACCCAGTCAAAACAATTAATGCGAGAAACCTAGTATTTTAATATAAAAGAGATCAAGAAAAACAACAATCTGATCGTCAGCGGTGATGTAAACAACCAACAACAACACCATTCTCGTTCATCAAATTCTCCTCAGAAAAAACGTGGAAGGCAGAAGCTTGTAACAAGAGGATGAAAACCAGAGTCGTTGCTCACAAAAATGCTGAGAAGGAAGCCAACCAAAATCGAAGTCAAGATCGAAGATAAAGAAGAACTCGAAGAAGCTCGCCGTCGTAACGCCGCAGCCTCCGCCACACCATCAACCACCACTGCCTTCGCGTTTCCGTTTTCCAGATCTGCTCTTCTAACCCACCCACAGAGCTTAATATATCTTGTTCAGATCTATTTTCAGTTTTCGGTTTGTTTTATTGAGTTATGATTTTGTTTGAACTTATCTGTGGATTGTGGATTTTGAGATGATGTATTGTTATGCTTCCGATAATTAATTTGATTTAACTTGTTTTGATTCATGGCTTTGTGCTTATACAGTGAAATGTGAACGATGATACTGGGCAACTAAGATAAGAGATTATAGCGTTTAGTTTCTTGTGGTTTTCTCTTGCATTGAGTCACCTAGAAATTTACCTTGGTGTTGTCGAGTCCGTTATCCTACAAGTATGTGAAGGGTAATGAATCCTGAAAGTAGAGAAGAAGAGATGGAGGGAAAAGGTGAAGATCAGACCATAAGTATCGTTCCTCTGCATGTTGTGTGGTTTGTTTGTAAGGTTTTTTTTGGTCAACGTTTGTAAGGTTGAATAAGAAGGGAAATGATTTTTTTGTCCATAGGTTAGAATTAGTTAGAATTAGAGTATGGCTTGCACCTGATCCAACGCCCCATGCTCCAAAAAACGCTGGGTCGACCTTATTTTTACACCCCCTGTCAATAATATTACCCCCTGCGACTAATAGCACCCCCCCTTTTGCAATTTTCACCCCTTTTCCTCGTTCTTTTTTTTTAATTCTTTTTCAACTCAAATAATTTCTCAAAAACTTTGTTAGTGGTCTAGCGAAGCCTTTGCTTGCATGATCATCAACAACGAGGACCTAGTGGTGACCACTTGGAGCCTTTGCTCAATTGATCACCATGAATGCCTAATTTTTCTAAAGACTTTCATTAAATCAAAAACTTTGTTAGTGGTCTCATGAAGCCTTTGCTTGCATGATTACTAACAATGAGGAACTAGTGGTGACCACTTGGAGCCTTTGCCCAATTGATCACCATGAATGCCTAACTTTTCTAAAGACCTTCATTAAATCAAAAACTTTGTTAGTGGTCTTGCGAAGCCTTTGCTTGCATGATTACTAACAATGAGGAACTAGTGGTGACCACTTGGAGCCTTTGCTCAATTGGTCATCATGAATGCCTAATTTTCCTAAAAAACTTTTCATTAAATCCAAAACTTTGTTATTGGTCTTGCGAAGCCTTTGTTTGCATGATTATTAACAATGGAGTGCTAACGATGGTCACTTGGAGCCTTCGCTCAATTGATCATCATGAAAGCTCAGTTTTCACAATTAAACAAAATAAAAAACCAAAAATCTAGAACTACGTAGCTTTGAATTCTCCATCGCACCTGGAGATACGTAGGAGCGGATCCCCTCCGTCAAGCACAATAAACTAAAAACATTTTTCCTTTCAAAACACCAAAGCGGCTAACTCTCGTCGAGCGCCGCAAATAAAAAATTTCATTAAGTCTTTTTCAATTAAGAGGCAAATTTAAGTATTTTTCAAATCAACACTTAAAATCACACGATTAATTAAAGGTTCCTCTCGATGAGAAAGGAGGTGTGGGGCGCTAATACCTTCCCCATGCCTAACCGACCCCCGAACCCAAATCTTCCGGTTTTCCAAAAGATCATCTGCCTTCCAAAAAGGTTTTTCTTCAATATTTTCCTTAAAAAAATATTGGTGGCGACTTCATTGTTCTAAAAGGTTGTGAACGAAGAAAATCCCTTGAGGACTTTTTTAGCGTAGCGGTGTGACTTCACCTGGGACTTTCCTTTTTTTAAGTGGGTCAAGCCTAACTAATTAAATGTGTGGTTTGTGATTTGATTTGAATACCTTGTTTGCCTCTATTTCTTTCGGTTTCCTTTTCTTTCTTATCATGTTGTATGCAGGTGCATTTGTTTTCTCTTCTTCCAGGTTTGTTTTTCCTTCCTCCTTTTTGCTTATGTGCTTAGTTCCTTCATGCATTCCCCTCCACTCTTATCATGTTCCTCCCTTCTTAGCTCCCTTTCTTGAGGTAAGCAATGCAATTGGTTCTTTGTTGAAACTCTAAAGGTGATTTATTTGATATTAAACCCTAGGGTAGACAACATGTTATTTTTGCTTTTATCCAGACCATTGCGGGTTTTCATTTGCAGGTTGGGGAAGGGTAGTTATTTCTAAGTATCGTGCCCTCAGCACACACTTCACACCCTATACTTGTGAGCGTTGAGTGGGGCCTAAAACCCAAGGTCTGAACAAAAACCTAGGAGAGTGGGAGCGACTAGTGATTGCGCCATTCGTGAGACCTTTGTCCGTATGGCTCTCATGAAAGTTCCGCCCAAGAGTGCGCTTTGTCATGATGCCTCACACTCGGTAGCTTTCTCACGATTGTGGGCGTCATCATGAGAAAGACTTTAGCTCTTGGTTGCCATTGTGAGGAAATGATTAGAACCTACATGGGAGGATTACCCTTTTCGTCGACTTTAGACCCTAGGATTCCCACCCTTCGTAGGACACAAGGGGCATACCAAATTGTGCGTTGCATTGTAATCTAGGCATGTTTTCAAAAAGGAGAAGGAGATTTTTCAAAAAAGAAAATAGAGAAAGAGCTGCCGTCGTAGCCTTTCTTTTGTCGGTCTGTACGGGGCATCATGTGGTTCGCTCTTTTCAAAAAAAAAAAAAGAGAAAGAGCTGCAGTTGTAGCCTTTCCCTTACTAGGTCCATATGAAGCCACGTACGGCTCGCATTTTTCAAAAAAAAAAACTTGAATCATTGCCAATAAAAACTCTTTCATTTATCTTGCATGCACATAGAGCATCATCATCATTTGCATACATCCTTGCCTTGTGAGTATCATGCATTTCATTTCATTGCATAAAAACAAAATGAAAACCATAAGCAATCATCATCCGCATTGCATAAGCATCTCATTCATAATCATGAACAAAAACCATCATCAAATTCATTCAAAATATAGCATTCACGCATCATTTCATTATCCTCATCACTTTGTTCGAATACATCATTTCTCCCTGCATGCATCCTTTCGAAACAAAGAAAAATTTCCTCATGTGATGGCTTAATGGGTAGAAGTGCACCTTTGAACGACGGAGGGTAATATCTCAAATTTGTTTGTCGACTACAAATTTGAGATGTTACTCTACGATATCGGGGCACTTTGACCCAGTCACACATGTTTTATTTTCAAGTAGGAAGTTAAGTTGAGTCAACTAATTGTCGAAACGTTTCAGTATATTGTGTGAAGTATTGAGTCAGGATCCACTCAATGTTTCATGCAGGTTACTCAGGGTAACGACAATCAGTTGCCTCATATCACCATTCTTGCATCTTTCATCATTCAAAAGAAAAGGGGGCATTGGCATTTCATATCTTGTCTTGCCCCTATAAAAATCATTTTGAAAAGAAGCATCATTCTTGCATCATTCATCATCCAAAAATGCATTGGCATTCCATATTTCGTCTTGCATAAAAAAAAATAACTTTTAGAATAATCACACTTTTCAAGTGAACATGCTTTCATGCATTTCATTTTCATCATGTATGCATCATAATGTTTTCATCCATGCATCGCATACAACAAAAACTTTGTGATGAGAGACGAGATGTTCTTGCAAAGTAATCTTTCATTTTGGAAAAGGTTACCCTCACTTATTTGCAAACTCAAGGTGTTCCAAGGCCCTCAGTTTTTCACATCAATAACCCATTTGTATTTCCTTCAAAAAAGCATTGCATCTCATCCATTCCATGATAAAAGACTGAAACAGTTCATCAAAAAAGTTTTTATATCATGTTTTAACCAATGTTAACTCTCTGTGAAGCGCTCTTCTAGTAAGTATGCATGCCACGTGTAGTTTCTCTTGTTTGAGTCAGTCAATTTCCTTCATTTATCATCATTCCCCATCCAAGTCTAATCTCGCCCCGTCCACCCCTAAAGTGCATATTTTCTCCCATCAGTACATACTTGACTTTTTGGTTCATTCTCGCTAACACTTTAAGTCCTCCATGCTGGGGCAATTCTGTGATCACTAATTTCCTTGTCAGTATCATATTCCTTTAGTGCAAGTCTTTCAAAAAAAAAATATAATAAAAAAGGATAAAATAAGCTCGCTAGGTTGAAAACCCGCGAAGGGCGGTCTAGGCAAAAAAGAGCGCCCGGTGGATTGAAAACTCGCAAAGAGCAATCCAGGCAAAAGTTAGGGCACAAAAAAAGAGCAAACACATGAAGATAGATAAATTATTGTCCTAAAGTTAAGTCTTATAGAAATAAGCAATCGGGATTTGAAATGAAATTTGGTCATACCCTCAAAAACCTAAAATCCCAAAAGTCCACTTCCTACCCCTCTTAAGCCAAAGATTCAAAATTACAAAAATACCCTTTGTTACCCATCTTAGGCCGAGAAAAGCCCAAAATATCCCCATCACCCTAGACGAAGGTTAATTCCACATCAAAGATGGTATATCATTTTCACCCAAGTTAAAAGGAAAGGAAATTCACGAAAGGAGGGGAATAATAAAGTCTCAAAAAGGAGAATCCCAAAAACAAAGAAAGGAAGACAAAGGGGGTATAAATTAAGAGTCAATACATTTTACCATGAAGCATAAGAGCTCCCCTTCAAAAAGGCCCTCAAATTCAATGGGTTCAATCGTTTCCCCTCTCAAAAAGGCCCTCAATTCATTGGGTTTAACCATCTTTTCTTTCATAAAACTTTCAAACACCTCATCAAACCTAATAACCATTTCCTTCATAAACTATTGACCATCGGCCAACACCGAACAAGACCCGTCCTCCCCATCAACCCCAAACCCTTCATTAAGCTCAATCATCCCCTTCTCCACATCACAACCCTAAAAAGTCCATTCCGATCAATGTCTAATTGCTTTCATTTTCTCAAGTTTTAATCTTAGGACAAATAAGTTTATCCATTTACGACGTGTTTGCTCAAAAAGAAAAAAACAAACAAGCAGAAAAAAGAAAGCTGCTCAAAAAAAAGAAAAAAACAAACAATCAAAAAAGAAAGAAGGACTTGCACTCCAAGATGCATTCATGTTGCATTAAAACAAGGTTTAGTGGTCACCAAGTGGAGCCTCTCCTCATACTTAAAAGTCAAAACATTCATTGCATTTGAGTTGTTCTTAAAGAGAACCAAAAGTGTGTACTAGGGGGCATTCCCTTCACCTCTTACTCCGCTCAACTTTGGGGAGGTTTGTTCATTGCCCACCCCATTCATATATCACCCTCAGTTCATAACCATCACCATAACTCTGTCGCCTTTCACAACCTCACTCAAAGAAACCGTTTGAAATGTCATTCGAAAGGGGGGCAAGCGCGTTCCCATTCCTTCACCTCATTCATCCCTATAAAACCTCACCGGGGCAATCTCTCAACTCACTACCCTAAACAAGGCCTTGTCATTCTAATCGGGGCAGCTTTGTCTTTGTTATGACTGGGGCAACATCAAACTTTATGGGTTGAGACAAAATCTCTTCTGCTCCACCCTTCATTTCAAAAGACGAAGTATTCCCAATTCATCTTCTTCTACACCCCTAGCTGTTGTCACCACTAGACAGGGGCAAGCCATTCACTCATCAAAGACCTGAATTGGGGCAATCTTGTATCTCTTGATCCCTCATGAGCTTCGGCAATAACCGTGTCTGTCATTCCTTCACTTGCCATAAATGTCCATGCCCTAAACCAATTCCAAGTTAACTGACTCATTCATTCACATCTGCACTCCTATGCATGCTTACTAGACAATGCTTCAAAAAGAGAGAGCACAAGTTGTTTACGTGATATCTAAAATTCAGTCATCATGGAAAGAAAGAGAAAACAAGTGAGTTTGTTTGTAAATAAAAGCCTTGAGGACACCGGAGTTTGAATCAAATCAATTTTTCAACAGAATGGTCAATGATCATCTCAATTCCTTGCATCCAAAGTCTCGCATCTCGTCATCACAAAAATGTTCACCTCATGCATCTAGGCATTTCAATCTATTCATTATGGCATATGCATCAAAGCATTACATTTGCATCTTCACATTTTTTGCATTCATTACATAGCAAAAAGAAAAAGAAACGTTCCACGTCAGTTGCACCATATTCATACTTGCATTTCATAGAGGAAAATAGTAAAGGAGAAAAAGCAGAAATCTTTTCATTGCATTGGCATCATATTAATGCTAGCATTTCCATAAAAGAAAAAGAACAAAAATCATTGCATCAAACATCAGAGCATTGCATTTCATAGAAGAAGCAAAAAAGAAACAAACAGAAGTTAGAATAGGAGCATTCCATTCATCAAAGCATCAATCACCGCATCCACTTGCATTCAAACATCAAAGCATTATGTTGATATTTGCATTTCATAAACTACAAAGAAGAAGCAAACACAAAAGAACACAACATCTTCACATCATTCATCATTTTCATACCATCCATACCATTCATCACCCCATGGCATCAAACAGTACATTACGTTTTCAAATTCGCATCTCAGAATAGCGAAAGAATAACAAAAGAAAAGAAGAGAAGAAGCATCCCCCCAAAATCAATCATTGCATTCATATGCACCCAAATACCCAAGTGCATGCATTTCATGCACCATCCAAGAGAAAAGTTACTTCGGGCCAGAGAGTCCCAAAAATCTCATTTTTAGAAAATCACCATTAGCACTGAGTTAGTAAACTCCCTCAGCACCGAGTTCGTAAACTCCATCAACCCAGAGTTCGTAAACTCCATCAACCCAGAGTTCGTAAACTCCATCAGCACGGAGTTCGTAAACTCCATCAACCCAGAGTTCGTAAACTCCATCAACCCTAGAGTTCGTAAACTCCATCAACCCAGAGTTCGTAAACTCCCTCAACCCAGAGTTCGTAAACTCCATCAGCACAGAGTTCGTAGACTCCATCAACCCAGAGTTCGTAAACTCCATCAACCCAAAGTTCGTAAACTCCATCAACCCAGAGTTCGTAAACTCCATCAACCCAGAGTTCGTAAACTCCATCAACCCAGAGTTCGTGAACTCCGTCAACCCAGAGTTAGTGAACTCCATCAGAGTTAGTAAACTCCTTCCACAGATCACAACATCGTTATGCGAGCACGCGATGGATCCATCGACCGTTAAGTCCTTCAGATTAGTTGTGTCGGTCACCTAAGGCGCGGCGTAAATCCATTGATCAAATCGATTCGGACACGATGTTGATCGGCCGCTCGAAAAGGCCACCCCGAGTTCGTAAACTCCATCAATCGAGTTCGTAAACTCCATCAACCCGAGTTAGTGAACTCCCACGAGTTAGTGAACTCCTTCCACGAGATCACAACATCATTATGCGAGCACGCGATGGATCCATCGAACCGTTAAGTCCCGGATTAGTTGTGTCGGCCTAAGGCACAGCGTAAATCCCTTGATCAAATCGATTCGGACCGATGTTGATCGGCGCTCGAAAAAGCCACCCGAGCTCGGACTCGACAAGAGTCCGTTAAAAGGTTTTAGGCAACCTCCGAATTCCCAATTTACCGCTTTTCCCAATTTATTGCTTTCCGTTAACGCGACAAGTGTTAACCCCCCCCCCCCTCTCAAAAGGAAAATAACAAAAAGATTTGAGTTTTTCTGAAACGGACAAAATTAGTATTATTTCTATATCTTTATTTCCACTTCACCAACAAATATGAAAAAGCCAATTCATATTTTTTGGCGAAATGTGAAATAAAGAGGGGCAGCTGTAATACCCTAATTTTGTCCGTCCCTTAACTTAAACCAATTTCAATCATCGAACTCAACTAAATCGAAATACCATTGTTTAAATTAAGCAGGCACGCGAATGATCAATCTTTTCGTGCGTTCTTCAATTTAATCTTCGTATTTGGGTTTAGTCGTACATAAATAGTGTTTTTAGTTAATGAGCTCATTTCTTCTATTTGAGCCTCGTTTTAGCGTATTCGTCTAGTCTGGCCCGTTCTCGTCTTTGTGTTTGGCCAGACTCCTTTTATTATTATTATTATTCTTTTTTGTGCAGTTAATTTATTTTAAGCATATATATAGAGTCCAAAATGTCAAGAAATTCTATTTAGTTTATTTACAATTTAAAAGTGTTTAATAGTCCAAAAATGTCAAAAAAATACTATTACAACTTAGGAGAGTCCAAATGTCCAAAAAATACAAAAAATAATAACTAAAAATATACAAAAATAAATAAATCCGAAAATACAAAAAATATAATAAAAAAAAGAAGAAGAAGAAATCTGGGTTCAAAGAAATGCTCTCCAAAGCTCTTTGGGCTTGGATCCAGACCTGAAAAGAGTCAAAACCCAGTCAAAACAATTAATGCAGAAACCTAGTATTTTAATATAAAAGAGCAGTCAAGAAAAACAACAGTACCGATCAGCAGCGGTGATGTAAACAACCAACAACAACACCATTCTCGTTCATCAAATTCTCCTCAGAAAAAACGTGGAAGGCAGAAGCTTGTAACAAGAGGATGAAAACCAGAGTCGTTGCTCACAAAAATGCTGAGAAGGAAGCCAACCAAAATCGAAGTCAAGATCGAAGATAAAGAAGAACTCGAAGAAGCTCGCCGTCGTAACGCCGCAGCCTCCGCCACACCATCAACCACCACTGCCTTCGCGTTTCCGTTTTCCAGATCTGCTCTTCTAACCCACCCACAGAGCTTAATATATCTTGTTCAGATCTATTTTCAGTTTTCGGTTTGTTTTATTGAGTTATGATTTTGTTTGAACTTATCTGTGGATTGTGGATTTTGAGATGATGTATTGTTATGCTTCCGATAATTAATTTGATTTAACTTGTTTTGATTCATGGCTTTGTGCTTATACGAGTGAAATGTGAGCGATGATCTTGGGCAACTAAGATAAGAGATTATAGCGTTTAGTTTCTTGTGGTTTTTTCTCTTGCATTGAGTCACCTAGAAATTTACCTTGGTCTTTGTCGAGTCCGTTATCCTACAAGTATGTGAAGGGTAATGAATCCCTGAAAGTAGAGAAGAAGAGATGGAGGGAAAAGGTGAAGATCAGACCATAAGTATCGTTCCTCTGCATGTTGTGTGGTTTGTTTGTAAGGTTTTTTTTTGGTCAACGTTTGTAAGGTTGAATAAGAAGGGAAATGATTTTTTTGTCCATAGGTTAGAATTAGTTAGAATTAGAGTATGGCTTGCACCTGATCCAACGCCCCATGCTCCAAAAAACGCTGGGTCGACCTTATTTTTACGCCCCCTGTCAATAATATTACCCCCTGCGACTAATAGCACCCCCCTTTTGCAATTTTCACCCCTTTTCCTCGTTCTTTTTTTTTAATTCTTTTTCAACTCAAATAATTTCTCAAAAACTTTGTTAGTGGTCTAGCGAAGCCTTTGCTTGCATGATCATCAACAACGAGGACCTAGTGGTGACCACTTGGAGCCTTTGCTCAATTGATCACCATGAATGCCTAATTTTTCTAAAGACTTTCATTAAATCAAAAACTTTGTTAGTGGTCTTGCGAAGCCTTTGCTTGCATGATTACTAACAATGAGGAACTAGTGATGACCACTTGGAGCCTTTGCCCAATTGATCACCATGAATGCCTAACTTTTCTAAAGACCTTCATTAAATCAAAAACTTTGTTAGTGGTCTTGCGAAGCCTTTGCTTGCATGATTACTAACAATGAGGAACTAGTGGTGACCACTTGGAGCCTTTGCTCAATTGGTCATCATGAATGCCTAATTTTCCTAAAAAACTTTTCATTAAATCCAAAACTTTGTTATTGGTCTTGCGAAGCCTTTGTTTGCATGATTATTAACAATGGAGTGCTAACGATGGTCACTTGGAGCCTTCGCTCAATTGATCATCATGAAAGCTCAGTTTTCACAATTAAACAAAATAAAAAACCAAAAATCTAGAACTACGTAGCTTTGAATTCTCCATCGCACCTGGAGATACGTAGGAGCGGATCCCCTCCGTCAAGCACAATAAACTAAAAACATTTTTCCTTTCAAAACACCAAAGCGGCTAACTCTCGTCGAGCGCCGCAAATAAAAAATTTCATTAAGTCTTTTTCAATTAAGAGGCAAATTTAAGTATTTTTCAAATCAACACTTAAAATCACACGATTAATTAAAGGTTCCCTCTCAGTAGAAAGGAGGTGTGGGGCGCTAATACCTTCCCCATGCCTAACCGACCCCCGAACCCAAATCTTCCGGTTTTCTAAAAGACCATCTGCCTTCCAAAAAGGTTTTTCTTCAATATTTTCCTTAAAAAAATATTGGTGGCGACTTCATTGTTCTAAAAGGTTGTGAACGAAGAAAATCCCTTGAGGACTTTTTCGGGCGCAACAACCAACACTAGTTCATCATTGTTAATGATCATGCAAGCAAAGGCTTTGCATGACCGCTAACAAAGTTTTTTGATTTATCGAAAGTTTCTAGAAAAATTAGGCGTTCGTGATGATCAATTGAGCAAAGGCTCCAAGTGATCACCACAAGTTCCTCATTGTTAATGATTATGCAAGCAGAGGCTTCGCGAAACCATTAACAAAGTTTTATGATTTATTGAGAGTCTTTCGTAAAAATTAGACATTCATGATGAACAATTGAGCAAAGGCTCCAAGTGATCATCACTAGGTCTTCATTGTTAATGATCATGCAAGCAAAGGCTTCGCAAGACCACTAACAAAGTTTTTGATTTATTGAAAGTCTTTAGAAAAATTAGGCATTCATGATGATCAATTGAGCAAAGGCTCCAAGTGATCACCACTAGTTCCTCATTGTTAGTAATCATGCAAGCAAAGGCTTCGCAAGACCACTAACAAAGTTTTTTTTTGATTTATTGAAAGTCTTTTGAAATAGGTGCTACATAATAATAAACTGATTGGGGTTTTTTCGGAAAACGTGTCGTTCGGTTTTAAATTTAAAGTGGTTTAGGACCAAGTTGTACAACTCGGATCTCTTAAACCGGTGTTGTGAATTCGATAAGACGTACGTCTCGACCAAAATCCTAATTATATTATTATAAAAAAAAACAAAATTTTAAAATAAATAATGAGTGGAGGACATCGCGTGACAAGTGAAAAGCTGCATTTCTTTAACATTGTTTGACCAAAAAGTAACTAAATGGAAAGAGAAAAAAAAAAGAGAAATATACAAAATGAAATGATAAAGAAAGAGACAAAGTTGTGAAAGTGGCATGAGATAAGGTGGGAAGGAGCCAACGGCTACCAGTGCATGCATTCTCTTGTCTAACATAAAAAGTTAAATAATAATATTATTATAACGAAATGAAACTAAAATAAATAAATAAATAAAAACTAAGAAAGATAAAAAAGAACATAAAAGAAAGCGTAGAAACCTAGGTTCCACTTGAGCGCCGATTCCCCTTCGTCCATGAGAGAGTGAGAGAGCTTCACTTCACCTCCATATGAGAGAACTTCTCTTCCCGACGACAATGGCGAGAACGATAACCACTCACGGTGGTCACCACTCACGGTGGTCACCACTCACGGTTAGTGGTCAGAGTTGGGCTTCCATTGGGTGAGTTCCTTTTTGATTTCTTCTCCTTCTTCTCATTTTCTGTTGGAGGTTGGTGGTTCGGTTATGTGAGAGGTGGTTTGCGACTGATGGTTCAGTTTTGTGTAGGTGGCTCAGTTTTGGGCGGAGGCCGAAGGTGGGAGAGCGGTTTGCGTTTGGGCGACGGTTCGGTGGCTGGGTTGGTGAGAGAGAGATGGCCGATGGGGTGTGGGGATTAGGTGACGGTGGCGTCGGCTGATGGGAGGGGAAGAAGCTTATTTCTCCATTTTTTAATTTCTCTACTCCTCTCTATTTTGTTTGAGATCCGCTCTGTTTGGATCATTAGGTTTGATGTGAAACCCTAATTTTTGAATGACCGTCTCAAAAATTGTCCTCCCCTTTAGAATGTGTGTTGATTTGTTTATTTATCTTTTGATATTCTAGGTTTTTGCATTAATTGCTCTTTGGTGGGCACTGGAATTATTTTCGAGTTTTGGAGCGGATCAACCTGAGGCCAGTGCTTGGAGAGCATTTGTTGAACCTTCTTCTTCTGGCCGCTTTCTATACGTTGTTTATTATTTTTTTATGATTTAATTATTTTTGTACATGTTATTATTTTTTGTATTTTTTTGACATTTGGACATTTGAACTCTCCTAATTTGTAATAAAAATTAAATAGATTCTTTTTTGACATTTTTGGATTATACATATATACTCAAAATAAATTAACTGCACAAGATAAGATTAATAATAAGAAAAAGAGTCGGGTCAAACACAAAGACGAGAACGGGCCCGACCAGACAAATACGCTAAAACGAGACCTAAAATAGAAGAAATGAGCTCATTAACTAAAAACACTAAAATCGACTCAGAATTGTATTCTTAAGCCTGAACTGAAAAGACGAGCTAAATTTCTAGAAAAAAAAACGACTTTTGGTAGACCTACTTATGTACGATTAAACCCAAATACGAAGATTAAATTGAAGAACGCACGAAAAGATCGATCATTCGCGTTCCTGCCTAATTTAAACAACGGTATTTTGATTTAGTTGAGTTGGATAACTGAAATTTTCTAAAGTTAAAAAGGGCGGACAAAATTGGGGTATTACAAACACTTAAAGGTGAATTATTTGGAGAAGACATTCCAACTAGCTTTTCTCATTTGCATTACAAATACTTGCACTTTGCTTTATACTAACTGATTTTGATAGCACCAACTCCACTATAATTGTTATTTGGTTACTTACATTAAATTACATAGTATTGGTTTTCAAAAGAATTCATCAATCCCTGTGGGTTTGACCTCTCTAATCACTATAATACTTGTTAAGGACTGTGTATACTTGCACATGTTTTTCTCCTACCAATCATTCCTCTTTGCATCACTCTCTCTCTCTCATTCTCATTTCCTTTTTGCATTTTTTGACTGTGTTTTCGTTTTTTCCCTGCAATCGTACTCAGTTTGGTGCAGTCGCGTCGAAACCATTTGAAAAAACTGAAAAAATATACGGTTCGGTGCGTGTCTGCTGAACCACCTCGGTGTATGCCTGTCGTACCTTATATTTGGAAGATTATAAAAAACAAGGTCCGGCAAGCACCCACTATTGTGTGAAAAGATATGCAAGTGTACACAGTCTAAAAACAAGTAATATAATTATAAGTAGAGATCATACCAACATGGATTTGATTAATTTTTAAGAGTTTAAAATGGTAGCAAGATTAGTGACAAACAAATGACAAAATAAAACAACAATTGAGTAATGGGTTGTGAAAACAAAATTAAAACAAGTGATGGGGGATGTCCCACCATCTTCACTATCTTCACCGACAAGTTGGAGAACAAGGTGAAGTTGACCTATCTTGGTATGCTGATTAATTTGGACCAGACTGGCGGTTACACATGGGGGATGTCCCTTGCCATCTATATGACCAGCTATAGGACGCCAACAAACCAAAAAATAGGCAGGTGGCTAGTTACGCTACACTGCTTCAGATATGTATTATGATTAATATATTTATCAGTTTACGATTTTACTGTAGGATTCCTAATCTGATTCCTATGTTCATTACAAACCTGAATTTTTGAGCATTCCCAGGAAGCCAACCCTGAGTATGATGAGGCACAACCACGTGCTAAACGGTGGGTGGCTACTTCCGACTGGGACAGGAAGGCAGTTAGACTAGCGCTGGAAAGGCTTCACCCAAATGAGATCACCTGGGACCCATATGTAGCTCACAGACATGTCGTGCGCTTCGACTAGCTGTCACTGTTCGGAGAGTTTATACGTCATGCTGCCAGATCGTGTCGTCAGACAATTTGGCTTTGTACAGGGGATCCCAGATGGCCCCCAAGCCTCGTACTCGGCAGACTATAACTTTAGAGGATGTTGATGACATGTGGTGGGTACGTCGCCGTCGCTCCAAATCTCTATAGCTGAATAACGAATAGTACCATCATCTCCATAACTAGGCTTTTGGTAAGTAATACTACTTACCTGGTTAAGCCACTCCCCCTCTCGAACCTTCATTTCTGTTTTTTCCTCCAACTCTATGAATGTGATGTCATTCTTCATCCTACAAAAGACAGGTTTGGGACATTTAAGTCAAACACCATCTTCCTTGGAGGTGATACTTCCACGGTGATGAAGGACAGTTAGGAAGGTGCATCTGAGTACTGGGTTAATGTCAACTCCCACTCCATTTCAGAGAGGTGTTTGTGAATAACCAAATATGTTGGTGTAGATTAGTGTGAAAGAGATAGGTAAAACTGAGACCCTATTTTTAATGGGAGTTGTTGAGCGTGAGCCGTTGATTTCAATTTTAGATCATAAATTTGAGGCGTTTAAATTCTATCTGTTGTGGCACATTTTCTAAAGAAAATGCCATCCACTCATTTTTCGGACACATTTGACTGATTCTAAATCATTGATGCAAAATGTCGGTGGAATCTGAGACGTTGAAAGATTGAAGATATTTGATACAGGTACGACATCAATTGAACGAACAATTTCGACAACCTTTGAACGGACTGGTTCGGCAGCTGGCAACCGGACCTGAAAAAATTCAAAATATCAGGGGTGTCACGAGACATATGCCACGACACCTTACCACCGCACCTAGTTCGGTTAATAGGTGTTGTATCCGTGAATCACCAAAAAAAAAAGGATGCACTTGGAGCTTTTTTTTCTTCATTAAGGGTATTTTCGACATATCGTTGTATTTGGGGTGTGTGGTGGGAAGAGAGGGAAGTGGAAAAAGCATGAGCCATTTTGAAATTCTTGGAAGACATTTTTGGTGGGTATTGATGGTCGCCGGTAATTATCTGCAGGAAATACCGGTAGTTCTTGCTGTGATGTTTTTTTTTGTTGGTATTTCTTGCCGTGATGTGTAATAAGTAGGATGGCATCATATGACATATAGTTTGATTTTTTTTTTTTTGATAAACAGGATAAATTATGCATACCTTTTGAATGAAAAAGTATTTTTGTTTTGAATGACAATAGTGGGTGATAACGGGACCGGATCCTCTCCATTTGGAGAGGAAATGGAGATCACCATTTCTTTTAATAACAATGCGACACGTGTAAAATATTAAATATACGGCTGAGATCTTATTATTGAACCAACTTGTTTTTTTTGTCTTCCTTGATTCAGATCACAATCAACCTCCTCAAAACTCCACCCAAGTTGCCCCGTAGTCGTGCCTCTCCGGTCCACCGCCGTCGTAACTCTCCGATCCACCGCCGTCGTGCTTATTCGGTGCACCGCGCCACCTGACTTGTGCCTCTCCGTGAAACAACATCTCTAGGATCCTTCTTTCTCATGCCTCAGTGGTTTCAGTGACGACATCAATAATGGAAATAGACGATGCTACTCTATATGATTACTAGGACACATGCCCGTGCGATGCACGGGGAGGTGATTAACAGGTCTAGAGATGTATGTCCGTCTAAAAATATAGAGTGGAGGTATATTGGTAAACAGTGGCAGTATAAAAAAAACCAAAATAATTTTGATAATAAAAAACAATGAGTGCTAGACAAAAAAAATTGTGGGACCTTAATTTTTGCTAGATTAATAATGGACATAAAGTTTGCATTATTTACAATTAATGTTATCAAAAAATGTCTCCCCAAATTGATTAATAAAGTAGTCAGTGTAAAGTGTACCATACTATAACACATACATGACTAAGTAACACACATAAAGAGACTTATAAAAAAAAAAATTAAAGTAGCCAGTGTAAAGTGTACAATACTATAACACATACATGACTAAGTAACACACATAAATGGACTTATAAAAAAAAGTTTGCATTATTTACAACTAATGTTATCAAAAAATGCCTCCCCAAATTGATTAATAAAGTAGCCAGTGTAAAGTGTATCATACTATAACACATACATGACTAAATAACACACATAAAGGGACTTAAAAAAGTACATAAAGGGACTAAAAAAAGAAAAAAAAATTCCCGCTCAAAACGTGAGAAATCACGTTAGTGTATTAATATATAGGGATTATTTCGCATGCGATGCATGCGGAGGTGATTAATGAGGCCTACTGGATGTAGTTTCGAAAAAACATCAACATTTTATAAGGGGGTATAAAAATACGCAACACATATATATAAGACGAAGAGGCAACAATAGCCCTTGGTGGGATGAGGCAACAATGTCGGTCCAAAAATATAGAGTGGGGGTATATTGGTAAACAGTGGGGTAAAAAATGAGGGATACATTTTGATAATAAAAAAAAAGTGTTGGACAAAAAAAAATTGTCAGGGGTATGTCGGTCCAAAAATATAGAGTGGGGGTATATTGGTAAATAGTGAGGTACCAAATGAGAGGTATATTGGTAAATGGTGAGGTACAAAATATAGAGTGGGGGTATGTCGGTCCAAAAATATAGAGTGGGGGTATATTGGTAAACAGTGGGGTACAAATGAGGGGTATATTGGTAAATGGTGGGAATAAAATTTTCCCACCAAAACTGGATAAAAAAAAGAGTGTTGGACAAAAAAAAATTTGACAGGGGTATGTCGGTCCAAAAATATAGAGTGGGGGTATATTGGAGTGGGGTACAAAATGAGGGGTATAATGGTAAATGGTGGGAAAAAAATTTTCCCACCAAAAGTGGATAAAAAAAATAGTGTTGGAAAAATAAAAATTTGTCAGGGGTATGTCGGTCCAAAAATATATAGTAGGGGTATATTGGTAAACAGTGGGGTACAAAATGAGGGGTATATTGGTAAATGGTGGGGCACAAAATATAGAGTGGGGGTATGTCGGTCCAAAAATATAAAGTAGGGGTATATTGGTAAACAGTGGGGTACAGAATGAGGGGTATATTGGTAAATGGTGGGGAAATTTTTTTTTCCCACCAAAACAACGTTATTGTATTAATATAGTAGGATATATATATGTGTGTGTGTGTGTGTGTGTGTGTGTGTGTGTGTGTGTGTGTGTGTGCGCGCGCGGGTGTGGGCCCAAAGCGGGTTGGGGCACCATAGTGCCCATACCCGAGCCCGCATCTAATGGGCTTATGCAGGTGCGGGTCCATTGCGGGCAATTTTTGCGGGTACCCAACAGACATGGACTCAATTGCCATCCCTACTTGAAAGTGTCGAGTGTTAAATCTCAACTACTCACTGCCCGCTCTCCTTTAATTAATTAATGTGTTAAAGTTTTATTCTCTTACTTTTTAATCAATGGCTGAGATTTCACTCGACCATACTCAGTGGCGGAGCTTGAGCTAATTTGTTGTGGGGGCCAAAATAGTAAAACAATATTTTCATCGGTGAAATTTATACAAAAAATATAAATAAATCAAAAATAGTATATACCAGTTAAATCAAAATAGCATTGTTTGTAAAATTAATTTTAGATTTAATTGTTTTTATTTTAAAATCATGAAATTTGTTATTAGAAATTATCAAAGATTTATTCATAACTCTTAACTAGGACGATTACCCGTGCGATGCATGGAGAGGTGATTAACAGGCCTACAGATACAGTTCAAAAAAACATCTAACATTTTATAAGGGGGGTATAAAAATACGCAACACATATATATAAGACGAAGAGGCAACAATTGTAACGCCCCAAATTTTATTAGAAATTATTTGGAGTTGATTTGATAAGATTACATTATTTTGATTTATTGTGTGGTTGAGCCATTAAATTAGTTGAATAAATATATTTTTATATTTAAATGTATTTTTATAAGCTATTTGTGATATATGAGTGTTATTCATATTTATACTTATTTATTTTGTTTTTATAAAATATTAGTGTTTGAGATATTAATTCCTTAGAACATTATTTCAAGCTATTGAGGTATTAAAATAAGAGTTGTAGTGAAATTGGGGGTTTTAAAATGATTTGGAGGTGAAATTCTACTCTTTTACTCGCATACAACCCCTCCCTTGATGCTTACACCCCCTGTTTTCCAGCCCAATGGACCGAACCCGGCCCATTCCTTTCTTCTTCTTCCTGCGAATCTTTGCAATGAGAAGGAACGAAGAAACGAAACCCTCCGCGCGTTCTCCTCCCTTCCGCGCGTTCTCCTCCTCCCTCCACGACCGAACCCCAAACTCTGCACTCCCACTCGGAATTGGCCGCTGATTTCAATTCTTGCCTTGGTTCCACCGATCGTGGACTCCTTTCGTCGATTCCAACTACGCCCCACTAACCCAAACAAAAGGTGTTCCGCCATTCTCGACCGTTCCGAACCTTGCTTGCGTGAATGGAACCATGACAGCTCCTTACAGCAATATTTCGCTTCAACCAGTACCAAACCACCGCTTGACAATACCAACGAAAACCACTATTGACGTGGTTGTCATTTTGCCTTCGTGAGTCTAGCGACAGCTTCTTCATATTGTCCAGGTATTGAGCTAATTATTATTAAGATGTATTGAGTTTGATTCCAAGCAATTCCATTTCACTTCCTTTGAATATGCATCCCACGGCTACCTGATGAATAGTTATATTATATCAACCTATTCATATTTCTTGTCAAACCAATAACTCCACTTCATATCAATTCTCACTTGTCGTAAGTGCTAATTGCTCCGATGTTAACTTTTCAATTATTGTACGAGGATTCAACAATAAGGACTCTCAAACCTAGGCAATGTGTATGAGTTTGAGTTACCTGCCGTGCACGTCGAACTCAAATTAGAGCTGCTTGGAATTGCTGTTTTTGGGAGTATTTGAGTAGCTTGGTTTTCGGTTTTGAAGCGGTTGGACGGGTTAGGAGCGAGTTCGTGAAGTTCGGGTCGTGAGTTTCGGAACGTCTCGGTAGCTCGTAAGGTTAGGGGATTCTCCACTACATTTATAATAATTTGTAGGATATGTATTATAGGTGGAATAGCTCTAGGAATGACTTGTTTGTGTGATTTTGATGTTGATTATATGTTGGTTGATGTATGAAATGCTTAATTTGGTGATATCATGTTGCTTGTTGTTGGAAAAATATGAGTTGTGAATTATGCATGTTATGTGTTTGATGAAATGATTCCATGAGAAGGAGTATGTGAATATGATGATTTAATGGTATTGATTTAATGTTTAAATGAGTGATTGTTAAAGTGATAATTAGATTGTTGAGTAAAAATGTAGGTTTGAAGTGGTTTGGTGAGTGTGTTAGAGTGAGGGGCGCCAAATGCATAGGCAAATGGCGCTAGTTCTTTGTATTTGGCGTGCGTGTGTGCAAGTGCAGGGAGGGGCGCCATTTACTAGGCAAAATGGCGCCAGGCATGCTGGTTGGTGACTGGGCAGGGTGTAGGGCGCCAATTCACTGAGAATCTGGCGCCTGGTGGAGTGATTAAGTGCTAGTGTGTGTGTGCGTGCGGGAAAGGCGCAAAAATTTGGGCATTTAGCGCGCAGTGGTTGTTGCGCGTGCGCAGGGTGGGTGGTGTGCGGGGGCGCGGTTGCTAGAAACTTGGCGCCGGTGTGTGTGTGTTGCTGTGTGTGCGTGAGAGTGAGTGGCACAGGCGCCAAATGTGGCGCCATTGTGCGCCCAGATGCGCGTGACAGAGTGCCTGTGAGTGAGTGTGGCGCGGTGTGGCTGTGTGCGCTAGGAGGGGCGCCAAAATGGCTGCCCTTGGCGCGCTTGGTGCCCAAAATGTGTCTAAGTGATGGTTTAGTCCCTAAGAATTAATTTAATCCTTGGCGTGACAAAATAGTCCCTAAGAATTAAATTAATCATTGGCGTGACAAAATAATCCCTTAGTGTCTAATTAATCCTAATATGTCAACATAGGTTCTTAAGTACCAAATTAATCATAATGTGTCAAAATAATCCTTGGGTACTAAACTAATCTTTGGTGGGTCAAAATGGTCCTTAAGTGTGGAAAAGGTCCTTGTGAGGTGGTTGGGTCCTTAGGTAGGATTTGATTTAATAAATAAGTTGTGGTGGTAAAGTGATGATGAATGGTGGGTAATAATTGACGTGGGCTTCGGCCAAAGAGGTGGGTTAATAATTAATGTGGGCTTCGGCCAAAGAGGTGGTTTAATAATTGATGTGACGTATTTATTGTGTTGTGATGCATTTGTCATAGTGTCACATAAATCATATGCATTTAACGTGGTGGTATGACTTCGGCCAAAACGTGGTGGTATGGCTTCGGCCAAAATGTGGTGGGTGGCTTCGGCCAAACATGGTGGTTGCCCGACGGGGTTTTTGTGGTGGTTATGGATCCACATGCATATTGCATACATGCATATACTCATACATTCTTAGAATCCTTGTTGATGTTAAATTAATTCAATATTGTTGTTTGTTGATATTTTAATTGAATGGCAAATGTCTTGATTACTGTGGATTGTTATTGCTAGATGTTTTCCTAATATAATGCTTATCTTACCTGTTATTATTTATGTAAAGAGACTCACCCTAGCATTTTTATGTTGCCTGCTCTCGTGGCGACATGCAGGTGATTCTGAGTGAAGGTGCCATGCCTTCTTGAGTCTTCGAGTCAGCTCTGATTAGTGACACCGGGCGGGAATCGTAGTGTAGTTATTTTATACTATGTATTTGAACTGATTTGGATCATGTGTTGTTTATGTTTGAACCTGTTTTATTTCCGCTGTGCTGAGAAAACCATTTCTGGATTATTGTAAACTCTAAAACAGGTTTTGAGGGTTTTAACCCACGTGACTATGATATGTATTTCACGGACTTGATGCGTTTGAATTTTAAATATGTTTTGATGATGTTTTTATTAAATGTAGCACTCTCTTGAGGTGCGTGGAAAAGTTTTGAAAAACTCTGATTTTTATTAATTGAATTAGTATTAAATAGAAGGGGGTGTTACAACAATAGCCCTTGGTGGGATGAGACAACAATGTCGGTCCAAAAATATAGAGTGGGGGTATATTGGTAAACAGTGGGGTACAAAATGAGGGTACATTTTGATAATAAAAAAAAAGTGTTGGACAAAAAAAAAATTGTCAGGGGTAGGTCGGACCAAAAATATAGAGTGGGAGTATATTGGTAAATAGTGATGTACAAAATGAGGGGTATATTGGTAAATGGTGGGGTACAAAATATAGAGTCGGGGTATGTCGGTCCAAAAATATAGAATGGGGGTATATTGGTAAACAGTGGGGTACAAATGAGGGGTATATTGGTAAATGGTTGGAATAAAATTTTCCCACCAAAAGTGGATAAAAAAAAAGAGTGTTGGACAAAAAAAAAATTGTCAGGGGTATGTCGGTCCAAAAATATAGAGTGGGGGTATATTGGAGTGGGGTACAAAATGAGGGGTATATTGGTAAATGGTGGGAATAAAATATTCCCACCAAAAGTGGATAAAAAAAAGAGTGTTGGACAAATAAAAAATTTGTCAAGGGTATGTCGGTCCAAAAATATAGAATGGGGGTATATTGGTAAATAGTGAGGTACAAAATGAGGGGTATATTGGTAAATGGTGGGGTACAAAATATAGAGTGGGGGTATGTCGGTCCAAAAATATAGAGTGGGGGTATATTGGTAAACAGTGGGGTACAAAATGGGTTGAAAAAAAATTTCCCACCAAAATGCTATAAGATGCGATTGTGTATTAATATATACCGATACCGATTATGCGTGACAGTATTGCCCAAATTTTTGCCTTTGATTTTTCTTCTTCTTTGTATTTTTTTTATTCATGCTTGTCTTCTTCTGGAATGATATATATTTTACATTCAAGTATTGTTTCTTTTGCAATGATATATATTTTACATCAATAATGCTATTTTGACAAAAAATGCTACAAGAATTTTGACAAATATACTGTGGGACCCAATCTGAAGAATTTACTTTATAATAAAATAATAAAAAAGTAACTATGGGAGATACGGTATATGTATATCAGTATATTTGTAACATTTTTGTCATATTTCTGGGCTATATAGCATTGTTGATTTTACATTCAAGTATTGTTTCTAATTTGTTCATCTGGAAAATTGTTTCTAATTTGTTGTTAATTTCTTGTGTTGGCAGTGCTTTTTCATTAGACTTGTTATTGGAGAAGGCTCATATTTCCATTAATACTTGATATCAAGATACTGACAAGGAAGAGGCAAGAGAAGGTGTTTTCAAGTGCATCGCTGATGTCCCCAAGTGTTTGAAAGTGCTGCTGTCCAAGTTGATTTTTTATTTGGATTTTGTAAATCTTTTATGTAATGGTTATGTGGCTGAGTTGTATTGTTGAATTGCGTTGAGTTGTACTTGTAAAAATAATTTTGCAGTAATGATAATACAAATAGCATTTTGTTGTATCTCGTGACTCATTATCTTGTGACAATAAGTGATCACTTTCATGAACTTGTAATTTTCAATTTTTGCCCTTATATGGACAATCTCGCTTCTTTATGCCTTTTGCCCCACCAACATCAATAGTGTCAATATTGTTTTCCATTTCACCTCTTCCAACTGATATGGATACTTGACTGATTCCAATTGGTTATCCATCTATTGACCTTTTAGCCAACATATCATCAATTATTTTGTTAGACTCTTCATAAACTTGGGATAAAAATGTGTAAGTTTCATGAGACTCAGATGCTCTACTTGTCAGCTTAACCATCCTAGAACATAGCTCATTGTAACGCTTCATGAAAGAGGCTTTTATGTCCAAATCAACATGTTGTCCTTTCCAATTTTGATTACTTCCCAACCTTGCATCTCTTGTCCATCGCTTCAATATATAGTGCTGAGGAATTAACTTAATATTCATGACATCCAAAACTTTCAAAGCATGACTACATAAGATACTGTGAGTCTCAAATTTACAACAATCACAAGAAACCTTCTGATCCACAACATTCCTAACCACTAGTCTCTCTTTACTGTCATCATAATTTGTAACACTATAAAACCCTCCAGTCAAATCTTTTATGCAAGTGCCTTGATATTCCTCATATTATTCATTTTCAATCTTGGTTGCTTATGCCTTGACTCATAATCGGCTTCTGATTCATTGTTCCGCTTTCCATTTACAGCCCTTTCAAAATGTGTGAAAAAGTGTACTAGATTAAAATCGAACTTCAAATGATTTTTCAAATCAGCATTGAAGCTTTCACTTAATTGAGTAGATCTCATACCTGCTGTGAAAGTTTTCCAAACATAAGCCCAAGCCCATTTCTCCGGCTTGCTTGGACACATACTCATGAAACTCTTTTGGTCTTAATCCAGATTCATCAGCCAATACAATTTGTGATGCTTGAGACTCAGATATTCGTCGATGAGAGCGAATCATATGAACATACTCCGATGGCATGAAGTTGGTGGTTGTGTTGAGGTACAAAGTCAACCACCTTGTATTTCCTGATTTTTCGATCAAGTGAAATAACCATACGTGCTTTACATCCCGTTCTGGTTTATGCTCTAGGCTCTTTTGTCAAGTAGTCTCGCTTGTCAACGCTTCTTGTACCCTCCTTGAAGCATACAAATCTTCTTGAAGTCAAAATTCCATCTTTTTTGCTTTTATTTCCATATTCTCTACGAATACCAAACCCAAATCTTCTGCTGTATTCATTATAAAATTCATATACTGCTTCTTCAGATTCAAATTGCATTTCCAATTGTGGTGCAACAGTATTCTCTTTGCCATGTTGGACAATATTTTGGTGGATATTGTTCACCCATTCCTTTATACTTTCGGATGATGAATTTGATGGCACGTTTGTGTTCTCTAAAATAAACAGAGGAAATGTGTGTGTGTATAATAATTAAAAAACTATAAAACAAATAGAGAAAAAATGATATGAATAAAACATTGTTCTAATGACGTAAAAAGAAAAAAGAAGTAATCTTGAAATGAATGGATTAACAGTGGTTGAAATAAAAAGTTTGCTTCATGAAACTAAGTAATTAAAAAACGTGACTGAATGAGTGAGTTTTTTTATGCTTACGTTGTACAGAGGCAGCAATGGCGGTGGTTTTCTCAACAATGGTGGTGGATGGGTGAACAACAGTGGTTCCTGTAACACCCCCTTTCTAATTACTATTAATTAGTCGATTTAAAAATCAGAGTTTTCATAAGCATAATATTTTTCCACGCACCACAAAGAGAGTGCCACATTTAATCGAAACACTTTACACAACTCCAAAATATTTATTAAAATAGGCTTCAGTGTATTATACATAGCACCAATCAGTCTGAGGATAAATAGTACAACAGCGGAAGATAATAACTTAACCTAATGGTTCAAAACAATATAAAATAACAAATACTAAATATTTCCCCCCGGTGCTACGTATCAGAGCCGACTCGACCACACTAGAAGAATGATCTCTAAACACCTTTAGTCACCGTCACCTGCAGGTTGCCGGCATACGAGGCAACACGACGCAGTAGGGTGAGTCTCAATACATAGATAATAATAAATAAAACAAGAAACATAGTAGAATAAGTACACCAGATATACAGTCAATTCAAATACACCATTAACACAGTTGCATCAGGGATACAGTTACATCAAACCCACAATCAGTTTATGAACACCCAATCAATCACCAAAGCATGCATGTAATGTATGAAATGCAATATGCATGTGGATCCATCGTCACCTCAATAACCCCGTAGGGTACTCACCTCTTTGGCCGAAGCCACATCACCTCTTTGGCCGAAGCCACATCACCTCTTTGGCCGGGGCCACATCACCTCTTTATATGCACATGATTTATGTGACACCATGACAATGCATCACACACAATACACCTACCACAACAATTATTAAACTCACCACTTTTCATTTCACACCTCACCTCTATTTACAATATTTGGCCGAAGCCTACTCACCGCTTTGGCCGAAGCCTGCACACCACAATGGCCTAAGCCTACACACCGCTTAATCATCACCACAACACAACACACCTCATATTGGGCTAAATGTCACACTAAGGACTAAACCCACACCTAAGGACCAAATCACCTCTTAAGGACTAATGTGACACCATAAGGACCATTTTAGCACCTAGGGACTATTTTGACACCTAGGGACTAGTTTGGCTCCATAAGGATCAATTTCACACTTAGGGACTAATTTGAACTCACACTTAGACACCTTTGCACACCTAGTAAGCACATACTTTCTCCTATTTAAATTATGTGGAATTGACAATTAATCACCTTGATATAATTAACATCTACCAATACGTTCAAAACCCAATCGAGAACACATCACATATAATAACAACACCATAAAGAAAATCATTCAAGCATATCACTAAACACCTAGCCATCATCCTAATTCTTCCTATTATTTTTCATTAAAATCATGCTATAGCACCTTAATATCAATAATCAATCCAATAACAACTCAGACTCCATACAACAATCAATATAATCACCTATTCATTCAATTACTCAAGTAAGTCATTCAAACACATTATTAAATCAACCAAATAATTACTCCTAACACCTAATCCCTATGATTTCATGTTTTATAAATTATTAACCATGAAAGAGAGCCCCCATACCTTACGAGCTACCGAGACGTTCCGAAACTCACGACCCGAACTTCACGAACTCGCTCCTAACTCGTCCAACCGCTTCAAAACCGAAAACCAAGCTACTCAAATACTCCCAAAACAGACTTCCAGCAGCTCCTAATTCCTTAAGCTTATTTGACCACCAAATGTACCTCCAATTGTGATTTCAGCACCCAATATTCTAAATCCTAAGACATATCAGCTTTTCCTTACTTCCTAATACACTATTTCTTCTCAAACTAGGACATACCACAGAATTTCTCCCAAGAACTAAAGTGCTTTTCTGAAAATGATTTGGACACCCTTCACTTACCTTAGAGCTCTTAAAGACCACGAATTTGACTCCAAGAACTTCAACCCCAGCTTCCATTCTTCATCTCTAAAGTTCTTCTAGGTTGCTTTGAACTTCACACTCTTGAATCTTTCTCAAAGCAAGACATGCAACCCATTTGGAAGTGGATTAAAAGGTATTTACGGTTCTGGGTTTTATTTGCGGTTCGGGTCGCAAATACACGAGTAAAACGGAGCCACGGTTGAAGGAACAGAGGTCGGATTCGGAATCAGCGGCGGATTTCGTGTGGGAAGCCGAGTTTTTGATGTTGGCCGTGGGAAGGAGGGTGAGAACGCAAGAGAGGAAGAGATGAACGGCGTGAGGATTTTGCTGCGGCTTGTGTTGCAGATGCGCAGGGAAGAAAAAGAAGGAGTGGGCCGGGTCTAGCACAAGGGTTGGAACGCATGGGTCAAGTGTGTGGACTAGGGGTGCGCTTAGTAAGGAAATGGGGGTGTATGCGAGTAATGAGACCTCTAAGTTATTTTAAAAAACCCCCAATTTCACTACAACTCGTATTTTAATATCTCAATAGCTTAAAATAATTTCTATAAAGAAATGATATCTCAAACACTAATATTTTATAAAAATAAAATAAATAAGTATAAATATGAATAACAATCATATATCACAAATAGCTTATAAAAATACAGTTAAATATAAAAATATATTTATTCAACTAATTTAATGGCTCAACCACACAATAAATCAAAATAATGTAATCTTATCAAATCAACTCCAAATAATTTCTAATAAAATTTGGGGCGTTACAGTTCCTGGGTTAGCAACGACGGTGGTGGTAGGGTCAGAACCAAATATCTGCTCTACACACATCTTCTCACAGTGGGGTTCTGGTTGGTGGTTGGAAGTGTGAAGGGCGTTGAGAGAAGCTTGAAGAAGATGAACAGTGCTCAGCTTGGTGTTCCCGAGCAAAAGTTTTGGCTTTTGAGTTTTTTAACTATTTTTTAATAACATTAAATCAGAGCCTTTGGATGTCATTTAAGCCACGTGTCGCATTGTTATTAAAAGAAATGGTGATCTCCATTTCCTCTCCAAATGGAGAGGATCCGGTCCGGTGAGGTGATAACTCTCTTTCTCCTTATCACTCCATTCCTTCACTTTCTCACACCAACCATCAAACACACATTGTATCTCCTAGAAACATTCATACTAAAAAATGTAGTATAAGCATAATGTGGTTTTTGTCAAAAACATAGAGTCCGTTTGGATGAATTTATTTTTGAGCTTATAAAATAATTTATGAAGATAAATAAGTTTTTATTTGCATAATACATAAAAGCTTATTTATTTGCATAAGTAGTTTTTCATAATCTCAAAATAAGCTCTATCTATCCAAACGGGCCTATAATGTTGTTAATAAACTTCCTCCATAGAGTTAACTTTTGATGTTTTAAAGTTTAAACAACAAATCCTTACTAAAACATTGATTTTTATATAGTTATCAAACATAATAAAAAAATATTTTATACAATTTTTTTAATAAATAAATGAGTTGGTTAATATAAATTTTCAATATAATCACACTACTTTATATATATATATATATATATATATATATATATATTTGAATATTTTTTATTTATATTTTCCAATAACTTACTTAATTATTATATTAATTATCATATGTTATTTAATAATTAATAAAATTTTGTTTAGTTACATGTTTTTATGGTAGTTAGAGGGGCCTAAAAACCACAAAACAAAAATCCATTCCTTCTAACCGACTAACCCTATCAAATCATGTAACAAAAAACTAAAAGCATGCTAAAAGATTTGTAGTAGTTTATAGCGGATAAACTACTTTTACGTGTTTGACACAACTAGTTTATAGCATTTTTTGAAACGCTACTTGAAGTAGTATTTGAGCTTATAGCTTATAGCATTTCACTTTTTCTCCCATTTATACTCTTATTATTTTAATTAAATTCCTCATATTATCCTCTATTAAATGAATATTCTTTCTCCTTTTCAAGCATTAATTACAAATGTCTATTTATGTCATTTTATATTTATAAGCTAGTCAACCACTAAATTAATTTACCAAACAATTTCAATTCAATCCGATAGTTATCCACTATAAGTTAGTTTATCCGTTATCCGGTATTTTTTGCGAAATAGAGCCTAAATCAAATAAGAAAAGAATGTTTTGTGGTTATATATATATATATATATATATATATATATATATGTGTGTGTGTGTGTGTGTGTGTGGGATCAACTTACTTCAAGAGTAACTTTTGTAGAGTTACTCCACTTAATATCTCCTTGTAGACATTAAATTTTACCGATCCAACCATTAAATAGTTTTGTATTATTGTAATGATCATACATACCAAAAATTATAAAAATTGAATATACGTAGCTATTGAATCTTGTAGTCCATATTTTACTTGTATATTAAAAAAATAATATACGTTGAATTGAACTTATTTGATAAAAGACCAAATATTCTTAAAACTTTATGAAAATTTGCATAGTTGGCGCTGACTTATAGCACTAAACAATTATTTAGTTTTTCTTACTAAATCTATTGCAACCATTGGATGAGAGTTTTTCAAAAAAAAACTAGATCTAAGGGACAGTATTTTAAGAGGGTATATTTGTCACTTTACCCTTCAAAATATGAAGCCATCGTGTTCGTTCTCAAGCCATCGTCCTGTTCCTTCGTTTTTGCGCGCGCAACGACTTCTTGAACAATGATCTCTGCTCGCTGCTGCTCGTTGCTGCTCCGTGATCTCTTCATCGTCCTGTTATGTGATCTCTGCATCGTCCTCTTCCTCTTATTCTCTCTGCATCGTCTTGTTCCTCTTATTCTCTCGGTGGTTCCTCGTTCTCATTTTTGACTCTTCATCACCGTGAGTTTTACTTCCTCTGTCCTTTTTATATTCTAGATATGTAAAGGTTGGTTCGTTTTATTTCCTTCTGAGTTTGATTTTTACTTATTTGCTCTGATATTCTTGATCTGTATAATATGTTTGGTTTAATATCTATTTATTTTGATTTTTGCTTTGCTATTCTTTATTTTTGATGATACTTTGTTTACTCTGCTTCACAATTTAATTATTCTTGATTAAACTTTTGTTGTTGTTGTTGCTGTTTAATCTTGTTCTATGTTTAGTAAGTAATTGGATGCTACTTTCCACAAATTGGAATCTGTGGGTAGTGGGGGCTTACTGGCCACTAACCACAGATTCCTATTTGTGGTAAATGGAATTGGTAGATAATGTATCATTTTCTATCTTAATTGATTGTCCAATTTGGTAAATTCCTTGATTGTCCAACTAGTGTTTGTGTATATATCTGCAGTTTTTAAAATGCTTGGAGTTGATGAACATGGTGAAGCAATAAGCTTTTCACGTTTACTTGCTCGTAAGTCGCTTGTTGCTTTGTAGTCTCAGTTTTGGATTTCACAATTTCATGATTTCACGATTAATTCATGTTGAGGTTTTGGAATTCAGTTCAGGGTCGTCTTGGTCATGATCAAAATCTCACTGAGATGGCTATTTCAGGTTCTGAACTTATAATTGTCAAATTCTTTGATTTGGAAGTTGGGTCACGTATATGCTATAATGAGGCTGCTTTTAACGTATTGGTACGTCATGTTCTTGATGGAGTACAAGGGGATGAGCAATTGTTGCATTCAAAGTCTGATACCACGGAACCTTCACGCGCTGAGTGTTCAACGTTGCCAGGTATTTGCTATTTTCTATTGCATTTTCAAAATCTATATTTAAGACTCAATCAAGACCAAAATCAAACTAGAAACACTAGTTGGATGCCACTTACCACAAATTGGAATCTGTTGTAAATAGCCACTAACCCCCACTAACCACAGATTCCAATTTGTGGAAAATAACATCCAACTAGTGGTGCAATGAAAGATTCTGCCAAGGCAGGGTTCAAGTAAGAATCAAATCCATAAACAATATGTTATAAGCAGAGGTATTTAGCATTCTTATATATGTTTTGGTTGTTGAACGTTACAGTTGAAGATGATGAGGTAGAATTTTCAGCTAAAAAGATTAAGCAATGTAAAAATCCATGCAAGAGCAAGACCAGGTTGATGTCTGAATCAGAGAAAAGGCAACTGATTAGGAAACATCAATGCATCAGGGCAATTGAATTTAGAAGCTCTCCGAGATTTAGAGCTTGTTTAACATTTTAGGAGGAAGCAATTGTTTTTACATTTTTTATGCATTTATACTTAAGACTGTAATGACCAGGTGGAAGTGGCTATTATGAATCAAAATCTATATTGGCATTTTCAAAATCTATATTTAAGACCCAAACAAGAACAAAATCAAACTAGAAACACTAGTTGGAAGCCACTTACCACAAATTGGAATCTGTGGTAAATAGCCACTAACCACATATTCCAATTTGTGGAAAATAGCATCCAACTAGTGGTGCAATGAAAAAGAGATATGTTTTAAAGACTATCTCTGTCCACAAATTGAGTTAATATTGGTTGCCTCATGATAGTTACACCAACAAAGATAAACTTTAACACATTAAATAAGAGTGAATGGGTAATGAGTGCTTGAGATTTAACACTTGACGCTCTCAAGTGAAATCTTCAATGGAGAGAATTGACTCCCTATTTGTGATAAGGCTTAAAGTTGCATCACAGTTAATAACATCATTGGTCTTTCTGATTTTAGTAAAATTTTCTTATAATGGGGACCATATGGATTATAAAATAAGCAGAGTTTTATGATACCTATTGAGTTTTGGTGTTCACCATAAAATAATGGAAAAAAGTGTTCTCCAACGAATATAAACAAACTAGAAACACTAGTTGGTTTCTACTTACCACAAATTGGAATCTGTGGTTATTGGCCACTAAGCCCCACTTAACCCACAGATTCCAATTTGTGGAAATAAACAAACTAGAAACACTAGTTGGTTTCTACGAGTTAGCCTATATATCTATACACTTTTTCTTATCTTACACAAACACAAATCTCTTTCACCTCTCAAAGGAAACAAAACAAAAGGGTTTCAATTTTCAAACAAATATTTCATCACAAGTAGTAGATCACTAGACTCATATATGCAAATGAGGAAACCTGAAATGATCATGTCAAAAAACAACAACAACATTATTAATAGCAACAACAAGAGTAAAAAGAGATTTGGAGGCTAATTACAACAAATTGGAATCTGTGGTTAGTGGCCACAAAGCCCCACTTTCCACAGATTCCAATTTGTGGAAAGTAGTATAATTCAGGAATATAATTTCATTGACTTATATTACAACCAGCTTCCTGCTACATAATCAAATACATATGAATTTTTGTTTCAATGTAAGTGACATATATGAATGTGATTGAGATCATTTGATTGTAGGAAACTGGTCTTTTGAATACATGAAGCTCACTGCTAAAGTTCAAGTCTTAGAGAGGAACTTAAGGTACATTAATTATTTACACACACAATCTTTCTGCTTTCTTCATTTTTACAAAGAGCACAATCTTTTTATATCATCTTCATTATAGGAACTATGTGGGACATGATATGGATCCTTTGAGTGTGAAAGAGCTTCGGAGCTTGGAACAAAACAGAGACTTGTCATCCAGAGCCACTACCACCACAAAAGACTTTTCAACATAGTTGAAACGGAGAGTGTTGTTTTGGGCGCCGGAGACGGAGAAGCTGTTGCCGGAGACGGAGTTGAAACGCGATATGGAGAAGCTGTTGCGAAGAATGGAGTCACAGAGAATGTAGTTTAAAGCTTGAGAATGTAGTTTGAACTGAAGTTGTTGTTGGAGACGTAGACGGAGACGGAGAAGAAGGGTTGAAACGCGGAGAGTGGTGACGGCGAAGGAAGCTTGAAACACAAAGGAAGGTGGTTGAAACGAAAAGGGTTGAAACTGAATGCTTTTTTGGGCGCATTTAGTTACTCTCTTTTTCAATAATCAGTAAAATTACCCCATTGCCCTTTTAGTATTAGTTACTAAATAAAATCTTTAGTACCCTAAGTCATTCTATGCATAGTTGATCTACTCAATTAAAAATATTAATTTGATGGTTGGATCCGTAAAATTCAACGTCTGCAAAAAGATATTAGGTGGAGTAACTCTTACAAGAGTCGCTCTTGGTGTAAGTTGATCTCCACTATATATATATATATTTGATGCAACATGTTTTTTTTGTAAATAAAGTTAATTTATGTGTGAAAAGAAAAACTAACAATTAGTCCTAATGTTTCGAGGCACAGGCGCCCCAGATATATCATCAATAATCTTACTAAGAATGCCCTTAGGACGTATTCTAGATAATCTGTCTTCATAGAGTCGAGTTGTAGGCTGCAGTTGGTATTAGAATCAAAATGTGATTGTAGAAAACTCTGTTTTCATTGATTGTAATCTGAGACTTTACACTGGGTTTATATAGACTGATTGAACTTCAACAAACTCAACAGAAATCCAGTTCAATCAGTTATGCGACAGAAATCAGTTACATTCTACAACTAATTTTTAAAAGTGAGAGAAAGATAAAAACCCTAGATCTAAAACTGAAGAAGTGAACACATTGTTGTTCACTTTACTCTTTTGAGTTCACCGTGTTTTGAGTAGCTGACGTCATGTCATCAATTTCCTTAGTTGGCAGAGAGTGAGTGCTGAGGTGTCTTTGGCTTTGACCATATTATTTGATTGTGTTGTTGTTGACTTCGAAAGATGAGAATGGTCAATGTTGACCTTCTCTAAAGTCAGTCCATACAATTGTTCCTCTCTCTCTAAGTATGGATGATTTTCACCTCTCAATCACTAGTAAATAGGGGTGACAATGAACCAAACCAACTCGAACATAGTTCGAAACTCGACTCGATAAATAGCTCGTTGAACTTGGTTCATGAACCAAATGAGCTGAACTTGAGCGGAAAATTGAGCTCGTTAAATAAATGAGCCGAACTTGAGCTAGGTATAGTTCGACTCGTTTGGTTCATGAATCAGCTCGATCTGTGTGTGTGTATATGTGTGTGTGTGTGTATATATATATATATATATATATATATATATATATATATATATTACTCCTCCATTTTTATTTCAATATGATTTTTGTTATGTATTTTGAGTTTCTAAAGCAAGGTTTATATGTTTATTAGTTGGTGCAATTTGTTTCGCACTAACTATTATATTATTATATCATTATGCAATTCTCAAATTATTTTATTATTATACTTGCTTATTTTTTTATTAAACTCATGAGATAGATAAACAAAAATATTATAATCATTGACTAGTAACACCCCCATTCTGCAATTTTCACCTTTTTCTCGTTTTAATTCTTTTTCAACTCAAATAATTTCTCAATAAATCAAAAAAAACTTTGTTAATGGTTTTGCGAAGCCTCTGCTTGCATAATCATTAACAATGAGGAACTAGTGGTGATCACTTGGAGCCTTTGCTCAATTGATCATCATGAATGCCTAATTTTTCTAATTATTTTTAATAAATCAAAAAAACTTTGTTAATGGTTTTGCGAATCCCCTGCTTGCATAATCATTGACAATGGGGAACTAGTGGTGATCACTTGGAGCCTTTGCTCAATTGATCATCATGAATGCCTAATTTTTCTACATATTTTCAATAAATCAAAAAACTTTGTTAATGGTTTTTGCGAAGCCTCCGCTTGCATAATCATTAACAATGGGAAACTAGTGGTGATCACTTGGAGCCTTTGCTCAATTGATCGTCATGAACGCCTAATTTTCCTAACAAACTTTTCACTAAATCAAAAACTTTGTTATTGGTCTTGCGAAGCCTTTGCTTGCATGATCATTAACAACGGAGTGCTAATGGTGGTCACTTGGAGCCTTCGCTCAATTGATCATCATGAAAGCTCAGTTTTCACAACTAAACAAGTAAAAAATAAAAACCTAAAACTACGTAGCTTTGAATTCTCCATCGCACCTGGAGATACGTAGGAGCGGATCCCCTCCGTCAAGCACAACAAACCAAAAATATTTTTCCCTTCAGAAAAACCAAAGCGGGTAACTCTCGTCAAGTGCCGCAAATAAAAACTCCATTAAGTCTTTTCAATTAAGAGGCAAATTTAAGTATTTTTCAAATCAACACTTAGAACCACACGTTTAATTAAAGGTTCCCTTTCAGTAGAAAGGAGATGTGGGGTGCTAATACCTTCCCCATGCCTAACCGACCCCCGAACCCAAATCTTCCGGTTTTCCAAAAGACCATCCGCCTTCCAAAAAGGTTTTTCTTCAATATTTTTCTTATAAAAAAATATTGGTGGCGACTTCATTGTCTTAAAAGGTTGTAAACGAAGAAAATCCCTCGGGGACTTTTTCGGGCGCAACAGGAAGGAAGGTCTTATCTTTCCTGCATTACTACCATCAGTGTCAGCTGACGATATTGTGAGTCATATATTACGTACTCCATCTCTACTACTGCTGTCATATCTTGCATCTTTGGGTATGTATGGATAACTTAAAATGAGCGGAGCGAAACGTAATGGAATAAAATCTACATTCTATTGTTTGATAATTTTACGATAGAATTGAACAAAATTACCACTCCATTGTTTGTACAATGAATGGAATGGATTATAACTTTTTGTTCCTATTTTACCCTTAAAAAGTACTTATATTATAGTCAAAGGGTTAGCAATTACTAATTACTTATATTAATATGTATGAAGTATTAAAAAGTACTTATATTATAGTCAAATTAATTAGTACTAATTGCTTTTTGTGAGAGAATTAGCGAGGGACTGATTCTGTCGCTAATAACCTTCTCGCTAAGGGTTGGCGAGGAAAATTTGAATCTGTCGCTAGTTTACGTGAGAATATTCCCTTGCTAATTCCTTTGCTAATTAGTGAGGAGTTCAAATTTTCCTTGCTAACTCTAGGTGCCACACGTCCTAATCCTAAGTGTCACGTTTAGTGATGGAATTTCGTCGCTAATTCCCATTGATTTAATTTTTTTTTAAAACCTGCTTATTTTAATAACAAATAATAAAATTTAAAATTGCTATAACAATTTAAAAGAAACATTTCGTGAATATTTGAATAAAATAAAATCCGAATCAACATAACTTTGTCTGAAATGTTAGAACAAAATACTGAAATGTCAAACTAATAATACAACAAGTCCTAATAGGTGCTATCAAAATCATCAGACTCCTAAGCTTGCTGCATCGTCTAAAAATACTTAGACATCTACTCCTGCTTACAGATCACTGTCATGAAGTCATCATGCATCTGCTTCATAGTCTGATCATAAGTGTCGATAGTATGCCCCTGAGTTTGCAGCTCTTGTTGCTGAGCCTATAATTTGTTGCACTGAGCTGCGTGATTAGTCGCTTGAGTTGCTCTGTCTCCTCAGCTGAAGGACGACGAGCTTGTCGACTAGTAGAACCTCCACTAGTGCCAGCCATACATGGAGCCAAGAGCCCCGAATCATACAGGTGACCCTTATTCCAACCTACTGTCTTCTCCCAGTTGCGGTTGGTCAGAGCTATCATCTCAAACCAAATGATTCAGGGTTCCAGTTCCACTGAGTCGTCGGAATCATCAACTCAGTATCTGCACAACGATTCACCTCTCTACCTGTAACACCCCCTTTTTTCACTAACTTCTAGAGAGTGTTACTCTACACTTAATTAATTCCCTTTTTAATTTATACATTTTTTTTTAGATTACATTGAAAATTGTTCTATCGCATTCCCTGAATTTTATTTAAGGTGAGGTTCAAGTTATTTATGGAGATAAAAATCGTGATCTCATAATTGTTAAGAAGTAAAATATTCAATATATATATATATATATGCGTCATAGGGGGGCATCGCCCATGATAGTTATGCCCAATGGGCTTACAAACATCAAACAAACAGAACACAACTAAATGCCTTGCAAGGCTTCAAGTACTACATAAAATAAAACATAATAAAGATAGTCAACATCACATCATCAACGGATCACTAAAACCACCATCAGAAAGGTCTCTAGAGGTGGTCGTTGGGAAGGTTCCCATTGACCCTACTGATACTAGATCCCTCCGACAGATCCTCCTCCGGTGCCCCATGTCTAACAGGCCCAGCTCCTCCCATCTCAACATCATCACGGCGAACATTCTGGCGGTCAACGCGTCGGAAACGAAGCCCTGAGTGCCTAGCCCTAGCCCTAGCCGGTGGTGGAGCCGCCACAGCTTCGGCTAGTCTTATTGCGTTCATCATACGGTGTAGTGGTAGTTTAATTTCCAAAGTGATGTTACTAGTAACTATGTTCATGGGAATTCCAGCAATCCCATCAGTCGTTTTCACCAATCCAGTATACTTCAAGATTTGGGTTGTTCCATCCAATTCCCAAACCCCCTCCTGCTCGTCTTCGAGAAACTCAATCTTGCGAAACCCGGAGTGATTCAATCGTCCCCTCGTCCACATCTGAAATGTAAGGGGTGAAATGCTCGTACACAAGTTTGCAACGCGATGGTTACACAAGTTACACATAATATATATATATATATATATATATATATATATATATATATATATATATATATATAAACACATGCATTAGTATAATAATTAATATACAAGCATAATTTATCTACTCAACATATTCAATTAAATCAATACCAATAAAATCAATCACTCACAGCCACGAGACATAAGCAACAATTCAAATGAATTCACTCAATGTTAGTTAGTCCTGAAATCTAAATATCCCACTTGTCCTGAAAATCAATAAGGTTAGTCTACTAACTAGAAAATTTATATCCAACCTACTCCATGGAGATCTCTCTATTATATTGAGCGTAAGGCCGTTTCAACTGCCATAACATGATTATTAATTTGCAATGAGTAGATGTCCAATCTATACCCAACCATTCTGGCCCGAGCGCTGCACCTTATTATAGATAGCCATGTACAGTCAGGCTCACCATGTCGGGTAGTACGATTTCCCCCAGTCAGAGATGCTACAACTGACCATTGGTAGGAGTTCGAAACACAAGTGCCCCCAGAAGGTCTGTAGTCGACCCAACCGAACCTGTCATCAGTCTTATATACTTGATAGTACTATAAGAAACATCCTGTAAAGCTCTTAGTAAAAACATCAGTCTTACTAATCTAATCCATAATCAACTTGACAAAGCAGTCCTTAGGATTCATAACAACAATTATGAAGTTACACCTCAACTTATCAATCCTTATAAGTCATATCCTTAAGTAACATAGACAACTCCTATTTCAACCAAATCCAAAATGTACTTAATTTGACTCAATTACATAGAACTCAAACAAATCACAATCACACAAATCACCTAAGAATAGCTAAATAATATATATACAAGCAACACATAATTTGTGTCCATCAACTTATTATTAGTATTTCCCCTTACCTTGAAAATTTTCAAAATGTGTTTGTTGATCACAGCTTGCCTCAAACCCAACAATACCTACTTGATCAAAACAATTTAGATTTTAATTCACTTTAATTATAACTACAATATCTACTAAAGTTCTAAAATGGTATTTAAGGCTTCTATTTTCTTTCTTTTTGAGGGAAGTAAAATGAACCCTAAAAGTTGTTCACGTGACCATGGTTTTGGTCTGAAGCTAGTTTTTAAAAGTGAAGTTGGAATAAGTACAAAAAGAGAGAAAGAGTTTCAGACTTTATTAGAATAGACCATAGTGATATGAATGAAAGTATTACATGTTATATTACTGTTTGTGGTGCTATTTGCAGAAGAATAAAAGGTCTTTTCAAAAGAAAAGTAACAATTTAGTGTAGAAAATAATAGATCAATTTCAAAAGAAGATAATAGATATATACCATAAAATGAACGCATGTCAGTAGATGAAATGGTTTTCTATTATTTCATTTTTGTTCATTTAGCATACATATTAACATATATATAGCTTTGCTTAAAAGTTAATATATATATATATATATATATATATATATATATATATATATATATATATATATATATATATATATATATATATATATATATATATATATATATATATATATATATAGTTCATATGGAGTATGAAAATGGATGCAAGGTAAAGTAAATGAAATGATAATGGCTTAAAGGTAAATATTGAATCCAAAAAGGTAAAGTTTTTAAATAAGTAAAATGAGAATAAAAACTGTAGACTATCAGGATAAGCTTAAAGTAGTAGAAATAAAGGCTTAAAGCAGTATAAATACTTAACGCAGTAGAGATAATGGCTTAAAGCATTATAAATAATACTTAAAGCAGTAGAAATAATAACTTACAGAAATATAAATAACACTTAAAGCAATAAAAATAATGACTTAAAGCAGTATAAATAAACTTAAAGCAATGATGTTGACTTAAAGCAAGAAAATAAAAAAAGAAGATGTTAGCAAGTGAAGAATAAAAGACAGTGATATAAGTAAATGAAAGAAAATAAGTTAGAGTTAGCACTCTTTATTTTTAGCTAGTTTTAACATTTTCCAGATTGAGTTATCCCAGAAATCTCTTTCTAAAAGTGCTCTTGTTTCTTTCTTCTTTTGTTCATTTGTTCATAATAAGTTGTGTGGTCCTTGCCCCTTTTTAGCAACATCAAGTAAAGCTCTTTTATATATCCAGCCAAAAGAGTAAGGTACATCAGTACAGGTAGTTTCAAGCACAAATCTTTGTTTTCATGTAGTGGGCTGCTTTCAAAAGAGTAAGGAAAGACAAGCTTTAAAGAGTAAAGAAAGACAAGTTGGGTATTTTCATCCTAGAGATAGAAACTCATAAAGTAAGAAAAAAAAAAGATCTACGGATGCAAGATAAAATAAAAGAGTGAATGGAGAGAGGGTTTTGTATCCTAACCTTGTAAAAATTGAAATGTAACTTTCAGAGCGTGTGTTTTTGTGAAAGTAAAGATAGTGGGTTACTATTTATAGATGGGGAAAGGTGATCAACCACAAGGGCCACACGTATTTTATCCTTCTGTTTATTCTTTTACTTGTTCATATCCTCTCTCTTCCGTTATTATCACTTTAACTTGTGTTATACTGGTATTAATAAAAGACATATCTTCAGTAAAATAAAATTCTGCAGATACTGTTTCGATCGTTATATTTTATAAGACTTAACGAACTAACTTTCAAATTTTTTCGATAAGTTTGGACTTTCTAATGCGGCACAGATTTGCACTGACAAATCTTTTTAGTTATAGTTTAATAGAGTTTTTAGTTCAAATATTTTTAGCCTTCTACAACATTTCTCTCTAGCACTACAAAATTATTTTTGTCTTAACAACATTCTTTAGTTACTAATCCAATTATTATTCTATATAAGGAAATAATATAGTTATAATATATATAAAGGAACTAAAAATTTAGGGGGTTACACTACGAATATGAGATAGAGTGACACGCCATCTAGGCAGCTGCACAATAGTTACCACTCCATGTTGTAAAGGCTACAAATGTAAGACAGAACAAATGTCCTTCTTTTTACCAAATTAATGATCAAACTCAGAATAACCCTCTACTACCAGAATAATCAAGCGCATATTTTTCACCATCTACAAACCCAAAACCCAGCCTCCAAAACATTTTTGTGAGTAACTTACGCATAAAACCTCAAATAAAGTTACCACCTAAATCCCTTACCAACCCCCACAAGAATAGACTATTGCTTTACCCACGCCCCCTTCTACTCAAAACACACCCCACAAGGGTGTGAAAAGACCAAAAGGCCAGCCAAAACCTCTTTTTTTCACGAAATTTCATCTGTTCGAACACGGGCCTTCGAACAGGTTCGAATGACATCGTTCGTGTGTGTTAAATCTTGACTTCACACTCTCTTTGGCGTTTTTTCACTGTTCGCGTGCGTCGCATGAACTTGTTCTCGCTCGAACGACATCGTTCGAGTGTGTTAAATATTGACTTCACACCTCTGCATGCGTAATTTCACCGATTCGAACGAGGTCATTCGAACGTGTTCGAACAAGGTCGTTCGAGCGATCTTTAAACACGTGAACTCAGCGTTTCACGCGAGGTTATTTTTGGAATAAAATTTGTTAAGGGGTGTGAAAGAGTAGGAGGGGGTGTGGGAAAAGCAATGGCCCAAGAATATGATCCTTTAGTGAAAGAATCATCAATATTCAGTCTAAGACACCTTAGTTTGAGCACACTCAACAATTGCATTGAAAATAATTTTTTTTTTTTTGCACTGCTTTTTCATTTTGGAACTCCTTTTCAATATAGTAAACTTGGACATAATGAACAAACAAAGGCTCTTTGTAAGATGAGTTTGTTGGTCAAACACAAAAACATTACTATCTATCCAAACATACCATAACAGTACACCAAACATCACCAATGATTTTGGTAGTTAAGTTCCATTTAAGCCAATCTTTAAGACCAAGGCTGAATTTCTTTACACAATTCGAATTATCCATAGAAATAAACTAACTCCAAAAATCTTGCATATCATCACAATCCATCATCAAATGCATCAAAGACTCGAAACTACTAAAACACTGAGGACATGTATTACTTATGACATTCCACGGTAGGCTCGCTCTGAATTAGTAGTAAGCAACAAATGGTGCACACTCTTCCAAAGGCAACTTCACATTCTAGCAGAGGACCACACCACTACCAAATAAACTCAAATAAATCTACATCTACATTAGGGGTGAGCAAGACCCGTCCCAATTCTAAGACTCGCCTTGTCTTCGTCCCATTTAATTTGGAAGCATCAGGTTTGTTCAGCTCTAAGGACGGATTAGACTCAAAACAATTGACCCAACCAAAATTTAAGGACGGGTCGGAGTTAGGTATAACCCGTCCCAAACCTCCCCCTTACTTACCCTCACCCTAATTTTTAGCTCTATTACATTGATAACGAGACTTTTATAAATAAAATATTCAATTTGAAATCTATGTTATTTTAAGTAGAAACATCTTTGTAAAATACTATCGTAAAAATCATGTTTTGTGTTTGAATACATGATAAAACACTAAAAATGTTCAATTTATCACTTCTAACTTTTACAATAATGTTTTACAAGTGGGTACGATTTTACAAGAAGGTAACCGGTAATAACGAAGTTGATGATAACGAGTTGGAAAAAGCTCCAATACGATGGAACATCATGGATTACTATCGCGATTTCCTTAGGAATTACATGAAACCAAATTCATCAGATGAGTAAGATTTGTTGACTTAGTTTCTTCCTCCACACACACCCTTATGGTTAATGAAGCTTGAATTGCAGTTTCAATTAGTTCATAAGCTTTCTTCTTTAGGACATTCAAGAGCACATTCGATATCGATTTAAATTTTCGGGATAGTCACCATTTTAGAATCACTTGTTTAAGAGGTCAAATAAAATCATATATTAGTGTTTTGTATCATTTATAGATCATGAGCAACTCTAGGTGCCACATTGCTGATAATGGTGAAAAGGTGCATGTTTGGTTTTGCTTATTTTTGGGAAAAATTACTTTATTTGGTTTTGCTTATTATATTGAAGAAATTACATGTCTTCGGAACTCTATGTATGGATTTTTATTTTGGTAAAAAATTGAAAATAAAAATTGTATGGACAAAGGCTTACATCCCATACCACAGTTATTTTTGAAGTTGTCTAATCTCAAATTTGAATTGTGTATCTATTAGAATTAACATAACTATTTTAAATTAAATTTGATTGAAAAATTTAATCCACATGACATTATAATTGGTGAACGTTACAAATCTTTTATTGTAAACAAATGACAATGTATCTAATATATATAAAGGGAATAGGTCTGACTATCAAGTTTATTTAATATTTAGGTCTTAAATTTTCGTTTGTTACTTTATCTTATCATTTACTTGTTCAAAAATTAAAAGGTACTTTTTTTGTATAAATTATAAGTTACCAGCTGAATTATTTTGTCCTTTGTAAAGTGGAGGGATGGGAAAAAAAGTGAAGTATAGCATGTTCAAATCTTGCTCTTGGTGTTTACATAGCACTTACATGTGTTTCAACCCTAAACCGTGCTCTCGGGATAAATATGCATTTTGACTCAATCAAAGTTATTATTGCATTTCATTCACTAAATTGGCAATGCACGGTGCAATTACATCAAAAACTTGAGCACTTTAATAAGAGTGTGAGAAACTTTATCCGTTTGTCTCTTAGTGAACTTTGCCTTGGAATTTAGAAATCTAGAATAGCTAATGGATTTACAATGAGAAATAATAGCTCCGAACTCATTTATCAATTTTTGAGGAATGGAAGCTATCAACTAAACATTTGGTATCTACTTCAAAAATGACATTGTCCAATTCGATCCGAGTGATGTTGCCCACTTCAAAAACGATATTTGTAGTTTTTTTTTCACGATGATATCCCGTTAATCACGTGGTGGCAGTGATGCAATTGTCCCCCCTAACACACGAATGAGTTTTCTATACAAACAACTCGAAAGAAGCTTCTAAGACTTTGGTACCAGGTGACGTAAGATGTTCAATAGAGTATTTAGTAGATTCGTTCTTACGCGCAAGAGTTAACGTTTAAGGGATGATTCCCCTAGTGTTGAAGCTCTTATCAGACTTTGCAAAATACCTAACTTGGCTTCCACATGTTACATCCACCCTGAATTATATCATCCACCATTTGAGATCTACTACAGGCCCTCTAACATGGAATGACAAAAAGCATGTAACAAAACCAAGACATGTTATGTGCCCTTCCTAACACCCACCTTTTGTAACTTTAACTAGTTATGTTATTTTATGAAGTGATAAAGACTTGGGAGTTGTAAATTTGCAATGAAAAACTAATGAGGTTGGATGCTTTTATTAATTGTTCAAGGAAATTTTTTGAATTCTTTTATTTTGATATTTTATCTTCTACTAATGTATCCATTTTCTGGTTTGTCTGTATAGGCGTCATTATTGCATCTCATATATTAGTCAACCATCAAGTTCCCCTGTACTGGAGACACATAAAAGAGATAGCTGATGGGGCTAAAAAATTTGATCAAATAGTATAGTTTATTTTATGAACTTATGATGTAGTTTAAAAGTAACTATATCTTTCAATTTTATGTATTTTTTTTATAGGAAGCCATCAAAATGTGCTTCTATCTTTCATAACGAATTTTATCTTTCAATTCAACGTAGTAAAAAGTGATTACATATGTATTATATAGTTTTTAGATAAGTTATTGACTTTACTATTTATTTAGAGTTTTTTTTAATATACAGTTTCATCGTTTGAAATCATTTCTATTCACTTTCTTTAAATTTTTACTATCCTATTAAATAATAAAATGTTAATCATTTTTGAAATGCTACTATAATCATCACATTTATTGTATTATGCTATAATGTTATATAGGCAAAAAAAAAGCATTTTGAAGCCAAGAATTATGGTGGTGTTTAAAACTTTCTTATTTAATTTTCCTATTGACCAAATAACATTTTCATTATAGAATATTAAATAAAATAAACTAAGATTAAGAGATCACTTGATAAATTAAGAATAATCAAAAAGAGAGTAATGTTTATAAAATAAAAATGTTTATACAGATCACGTACTGGCAGTGGCGGATCCAGGACCCCGGGGTCAGGGGTATCAAATTTTTTAAATACACAATTTACTAAAAATATAATTAAAAACGACTATAATATATTTAAATAAATAAAAAAATTATACATTTCATAATTCTCTCTCTCGATTTCATATTCGAAATCGTTGAATAATAAGCTCGAGTCAATTTTATTGAATACATCACTCTCAATGTACGTCACCAAACAATCGTTCATCCATGTATCCCACATCCGATCACGCAACCTTTCTTCACAATATTCATAGCGAGAGAAGTTATTTCTCTGATTCACGGTTGCAACAGACAAAACTAGTGTCAGCTTCAAAAGAAGACTTTATCAGGTTCAACTTGCATTGCACTAGACCAATACAAATTAAATAGCACAAATTAGTTCCTAAATACAAATTAAATAGCACTAAAAAATCAATATTGCCGCGCTCCTTCCAAGCGAGTTTTTGTCACACCCAAAATCCGAACTCGAGACATTGCGATGGGATCCAAGTTACCACTCAAATCAACTGTTGTTGGTAAAAAATTCAAATTAAATAGCACTAACTCAAAATACAAACTAAATAATACTAACATATTCAAAATTAGGATAATAAAAACAAGAATGGATCCAAGGAGATAGAGAGACAAAAACTTTTTTAAAATAAAATATAGTAAGAGTGTGAGTGATTGTGTGAGTGTGGTGCATTAGAGTGGTACAAAATTAGGAACTTTGGTGCAAAACTAAGAACTTGGGTGCAAAACATATTTTTCAGGGGATGCAAAAACATTTTTCCCTAAAGTATCAGTGCTAATTTTATTATTTGAGGGGGTTCACTTGAACCCCCTCAAATATATGTAGGTCCGCCACTGCGTACTGGTTGCATAAGGGAAGTGAATAGGCGAGCTGTGAGCATGTTCACCTTCTACATATCAAAGCTTACTTGGGATTATAGGACTATTAAAATGTAATATGTTTATTTTTAGTGATATGTGAAAGTAATATGTGGGTGGAATTTACAACTTACATTTATAAAAAATCAGTGAAGGATTTAAAAATATATACACATTATGAGTAATTGAAATATGTATAGAAAAACATATGTTTTGAGCAACATATAAAATGATTATATACAATAATTCTCCTAAACAATTTTCAAATCCAAATCAATATTGAAACTAAAATTTCAACTTTTAAACTCAAATTCCAATAACGCCTTACAATGTTCGATACGAAATACAACATTGCCTTATCATTATTAATATAACATGTTTCCCGATTAATATGTGATATACAATGAAAAAAAAATTAACAAACTATTAGACAACATTCAGCACATTACTTACATACATACAGACCTAAACAAAAAATAAAAATAAACAATATTATAATACCTTAGAAACAAAACATTTTAAACAAATCCGTGCAACGCACGGGCTTATCCCTAGTATATATATAAAGGGAATAGGTCTGACTATCAAGTTTATTTAATATTTATGTCTTAAATTTTCGTTTGTTACTTTATCTTATCCATTACTTGTTCAGAAATTAAAAGGTACTTTTTTTTTTTGTATAAATTATAAGTTACCAGCTGAATTATTTTGTCCTTTGTAAAGTGGAGGGATGGGAAAAAAAGTGAAGTATAGCATGTTCGAATCTTGCTCTTGGTGTTTACATAGCACTTACATGTGTTTCAACCCTAAACCGTGCTCTTGGGATAAATATGTATGAACTTTTTTTGACTCAATCAAAGTTATTATTGCATTTCATTCACTAAATTGGCAATGCACGGTGCAATTACATCAAAAACTTGAGCACTTTAATAAGAGTGTGAGAAACTTCATCCGTTTGTCTCTTAGTGAACTTTGCCTTGGAATTTAGAAATCTAGAATAGCTAATGGATTTACAATGAGAAATAATAGCTCCGAACTCATTTATCAATTTTTGAGGAATGGAAGCTATCAACTAAACATTTGGTATCTACTTCAAAAATGACATTGTCCAATTCGATCCGAGTGATGTTGCCCACTTCAAAAACGATATTTGTAGTTTTTTTTCACGATGATATCCCGTTAATCACGTGGTGGCAGTGATGCAATTGTCACCCCTAACACACGAATGAGTTTTCTATACAAACAACTCGAAAGAAGCTTCTAAGGCTTTGGTACCAGGTGACGTAAGATGTTCAATAGAGTATTTAGTAGATTCGTTCTTACGCGCAAGAGTTAACGTTTAAGGGATGATTCCCCTAGTGTTGAAGCTCTTATCAGACTTTGCAAAATACCTAACTTGGCTTCCACATGTTACATCCACCCTGAATTATATCATCCACCATTTGAGATCTACTACAGGCCCTCTAACATGGAATGACAAAAAGCATGTAACAAAACCAAGACATGTTATGTGCCCTTCCTAACACCCACCTTTTGTAACTTTAACTAGTTATGTTATTTTATTAAGTTAAGAGGTTAAACATATGTGTGCTTAAGATTTTAAGTGTTATTATGTAGGTCTTTTTATACCCAAAATCAAAGACATGTAGTCATAATGAAGCTTCTTGGCAACACAATAATGAATACTTCACTTTGTTGCATACATTTTATCATTCAAAATCAAATAATCTAGCTTCTAACAGAGCCTTTTTCACCATGTTTTAGCATGTATTCTTTCTTCATTTCCTTCAAGACAGAATCATCGGTGCTGCTGTAAAAGAATTTATAAACAAAAAAAAAAAGAAAGATATCAATTCCACATTCATAGCCATACAATGTAGTGAATGTACATAAATTGCTTCTCCAATATTTTACACCATTATAATTTTAGTTTTTGGTTCAATGGGTAATTAAGTGTATGATCAAGGCAGGGAGAAAGACAATAAAAAATCAAATTCAAACGAAGAAACATGTATCGAATACGACAACCAATGTTAAAATTTATTCATATATCTTCAGCATGATCAATGATTTATAATGGAAACTTACAAGTTTTGCCTAAATCTTGGAACAAATACAATCTAAACCAAAAATGAACAGAGAGAAAGTACACAATAAACATGTAAAACTGACAAGTTTACAATGCATCACTACCCAAATTAGGGTATACGTTGGCCAATTAGTTAGTTAGTTAGAGAGAATAAGTGAGAGAGAGAGAGAGAGAGAGAGAGAAGGGGATTCTGTTAGGAGGGAGTGTATAAATGAGTGGGAGGGTAGTGACACAGCTCATTCATTCATGTATTAACTTGTAGGGTGTGTTTGGAAGAAGAGAAAGAGGGAAGAGAGATAGAGAGAAGAGAGAGTGGTTTTCTAATGTTTGGTTTAGGAGAAATAGGATAGAGAGAAAAAAAATTTAGTACTTTTTGATTAAACTAATCCTCTCCCTTTCTCTCTATCCTATTTCTCTCCTAAACCAAACAATAGAAAATCTTTAACCTCTCTTCCTTCATTCTCTTATACCGAACACACTCGTAAACTGCTAGGCTTGATAGAGGAACTATATCTCCGAAGGAGCACTTTTTCAATCAATATCACAGTTTCTGTTTATTTTGGATTTAGGTTTCTATCAACAGCCTTCATTATAAACATTTAAAATTTATATATTTTCAGGAAGAAGAATAGAATGCATTGGTATAACAAAATGACATTAACGACTTCAGTAGAAACAACTAATACGTGTGTCTTTTGTGCGCACATGCATATAACTAGAAGTTTCTTCTTGTAAGATCTCCAGTGCAGCAGAATTTTACAGCTAAAACAGAAACACCAGTGAACAGAATCCATTTAGGAAAATAACATATTCTAAGTTGAACAAGACTAGAAAGCAAATCATTACATGCAGTAAGATATGTTACTGAACATAAACTAAGAGTAATAGTCAAGCCAAACCTGCTAAATAGGGAATGGGCTCTAATGGGGGCAGTTAGCACATCAATTGCCCAAGGTCACAATGTGAGGATTGATAGGAAAGGGCCTATGAAGCACCGACACCGACACAGACATCAGACAAAACACGGACAGAGACACGCAGACACCGGTTTTAATTTGAAAAATACAAGTAGTTGAAGTGTAGGTGTCGGTGTTCGACACAATACGTGTCGGACATCAGACATGCTTTCAACCAATAGTGTCAGTGCTACAGAGGAAAAGGCGGAATGAGAATGCTGATGTGGCAGAAGTGAGAAAAAGGGCAGCATCTATGTAAGGAAATTTGGTTATAAGGGGGCTGCAGAGTATTGGTTCTCTGAAGGAGCTTAGCTCTGAGGCAGTAGAGATATTCTGATATTCATTCCATTGCAACTCCTTAATTTCAGATATTATACGGATCCTAGTTTCCATTATTGAGATGTTTTCTCTGTTAATTGCTACTTTGTGATTCTAGTTCATATCAATTACATTAAAAATTCATAGCAACACCATGAGGTGCACAGGCACAGGTACAAAGGGATGAGGATTACCCTAGTTGACAACAGAGGGGACACAAAATGATGACACTCATTAGCATCAACAGATGCATTTGACAATTATAACAATAACCAAAATCTTTTCACATTAAATAACACAAATCAAACAATGTCATAATGTCCTTTCATAAATCAAGTCCTTCAATAGACCCTTAAATTCTAAATTTCCCTATATAGTTTGAGCTACAATCTTGCTTGATCGCCTCTACTTCTAATCATTATTGGTCTACATTCTAAACTTATATGTAAAGACCGACACTTCGAGATAATCAGATTAATGATGTGTCTGGTGTATATGTTACATTCAATTATTGTTATTTTCTCAGATTATTATTGGTGTCTACGTGTCTGTGTCTATCCGGTTGCAATGTCTGTGTTTCATAGATCTAAACGGCTGCATTTAACTTGTTGTCTATAGAAATCAAAACCCATTTTTTATTGTTTCCCATGAAAACAAATCAAGAATCAAATCAAATGAACAAACAAACAATTAATTTCATAACACAGCTTACAATTTATGAAGACAATTATTCAACTCTTTATCTTGTCGGTGACATTTCCAAGAATGTGGAAAAAATGTTTTTCTCCCAAAACATTCAGCATATTTCGATAAGTACTGATCACACTCCTTTAGTGCATTCTGCTTCGTTTTGGTACGTGAAGCTGCAAAATTGATAATACACCCACCACATCAATTTCATTACAAAATTAAATAATAAAATAAAATAAATAAAATTGTTTGATCATAATGTGAAAGCCAATTTGGGGATCATAAGAGAAGTACCCAATTGAATTAAACATAATAGAAAGCAAAAGGGTATACATTTCTTGTTCCAAAATCAAAAATTTGTGTAAAGAAAATGTGGGTTAAGTTTAGGGTTGAAGGAAGTTGTAGAGTACCTTGATTTCCGCGTGCCTCATGATGGTAACCCCCCATTTAGGTTTGAGATTGAGATTGAGATTGAGAATGAGATTATTGTCGTTCGTAACACTGGAAATGGATCCTCTAACTTTTTCTAACTTTTTCTAACTTTATATTTTTTTATGAGAGAGAAAAGAAAAAGCGGAGGGAAATAGAGAGAAATAAGATGAGAGAAAGTGTATTAAAAGAGAGAGATAGATAAAAGTTAGAGGATCCGTCCCCCAACAAATACTTATGGAATGCAAGGGATTATCAGGGGTGATTCTAGGGTGAAAGAGCAAATTAAATCTTTCACCGGTGAGCCACTAAAATTGACCAGTGTAATAAAATAATGATAATAATTGAGATCACTTCACGCTGTCAGCGTGTCCCTCGTGTCCCGCGTGGCCAATAAAAACAAATCCGTTGCAAAGAAAAGCGATGAATCGAAGTGCAGGAGTGACAAAATAGCAACGGTAGTTATTTATTTATAATTTTATTATATGGCTGGATGCTTGGATTGCAAAATGTTACCAGATACTCCTACCTATGATACTGGCGTGAACTGCTATGCCATGTATTCGCATGATGAAAAATCAATTTTTAAGAATATTCACATGCATGTTTTCACTTTTATATTGATATTGATTTTTATCAATAGAGCTAAAATTGTTATGCAATTTTCTCGTTCTAATGCTATTTTGTAATATTATTTTAAAACATGTTGACAAAATCAACTAATAGCTTTTAAGAAATAATAATCAACAATTAGTATGTCATTAATTAATTTTTATTACAGAAATATTGGAAACTCTCAAATTCTGATTTATATCGTCCTCTAATTAAAATGGTTTGAGATATAATTGAATGTGTGTGCATAGTAATTAAATTCTTATTTACATGTTTGGCCCAAAATCCACAATATTATTTTTTTTACCGTGCTATTGGTATGCAGCACCGACTGGCTTTGTCGGTGATTAATATACGTTAGGAACCCCACGGTGACCATGTGTATACCGATTTTCTGCGGCTCACGTGTGGTTCTCCTTCTAATGCGAATTTTTGCCACATCACGATTCAAACCCAAGACATTGGAATGAGATTCGAGTCTGGTTATCACACGGACTAACCCTTATCAGTAAAATCCATAATGTTATGTGAAGCCTAAAGTGAATTTTTGGTTAAAGTGGTTTGCAAGTGAGGAACTTTATCTTGAATCCTTTTGTCGGTATACATGTTTTTTCTGTTTTATAAAAATTAATGACAAATAATTTATTATGGTCGATCTAAAGCTCATATTACCTTATTTAATAATTCAAATCGTTGAATAACGAGTTCATTGTCGATGTTATTAAATACATATCTCTTAATAAATATTAATACGACTTAGGAGTTCATCCATATAATTGAGCGATATCGTGAGGTTCAAGTTCCTATTTCAGAAGATTACAACAAAGTGTAGTTTTTATATTTTAGAAAATTAACATTTCAAGCATGGCTAGTGAATCCAATTCAAATCATCCCACCTAGTATCAGATTGGTTTGATTCAAATTTTGAAGAAATAAACATAAAATCGAATCAACCAAAATCGAGTAATTATAATTAATTTGAGTAGTAGATTTGCCAAATCTGATACAAACCGACTCGTGAACACTTAATCGCAACAAGCACATTGACATTGTTTTATGGTAGGAAATGAAAAATGCATTATTAATTAATTAATTAATTATACCCTTGTCCCATTTTATAGATTGTTATAACAAAATCAATTTATCCAAAATTGATTGTTGTTTTTAGCAACTGCAGCAGCGCCTCCCAGCGACAACAACATCAGCAATGCATTACAACAATACAACAACACAACAACAACAACAACAGCGATTGTTCGACAAAGAATGCTTGTACCGCACATCGATGGGTTCGCCCAACGATAGGAGAGTGTAAAATGTAATGTCGATGCAGCTCTGTTTGATGATAACACGTTTGGTATTGGTCTATGTATTTGGGATTGTGAGGGTCTCTTTGTTAAAGCGAAGACGACATGGTTTTATGGCTCTCCACCACCACAGGAAGCATAGACTTTGGGTTTATTAATTGCAGTCAAATGACTTAAGGAATTACACGTCCAGAGAGTCACCATTGAGTTGGATTGCAAAACAGTGGTCGATGGTATCTGTTATACCCCAATTTTGTCCGTCTTCTTTTTCTTTGTTTAGTCATTTATTTTTATTAGGGTCGCGTTTTGGAGTCGCATGATTACGAGAATTATTAATATAGCGTCTCGGTTACTAATCCGAACCAATTTCAATCACCCCGTTCAACTAAATCGAAATACCGTTGTTTAAATTAGGCACGCACGCGAATGATCGATCTTTTCGTGCGTTCTTCAATTTAATCTCCGTATTTGGGTTTAGTCGTACATAAGCAGGTCTACCAAAAGTCATTTTTCTCAAAAATTTGGCTTAAATTCAGACCTAAGAATGCGATTCAGAGTTAATTTTAGTGTTGTTAGTTAACAAGCCCATTTCTTCTATTTTGAGTCTCGTTTTTAGCGTCTTTGTCTAGTAGCCGGCCCGTTCTCGTCTTTGTATTTGGCCTGAATCCTTTTTCTTATTATTATTTTTATTTTGTTTATTTAATTTATTTAAACAATATTTAGTCCAAAAAATGTGAAAAAAAATGTAATTTAGTTTTATTACAATGTGTAAGCGTCTAAAAGTCCAAAAAAGATCCAAAATGCAAAAATAGTAATACAAAATATATAAAAATTGCAAATCCGAAAATAAAATAAAAAAGGCAACAACATCCGATAAAGTAAAGTAGTCGTCAGCCTTCTAAACCCTAACCCTAGCTTCTCTCCTTGCTCACCAAGTATCCATCTCCTACAAGCCCAAACCCAAACCTAAAAATCAGATCAAGACACAATCAAAACCATTAATGTTTTAACCTAATTTTCCACTATAAATAAACAGCCAAATACAGTCCAAAACACACAAAAACCAAGGCAGAAAACTACTTCTAAAATCACCCAAAAATAGGATTAGAGTTTCACATCGAAACCCTAATCCACTAAACACGGTTCTCTCCTTGTGAGGTCGCTACCATGTGTAGGATTCTTTAGAACCATCCTTGTGAGGTTCACTATAAAGAAAACTTTAGACCCACTCCATCAGATACCTTCCTAGGTTCACAAAGGAGCTTAATACCCTCGCATTCAAAACAAACATTAGTGCATGCCGTCTTTTACAAAAATCAAAAAAACCAAGAAAAATCATAATTGTTATTTTTCCACAAAATGGACCACATGCATTTTTTTTTTCTTTTTGCAACATATGAAAAAATACAAAAATATATACAAAAAATATATCACATTACATGCATTTTTTTTTCTTTTTCAAAAAATATATCACATTACATGCATTGTTTTAATTTGCTGACAGGGAATTGTAAGCCTTTTTTTTCAAAAAAAAAATGGATCAAAGCATCAAGAAAACTGTGAAATTGAAAATCAGACAACCAGACCTAAAAAGCTTGCTTGACCTAAGCAACAAGATGCCGTCAGGACGACGTGCTTCCTTCTCCAACAAATATGGGAATATTCTGAGTCTCCTAAAGATCAACGTACAAGCAGAGGCCCTTACTGCTCTAGCCCAGTTCTATGATCCACAACTTCGGTGCTTCACTTTCCAAGATTATCAGTTGGCTCCAACCTTGGAGGATTTCGAACAGATCCTGCAATTCCCCGCTGAGAACAGTAAGCCCTATCGATATGTTGAAAACAGCTCTTGGGTTAAAAGTTTGGCTGGCATCCTTAAAGTCAAAGTGTCAAGCCTAGCTAAGGAAGTAGTGGTAAGGGAGAAAATGGAAGGTCTACCTAGAGAATACCTGGAAGAAGCAACTTCGATCTTAGCTGGTAAAAGTGATTGGGTTGCCTTCGGTGATGTCCTAACACTCCTTATCTATGGGATAGTTTTGTTTCCTTATGTCCCTGACTTTGTTGACTACACTGCCATTGATGTCTTTCTGGCCTTCAAAACTCGAGGACAGAATCCCACCTCAGTTATCCTTGCTGACATATATTACGCTCTCCATGATCGCCATGACAAGAAAGAGGGTGTGCTCATATGTTGCCTACATGTGTTGTATCGTTGGTTCGTCTCTCACATCTTCAAGAGTAACTATCACATTGAAGTTAAGAGCAAATCTGAATGGAAGCAATACATCACCAGCCTCAGGGGAAACGACATAACATGGTGTTCCCTTGCTCGAGACACAAATGAGTTTGTTTACCAATGTGAGGGTTTCCCAAATGTCCCTCTCATAGGAACTAAGGGTTGCATCAATTACAATCCCAGACTTGCCTTAAGACAACTTGGTTATCCGATCTTTGCATCCGCCTCCAACGGAATCCACGACCTCGCCGTCTTTGGACAAAAGAGGTTTCAAGATCTTAGTATGTTGAGAAGAATCAGTCGAGCATGGGACAGAGTACTCAAGAAAGGTCGCTTTGAATTGGGTCGCAGGGGAACTAATGTAGGGGAAAGTTACCTTCAGTGGGTTCAACTCAAAGTCCAAGAGGTCAAACTACCCTTCCGTCTTGCACTTCCGGTGAGCGAGTAAGTTCTGAACCTACCCCTATCCTTAATGAGGAGGTTGAGGAACTCAAAACGCGCCTTGTCAAAATCGAACAAGAGAAAGGTCGAACTACGAGCTCGGTTGGAAAGAGCTCTTCAAGAAAAGAGGAGCTTGCGGCAGAGAATGCCCTCAAAGACAAAGCATCATTTGAATATGTTGAGGGGTTGAGCGCCGGCAATAAAAAACTCTTTGATTTGCAAAACTGTCTCAAAAGTGCTAATGATGAACTCAAGACACGTAACCAAGATAGAGATAGAGCTATTGACAAAGCCTATGCATTTGAAGCACAACTAAGCAGATCCAGAACAGCTGAGAAGGACTTACGAGGTCAACTAGAAAGAATGGGAGCTCACTTGGAAGAGTTAGTTGCGGAGTACGAGAGCAAACTTATGGTTGAAAGGAAGGCTAAGGGTGTAGTGCTAGAAAGGCTTGAAGAATGTCAAGCGGCCCTACAACAACAGTTCAGAAATACCACCGAGGCAAAGAGTTTCGTCGAGTACTATGAATTGCTTTGCAAAGAGACTGAAGATGACCTTACTCACCTTAAAACTGAATACTTGAAGTTGGATGATCATTGCACATACTGAAAAGAGAGGTTCTCATGCTTAGCCGGACTGGGCAATGAAGCTATCAGAGAAGTTCCAGAGCGTCTGAAAGCAGCTGAACTCGTTATGACTAGAGAAAACACTCCAACTAAAGTTGTTAGATTTGTTAAATTCTGCAAGAATCTTATTGAAGTACTCCAAATTAAGGCGCGTGTGCCCGAGGATAAGAAAAGGAAAAGAGCTTGAATGTAGTTGTCTGATTATCAAACATTATGTTTTCACGTTTTATTAATGAATGAACTCCTTTGGTTTTTGATCTAAGTTTGCGTTTTATTTGTCGAAATAATGGCTTACAATTCCCCGACGCAATGCATTCAATCATACATTCGCAATTCATGCATACTCATACTCACGTCATGCATTTTGAAAAAAACAGAAAAAAGGCAAACTGGTTCATCAACATCGTTATTGGACCCGCTCTCAAGCAAAAAAGATGGCCGAAACTCAAGACAACAGGCGCTAAAGGATGAGATTGAGAAGCTGAAGGAGCAGATGACCAAAATGCTGGGCCTGAAAGACCAAATGGCCAAAATTGTGGAACTTCTCGCCAAGAAGAACGACGAAGAAGGGGTTTCAGCTGGAAACACCGGGAACCAGGCCACAAACGTATCCCGTCCTCATAACTCTGTTCCCAACACTCAGGGTGTGCAATGGCCTCAATGGGGTCTACCACCGGATTACACGCCTCCAACAATAGATGTTGTCTATGAAGGAGATACTTCTGGGGTTGCTGCACAGTATCAAGATGGAATGGCAGGAAACAATGTTACTAATGAGACAGAACAGATTCAACACAAGACCTCTGGCACCACCCAGGGACTTTCTCAAGTTCTCGAGCCTGACTTCAAGAATCATACTCGCCCTGTCGTGATCCCAGTTCCTCATCCCTACCACAATGTGGGTGGCCTTTCTCATGGTTACCAAACTGAAGATCCTCAAGCAAAGGATAAGCTGCAAATACTAGAAGAGCGTCTAAGAGCTGTGGAAGGATCCAATGTGGGAGTAGGGGATGCATATGACTTATGCCTCGTTCCCAATGTGATCATCCCTCATAAATTCAAAGTGCCAGACTTCGACAAATATCGAGGGGCAACCTGTCCTCGTAGCCACCTAATCATGTACTACAGAAAGATGGCTCAGTTTGCACGCAACGACAAACTTTTGATCCACTACTTCCAGGACAGTTTAGCTGGATGCAACTGGAGCGCACTAACATTCGGTGCAGGAAAGAACTAGCTGGCGCTTTCTTAAAGTAGTATAAATATAACATTGATATGGCTCCTGATCGGACGCAACTTCAGAACATGACCAAAAGAGACAATGAGTCATTCAAGGAATATGCCCGGTATTTGGAGAGGTTAGGTTACCGCATTGCAGTAGCACCACCCCTGTTAGAAAAAGAAATGGTTGCCATGTTCATGGAGACCCTTCCATCACCCTACTTTGACAAGTTGATCGGAGGAGTATCTTCAAATTTCTCAGACATGGTTACCATAGGGGAGAGGATAGAAAGTGCAATGAAAAATGGAAAAATTGCCCATAGCTTTACAGGAACCTACAACCAGAAAAAGCCCTTCTCTGGATTTCCCAAAAAGAAAGAAGGAGAAACAAATGCCATCACAAAAGCCCCCTACAACAACCCTTCACCAACCTTTCAATTCCACCGCCCAAACACCACAAGCTCCACCTCCCTACCAAAATTACAGAACCCAAAACTACCTGAAAGAAGACACATCAACTTCGACTCCATAACCATGTCTCACACAGACCTCTTCAACCACCTCATTAACAATAACCTAATCACTCCCCGACCGATGAGACCACTCCAGCCTCCTTTCCCAAGAGGTTATGATTCTAACGCTGCCTATGGATTCCTCGCTGGGGCAATAGGTCATTCAACTGAAAACTGCAAGGCATTTAAACATGTAGTACAAGAGCTAATCGACTCCAAGATGTTGAACTTCAAAGAAGACGGTCCGAATGTGGCCACAAACCCTCTACCGGGGCATGCAAATTCATCTGTTAATGTTGTGGGAGAGGAGTTCTTGATCAAGAAGGTGGAAGACATCAGGACACCTTTGGGTACCGTACATGCTCAACTGTGTCATTTCGGAATCATCATGAAGGGATGCACCAACAAAAATCTGTGTACTGACCCTCACTGCATTGGGGTTTGTAAATCATTTAAACCGGTCCTTCAAGACCTACTAGACCAGAACATAGTGCAGATGGGTTCCGAAGAAGGAGAAAGTGTGTCTACTCTCCAGTCAAGCAATATCCGACAGCCACTAGAGATTCGCTACAAAACAGACACGAAATTGGCACTGGCTATGCCAAGGCCCATCATTATTCAAGTGTCAGCTCCTTTCCCTTTCAAAGATACCAAGGCGGTCCCCTGGAATTACGACGTTCAACTTCAAGTAAAAGGGCTTCCAAGTAACCCTCATGTCACTAATATCTCAGGGATTAGCGGTATGATCCGAAGTGGGCGCATTTATACTCCTGAAGAACTCGGTGGGAAAAAGGCAAGAGAAGAGGAAGAAAGAGCCCGCAAAGGCAGAAACAAAGAGCTCGGGTTTACTGATGGAAGCACAAGCAAGAAGGTGTTGTCCGAGCAGGAAGCCAGTGAATTCTTGAAACTCATGAGACAGAGCGAGTACCAAGTGGTGGACCAACTGAACCACACTCCTGCCAAGATATCTTTGCTATCCCTGTTACTCAACTCCGAAGTTCACCGTGCTGCGCTAATGAAAGTACTCAATGAGGCACACGTCGCCCAAGACATCACTGTCTGCCAGCTAGACGGGATAGTAGGAAATATCGTTGCAAGCAATTACCTCACTTTTACAGACGACGAAATCCCAGTAGAGGGAAGAGGACACAACAAGGCCCTACATAATTCTGTGAAATGTGGGGAGTATGCTCTCGCCCGAGTGCTTATCGACAATGGCTCGTCCCTGAATGTCCTGCCTAAATCCACTATGGAAAGCTAGACGTGGATTGTTCCTATATGAAGCCCAGCTCTACACTAGTTAGAGCCTTTGATGGGTCAAAGAGAGAAGTCATTGGAGAGATGGAGTTGCCTGTACAGGTAGGTCCAGAAATCTTCATAGTGGTTTTCCAAGTCATGGACATCCTCCCCTCTTATAGCTGTCTCTTGGGGAGACCATGGATCCATTCTGCTGGAGCTGTTCCATCCTCCTTACATCAGAAGCTCAAATTTATTGTGAATGGCAAATTGGTAGTGGTTTTTGGGGAAGAGGAGCTGCTGGTCAATAAGTCATCCTCCACCCGCTACATCGAGGCAGCTGAAGAATCATTCGAAACCGCTTTCCAAGCCCTGGAAATTGCCAACACCACCTTTGTTGGAGAAGGAACCCCGATGCCTAAACCAAGATTGTCCAAGACCGCCATGATGGTTGCCAAGGTCATGCTGACCAATGGGTTCAAGGTTGGAAGCGGCCTAGGGAAGACTAAGCAAGGGATTCAGCCGCTGGTCCAATTGTCTGACAACAAGAACGGATACGGGATAGGATACTGGCCTGGTCGCAATGACAAGAATAGGGTCTACAAGGAAAAGAAAGAGAAGAGAATGGCAAGGCTCGAGGGCAGAGAGCCAAGTGTGAAGAAGTTGCTCATTTGTGATATCAACCAAAGCTTTCGAAGCGCGGGAATTCTAAATCCTAACCAGATCGCTGCGATAGAAGATGATCCAAGTGCTGAGGACGGTATCGTCAACCTCGTACGCTTGTGCCCCGCGGATGAAAGGCTAAAGAACTGGGAGATTGTCGATTTTCCTGTAGTTTTCAATTCAAAGTAACTTTTCTGTAATGCAAGTCCTCTGGCTCTGCCCAAGGCCTTAGGATAACTCAATAAGGGCACACATGTTTTATTCAGTATCAAGTATCAATAAAATAACGTTTTGAATTCTTCAATGATTTTCTTCGCTTCTTATTTGTTCGTTTCGCTTTTTCTCCCACCTGTTTTCATTCCGTCAATTTTCGCTAATGCAGATCTAAAAATTGTCCTTGAAAATAACAATGTCGGTAATCCATATCATAACTTTGATCATCCCGTTAATCAAACCGAAGAAGATGTCGAAAATGACTGGGAAACCCCTCCAGAGTTAATGAGAATGATGGAACAAGAGGACAAAGTGATCCAGCCTCACGAGGAATCAACTGAAACAATCAACCTGGGTACAGAGGAAGACAGAAAGGAGATTAAGATCGGAACTACAATGCCAGATGCTGAGCATGAGAAACTGGTTAAGCTCTTATTTGACTATGCCGACGTCTTTGCATGGACATACAAAGACATGCCTGGGCTAGACACCAACATAGTCGAACATCAACTGCCAGTGAAGCCTGAATGCCCACCAGTGAAACAGAAACTGAGAAGGATGAAGCCAGAAATGTCATTAAAAATCAGGGATAAGGTTAAGAAGCAATTTGATGTCGGGTTTCTAGCAGTGGCCAAGTATCCTCAATGGGTAGCCAATATTGTCCCAGTCCCGAAGAAAGATGGGAAGGTTCAAATGTGTGTCGACTATCGGGATTTGAACAGAGCCAGCCCTAAAGATGACTTCCCCTTGCCTCACATTGATGTTCTGGTAGATAGACACGTAGCAACACTCTCTCTCTTCTCCTTTATGGATGGATATTCTGGATATAATCAGATCAAGATGGCCCCTGAAGATATGGAGAAAACCACCTTCATCACTCTATAGGGGACCTTCTGTTACAAAGTCATGCCATTTGGGTTGAAGAACGCTGGTGCCACATACCAGAGAGCAATGGTAGCACTATTCCACGATATGATGCATAAAGAAATAGAGGTCTATGTGGATGATATGATCGCAACATCCAAAACTGATGAAGAACATATTGTTAATCTGCACAAACTCTTTGAACGTCTAAGGAGGTTCAAGCTCAGACTGAACCCTGCCAAATGCACTTTCGGAGTAAGATCAGGGAAGTTGTTAGGATTCATAGTCAGTCAGAGAGAAATAGAGGTAGATCCGGCCAAAGTACGAGCAATTCTTGAAATGCCGACGCCTAAAACTGAGAAGGAGGTTCGTGGCTTCCTCGGGAGGTTGAATTACATTTCCAGGTTCATATCCCAACTAACATCCACCTGTGAGCCAATCTTCAAGCTATTGTGCAAGAACCAAGAGGCAAAGTGGAATGACAATTGTCAAGAAGCCTTTGAGAAAATCAAGAGGTATCTCCAGAACCCGCCAATCTTAATGCCACCTGTGCCAGGCAGACCTCTCATCATGTATTTAACAGTTCTAGACAACTCGATGGGTTGTGTGCTTGGGCAACAGGATGAGTCCAGGAAGAAGAAATATGCTATCTACTATCTAAGCAAAATGTTCACGGAGTGCGAGACCAGATACTCATTGTTGGAGAAAACGTGTTGCGCTTTAGCCTGGGCTGCACATCGACTAAGGGAGTATATGCTAAGCCACACGACTTGGTTGGTGTCTAAAATGGACCCGATCAAGTACATCTTCGAAAAACCCGCACTCACAGGGAGAATTGCCCGCTGGCAAATGTTACTGTCCGAATACGATCTTTTGTATGTCACTCAGAAAGCAATCAAAGGCAGTACATTGGCCGAATACTTGGCACATCAACCTATTGAAGACTACCAATCAATGCAGTGTGATTTCCCAGATGAGGATATAATGGCCTTGTTGGAAGAAGGAAAGTCTCTAGACGATGAAAGTGGACCATGTCATTTGATGGTGCTTCAAATATGTGGGGGCACGGAGTAGGGGCTGTGTTAATCTCCCCAGACAATCGCTTCATACCATTCACAGCCAGACTGAGTTTCTATTGCACCTACAATATCACTAAATATGAAGCATGTACTCTAGGCAATCAGGCGACCCTCGAGTGGAAAGTTAAAAGACTCGATGTATACGGGGACTCGGCTTTGGTCATCCATCAACTAAGGGGCGATTGGGAAACAAGAGATTCCAAATTGATCCCCTATCGCGATCACATCCTAGAAATAGCTGAGCAATTTGAGGAAATCTCTTTTCACTATTTCCCTCGGGAAGAAAATCAGTTGGCTGACGCCTTAGCAACTTTGTCGTCGATGTTCAATATCATGGATAACAGAAGTCTTACATTCCTGAAGATACAAAATCGTGAGCTACCAGCATATCATTGCCATGCAGTCGAAGGAGAACCCGACAGTAAACCTTGGTATTATGACATCAAACATTATATCACGAACAGAGAATATCCTCCGGGTGCCTCAGAAAATGATAAGAGAACATTAAGAAGGTTATCAATGGGTTTCTTTTTGAATGGTGAAGTGCTCTACAAAAGGAATCATGATATGATCCTCCTCAGATGTGTAGCAAAAGAAGAAGCAGAAAGAATTATGAGAGATGTCCATGAGGGATCCTTCGGAACTCATTCCAACGGGCATACTATGGCAAGAAAGATATTGAGGGCTGGCTATTCATTGGTCAACAATGGAAACAGATCGCCGATTATGTGAGGAAATGCCACAAATGTCAAGTCTCACGCCGACAACATCCATGTACCACCGACCTTCTGCGAATGTTCGCCGGCTCCCGGCCGTTTTCAATGTGGGAATGGATGTCATCGCCCCATCGAACCTAAAGCATCAAACGGGCACCGCTTCATCATCCGGTTGCTATCGATTATTTCACCAAATGGGTTGAAGCCGCTTCTTATACAAGTGTGACAAGAGATCGTGGTGGTCAAGTTCATAAAAAGAGATTTGATGCATCGTTACGGCCTCCCAAACAGAATCATCACGGATAATGGGACCAACTTGAACAACAAAATGATGAAAGAGTCAGGCGATGACTTCAAGGTACAACACCATAACTCCTCCACGCACTCAGCCCAAAGATGAATGGAGCGATCAGGCGGCAAATAAGAACATCAAGAAGATTGTGCGAGAAGATGGTAGTGACTTTCAAAGCGGCATGAAATGCTCCCTTTTGCTTTACATGGATACTGAACCTCAGTCCGCACTTCGATAGGGGCAACGCCGTTCTCACTAGTGTATGGAATGGAAGCAGTACTACCCATCGAAGTTGAAATACCCTCACTACGGGTACTAATGGAGACAAAATTAGAAGAGCGAGAATGGGTTCAGCTCGCCTAGATCGATTGAACCTCATCGATGAGAAGAAATTTGGTTGCGTTGTGTCATGGGCAGTTGTATCAACAAAGGATGAAGAGAGCCTACGAGAAAAAAGTTCGACCTAGACAATTTCAAGAGGGGGACCTGGTGCTCAAGAAAATCTTACCTATCCAAAAGGATTCACTTGGGAAATGGACCCCGAACTACGAAGGGCCTTACGTGGTGAAGAAATCATTCTCCGGAGGATCCCTAGTTCTCACAAATATGGATGGTGAAGACCTCCATCTCCCGGTCAATTCCGATGCAGTCAAGAAATACAATGCCTAAAGAAATTATATAGAAAAGGAGGAAAAATGAGCCAATCAAGAATAAGCTCGATAGGTCGAAAACCCGAAAGGGCGGCCTAGGCAAAAGTTAGAGCGACCCGATGGATTGAAAACCCAAAAGGGAGATCCAGGCAAAAATTAGGGTCAAGAAGTTGGACCAAAATACTGAGGCAAACAACATTTCTGAAAGTTGAATGATGATTGGTCAAAGGCGTGAATATGGGTATCCGACAATGTTATTTCAAAAGACATTAGCTACCAACAAATCTGCTTAGTACTCTAGCTTTTCTGTTTCTTTCAATTCGGTTACTGATGTAATCTTCAGTCAGTGTGCCTTCTGCATACTTGGCTTCCAATATTAATATCAAACACTTTCCATTCTCTTTCATTCTCCCTCATTTTGAAATGATGTTTTGTGGTAAGTGATACTGAATTGTGAAACATGTGCCATAATCATAAGCATTACGATCATTACGAAATTCTTGAAAATCGTGGAAAGGGTATGATCTCTCATAAAAGCAGTCGCAGAAAATGAACAAATGCACCCACAATCACTTCAAATGAATCACAACACGCCCCAGCATGTCGATCTCGCAATACAAATATACAAGATGACTTCATATCTCACGCCAGGAATCCCGCGAGTTGATGGAACCAGTCAAAATAAAGATTGCCGAAAAAGAGAGTGCAAAAAAAATAATCAAGAATGAGCGAAAAAAATATCATTCCACATCTCATGCGTCATCCCGCCATATACCACTCATTAAATTACTCATATGCCATGCACTGCATTATAAAAGGTTTCACTCAAGCACGCACCCTCATTAGGGGCATCCAAATATAATGCCACACTATATAACAGATCACCAAGATCCCTCAGACCCCGTGTAGCGACCGAAAAATCCGGGAAAGGATTCTTCGAAGTTCGAAAGGAAGCCGCCACCAAATTTTAGTTTAAGGGCAAATTCGGAAAATCCCTTTAGGTTTTAGGATAAGACGTTGTTAGGGTTCGGGAGTCGTTATGTGTGGGGAAGGTATTAGCACCCCACGACATCCATTGTCTAATTAATTAAGATTTATTTAATAATTACCCTTTAGAGAAAAAAACTTATTTAAATTTTTGGTTTTTAGTGCTTGACAAGAGTTGAGTCTTGCTCCTACGTACCTCCGGATGCAATGGAGGAATCAAAGCTACAAAGTTCTTCCCGAAAAAGGTTTGTGGGTTGGTGTTTTTTAGTGTAGGGGTCCTAGGATTCCTTGAACTGTACAGCTCACTGATTCCTAGGATGCTGACTAACTCAATTGTACAACCGACTTAGTCCCCTACTTTTTGAAAATGATTTTTCGAGTTTTCGAAAGAAATTGGTTCGGTGTGAGGTGGGTCCGTTTTAGAATAGGTATTCTAGAACTCCTGAACTGTACAGCTCATTAATTCTAGAACGCTGACTAACCCGGTTGTACAACCAACTTAACCCCCTAGTTTTAGGAAAAATGGTTTATTCGTGTTTATTAAGTTTTCAGGGTTACTGAACTGTACAGCTCATTGGCCCTAAAATAATGACTAACCCGTTTGTACAACCGACTTAGCCACCTATTTTTTAGGAAAAATAGTTCATTTGTATTTATTAAGTTTTCAGGGTTACTGAACTGTACAGCTCATTGGCCCTAAAATCATGACTAACCCGGTTGTACAAGCGACTTAGCCGTTTATTTAATTTCGAGAGAAAAAAGTATTTATATTTGAATTGGAAAAGAATTAAAATAGAGAAAATGGGGGTGAAAATTGTAAATGAGGTTTTATTAGTCGTAGGGGGTTGTATAATTAATAGTCGCAGGGGGGTTTTATTATATGATACAATCATTTAGCTCATAAACAATCAACGACAGATGAGCAGACAAATATAAAACTCAAATCATACCATCATTGACAAGTTCAACCTCCAAAGGAGTTATTGTAATAAACAATCTCATTATTTTCAGGGTAAAATGAACCACAAACCACATGATGTCACAGATCCTAAATAAATGATTAATCAATAATCACATCACTTATAGATAACAAAACTACTCTTATCCCGAATGATTTGAAATGTCAAAGTAATGTGCGGAGCCTCAATCGATCATCTTAACTATCAAAACAATCCAACAGTTTAATCATGAATCAGAAACAATCAATCATTATATACTATCGAACAATTTCAAAAGCAAACAACACTTTCAAGAAAGCAGAATAAAAAATAAATAAACTAATTTTTCTTCAATAATGCAGGATCCGACCATAACAAAAACAATCGAAACAACGGAGAAAGATATAAACGATTTAGTACTTAACTAACGATCCACCATTTTTTCCTTCAAAAAAACAAAGGGGCATGAAACAGTGAATAATTGAAATATAGATAGATCCATGGAAAAGTGAAAAAGGGGGAAAGAGATCTAGCTTACAGATCAAGCGAATTGAATTCAAGAGTGAGGAGATTCAACTAAAAAAAACGAAAACAAGAAAAGCAAGAAGAACAATAGAAGAGAATAGGAAAGAGGTTTTATTAACCTAGAAAAGAGTTGTTGGTGGCTGTGCGAGTTTGTTAGAGCTCTCTCTCTCCCAAATTGCAAATGCCACAGCGCTACTCTACTCTCAAACCAGAGTGTGTTTAGTGGATCAGGGTTTCGATGTGAAACTCTAATCCTATTTTTTTTGGGTGATTTTAGCAGTCATTTTCTGCCTTGGTTTTCTTGTCCTTAGACTCTAGGTTAACTGTTTATTTATAGGTAGAAATTAGGTTTAGCATTAATTGTTATTTGACTGTTTTTTGACTGGGCTTCTGCAGATCTGCTGAGCAGTCTTGGAGAGCAAGAACAGACCCCTAAAGATTGCTGATGCTGCTCCTATTTTCTATTTTTTTGTTTTTTTCGGATTTGTATTTTTTGTATTTTTAATATTATCATTTTTTGTATTTTTGGACACTTGGGACAATTAGACACTTTTTAAAATGTAAATAAAACTAAACAGGATTTTTTGATATTTTTTGTACTATATATATATATGTATATGCTCAAAATAAGGACAAAATAATAAAATAGAAAAGAAGTCGGAATGATGAGCCCAATTGCGAGAAAACAACTCGAACAAGCCCATTTGCAAGGAAACGACTCGGATAAGCCCAATTAAGTTCGACTAGGCCCAAATACGAAGATCCAACTAAAGAATATGCGAAAAGATCGATCATTCGCGCGCATTCTCAATTTAAACAACGACATTTCGACTTAGTTGAACAGGTTAGTTTAGATTGACTTAGGTTAGTAAATGAGACACTTTTTCTTTTCTTTTTTTCAATAATTCTCGTAATTGCGCGACTTCAGAACATGAATAAAATAAACGACTAAAACCAGAAAAAGAATACGGACAAAATTGGGGTATAACAGCTGCCCCTCTTTATTAGTATTTTACTAGAAAGTGATGAGTTCTCGAACTTTCGTAGTAGAAATAGGAATAAAGATAAGATAGACACTAATTTTGTCCGTTTAAGGGGGAAGTGGAAGGTTTGAGAGATAAGAGGGAGTGGTTAATACTTGGCGCATTAACCGAGAGTTGAATGAAGGGTCAACAAGGACCTGAAGGAGCACTAAGGCTCTGAAGGACCACTCAGGGTCTGGAAGGCTGCCTAGGCCTTAATTGAAGGACCATCGTGGTCTGAAGGAGCGCAACTAGCTACGGTGCTAGTTAAACGGTCTGAGGGGGCCTTTATACTCGAGCGGCCATGATGGGTCAAGATCGGTCTAGAAGCGATATGTTGACCATGAAGGGCGTCCCGCGTGTCTTAGGCCGACACAACTAGTGCGAAGGACCACTCGGGTTCGCGGGCGTCCGTCGGGCTCGACTCCGACGTTGCGACCTGGGCCACTTAGGGCACTGCTCTGAAGGACCACTTGGGGTCTATAGGGATCAACCTGGTGATCCGTGATATGATATGAGATCAACGCTTAAAGCGCTGATTTTAGAGGAACAAAATATAGGGATTGACACACATGCTTTTTTTTAAAATGAAGAAGCAACCTACGCTTGGTGTATTTAACAATGCGATGAAAGGTATTTGCTTGTATGTGATGTATGCACATGCAATGATTGATATGTGGTGGGATGATGAATGAAATGCGGGATGCTTTTTTTTTTTTTTCTTTGGCAATCTTTTTTTTTTTTACTGTTTCATCAACTCGCGAGACTTCCAATGTGAGATATGAATCCATCTTGTGTATTTGTACTGCTGGATCGACATGCTGGTGACCGCGAATTATCATAAGAGCTATTCGTTTTCTGCAATGACTGCCTTTTGTAAGAGATTATGTCATTTCTGTGATTAACAAAAATTTCGTAATGATAGTAATGCTTATGATTATGCCACATGTTTCACAATTCAGTATCATTTATCATAAAACATCATTTCAAAAAGAGTGAGAATAAAAGAGAAAGGAAAGTGTTTGACATTAATATTGGAAGCCGAGTATGCAGAAGGCGCACTGACTGAAAATTACATCAGTAACCGGGTTGAGAGAAACAGAAAAGCCAAAAATACTAAGCAGATTTGTTGGTAGCTAATCTCCTTGAGATAACGCTATCGGCTACTCATGTTCACAACCTTGATCCCCTCATTGTCCGACTTTCAGAAGTGCTCGTTTGCCTCAGTATTTTGTTCCAATCTCTTGACCCTAATTTTTGCCTGGATCGCCCTTTTGGGTTTTCGAAGAGTTAGGTGATGTCAAGTTGGCCCTGATAAAGGCGGAAGAAGAGAAAAAATCCCTGCAAGCTGAGATAGAGAAGTTGACTCTGAAAAACCAAAGATTGATAGAAGATAATGCTTTCAAGTCTGTTGTCATTGAGGAGTTTGACAAGAAACGCAAAGTAGAAGAGAAGGAAAAGATAGAAGCTCAAAAATATCTGCAAGCGGCTAAAGAGGAAGTCAAGAGACAGAAAGCGAAAGGGAAGAGAGCAATTGAAGAAGTCAGTCAATGGAGGGATCTGTATGATAGGACAAAGATGGAAGAGAGAACTGCGAAAAGCCTGCTTGCCAAGTCAGAAAGAGAATCCCGCATGTTACAAGCTGAATGGGAGAGTAAGTTAGACAGTGTTGTGAAAGAGAGAGACTCATTTGAGAATATCCTCAGAGAATATCAGTAGGCCTTAAAAGCAGAACAAGAGGATTCTGATGAGTTGAAGAGGCGCCTTTGTCACATCGATGCATGCACCCAAGCAAGTGAGGATGAAAGTCGATGATTGGGAACATCGCTATGTTGAGTTGCTCGGTAGGATTGAAGAGCAGGTAGTCATCATTGAGCTGAGGGATGAAGTTCAACACTGGAAGGATAGGTTCTCCAAGCTATCAGAGTTGGTCAACCAGGCTCTTGTGGATGTGCCCAAGAAATTAAGAAAAGTCAAACCGAGATGTATCCCTCAACACCCCGCTTGAGGTGTACAAATTTGTGGAGTCTCGCAGAGCCCTAGTTGAGGAAGCCAAAGAGAAAGCGGAAGTACCTCTACCAACAACAAAAGGAAAAGGAGTGGAAATGTCAAAGCTCTTTGTATTTGAGTTTCTTTATTGTAATTTTCCATTTTTTGTTTTTATGGTACCTTTCCTTTTTCAATCATTGTATCAGAATGTCGTACTTTTGGATTCGGATTTTGAAGTATTTTGTTTAAATTCAAATGTATGGAATACACCTGTTTCGCTTCCAGATTCCAATTTCAGTATGATCCAAAGAAATTAATATAATAAAAATAATCAAAGATCTACTTGCGTATCTATGACAAGACATAATACACTGCGATTCTCGGCAAGACAAACCAAACATACATTCATTCGCATTGCATTCATTTATTCGTTCTTGTGTTCATAAGGGTGTTCCGTCAACAGAAAATCAGGCAAGCTGGTTAATCATCGCTATTGGACGCGTCTGCAAGCAAGAAACATGGAAAACAATCAAGCCAACGCTGATCAGGACAATCCGCGGCCACATCAGGATGACGGAATTCCAGGAGGTCTGAATCCTAATGGCCAGGGTCAGCATGGTCAGAATCAGGGGAATCAAGTCATTCAAGCTGAGATGGAAGTCCTAAAGGCTCAAATGGCGGAGGTCATAAGAGTGCTAAGTGCCTTAAGAGATGTTGGCACAACTGAAGCTGCTGTTGCTGGGGTGAACAATCCTCCTCTCCTTCCTGGGCCTGGGGTCTCTCAAACCCTTCAAGCTGTGCAATGGCCTCTCTATGGTCTCCCACTAGGCTATACGCCTCCTGCTGCTGATGCAAACCCTGGAAGAGATCCTTCAGGAACCGCGGGGCACGCTCAGCCTGACACAGTTGCGAATGAAGTTGGGACGGGGACACATCAAGCCCATGTTCAGATCCCAATTCCTGCTATTGCCCCGGGAACTTCGGCGGGTTTCAACTCACCAATAATGGTTCATCCACACGTACAGGGCCCAATCCCTCAGAATATTGCTCACCCACACAGTACTCCGGCCGTGGTACCAATGAATAACCCTCACTATGGTGCCGGCGGTTTCCCACAGAATTACTCCCGCCGGCTAGAAGTCGATGATCGAATCTTTGGAAGAAAGATTAAGAGTCATTGAAGGCAGTTCCCGAGCTAGAAATGCCCATGAGTTGTGTCTGGTTCTTGATCTAGTCCTGCCGCCCAAGTTCAAAGCACCAACTTTTGACAAATATAGAGGGACAACTTGCCCAGTCAGTCATGTGACAATGTACTGCCGAAAGATGACTGCCTATGCCCGTGACGACAACTTAATGATGCATTGCTTCCAAGAAAGTTTAGCTGGAGCTCCCCTTGACTGGTACATGCAGTTAGAGCCAGCTAATATCCGCATTCTTTGGAAAGACATGGCAGATGCCTTCATGCGTCAATACCAGTATAACAATGATCTGGCTCCGGATAGGACTCAGTTGCAATGCATGTCCAAGAGGGATAATGAGTCGTTCAAGGAGTACGCCCAGAGGTGGAGGAACCTCGCTGCTCAAGTAAAACCCCCTCTTGGACAAAGAAATGGTTCACATGTTTATGGACACCCTTCCGGTGGTGTATTATGATAGGTTGGTCGGCAGCGTGGCCTCAAATTTCTACGAGATGGTCGTCACGATGGAAAGAGTAGAGAATGGTATGCGCTTGTGGAAGAATAGCTCATGGCCCGACACCTCGCCCGATCGAGAAAAAGCCATTTTTGGGTCTCATAAGAAGAAAGAAGGTGAAACTAATGCGATCATCGGAGCGGTGGTTCGTCAGACGGCAATCCACCGCAAGCTATTAGGTTCCTTCTCGTGCACCACCGCACAACCTTTTCAATCAAACTATCGAGACAGGAACTATAATGAAAGGAAGCTGCTTGTCTTTGATCCCATTCCCATGTCCTACAGACTTGTTTAATTATCTCATCACCAACAAAATAATCAATACTCGTCAAATGAAGCCATATCGCCTCCCTATCCCGGAGGTACAACGCAAATGCTACTCGCGCTTTCATTCAGGCAGCGAGGTCATGTGGTGGAGGATTGTAAAGCATTCAAGTATGTGGTGCAAGAATTACTTGATACGAAGAGCATATCATTTCAACAACCCATTGTAGCCACCAATCCGTTGCCAGGGCATGAAGGATCTGCTGTTAATGCCGTTGACCATCAGGGGGGTCAATGTTTGGTCAAAAAAGTTGATTGCATTCAGATGCCTTTGAATGTTATCCATGCTGAATTATGTCATTTTGGTGTCATCCAAGAAGGGTGTGCTAGGAAAGATGCCTGTGATAATCCTCGCTGCATCGGAGCATGTGAAGGCTTCAAACCAATCCTCCAAGATCTCTTGAAGACAGACACACGGTCCAAGTGGGAATCCAGGAGAAAGGAGAAAGTGTATCTAACTTGCAATCAGGCAATGGAGGCTTCAGGAGACCAATTGAAATTCCCTGCAATCTGAATTCCAGCCCAGCTGTGACGAGACCCTCGACTATTGTTATTCCAGTACCTGCTGCTACCCCTAGTAGGGAGACTAGGATGACTCCATGGAGCTGCAATGTGCAAATGCAAGCGGAGGTCCCTAAAGGCACTTTGGATATAACAAACATTGCCGGAGGTAGTGGTATCACAAGGAGTGGAAGGTTGTATGCTCACGAAAACCTTAGAGAGAGCAATCAAGGGAAATGAAGAAAGGGCCCGTAAGGGAAAAGACAAGGAAGCTGTAGAAGTCAGGGATGTGACAGACAAAGAAGCTCAAGAATTCCTGAGAGTGATGAGACAGAGTGAATATCGGGTGGTAGACCAGCTGAATCAAACTCCATCCAAAATCTCAATGCTCTCTTTGCTGCTTAGTTTAGAGGCACATCGTGCTGCACTACTAAAGATCCTGAATGAAGCTCACATCTCCCATGACATCACAGTAAACCAGCTTGATGGTATTGTTGGCAACATTGTGGCCTCTAATTACGACCTTCTCGGACAATCGAGCCGTCCGTGCAGAAAGAATCATAATCAAGCTCTTCACATCTCGGTCAAGTGTGGGGACTATATGCTTGCCGTGGTGCTTATTGATAATGGTTCATCCTTGAATGTCTTTACGCCTAAGTCTACAATGGATAATTTGGATGTAGATCGCTCATATTCAAGCCGAGCTCTACCTTGGTTAGAGCATTTGATGGGTCAGTGAAGGAAGTTTTCGGAGAAGTAGAAGTGCCGTTGTAGGTAGGCCCTGAAGTATTTTATGTCGTCTTTCAAGTGATGGACATCAATTCATCCTACAGCTGCCTGCTAGGACGTCCGTGGATACATGCTGCTGGGGCAGTGCCATCCTCGCTTCATCAGAAACTCAAGTTTGTGGCTGAGGGAAAGCTGATAGTGATCCACGGGGAGGAAGAAACATTGATAAACCGTTCACCACCTGAATATTATGTGGAAGCAGCGGAAGAGTCCTTTGAGACTGCCTTCCAAGGATTGGAGATCTCAAACGCTGTCTTCGTTGAAAATGAGCCTTTGTGGAAGCCTAAGTGGTCCAAGGCAGACATGATGATTGCAAAGGTGATGTTAGGACATGGCTATCAGGTCGGTAAAGGCCTAGTAAAAGATGCTCAAGGAATTGTAACACCTGTCCAGTTGAGAGGAAACATTGAAAGGTTCGGTATTGGGTACATCCCAAGTCTTGCTGATCGGGAGAGGCTGGCATCTGACAGGAGGGAGAAATGGCTGGCCAAACTTAGAGGAAGGGCACCCAATCAGGGGAGGATGGTCATCGCTAATCTTAAGAACAACTTCCGGAGTGCTGGTATGCTGAACCCTGACCAAGTGAATGTGGTTGAAGAAGGATCAAGCTCAAGTGGCCGTCTTTGTAGGTCCAGTCTTATTTCTTTGTCTTTCTTTGGAGAGAAGGCGCAAACCGGGAGATCATGGATTTCCGTATTTTTCAATTTAAAGTAATTATCGTTGTAATGCAAATCCTCGGCTCTGCCCAAGGCCTTGGGATATTTCATTCGGGCACACATGTTTTCGTCAAAACTCATCAATCAATAAAGTGTTATTTTGAATTTTCAATAAAATTTCTGTCTTCATATCTTATCTGTGTGCTTTTTCTTTGTTTTTATTCGCCGCTCCATTCTAATGCAGATCAAAAATAAACTCTGAAAATAATAATGTCCATAACTCATACTGTGACTTTGATTACCTGGTTAATCAAGCCGAGGGAGATGTTGAGAATGATTGGGATACTCCTCCAGAAATTATGAGAATGGTAGAACAAGAAGAAAAGGTCATTGAACCCCATGAGGAGTCTACAGAAATGGTCAATTTGGGTACTAAGGAAGACAGAAAAGAGATCAAGGTTGGTACCACAATGGGGGATAAAGAGCGCAAAAAGTTGATTCAGCTCCTGTTCGACTACGCTGACGTATTCGCTTGGACTTATCAAGACATGCCAGGGTTGAGCACAGATATTGTTGAGCACAGATTGCCAGTGAAGTCAGGATGTCCCCCGGTAAAACAGAAGTTAAGGCGAATGAAGCCTGAAATGTCTTTGAAAATCAGGGATGAGAGTCAAGCTTGATTTGATGCACGGGGTTCTTAGTTGTGGCAAAATATCACGAGTGGGTAGCAAACATTGTTCCGGTCCCTAAGAAAGATGGAAAGGTACGAATGTGTGTCGACTACCGTGACTTGAACAGAGCAAGCCCTAAGGATGATTTCCCTCTACCCCATATTGACGTCTTGGTGGACAGTACTGCTCAGCATTCAATGTTCTCCTTCATGGATGGATATTCAGGCTATAACCAGATCAAAATGGCTCCAGAGGATATGGAGAAAACCACATTCATAACCCTTTGGGGAACCTTCTGTTACAAGGTCATGCCTTTCGGGTTGAGGAATGCCGGGGCAACCTACCAAAGAGCGATGGTAACCCTATTCCATGACATGATGCATAAGGAGATTGAAGTTTATGTGGATGACATGATTGCCAAATCAAAGACTGATGAAGAGCACGTGGTTAACCTGCATAAGCTGTTCGAGCGTCTCAGAAAGTACAAACTCAGGTTGAACCCCGCTAAGTGCACCTTTGGGGTTAGGTCAGGGAAGTTGTTGGGTTTCATTGTTAGCCAGAAAGGAATTGAGGTAGACCCGGACAAAGTACGAGCAATCCTGGAGATGCCAGCACCTAAAACGGAGAAAGAAGTTCGTGGTTTCCTGGGAAGACTAAATTACATTTCTCGATTCATCTTCCAGTTGACTGCAACCTGCGAACCAATTTTCAAACTGTTGTGCAAAAACCAAGAGATGAAGTGGAATGATAAATGTCAAGAAGCATTTGAGAAAATCAAGGCGTACCTCCAAAATCCACCCGTCCTAATGCCACCCGTGTCTGGCAGGCCTCTCATCCTATACCTCACTGTGCTAGACAATTCTATGGGCTGCGTGCTGGGGCAACATGATGAGTCAGGAAAGAAAGAACACGCGATCTACTACCTGAGCAAGAAGTTCACAGACTGTGAGGCAAGGTATTCACCATTAGAGAAGACTTGTTGTGCTCTAGCCTGGGCCGCGCATCGACTGAGACAATATATGCTGAGTCACACTACCTGTTTGGTATCCAAAATGGATCCAATCAAGTACATATTTGAGAAGCCTGCACTCACAGGTAGAATTGCTCGCTGGCAAATGCTTCTATCAGAGTATGACCTCGTGTACGTAACTCAGAAAGCAATTAAAGGTAGCACACTGGCAGATTACCTGGCACATCAACCGGTTGAGGATTACCAATCAATGCAATGTGAATTCCCAGATAAGGACATCATGGCATTATTTGACGAAGGGAAATCTCAAGATGATGAAAGGTGGAGAGTGTTGTTTGACGGTGCCTCTAACATGTGGGGCACGCGAAGTCGAGCTTGATCTTGATCTCTCCGGACAACCGCTTCATACCATTCAACGCGGACTAAGCTTCTATGTCACGAACAATATTGCGAGTATGGCGTGTATCTTGGGTATCCGAGCGCTCTCGATTGGAAAGTCAAGAGGCTCGACGTGTACGGAGATTCAGCTTTAGTTGTCCATCAAGTAAAAGGGGATTGGGAAACAAGAAATCCTGATTTGATTCCTTACCGTGACTATATTCAAGAATTAATCAAGCCCTTTGAGGAAATCACTTTCCAGCACATACCCCGCTGCAAAAATCAGTTGGCAGATGCCTTGGCAACTTTGTCTTCTATGTTCAACGTCAGTTGTGACAAAAATTTGACGATTATCGAATCCAAAGCCTGCAGGTCTACCCGCTTATCATTCTTGTATGGCGATCGAAGGGGAATCGAGATAGTAAGCCTTGGTACCATGACATCAAGCGGTACATCACAAGAGAGTATCCTCCGGAGCTACTGAGAGAATGACAAGAGAACAACCGGAGACTATCGCAGAGTTTCTTCTTAAGTGGAGACGTCCTTTATAAGAGAAACTATGACTTGGTACTCCTCAGGTGTGTAACTAAAGAAGAATCAGTAAAGATTATGCGAGATGTTCATGAAGGCTCATTTGGGGTTCATTCCAGCGGGCACGCAATGGCTAGAAAAATCCTGAGAGCTGGATACTCACTGCAGTTGCGAGATGGAATCGATATTCTGATTTTGTGAGAAGATGTCATAAATGTCAAATCTATGCAGATCACACCCATGTACCTCCAACTTCTCTAAATGTTTTGAGCGCACCATGGCCATTCTCAATGTGGGGCATGGACATCATTGGTCCTATTGAACCCAAAGCTTCCAATGGCCACCGTTTCATTCTAGTTGCTATTGACTACTTCACTAAGTGGGTGGAGGCTGCTTCTTATCCCAATGTAACAAGCTCGGTGATTGCTAAGTTCATCAAGAAAGATTTGGTTTGCGCTACGGCCTTCCAAATAAGATTATCACAGCATAACCGGCAGAATTTGAGCAAACAAAATGATGAAGGACTTGTGTGAAGACTTCAAAATACAAAGATCACAATTCTTCTCCTTACCGCCCAAAGATGAATGGGGCGATTGAGGCACTAACAAGAACATCAAGAAGATTGTGCAAAAGATGGTGGTAACATACAAGGATCGGCATGAAATGCTCCCTTTTGCCCACTGCATGGTTCTGAGAACCTCGGTGCGCACCTCGGCTGTGGGCAACCCCCTACTCACTAGTTTATGGGTGGAGCGGTCCTCCCCATTGAAGTAGAAATACCATCCTCGCGGTGTTAATGGAGACAAAGCTTGATGAAGCGAGAATGGGTTCATCCCGTCTTGACCAGTTGAACCTCATTGATGAAAAGCGGGTGGCCGCAATGTGTCATGGACAGTTGTACCAACAGAGGATGAGGAGGGCTTTTGACAAGAAAGTTCGTCCTCGTGAATTCCAAGAAGGAGATCTTGTGCTCAAGCAGATCTTGCCAATCCAGACAGACTCTAGAGGCAAATGGGCTCCCAAATACGAAGGACCTTATGTGGTGAAGAAGGCATTCTCAGGAGGAGCTTTAATTCTGGCGAACATGGACAGAGATGAGATCCCAAATCCAGTGAACTCAGATGTGGTCAAGAAGTATTATGCCTAGAAAAACAGACGAAAAAAAGAGAAAGATAAGCCAAGGAAAAATCAGCTCGCTAGGTTGAAAACCCGCAAAGGGCGGCCTAGGCAAAATCAGAGCGACCCGGTGGATTGAAAACCCGCAAAGGGCGATCCAGGCAAAAATTAGGGTCAGAAAACTTGGGCTTGAAAAAAGAAAAGGCAATCAGCATTCCCAAAGGTTCGGATAAAGGGGTGATCAGGGTTATGAGTATGGACGGTGGGCACCGTTACTTCAAAGACGAAATCACGAGATCTGTTCCCTTTTCTTGTATTTTTTAGTTTAAAAGAAAGATTGCAATGTACTTTCAATTGGCGTGACTTTCTGCACGTCCAATTTCTATATCAATAAAAGTCCAACTTTTCTTTCATATATGCGCCTTTCGTGTCGCTGCTTTCATCCATTCAGTTTCTTTCAAAATAATAATGTGCACATTCAGAGCATTACAGAATCATTACGAAATCTTTGAAAAATACAGAAAGAAATTATTTCCCAAGTGAATAAAATTGCGAAAAAGCAGTCATGACGAACCAGCCCGCAATCCTCGCGTGATCATCGATCCGGAGCGACTTCCGTCGTACAGATCGATTTAACCAGCAAAAAAAAGAATGCCGAAGAAAAACAAATAAGCAGAAAAAAGAAAGCTGCTTAAAGAAAACAAACAGAATAAACAAAAAAAAAAAGCAAAAAGAAGAAAATACAGAAGACGGAACATAAAAAGAACACAACATCTTCATATCATTCATCATTCTCATATCATCCATACCATTCGTCACTCCATGGCATCAAACAATAGTGCATTACACTTTCAAATGCGCATAAATCAATCATTGCATTCATGAGCATCCAAATGCCCAAGGGCATGCATTTCATGCACCATCCAAGAGGAAAGTTACTTCGGACCAAAGAGTCCCAAAATCTCATTTTTAGAAAATCACTATCAGCACCGAGTTAGTAAACTCCATCAACACCGAGTTAGTGAACTCCATCAACCCAGAGTTAGTGAACTCCATCAACCCAGAGTTAGTGAACTCCATCAACCCAGAGTTAGTGAACTCCCACAGAGTTAGTGAACTCCTTCCACAGATCACAACATCGTGTACGAGCACGCGATGGATCCATCAGACTTCGTTAAGTCCTTCGGATTAGTTGTGTCAGCCTAAGGCATAGTGTAAATCCTTTGATCAAATCAGTTCCGGACTTGATATTGATCGGCCGCTCGAAAAGGCCACCCCAAAGCTCGGACTCGACCAGAGTCCGCTAGAAGGTTTTAGGCAACCTCCGAATTCCCAATTTACCGCTTTTTCCAATTTACCGTCTTTCCCAATTTACTGCTTTCCCGTTAATGCGACGAGCGTTAACCCGCTTTCTCAAAAGGAAAATAACACAAAGAAAATTCAAAATTTTCTGTAGCGGACAAAATTAGTATTATTTCTATATCTTTATTTCCATTTTACCAGCAAATATGAAAAGGCCAATTCATATTTCTTGGCAAAATGTGAAATAAAGAGGGGCAGCTGTAATACCCCAATTTTGTCCGACTAGTTTATATAAAAAACAAATTTATATTTTTGTAAACGTCCAATTTTAACGAGCATTTTTCTCGTTTTCAGAAAAAAAAAAACAAAATATGAGTCTCGTTTTGTAGGTATCGATTGCACAAATGTGTTCAAGTTGCATTCGTTATCAATCTAGCATCTCTTATTCTCGTCGGGCGCGCATATCATTTCAAATCGTGTGCTCATACTTATTCTCGTTGTCGCGCGTTTTATTTCTATTCGTGTGCGTGCTTTGATTCTTGTTGCGCACGTTTGCGTCTTGTCATGTACGCGCATTTGTTTCGATACTTATTATTATTATTATAACTATTATCATTATTGTTATTAGTTGAGTTTATTATTAGTTACAAAAAGAGGTGCAAAAATATACTATTTAGTCAAATATAGTCATGTTACTCAAATCTGTCCATTTGTTTTAAAAAAAGGGGTAGAGATACAAAAAAGTAGTCAAGTAGCTACAAGTTGTCCAAGACAAAGACAACACAGTAGAAAAAAACAAGCACAAAAATACAAGATGCAGCAGCCTTGAAGGAGAGGTCGCTGGTTGCTTAAAGCTCCAAATGGAAAGTCTTTTTTTCTCTGCATTTTCTTCTCTCTGCACATACACACAAGAAGAAAATTAGACAGCTAAACAGAGTTATAACACAGAAGCTTGGAGGAAGAAAAATATTGCTCGGAATTTTTCATACACTAAGAGGGAATTATTTTGGGGAAAAACATAAACTGAGGTGAAATTAAAATTGACTCCACAAGCACCCAATCCTTTGCATTTCCACCTATAAGTGCAGTTTTATAGTTCAAGAGAAGAGGAGGGGAAAGACACGCTGAAAAAATACACTGATAAACAGAGCAAAAAAAAAAACTCAGAACAAGAAGGAGAGGGAAGAACAGTCACAAAATACACACAGAACAAACACAAAACACAACACGCACACAGAGCAAAAAGGGGGAGAACTTTGAACAACATCTTCACCTTATTCTCCTCCATTTTAGTAGGACAGCAACCACCCTTCCTTCCACCCAAACACCACCACGCCCTCCCTGGACCTCTGTCACCCTTCTCTCACCACCACACGTCGCGCGCCACCGCCGTCAACGTTCCTCTCTCTCCGTCGCGAACCCCGTCGTCCTACGCCGCCGTCGTTCTCTCTTCGGACCTTCCTCCTCCCTCCTCCGTCGTTCGCCGTTTCCCTCTCTCTCTCGCGGTACCTCTCTCTCTCTCTCTCTCTCGATCCGCCTCTCTTTCTCTCTCTAGTTTTTTTCTTCTATGGGATAAAATGGAACGGCGCAGGGGAGGGGACCTTAGTCTAGGCTTTCCTTGTTTCTTTTTTTGATTTGCTGGTTCACAGCCCAGCCCGTGTGGGCTTTCTTTTTTTAGTTTCTTTGACATTTGTTTGTTAACAGCACCCCCCCACATTTTTGATTACAGCCTTTTTTTTTTTATAAAATGTGGACCTATGTTTCCTTTGGTTCACACACTTATGGTTAAAAATATTATCAAGTTGATTTTATTATTGTTCTTTGCTTGACGATGTTTAATATTGGTGCTAATATTTCATTGTAGTATTAAATGTTATTTTTGTTGTTAGTTGATGAATAATATGTTCATGTTTGCTTGATTGTTGCAGTATGAGTTTTGTTCATTCATTTGCATTTGGTTATGGATTTAGAATTGATTTGAAATTTTCTACTTCTTTTCTAAAACCCATTTCCTAGATTCATTTTTAAAAACCCTTTTATTTTCAAAGCAAGAATAAAATAAATTGTCATTGATAACCAAACGCGCCGTTGCCGTTTAGGTTGTTAATGATGATTTTGTTTTCAAAAGGAGTTAATAGTGAGACCATTCTAACCGTTGTTGTTCGGTCTTCGCAAAAGCTCAATCCTACTTTCGAAAACTTATTTATTCCTCAAAAATAAATCAATTGTCATTAATGATCAATCGCGCCGTTGCCGTTTAGATTATTAATGGTGATTTGCTTATCCTCGGCGAGTTAGTAGTGGGACCATTCTAACCGTTGTTGTTCGGTCTCCACAAACACTCCTGTCTTTGCGAAAATGTTTTCTTCCTCATTTAATAAAACCGATTGTCGTTAACGGTCAAACGCGCCGTTGCCGTTTAGATCATTAATGATGATTTTATTTTCAAAAGAGTTAGTAGTGTGGCCATTCTAACCGTTGTTGTTCGGTCGCTACGAACACTCACCAAATTGCGAAAAACTCTTAAGCCGTTTTCAGACGCAAAAAACGAGAACTACGTAGCTTTGATTACGTAGCTTTGATCCCTCATCCCGTCAAGCACGTTTTCAAAAAAATCTTTGTTTTGTCCTGATTTTCAAAGATAACTTAAAAACATTCTTTTTCCCCTCCTGTTTTCAATAAAACAAAAATTCAAATAAAAAGAAAAGAAAAGAAAAGAAGTAGAACAAATTGTTTTCAAATCAAACTTTTATCTAAACCACACATCAAGTTAACGGTTCCCTTTCGGTAGAAAGGACGCGTGGGGCGCTAATACCTTCCCCATGCGTAACCGACCCCCGAACTTACATCTCTGCGTTTTCGAAAGACCACCCGCTTTCCCAAAAAAAGGTTTTTTCAATGTTTTCCTAAATAAATATTGGTGGCGGCTCTACTATTTTTCACGTTGTCAAACGAGAGGTCCAAACCAGATTTTTCGGGGCGCAACAGGGAGCACTTATTTTGTTGTGTTGGGTTGCCCTTGTTGAGGTGTGAAATGAGGTCTAACCTCCATGTGAGGCCAAAGGGAGTGTTTGCGGATCGTATTCTGTGGGATCTCTTTGATATTCTTTGTTTGTTGCTGCCACTGCCTCATTCACCTTTGGGAGGTACGGGGAGGGACTATGACCTGAGGTCTGCAAACAGCTATGCCGCCATTGTTTGTGACAGTCTTTTTTGTAAGGCCGTAACGGTAGACTAAATTTTAACAATCACAGATCTTGTTACACCGGTGGGCGTTTAATGACGTCGACCCAATCAGACAAGATTCGAATGAATTTTCTTGGTTCGTTGTCCTTAATTGTTGTATTCCTTTTGTCTCCTTTCGTGCCCAAGTTAGTATATTCAGTTGTTTCCAGCTAGATTCTCATGGGGCTTCCCAGTTATCTTCAACATTTTCTTCAGTTTGATTAATGAGGTGATCACGGTTATGATATGAGTTACCGATGTCGCTATTTTCAAGAATTTTGATCTGCATTAGTTGAAAGTGAAAACAGATAGAGGAGAAGGAAAAGCGAACAAATGAGAGAGATATAAGGAGAATTTAGAGAATTCAAAATGCTATTTTATTAATAATGATACTGAAATGAAACATGTGTGCCCTTATTGAAATGTCCTAAAGCCTTGGGCAGAGCCATAGGATTTGCATTACAGAAAATTACTTTGAATTGAAAATCACAGAAAAATCAACAGTCTCCCAGTTCTTGAACTCTTTATTTGCAGGAGAAAAGCGCACATGACTGACGACACCGTCTTCGGTACTTTGATAACTCTCACCGACTGCTATTTAATCATCACTTTCCTTAAAGTTCAGTTGCTTTGTGTCAATGAGGCCTTGAACGATGTGCTTTAAGGGATAACAATTTTCAGCTGAGTGACCGACTGCCCCGGCGTGGAACTCACAACTGGCTTTTGGGTCGTGTCCTCTTGGGAATGGAGGCTGAACTAGTCTCATCTGACGAGGAGAAATCACATTGTGGCTGATAAGTTGGCTGCACAGGTCAGTGTATGATATGGGAATGGGGTCGTATTGGGATGACTGATAACTCATATTTATATGAGTTATTTATGCCTCTAATCATTAAATTAAGTAAGTTCTCAAGTAATATTAGTATAGTATTTATTGCAATTCTGTTAATATTAGGTGAGGAAGGGCTAAACACTGCTTTGCTATGAAATTGGCACATTTGGTGCCCTTGTAATTGTTTTGATGTATTTTGTGAAGTAGTGCAGTGTTTAGCGCTATAGCGTCTAACGCTATAGCGTCAAGAGGCGTGATCGGTGAGCATCTAAAGGAAAAGTGCAATTTTGGCGCCAAGCTCATTAATCCATGTTCCATATCTTGTGTCCACTGTGCTTGCTGACATGTGCGGATTTTATTGGATTTGTGTGGACACTTGGCATCGCATGAGTGAGGAATAGTGGAGTTGGTGAAAAAGCAAACATCACCTTTATTGACTTTTGGAGAAGATTTGTACCTCATGCTAGAGAAACTAGATATGTAGATTTCCTCCCCTTACCTTAGGGCATTCGAGAGTTAGAGGGAGTATTGGCAGAGAGAGAGAGAACTTGACATTTTCCTTTTTCTCCATTGATACACTTTTAAAGCTTTGAAGTTTATTTTTCTTCCTTGGTAATTTTCTGTATTTCTCACGGTGTAAAGCTACTGATTTGTATCATCAGTGCGTGGATGATAAGGAGACATCAAGATTGTATCTTTTGCACTTGTAATTTCCTTTCTACCTACGGTAATGCAAGTATGTTTATTTGTGTTATTTTGATGATGCTCAACATGAGCTAAACTCCTTGAGTTGGGTTGCTATAGCTTGTAATGAACCTTTAATATTGCGTATATAACTTCTCACGTTTTGTGTTTTAATCCTTGTGTTATAATTCTTCCAAACTTGCTTTATATTTGGCCACGTAAAACAAGTACCTCTGTGGATTCAGACATGAACCATAGAAAGAACTCAAGGGTTAATATAAATGATAAGGTTGGTTGAAGACATTTAATCAATTTTTGCATCCTCTAGACATAGAAGTTGCAATAGTTTATAAAGCATAAGCTGTGGGATCTTGATTATACAGGGGTGAACCTATTTAGAACCTAGACATAGGCATCTTGTAGTGAAACCACGGCGCTAGTCTTGAAAGGTGCAAAACATTTGTAACAGTACGCTTAACGCTATAGCGTGTGACGTTATAGCGTCTTATTTCTGGGAAGTTACGTAGTGAAAGCAATCCAACTTATTTCTCTCATAGTTTAACTTACTTTAACTTGTTACCTTAAAACAACTCTTGTTCAACTGAACTTTGCTACCCAACTACTTGTTACTTGATCCTCTAAGTGTAATTCCTTTTTAAACTCTAAAATTAATATCAATCCCTGTGGAGACGAACTTTACTTATCAATATATTACTTGTTGCGATTGTGTACACTTGCACAACTACTTTTCGCACAACAATGACCCTTGATGGCTTGATGGTGCTGGAGAATTATAGTGCGAATCTCCTTGATTCTTTACTATAGCGTTGACTTCCCCCTTCTTCTTATTGATCATTGTAGGAGTCCTGTCAGAATTATGAGTGATCTTCCCTGTCTTCATTGCATTTTCTATTCTTCCTCCTATGGTAACCAGGTCTGAGAAGTTTGAAGATACTCCCCCTATCAATTTGTCATAGTAGGGGGATGGAAGAGTTTCCATGAACATGGCAACCATTTCTTTTTCTAATAGAGGTGGTGCTACCTGTGCGGCCAACCCTCTCCAGCGGTGGGCGTATTCCTTAAAGGACTCGTTGTCTCTTTTGGTCATATTTTGAAGTTGTGTCCTGTCGGGAGCCATATCGATGTTATACTTGTACTGCTTAAGAAAAGCATCGGCCAGGTCTTTCCAACATTGGATGTGAGCACGTTCCAACTGTATACCTGTTTCGCCCAACTAGGTTTGTCTTGGAAGTATTGAATAAGCGGTGATCATTGCGCCGCATAAACCGAGCCATTTTCCTACAAAGACATAGTCAGGTGACTAAGGGGACATGTTGCCCCTCGATACTTATCAAAGTCTGGCACTTTGAACTTATAAGGAATGACCACATTGGGGACGAGACATAGGTCATACGCGTCCCCTACTCCCACATTGGATCCTTCTACAACTCTTAGACGCTCTTCTAGCATTTGCAGCTTACCCCTTGCTTGAGGGTCTTCAGCTTGGTAACCATGAGAAAGACCAACCACATTGTGAGGAACAGGGCGGGTATGATTCTTGAAGTCAGGTTCGAGAACTTGAGAAAGCCCTTGGGTGGTGCCAGAAGTTTTGTGCGGAATTTGTTCTGTCTCATCACCAACATTGTTTCCTGCTATTCCATCTTGATTCTGTGCAGCAACCCCAGAAATATCTTCTATGGTCAGAGGCGTGTAATCTGGTGGTAGACCCCATTGAGGCCATTGCACACCCTGAGTGTTGGGACCAGAGTTATGAGGACGGGATACGTTCGTGGCCGGGTCATTGGTGCCCCCAGCCGAAATATTGTCGCCTGCATTCTTCTCGGCGAGAAGCTTCAAAATCTCGGTCATCTGATCTTTCAAACCCAGCATGTCCTTCATTTGTTCCTTCACCTTTTCAATCTCATCCTTCAACACTTGATTGTCTTGGTTTTCGGCCATATTCCTTGCTTGAGAACGAGTCCAATAACGATGTTGATGAACCAGCTTGCCTTTTTTCTGTTTTTTTTTCAATGCATGATGTTAGTATGAAATGTAAATGAAATGGTAATGTATGCGTATGAAATGTATGTGTATGAGATGTATGTGCATGAGATGATAACATATGATTTGATTTTGTCACGTTGGGGAGTTATAAGCTTTCATTTGGAGAGTAAAGAACAAAATTTGATTTTGACTTTAGCATGCATGGCTTCTCTCCAAAATAAAACTTTTAACTCCCTGACGGTCATAAAAATGCATGTAATATAAAACGCTTATTTCAATATTTTTGTAATGCAAAAAGGGAAAAAATGCATGTAATATACTTTCTAAAAAACTTTGCGGAAATAACAATTTTGATTTTTTTTTGGATAAAAGACGGTATGCATTAATGTTTGTTTGAATGCAAGGGTATAGAGCTTCTTTGTGCCCCTAGAAGGGTACCCTATGGAGTGGGTCTAAAGTTTCTTTTATAGTGGACCTCACAAGGGTAGTTCTAAAGAATCCTACACATGGTTCCTAGAGCCAAGGACTCAAATAAAAAATCTTGACCCCAACAATAGGCAAGCTATTAGAAGGGATAGCATCCTCAAAAGGAATCAAACTCTAGGTGAGATTTTCGTGACCACCCAACGAGACGTACGTCCCGCAGGCCATCACTACGCAATCTCGTTCTAACTTAGATTTATGCTCGAGTCTGGGTAGAGGACTTTTTCTCACAAGTGTGTGATGTGTATAGGTGTAGTGTGTGTAGGAGCAATTTAAAAACAACCCAAAAGCTGCAAACAGACAAACAAACATATATACAAATATCGTCTTCTATCCTAAGGTTTACACAAATAAATAATATAATTATGCAAAAGCAAATAAATAAATAATCCTAAATTAATTAGACTAGGTTTTGACTCTCTAAAAATAAATAAGTCCCCAATGGAGTCGCCAGCTGTAGCGACCGAAAAATCCGGGAAAGGGTTCTTCGAAGTTCGAAAGGAAGCCGCCACCAAATTTTAGTTTAAGGGCAAATTCGGAAAATCCCTTTAGGTTTTAGGATAAGACATCGTTAGGGTTCGGGAGTCGTTATGTGTGGGGAAGGTATTAGCACCCCACGACATACATTGTCTAATTAATTAATATTTATTTAATAATTACCCTTTAGAGAAAAAAACTTATTTAAATTTTTGGTTTTTAGTGCTTGACAAGAGTTGAGTCTTGCTCCTACGTACCTCCGGATGCAATGGAGGAATCAAAGCTACGTAGTTCTTCCCGAAAAAGGTTTTTGGGTTGGTGTTTTTTAGTGTAGGGGTCCTAGGATTCCTTGAACTGTACAACTCACTGATTCCTAGGACGCTGACTAACCCAATTGTACAACCGACTTAGTCCCCTACTTTTTGAAAATGATTTTTCGAGTTTTCGAAAGAAATTGGTTCGGTGTGAGGTGGGTCCGTTTTAGAATAGGTATTCTAAAACTCTGAATCTGCATGACTCATTAATTCTAGAACGACTACTAACTAACTTGGTTGTACAACCGACTTAACCCCTATTTTTAGGAAAAATGGTTTATTCGTGTTTATTAAGTTTTCGTGGTTACCGAATCTGCATGTACTCATTGGTCCTAAAATAATGACTAACCCGGTTGTACAACCGACTTAGCCACCTATTTTTAGGAAAAATAGTTCATTTGTATTTATTAAGTTTTGAGGTTCTTGAATCTGCATGCGACTCATTGGCTCCTAAAATCATGACTAACCTTGGTTGTACAAGCGACTTAGCCGTTTATTTAATTTCGAGAGAAAAAGTATTTATATTTGAATTGGAAAAGAATTAAAATAGAGAAAATGGGGTGAAAATTGTAAATGAGGTTTTATTAGTCGCAGAGGGGTTGTATAATTAATAGTCGCAGGGGGTTTTATTATATGATACAATCATTTAGCTCATAAACAATCAACGGCATGTGTGAGCAGACAAATATAAAACTCAAATCATACCATCATTGACAAGTTCAACCTCCAAAGGAGTTATTGTAATAAACAATCTCATTATTTTCAGGGTAAAATGAACCACAAACCACATGATGTCACAGATCCTAAATAAATGATTAATCAATAATCACATCACTTATAGATAACAAAACTACTCTTATCCCGAATGATTTGAAATGTCAAAGTAATGTGCGGAGCCTCAATCGATCATCTTAACTATCAAAACAATCCAACAGTTTAATCATGAATCAGAAACAATCAATCATTATATACTATCGAACAATTTCAAAAGAAAACAACACTTTCAAGAAAGCAGAATAAAAAATAAATAAACTAATTTTTCTTCAATAATGCAGGATCCGACCATAACAAAAACAATCGAAACAACGGAGAAAGATATAAACGATTTAGTACTTAACTAACGACCCACCATTTTTTCCTTCAAAAAAACAAAGGGGCATGAAACAGTGAATAATTGAAATATAGATAGATAGATCCATGGAAAAGTGAAAAAGGGGGGAAAGAGATCTAGCTTACAGATCAAGCGAATTGAACTCAAGAGTGAGGAGATTCAACTAAAAAAAACGAAAACAAGAAAAGCGAGAAGAACAATAGAAGAGAATAGGAAAGAGGTTTTATTAACCTAGAAAAGAGTTGTTGGTGGCTGTGCGAGTTTGTTAGAGCTCTCTCTCTCCCAAATTGCAAATGCCGCAGCGCTACTCTGCTCTCAAACCAGAGTGTGTTTAGTGGATCAGGGTTTCGATGTGAAACTCTAATCCTATTTTTTTTGGGTGATTTTAGCAGTCGTTTTCTGCCTTGGTTTTCTTGTCCTTAGACTCTAGGTTAACTGTTTATTTATAGGTAGAAATTAGGTTTAGCATTAATTGTTATTTGATTTGCTTTTTTGACTGGCTTCGCAGATCTGTTGAAAAGATCTTGGAGAGCAAGAACAGACCCAAAGATTTGCGATGTTGCTCCTATTTTCTATTTTTGTTTTTTTGGATTTGTATTTTTGTATTTTTAATATTATCATTTTTTGTATTTTTGGACACTTGGGACAACTAGACACTTTTTAAAATGTAAATAAAACTAAACATGATTTTTTGATATTTTTTGTACTATATATATATATGTATATGCTCAAAATAAGGACAAAATAATAAAATAGAAAAGAAGTCGGAATGATGAGCCCAATTGCGAGAAAACAACTCGAACAAGCCCATTTGCAAGGAAACGACTCGGATAAGCCCAATTAAGTTCGACTAGGCCCAAATACGAAGATTCAACTAAAGAATATGCGAAAAGATCGATCATTCGCGCGCATTCTCAATTTAAACAACGACATTTCGACTTAGTTGAACAGGTTAGTTGAGATTGACTTAGGTTAGTAAATGAGACACTTTTTCTTTTCTTTTTTTCAATAATTCTCGTAATTGCGCGACTTCAGAACATGAATAAAATAAACGACTAAAACCAGAAAAAGAATACGGACAAAATTGGGGTATAACAGCTGCCCCTCTTTATTAGTATTTTACTAGAAAGTGATGAGTTCTCGAACTTTCGTAGTAGAAATAGGAATAAAGATAAGATAGACACTAATTTTGTCCGCTTAAGGGGGAAGTGGAAGGTTTGAGAGATAAGAGGGAGTGGTTAATACTTGGCGCATTAACCGAGAGTTGAATGAAGGGTCAACAAGGAGGTGAAGGAGCACTAAGGCTCGGAAGGACCACTCGAGGTCCGGAAGGTCGCCTAGGCCTTAATTGAAGGACCATCGTGGTCTGAAGGAGCGCAACTAGCTACGGTGCTAGTTAAACGGTCTGAGGGGGCCTTTATACTCGAGCGGCCATGATGGGTCAAGATTAGGTCTAGAACTGATATGTTGACCATGAAGGACGTCCACTGTGTCTTAGGCTGACACAACTAGTCTGAAGGACCACTCGGGGTGCGCGAAGGTCCGTCTCGCTCGACCGACGACACGGGCCACTTGGGCCACTTAGGCTCGCGAAGGACCACTGGGGTCTATAGGGATCAACCTGGTGATCCGTGATATGATATGAGATCAACGCTTAAAGCGCTGATTTTAGAGGAACAAAATATAGGGATTGACACTTGTCTGTTTTTTTTTTAAAATGAAGAAGCAACCTACGCTTGGTGTATTTAACAATGCGATGAAAGGTATTTGCTTGTATGTGATGTATGCACATGCAATGATTGATATGTGGTGGGATGATGAATGAAATGTGGGATGTTTTTTTTTTTGGCAATCTCTTTTTTTTTTTTACTGTTTCATCAACTCGCGGGACTTCCAGTGTGAGATATGAAACCGTCTTGTGTATTTGTACTGCTGGATCGACATGCTGGTGACCGCGAATTATCATAAGAGCTATTCGTTTTCTGCAATGACTGCCTTTTGTAAGAGATTATGTCATTTCTGTGATTAACAAAAATTTCGTAATGATAGTAATGCTTATGATTATGCCACATGTTTCACAATTCAGTATCATTTATCATAAAACATCATTTCAAAAAGAGTGAAAATAAAAGAGAAAGGAAAGTGTTTGACATTAATATTGGAAGCCGAGTATGCAGAAGGCACACTGACTGAAAATTACATCAGTAACCGGGTTGAGAGAAACAGAAAAGCCAAAAATACTAAGCAGATTTGTTGGTAGCTAATCTCCTTGAGATAACGCCATCGGCTACTCATGTTCACAACCTTGATCCCCTCATTGTCCGACTTTCAGAAGTGCTCGTTTGCCTCAGTATTTTGGTCCAATCTCTTGACCCTAATTTTTGCCTGGATCGCCCTTTTGGGTTTTCGATCTATCGGGTCGCTCTAACTTTTGCCTAGGCCGCCCTTTTGGGTTTTCGACCTAGCGAGCTTATTCTTACTTGGCTCATTTTTCTCTTTTTTCTATATCATTTCTTTTAGGCATCTGAGTTGATTGGGAGGTCTTCACCGTCGTGAGAGTTAAGGCTCTTCCAGAGAACGATTTCTTCAACGCGTAAGGTTCTTCGTAATTCGAGGTTGACAATCCTTTTGGATAGGTAAGATTTTCTTGGACACCAGGTCTCTTTCTTGAAATTGTCGAAGACAGACCTTCTTAAGCTATATGGGTGATTGTTGATAGATTGACATGTGTGCCCTTATTGAAATGTCCTAAAGCCTTGGTGTAACGCCCAAAATAATTTAATTATTTATTTAATTAAGTTATTTAAGGCTTGCAACATTTAATTAAGTTAATTAAATAGTTGAGTTTATTTTATCAAAAGGGGTCTAATCTATTTAAATAGAATACTTAAGTTGGATTTATTTTATTTCAGGAGGTGAAATAAATTAATTGGAGAGGTGGGAAATAAGGCCCAAGGGCCATTAGTGAGCCCAATGTTTGGTCTTAAACCAAGGGGTCCCTAAGTTAGGGTCTTATTGTGTTCCAAACAAAGAAAGAAAAAGAAGAAAATTTGAGAGAGAAGAGGAGGGGAGCTGACGGCGTGGAGAGGGGAAAAGGAGGGAGAGATTTCTTGAGTTTTGACTTGGTAAGTGAGTTTTTGGTCTCAATCTTCCTCATTTCTTTTCCTTATTCCATTTCTATGAGTTCTATAGACTCATTCTTGTCCATTTTGATTTTTCATTTTCACCCAAGGGAGGAGAGATTTCGGTTCTGCTGGAAAAGGAAGGTGGGGTGTTTCATTTTGTTGATTTTTGGTGTTAGATTGGAGTTCTAGCTCACTCAAGGTTAGGGGACTCTCATTTACATCTATAATAAGTTGTATGATATGTGTTGTGTGTGGAATAGCTCTAGTATGCTTGATTGTGTAAATTTTATGTTAATCTTATGTGTGTTGTTGTGTTTGATGTTAGTTTTGGTGATATCATGGTGCTTGATGTTGGAAATGAGTGTGTGGCTAGTTGTGCATGCCATGTGTTTGATAAAATGCTTCAAGGTGAATAAATATGAGAATATGTCAATTTAATGATATTGATTAAATGTTTAAATGCGTGACGTTAAAGTGAGAATTGAATTGTTGGGTAAAAGTGTACTTGAAATTGTTTTTGGTTTGGTGTGTGAGAGGGGGGCGCCAAATGCACAAGAGAATGGCGCCTATGTCAAGTTTTGGTTCGGTGTGAAATTTGTCTTTGGGAAGAGGGGCGCCATTCTTTGGCAAAATGGCGCCAGTCCCTGTTGTGTGGCCGGGCGGGGAAGATCAGGTGGCGAGGCGCCAATTCCCTGGGAATTTGGCGCCTGGAGTGTGTCTGGGTAGGGTGTGGCACGGTGTGCAGGGGGGCGCCAATTCCCTGGAATTTGGCGCCTGTGTGCGTGATGCAGTGGCTGGGTAATGCGTCGTGCGTGTGTGAATGCATGCCTGGCGCGATTCGGCCGGGAACTTGGAGCCTGTGTGTGCGCTGTGTGCCTAGTGTGCGTGTGTGGCTGGGATTGGCATGGTATGGGGCGCCAAAATGGCTGCCCCTTGGCGCCTATTGGTGCCCAAGGATGCCTAAGTGATGTTTTGGTCCCTTGGAGTCCAAATGGGTCCCTATGTGCTAAATTAATCCTAATGTGTCAAAATAGTCCTTAAGTGCCAAATTAGTCCCTAAGTGCTAAATTAATCCTAATGGTGTCAAAATAGTCCTTAAGTGCTAGATTGGTCCTTAGGTGCTAAATTAATCTTTGGTGTGTCAAAAGGGTCCTTGGGTGTTGAAAAGGTCCTTAGGAGGTGATTTAGTCATTGGGTGGAATTTAATCCTTGGTGTGAGATTTAATTTAATAAATGAGGTGTGTGGTGTGGTGGTGATGATAAAGAGGTGATGTGGCTTCGGCCAAAGAGGTGAGTTAATGATTGTTGTGATAAATTTAGTGTGTTGTGATGCATTGTCATGGTGTCACATAAATCATATGCATATAAAAGAGGTGATGTGGCTTCGGCCAAAGAGGTGATGTGGCTTCGGCCAAAGAGGTGAGTGCCCGACGGAGTTATTGAGGTGATGATGGATCCACATGCATATTGCATACATACATATACTCATGCTTGCGTAGTGAATCTTGAATGATACTTAGTTAATCCATTACCACTATTTCTTGGTGTTGCAATTAAATGATAAATGCCTTAATTGTTGTGTTACTAGTGGTTTTCCTAATATAATGCTTATCCTACTTGTTATTATTTATGTAAAGAGACTCACCCTACTGCTTTTATGTTGCCTGCTCTCGTGGCAACGTGCAGGTGATACTGAGTGAAGGTGTTCATGCCTTCTTGGGTCATTTGTGTCAGCTCTGATTAGTAACACCAGGGACGGGGGTTGTAGTATTGTCATTTTATTTTATGTATTAGACTGATTTGGATTATGTACTGAATATGTTGAACTTGGTTTTATTCCGCTGTGCTGTGAAAATCTTTTCTGGATTATTATAAACTTAAAACAGGTTTGAGGGTTCGCCCCACTTGGATATGTTATATATATCACGCACTAGTTGCGTTTGAGTTTTCTAAATGCTATTTTGTGAGGTTTTGATTAAATGTAGCACTCTCTTGAGGTGCGTGGAAAAGTTTTTGAAACTCTGACTTTCATTTATTAAAATAGTAAATTATAGAAGGGGGTGTTACACTTGGGCAGAGCCATAGGATTTGCATTACAAAAAATTACTTTGAATTGAAAATCACAGAAAAATCAACAGTCTCTCAGTTCTTGAACTCTTTATTTGCAGGAGAAAAGCGCACATGACTGACGACACCGTCTTCGGTACTTTGATAACTCTCACTGACTGCTATTTAATCATCACTTTCCTTAAAGTCCAGCTGCTTTGTGTCAATGAGGCCTTGAACGATGTGCTTTAAGGGATAACAATTTTCACCGGTGGTGATCGATCGCCTTTGGCGTGGAACTCACAACTGGCTTTTGGGTCGTGTCCTCTTGGGAATGGAGGCTGAACTGGTCTCATCTGACAAGGAGAAATCACATAGTGGCTGATAAGTTGGCTGCACAGGTCAGTGTATGATATGGGAATGGGGTCGTATTGGGATGACCCTTGATGGCTTGATGGTGCTGGAGAATTATAGTGCGAATCTCCTTGATTCTTTAATTACTATAGCGTTGACTTCCCCCTTCTTCTTATTGATCATTGTAGGAGTCCTGTCAGAATTATGAGTGATCTTCCCTGTCTTCATTGCATTTTCTATTCTTCCTCCTATGGTAACCAGGTCTAAGAAGTTTGAAGATACGCCCCCTATCAATTTGTCATAGTAGGGGGATGGAAGAGTTTCCATGAACATGGCAACCATTTCTTTTTCTGATAGAGGTGGTGCTACCTGTGCGGCCAACCCTCTCCAGCGCTGGGCATATTCCTTAAAGGACTCGTTGTCTCTTTTGGTCATATTTTGAAGTTGTGTCCTGTCGGGAGCCATATCGATGTTATACTTGTACTGCTTAAGAAAAGCATCGGCCAGATCTTTCCAACATTGGATGTGAGCACGTTCCAACTGTGTATACCAGCTCGAAGCTGCCCCAACTAGGCTGTCTTGGAAGTAATGAATAAGCAGCTGATCATTGCGCGCAAACTGAGCCATTTTCCTACAGTACATAGTCAGGTGACTAAGGGGACATGTTGCCCGCATGGTCCTTCAGACTAGTTGTGTCAGCCTAAGACACAGTGGACGTCCTTCATGGTCAACATATCAGTTCCGGATCTGATCTTGACTCCTCATGGCAGCTCGAAATATAAAATGCCCCCTCAGACCGTTTAATTAGTACCGTAGCTAATTGCGCTCCTTCAGACCACGATGGTCCTTCAATTAAGGCCTAGGCAGCCTTTCAGACCTTAAGTGGTCCTTCAGAGCCTTATCACTCCTTGGACTCGAGTGGTCATTCTGAGCCTTAGTGCTCCTTCAGGTCCTTGATGACCCTTCATTTATCTTCCGGTTAACGCACCGAGTTTTAACCATTCCTTGTTACTCTTCAAACTTTTCGCTTCTCCATTAAGTAGACAAAATTAGCGTCTACCTTATCTTTATTCCTATTTCTACTATGAAAGTTCGAGAACTCATCACTTTCTAGTAAAATATTAATAAAGAGGGGCAGCTGTTATACCTCAATTTTGTCCGTCTTCTTTTTCTTTGTTCAGTCATTTATTTTTATTAGGGTCGCGTTTTGGAGTCGCATGATTACGAGAATTATTAATATAGCGTCTCGGTTACTAATCCGAACCAATTTCAATCACCCCATTCAACTAAATCGAAATACCGTTGTTTAAATTAGGCACGCACGCGAATGATCGATCTTTTCGTGCGTTCTTCAATTTAATCTCCGTATTTGGGTTTAGTCATACCTCTTGAGTCTACCAAAAGTCATTTTTCTCAAAAATTTGGCTTAAATTCAGACCTAAGAATGCGATTCCGAGTTAATTTTAGTGTTGTTAGTTAACAAGCCCATTTCTTCTATTTTGAGTCTCGTTTTAGCGTCTTTGTCTAGTCCGGCCCGTTCTCGTCTTTGTATTTGGCTTGACTCCTTTTTCTTATTATTATTTTTATTTTGTTTATTTAATTTATTTAAACAATATTTAGTCCAAAAAATGTGAAAAAAAAATGTAATTTAGTTTTATTACAATGTATAAGCGTCTAAAAGTCCAAAAAAGGTCCAAAATGCAAAAAATAGTAATACAAAATATATAAAAAATTGCAAATCCGAAAATAAAATAAAAAAAGGCAACAACATCTAGTAAAGTAGCCGTCAGCCTTCTAAACCCTAACCCTAGCTTCTCTCCTTGCTCACCAAGTATCCATCTCCTACAAGCCCAAACCCAAACCTGAAAATCAGATCAAGACACAATCAAAACCATTAATGTTTTAACCTAATTTTCCACTATAAATAAACAGCCAAATACAGTCCAAAACACACAAAAACCAAGGCAGAAAACTACTGCTAAAATCACCTAAAAATAGGATTAGAGTTTCACATCGAAACCCTAATCCACTAACACTACAAGAAAAGCTTGTTTTAGCCACCAGCAATTGCCACAGAGCTTATTCCGTCAGTAATTTGCCACGGATTTGCGACGGAATGAGTAAAAAATAGAGGCGCGAAATTTCCCGCTGGTGTTTGCCACGGGTTTGCCACGGACATGTGAAAGGACAGACATTTTCCACGGAGATGCCGTGGCAACCCATTGATCAAAATAAAAGAGCCCGATCCCTAAAATAGAACGTCTCTTCCTTTCACTCTCCACCTTCGATCGTTCTCCCTCTGACCTTCTCCCTCCGCCCTCCTCTCCGACCTTCTCCCTCCGCCCTCCTTCGATCGTTCTCACGCTCACTCTCCACCTTTCACTCTCCTCACCTCCGCCTCCTCAACCTCCACCTGCACTCTCCTCACTCTCTTCTCTCTCTCTCTCTCTCTCTCGTCTTTCACCCTCCATCCGCCTCCGTCATTGCTCAGCCGGTCCTCCGTCGCTCACCACCACCATTTCGTCCCCCCCCTCTTCAAGCGCCATTCAGTGATTGTTCCTCTATTTCGAAGCTTCTAGGTAAGCATATTTGCATTTGATTTTTGATTTTGTGTATTTAGGGTTTGGGGTTTGTTGATTTTGTGTATTTGATTTTTGATTTTTGATTTTGTGTATTTAGGGTTTGGGGTTTGTTGATTTTGTGTATTTAGGGTTTGGCTCATTTTCAATCTTCCCACTGAAGGAAGGTACAAATTGATGAATGTTTTTCGACTCGGGTGGATAACTTACTTCATATTAACCAAATGCTTTACTAATCTTGTAATACATGAATTTTCAACCTTGTTTTAGTTTCAAGATTAGGTTTGTATACTTTGTGAGGAGAAACGTATTAGAAATGATGGTATTTCTACTTGATAAAGTCATGCTGCAAATGTTTTCAGTATCTACTAGATAGTGTATATGGTTGCAAGTTGCTTTAGCTTTGGTTGTTCACGTTTGTCAAATTCTAACAGCGGCTGGTTACTTATCTCTATACTGGATGGAATATGAGCATTCTATCTGATGCACGTTTTGTTAAACAGTTTATAAAACCATATCCCTGACCGGAAGCTTTTAATTGCAGGCAAAACTTACAGGCATAGTAGTGGGGTAGACCTCCGATCAATGTAAGAAGAATATATGGTTTAACTAGGAGAATAAAATAAATATATTTCCTGCTATCATATTTATATTATATCTGAAATTTTGACCTTCTTTTGTAGGGAGGCTGAAAGTTCTTGGAATCCTCCTAAGATTCGTAGGAATGCATCTGCCTCTTCAAGCCTTGGTTTGCAAAGCAATCCTACACATTCAGGTTGCTTCCGGAAATCGTTTAACATAAGCTCTTAGGATTATGGTTTTACTTTACTTGTTACCATGTGGTGTTAAAATTTGTGTGTTTATTGCATTGATTTAGTTAGTACACTTGTTGGTGTTAAAGTTTGTGTGTTTATTGCATTGATCTAAAGGTTCTGAAAAATTATTTGCTATGGATGTAATAGTGTTACAATCAACAATTGCTTTTGTTATTGTGAATTTTTGATGCCTAAAGTGTTTTACATTATGATTGTCATTACTAAATGCAGAACTTGTGCACGACTGCTGCTTATAGGCCTGTTAGAGAGTTAATTCAGCAAGAGAGACAAAAGAATTTGGTAACTTTGCAATCTCTATCTCTATATTGAGTTGACCTAATCCTCAATGATTATCATACTGACTGCTCTATTTGTTATCGCCAGGATAACAAAACAAAAAACAATGAAGGACAGAATGAAGAAGGGGATGAAGAAGAGGAAGTTGAAGTTGAACAGGAAAGAGTTATTACCCTTAGGCCTTTGAATATGCAGGACTTCAGACTTGCAAAGAATCAGGTAAGATTGCTCTACAACCAGCCAAGGAGTGTTCTCTTATAGAAAGCCAGTAGGATTCTTTTCAGAATCAAAGTGCCAAAGTATAAATAGTATTGCATAGAGAACTCTTGAATATACATATTATTTTCAGAATTCTGTGTGGATACAAAGAAGCAAGTGGCATCATAAGATTGCTTCTTGTGGCTATGAGAGGTCTAAGGGTTCTTTATTTTGTGATATTGCAGCAATAGTGCTCGTTTTCTTTGGAAATCAATACCTTCCTCAATCAAAGAAAGCCAGCCTGAAGTTACTGCAGTGTGGAAAATTGGTCAGCAGCTTTGGATGCGAAACTATGCTAGAGTGCATGAGGCGATCCGTGGGTTTGATTGGAGTCAGCAACTCCAGGGACTAGTTGCTGCTTTCTCAGGCAAGTTTTTAAGATTTTGTTTTGGTTTTTAAGCATAACTATGAATGCTCTTTTGAAGTTTGTGTTGTATCTTCACTATATTTAAGGCATGATTCTATTTGCTTGTTTGTCACTTTGAATATCATCTAAAAAATCTAACTATATAATTTGTTACCTTACCATGAACTCCTACTTTATCTAAATGTTACCCTTGTTATATTATAACTCACTACCCGCTACCTTGTTGATTGTTGATAGCAGACTACGGTTTATCAATGATATCGATCAAAATATGACATTTTTATTTTAAGTTTAAAGTGATATGCTCAAAAACATAATCTGATATATCATATAAGAGCTTTAAAATAAGTCAAGGTTCAAGTTAATTAATATACATTACTTGGTGGTAGGGTGAGTTTTACCTTTTGAGACTGAGAGCATCCTGTTAAGTTATTACATTTTTGTCTATCTATGTTTTTCTCTGCAAGTTTTCAGATCAAGGCCTCTCAAATATGAAGACCCGTTCAATAATCCATTGGTCAAGATTAGCAAAAGCAAGTCCAGTGTTGAAATGTGTTGATGAGGATTTTGCACAGAAAAATGTGTATCAGAAGCATGGAGTTCCTTTCCGTATTCAAGCTGAGCATGAGGCCCTGCAGAAAAAGCATGAGGCCCTGCAGAAAAATGTGTATCAGAGTCATGTAATGTAGTTGTGATCATTTTCTTCACGAGGCTAAGCGGGTACTTTTCTTTACTCTGTCCATTTTCTTCAAGAGTAATTGTGATCATTTTGGATAGTTGATACTTGATATTTAGTTTGGCCTTATCTTTGTTCTTTGAAACAAGATGTTTATTTTCATCCACAATCAAGCATGGATGAGCTCAGCTAGTTTCCTTCACGGGACATGATACAGTTGTCCTTGGAATAATAACACTCCACAAATCTATCTGCTTATGTCAATAGTATTTTCAATCTAGAATCAATTTCCACATAAGCCATGAGCCTTACATGACTAGAATTACTTACTATCTTGGATGGAAAAAAGAATAACTAGTATTGGTGGTGAAGCATTTTAAAATGTGTAAAGACATTATGACTTAATTATATAGCCTGTTATAATAACGTGACTTGGTTGAATTTTGAAGTTTGCGAGTTATCATCTATGTTTTATTTTCTTGATCTACTATGCATAAAATATTCTTCTATAGACACCCATACTGTAGTCCCATGGGTGGTTGATAAAACAAGATTGTTCGAGGTGGACAAGCTGGTCCCCATTCCTTGAAAAAATTGGTGTTGGATGCGAGTTTAAGGTGAAATTCGTGTTCACAACTATTGATTATTTATCCAATGATTCCTTCTACCCATCATCAATTTTGACATTTTGTATTAACAGGCTTATCTTGGCCTTGGCCACTCTATAAGCAAGGAGGAGCTGCGGTATCTCGAGTCATGGATCAAGGCACGCTTACAGAGTTCTTCCTAATAGTTATTATTGTAGCCTGTATCTCATGCATTGCAACTCACTAATAATTTGAATATACGCTTGTACCCATGTCGATTTCCCGAAATTCTTTGTCTAATTCACTCATTCCATGTCAATGTGGAATATACCATTAGCTTTTCTTTACTTACTCTCTCAAAAACACTAGAACTTATAATTTTATCTTCCTTTCTTAGGTAGTAGTCACTAGCATTGAGTTAGATTGCAAAGAAATTTGATTATATTATAGTTAGAAGACGAAATGGAGTTAAGTCACCTCAAACTGATGCATTGGTGAATTGGACTGAGTATTCTGAGTTAGGTGTAATTGGTGATTTACTTGCTTCACCTGATTTGGAGACTAAAACTTCAATTTTAGTTGTACAACAACAAATATTGAACAAGTAGTGTGACTAGTAATCACAGTTGTCATCATGTTTTTTATTTTCCATTTTGTATTATAACTGTCTTTTGGTTACATATTTATAGGTTTAATGTCTTTTTTTTTATAATTAATATAAATATGAATATATGATTTTTTTCCAACATATATGATGTGTATGTATGCACCTTCAAATTTAGATGAAGTTTTACACCAGTTTCTCAAAGAAAGCGGTAGCAACAATAATAAATGTTTCCTTCAAATTCAATTGATTATGTATATCAATGTATATTTGGAGAGTGAAGATTTAATTTTTTTAAAATTTTTTTTATTTTTATGACGGATTTGCCACTGATTTGCGATGAAATTTATGCATAACTTTGCCACGGATATTCTGCGACGGATTTGCGGCGAAAACATTTGCCACGGAAATTCCGTGGCAAACGACGGCGCGACAGCGTTTTTGCCACCAATTTTTGTCCGTGGCAAATGTTGTTTTGCCACGGAAATTTGTACATTTGCGACGGAAATGTCCGTGGCAAATCAGCGATTTTCTTGTAGTGTAAACACGGTTCTGAAGTTTCTGAGATCTAAAGAAAGAAGCAGCAACAGTTCAAAGGAAACACAACAACAGTTGCAATCACACAGTCACAAATAGCAGCAATAAGGAGCCAAATAAGAAGCTGGAGTTATAGGTTGGTACACAAATTTCTGGCCTCCATCGGATTTCTTATAATTTGGATATGCTATTTGGGGATATGCTCATGTAAATTGTTAAACTTAGAATTAGTTCATGATTAGAACTAAAAATAGGCGCTAAACGAAATCTGTGTTGTACCATAATCATGTGAATAACTTTCTGGTTTAACAAAGCATGCTAAGAAATAGTGTTTTAAGTTGAAAATAGTTTAGATTTCAACAAGTTTAAGACAAATGTGTATTCTGCTCATGTCCAAGTAAAACAAATTAGTTGTAGACAAAGATTAGGGTTCTGTGAATTCATATGAAATAGGCCATTCATTGTCCAAATATGCGCTTTGTAGGTTAGATTAAACTTTCATCAGTTTTGTTTCAAACAAGAAGGTCATAACAACAAACCATAAACCACCATAAACCGTTCCCTGGGTCTCAGTTCTAAAAAATCTAAGTCAAAATAGATCAACACTCAAACAACATCAAAAATTAAAAAAAAAAATCAACGTGAGAAGAACATAAGAGGAGTAGGAGAGAATCAGACCAGAGAAAGCATTAAAATCAAACACAAGAAAAAGGAGTAGAAACTGACCTCAAGCTCGCCGGAGCTCCGGTCATCTTCTCCGGTGAGAGCTCCGGCGAGACCCCCCTAACCGAGACCAAAACTCCTAGAAACACGACGAACCAAACCGTATTTAAGCCACCCCACACACTTCTCGTCGTCAGTGAAGCTTCACCGTCGCGCCTCCGGCCGGCGTAATCTCCTCCCAATCGCAAGCTTCCTCCAAGCTTCAGTTTCCATCTCTCATTTCGTCCCAACCCGCCAGCTTTGCCATGATTTCCGGCCAAATTTGGCCTTTCTCTCTCTAGGAACAGAAGCTGCGCGGTGCAGCTGAGGGGTGAAAGGGAAGGAATCGGGTTTTTAGGGGTTTTTTTTTGTTAGGGTTAGCTATTTATATCAGAACACTATTTACACCCCCTTGTTCACGCGCGCACCCCTCCCTCACTTAAGCCCAGTTTCGCATTCTGGGCTCCCACATGCGAACTGGGCTTCCTTTTTTTTACACCTCCTATTAATTATACAACCCCCTGCGACTAATAAAACCTCAATTTACAATTTTCACCCCCCGTTTTTCTTTTTAATTCTTTTCTAACTCAAACATAAATAATTTTTCTCTCGTTAAATAAACGGCTAAGTCGGTTGTACAACCGGGTTAGTCATTATTTTAGGACCAATGAGCTGTACAGTTCAGTAATCCTGAAAACTTAATAAAATACGAATAAACTATTTTTCCTAAAAATAGGGGACTAAGTCGGTTGTACAACCGGATTAGTCAACGTTCTAGAACTAATGAGCTGTACAGTTCGAGAGTTCTAGAATACCTATTCTAAAACCAACTCACATCAAACAATCTTCTTTCAAAAAACTCAAAAATCATTTTCCAAAAGTAGGGGACTAAGTCGGTTGTACAATCGGGTTAGTCCTAGTCCTAAGAATCGATGGTACATGCAGTTCAAGGAATCCTAGGACCCCTACACTAAAAAATACCAACCCACAAACCTTTTTCAGGAAGAACTACGTAGCTTTGATTCCTCCATTGCATCCGGAGGTACGTAGGAGCAAGAGTCCACTCTTGTCAAGCTCTAAAAACTAAAAATTTAATTAAGTCTTTTTCTCTATAAATAAAAGGGTAAAAGATTAATAAACCATAATTAATTAGACAAAGGATGTCGTGGGGTGCTAATACCTTCCCCACACATAACGACTCCCGAACCCTAAACCTGCCTCCAAAACATAAAGGGATTTTCCAAATTTGCCCTTAAACTAAAATTTGGTGGCGGCTTCCTTTTGAACCTTCGAAGAATCCTTTCTCGGATTTTTCGGTCGCTACAGTATCCGAGGAGTGTGTCGTTCGGTTACGGAATTTGGCTCTATTTTAAGCTCATGTAGGAACCTTTTATCAATGTCACAAAACTATACGGTTAGTTTTATTCGGAGGCAAGCTAACATTGTTGCTCATTCCTTAGCTCGGGCATCAAGGGACTTCACTAGCATCCAAATTTTTGATTGTAGTCCGGCTTGTATTTTTATTTTGATTATGAATGAAATATAAGTTTTCCTTTGTCAAAAAAAAATTATGATAATTTTTTACATTTAATAAATAGTTCACATTTATCCATGTAGAGAGTTAAAAAGGTTATATTAAATTAGACAATACTCCCTCCTGTCCACAATATAAGAGAAAAAAATTGAGTTTTGGTGGTCCACAATACAAGAAATACACACAACTTTTGAGGTGTATTAAAGGATCAATCTCAAATTTATCCATATTTAAGTGATGTAGTTAATAATATTATCATTAGTTAGGAGTGTAAATCATCATTAAATAAAAATGACAATCTTAGAAAGAAGATAAACTTTTAACCTATGATAATAGTTGATTTCAATGTCATTCTTTAGTATGTGCGAGGTACGATTTTTTTTCTTTATATTATGGACCGGAGGAACTACTTTTTATCAAATCTAGACTGTTAATCATTTTCTTAACGGGTGTGCCGAATGCAGTAACAATTAGGGTTTTGCTTTTTCCACTCCTCCTCCTACTCAAAACACACCCCCATAAAAATGTGAAATGATCAAAAGGTCCGTCAAAACGTCTTTTGGCAACCACGACAGTGTTTGGTTTTGGAATGAGGAGAGTATAAAGAAACGGAGGTAGGTTCCCATTCCATCCAGGAGTAAGTTAGATCCACAAAACCAAACGTGCGTTTTAGCGAACACAAGGTAACGGCCGGTAAGACCCAGTCACCCAGGGGAGCTTAGGAGCGAAAAATAGTAGTCAGTATCAGTCAGTATTTTTCAACCTCAAATATATCCAATTTCCAAAATTATCACAATCATCAATAACCAAAGGCAAAGAAGGAGCTATCATTGTCGCTACCGAAGAAGATCAAATAAATGATAGCACAAAATTCAAATGAACACAAACTCTTGCAGCTATTGAAATTTCCAAATCCGAAAGAAAGAAAGATCGTTTGTTTGTTCGAGAGAAGAAAGATGGGGAGTTTAGGAGCGATTTTGAAGAATCCAGATGATTTTTATCCACTTGTGAAGCTCAAAATGGCGGCAAGGCACGCCGAAAAGCAGATCCCTCCGGAACCACATTGGGGCTTCTGCTACACTATGCTTCACAAGGTTTCTAGAAGTTTCGGTCTCGTCATTCAACAGCTCGATACCGAACTTCGCAACGCTGTTGGTTACTTTCCTTGCATTTCCTAATCTCTCATATGCACTGTTCATTTATTAATCGTTCGGTTTTCGCCGTGTGTTTTCTTCTTCTTCTGAACTTGATTTTTGCTTTTGCAGGTTTGTATATTCTACTTGGTTCTTCGAGCTCTCGATACCGTTGGTTTGTTCTCATATATCTTAATCGTTCTTTCTTGATTACTTTTCGAGCTTTTTGAGTCTTATGTGAGGATCCAAATCTGTTATGCGGAGATTAATATTATCATTTCAATTAGTTTGGAAAATGCTAGTTATCAAATGCATTGATTGATTTATATCAGACAATTAATTTGGAAACTATAAGCTTATTCTGTGTGGTTTATAATATTATTGATAGGTCTGTTATAGTTAGTTAGCTATAGCAACCGTTAATTAGCTATAGCAACTGTTATTGATAGGTCTGTTAAAGAATTGGGCCTTATGGCACTTGGAGAGTCTAGAGTCTCTCGAATACTCTAGGAATACATTGTAATCATCCTAATTCGTTCAATATACTAGTTGGTACCTATCAATTATACTGAAATGAAATTGTTCCAAGTCTGTACCTATGTCGAGGCTATTAAATATGAATCTGAATTATGTATATTTGAACCTCAAACCATTCTAATTGAAGGACTGTTCTATTATTCAGAAATTGAGAGGATCTAATATTTTTGTAACATTTTTTCTGTTGGCAGAGGATGATACTAGCATAGCAACAGAAGTCAAGGTGCCAATACTAATAGCTTTTCATCGTCATATCTATGATCAGGACTGGCACTTTTTATGTGAGTATGCCTTTCTTACTGATATGATACTATATCACCAGTGCATCTATCTTAAGTTCCTATTTGCAGAGAAAAATGCTTCACATGAATATCTGCCATATTTTCAAATTAGAATTATCATATAGATTTATGCCGTGGGACTTTTCTCTAATTTACAGGTAGAAACACTTGATGACTACGATGAATATTGTCACTATGTGGCAGGACTTGTTGGACTAGGTTTATCAAAGCTTTTTCATGCCTCTGGTTCAGAAGATCTGTTTCCTGATTCCCTTTCAAATTCAATGGGCTTGTTTCTTCAGGTATCATGATAGTACGATATAGCAAAACAATATGCTCATTAATATTTACTTACATTCCAGTTAACCTTTTGGGATTGCAGAAAACTAACATTATTCGAGATTATCTCGAAGACATCAATGAGATTCCGGCAGATCTGGAGTAAATATGTTAACAAACTGGAGGTTTGACTCTATAAGAATTTATATTTATTCTAATTGAAATCAATCTTTCACCATTTACTCCCCCATTTCACGATTTTGAGGGTGTGGCAGCGAAATCAGTTTCCCTTCCATACTGTTATGTTATACACACACGACACGGGTGCCTTTTTAACTATTTTCTTTGTCCGATTGTGCACATGTTTAATTTGCTTCTTTCATATTCCAATTTTAATTTTAATATCCAGGAATTGAAATATGAGGAGAACTCCGTTAAGGCTGTACAATGCTTAAATGACATGGTCACTAATGCTCTGATACATGCTGAAGATTGCTTAAAATACATGTCTGCATTACAAGACCCTGCTATATTTCGCTTTTGTGCTATTCCCCAGGTGCTGTTCTTTTGCTTAATTACTTCGTATTTAACTGTTATGTAATTTGTGTCACTCCTGTCTTGCAATGTTATAACATAATTTATCAGCATGTTTTATACTTGAGGTATTTTTTGCATTTCATGCTATGCTTCAGAAGAGTTCAAACAACAGAAATTTCCTACTCAGGGGTTGGATGTGGAAATCAAATATGGAATTGTCATTTCTCAGATATGGGATGGGTTGAGTGGTTAGATGGGGGGGCTTCACCTAAGGTTGTATTAGAATCTTAGAGAAATTGAGTGGGTCCTCACACAACTTGGGTTAGAAGCTTGTGCGAGGCTTCACCTAAGGTTGTATTAGAATCTTAGAGAAATTGAGTGGGTCCTCACACAACTTGGGTTAGAAGCTTGTGTGACGGTGAAGGGAGGTAAAATAGGGTTCAACCAATGAAGAATCTAAGAAAAAGAGAAAATGAAAACTGGGTTGAAAAGCATGAAAATGGAAGCATCGAGAAAGTTCCACTGGTTAGGTGGAGTGGAATAGTGAAAATGGAGAGATTTGGAGCTTGAGAAAGTAGGTTAAGCTAGAGTTGAGGAGGTTCAGAGTCTGAAAAGAAAGGAGAAAGAAGATAAAAGTGCTACAAAAAGGGAGAGATGGAGATAGGGGAAGCAGAAGCGAGGGGTAGGTGAGGTGAAGAAAAGGCAAAAATGTACGTGTGTCTCCAAACGAAGTCCCTTTCACCTCCCCTTTCTTTTCAAAGGAAACCAATTTTGCTCTAAGTGATTATAGCATGTTGGCGCTGGCTTGAAAATTAAACTCAGAATCTGCATGCCGAAGTACTGGGGTTTGTAGCAACTAGCATGCCTCTTTCGCGGAATGTGAATTTAGCGGCTTGGAGTTGATGTTTTGACGCATGCAGTTGAAAATCTTGTATTTTTAGTTAAAAAATAGTGTAATATTGATATAGTTCCAACTTCCTAGCTTCCTGTGTTGGATTTGCCTTTATGTTCACCAAGAAATTTTCATTATCGTGCGTGTAGTCAGTTGATTATATAAACAGATCAAGTTTGAAAACCAAATGAGTGCTATTGGTGATCGACTCTCCCCCTCCTCGCTCTTTGTTTAACCTCCTGCATGCCACATAACATGCCAAATTTATTTATTATTGCTCATTTCTTCAACAATCATTCTATCCCTTTTACGGGAAACAGCAAGAGAACCGTAAGAAAAGTAGGGTTTTTAGTGTGATTATATGGAGCTGATTGACATCAAGACGTGTACTTGATGAAAGTATAATTGTCTGAGTAATAGACAATCCATTGGAAGGGTCTGTTTTGTTGGGTGAGGTGAGGTGGATGGAAAAGGGAAGGAAAGGGGGAGGGGAGCAAAATCATAGCCAACTTAATTTTTTTCACTCAACCATACTACAACTTGATGTCCACTCAAAAAATACAAAAATACTATTTTTATTTTCCATTCAATATCTCTCTCTCTATCTCCTATCTCTCTTCTCGGCATTCTCTCTCCTTTATTCTCATTTTTATTTCTCATTTCTCTCTCCCTCTTTACTTGTCATCTCATCTCTCTTGTATATACTCCCTCCGGACTCATATAAGCAACAAATGATTTTTTAGATTCAATGGAAAAGTGATGTATCTAGACTACATATAGTCCAGATACATCACTTTTTCAATGGATCTAAAAAAGTGATTTGTTGCTTATATATGAGTCCAGAGAGAGTATTTTTCATATCATGACCTCTATCTCCTTCATCTCTCTCCCTCTCTCTCTCATACTTTTCTTTATAATTTTCTAGTTAGATTATAATATATGATATATGATATATATAATAATTATAAACCTCTTAAAGAGAATTATAGTAAATTTTACATTTTGTTGTTTGTGTTGTCCAGTGTTCACCAAATAGTATACTGCACAAAATATTGTCCAATATTGTTCTGTCTAGTACTGTAATGTCTAGCTCAGTCCATACATGTTTGTTTGCAAAGCAAAGGACCCTAAATGTTTGGTTTTCTCTTGTTTTTTATAAGCAAAATATTGTATCAAAGGGAATACAATGGACACTCCAACAAAAACAAATACAAATGGTATCATTAAAACCTCATTGGGCCAAAACCCCATGAGAATTAAGTTATGAGAACCCAAGGGCAGCATTGTCTTTTTCAAAACACTTACGTCACACTACCATCCTTCTCTATGTAATCCTCAATACCCCACTCTCTCTCCGTTTATCCTACCACTTGTCCCTTACCTCTTCACCTTTTTTTTTTTGACGTACCTTACCTCTTCACCTTATTCACCATATTCCTCGCAATATTTGCTACACTCGGATGTTAAGGGTTGTTGTCTTTGACCAAAAAAAAAGGGTTGTTGTCTTTGGTGGTTGAAGGGAGTTGTGCCCCTGAAAACCGACATATTTGAATTTTTGTGAATACCTTTATTTTTTTTAGGTATTTTTTTTGTCAATTTTTTTTAGGTATCAATGGTTTAGTTGGGTGTTGGGTAGTAAGTTAAAATCCAGATTTTCATGGGTTCTTTTAAAACCCAAGATTGTGGGGACTCATCATAGCATTGGAAGTTGGCCCATACTTCTTCCAACACCCCTCTACTCAGTGGACACCCCCAATTCTTAAATATTCCCAAAATACCCTTACTTGAAACACCCCCTCACGCTACATTTTAACTGGTTAGGAGCACGGTTGGCCGAACCGGTTCGGAGGAGTGACACCGAACCGGTTCGAACTTGTTCCACCGAACCTCACTGGATTGAAACAAATTCATTCCCATTCAATCGAATTCAGTGAATCACAAAATGGGTATATATAGGTTGTTGCTCATCTAACTGACAATCAAACAAAAACGTAATTGCAACTAATTAAGCAGTAACAGATTGTAACAGATTCTAATCTTAAAGCTTAATAACCACAATTCCAGTTTTGGGGACTAGCAATGTGTTCACCATCAATACTGATTTCAATATCAATTCTAAGGATGGGCAACATCTAATTAATCCTTGTCCTTGACAATGGTTTTCATTCCAAAAGGGGGGGCTGGGAAAAGCTTTCTTGAGCTCCTAAAAGATCCATCTTTGTTGAATTACTACATCAATAGAATCACAAAAACGAGTTGCTCCAAGTTCATGAACTCCACCAATATTGGAGAGCAATGGTTAATGGAAATACGCAAAAGAATAACTAGAGTGGAAGAACAACACAAGAAGCTAGAGTATTGAGCTTCAAATTTCATGGAATGGAAGGCAGCATCGTAAGTAAACGCATATTTAAGGTTCGGTGAGGTTCGGTGGAACCAAGTCCGAACCGGTTCGGTGGCACCAAGTCCGAACCGGTTCGGCCAACCGTGCTCCGAACCATCGTATGATCACAAGTTTCATTAATGGCATTTTGGTCTTTTCACGCGTGTTGGGGTGTCTAAGTAGCTAGGGGGTTGGAAGAAGTATGAGCTTAGAAGTTACCTTGGATGGAAGAGTTCGTAAACTAAAATTGCGGGTTTTGCTTTTCCCACTCCCCTCCTCCTACTCAAAACACACCACATAAGGGTGTGAAAAGACCAAAAGACCATTAATGAAATGGCCAAAGTGTCTTTTTTTTTTCAAAAAATTTCACCTATTCAAACACGAGCATTCGAACACGTTCGAATAGGCTCATTTGAGTGTGTTAAATATTGACACACACACACCCTCTTGTGCATAATTTAACCTGTTCGAATGGCACCAATCGAACATGTTCGCATAGACGTACTCGAACACCCTATTTATTTCGTTCGTATGTTGTTAACTGAAGCAACAATAATGGACCCTCACACCACATTCACCAATTTTATTTGGTTCGTATGCATGTGTTCGAACGTGTTCGAATAAGGTCATTCGAACCGTCATTAAACACGTCCTCCACAAGTGTTCCACGCGAGGTTATTTTTGGAATAAAATTTGTTAAGGGTGTTTGAGTAGGAGGGGGAGTGGGGAAAGTAATACCCAAAATTGGAACCTGATTTTCGTGTAGCAGACCAAATTGTGTCTCATGGTCCATGGATGCAATGTCGGTCATCCCCAGTGGAGCATGGTGCAATATTGGCAACTTTGGTACGCTAGAGAATGGGAGGTGTAAGTAATTCATAGGCTTTGTTTTTTTATACCCCCACCCCATCCCCTCCCACCCCCACCCATTACTGTTATTCCACTTATACCCCTGTCATAAATCCAATTTTGACTTTCATTAATTTCACTCTGACTGGGACCCACAAGATAACGCATCGTATATACCTCGATGGAAGGTATATACGATTACATTAATTAATGAACGCTGACCTGAAAAAGTACTCATCGTATATATGTCCTTCAAGACATATAGACATATATACGATTGCATAATTTTTTTCGTTTTTTACTGAGTTGCTATCTGTTTTGTTGGAACAGATATTGACTCGCTTCTGTTGAGCATCTGCCGACTCTCAGTTGGCTCCTGTTGATATTGATACTACATTGACTTTCACGACGGATACGGTATATTTTTGTTACTCAAGTTTGGTAAATGGAATTAATTTACGTAAGTACTTAGTAAATTATATATTTTGTAGATATTTTCTACACGCGAGGCTGTGGAGGAGTGGGCCAAAGCTGTTGGTAGAACTATCGGTTTAGTTGTTATTAAAGTGAGATCTGAGAAAGCAACTGGAAAGAGGGGAAGGCGAGATAAGATTGTTTTTGGCTGCGAGAAACATGGCGAGTTTACTAATGATTCAAGGGTTTTCGGTTCTAAAAGGAGAGAGGTCGTCCTTTTAGATTGAAGGCTACTTGCAATCATTAGCCGTGGGGTTGGTGTGTCACGGTTAAATGTGGTAGACACACGCACGACTTGCTCAAAACTTCCATTGGTACTTGTTTTTTTGGGCGCCCGTCTAAAGCGCAAAAGGATCCGTTAACCGGCATGCGGATCTTGATGTCGGACCAAAAGCTACTATTATCGCTTTGAAGAAGCTAGATCCAGGAGAATGTGACTAGTCTTCGTCAAGTTTATAAGCGTGGCACAAACACCGGTCTACAAAGAGGGGTCCTAGAACGGACATTCAGGAGGTGTTGAGATTGATTGAATCCCATAATTATCTATGTTGGTCTAGAAAGATTCCGCAACTGATGTCGTCCAGTGATATCATGTGGGCTCATCCCACTTCTATAAAGTTGCTCAGGTTGTTTCCCAAAGTTCTCATTCTTGACTCAACCTACAAGACCAACAGATATAATTTGCCTCTTCTACAGATTGTGGGAGTCACAAACACTGAGATAAGCTTCCACGTTGCATTTGCGTATATTGGGCAGGAGCTTGCTATTCATTTTCTTGGGTATTGGAGCATTGCGAGGTATATGTGAGTTGCATTCTATTCATCCTCGGGTTTTCTTGACACATGAGATCTCTATTTGTATGTCCGCTATTCTTGATGTCTTTCCTGTTGCTACAAATTTATTGTGTCATTGGCATGTTACAAAAAATGTCAAAGCGAAGATTAAGGAATTGGTTCACAAGGATAGACGGGAGGAGGTCGAATCTCTCTGGCTATGTATTATTGATTCATTGATGAGTCGAGTACTTATCAAATCACGAAGTTTTTGAGGTCGCTTGCTCGATAAATCTGCTCTCATTAAATATGTGCACGACACATGGTTGACACCGCACAAGGAGCGATTTATCTCAGCATGGACTAACCAGATCCCACACTTGGGGAATTGCACGACCAACAGGTATTTCTATCCGTTACTCGATTTTTTTGACACGTGGACATATTTTTTTTTCGTCGATTAAATTTCTTTAACACTTGTTTATTATTTCTATCCGTTACTCGATTTTTTTTGACACGTGTACATATTTTTTTAAATCGATTAAATTTCTTTAACACTTGTTTATTATTTCTATCCGTTACTCGATTTTTTTGACACGTGTACATATTTTTTTAAATCGATTAAATTTCTTTAACACTTGTTTATTATTTCTATCCGTTACTCGATTTTTTTGACACGTGTACATATTTTTTTAAATCGATTAAATTTCTTTAACACTTGTTTATTATTTCTATCCGTTACTCGATTTTTTTGACACATGGACATATTTTTTAAATCGATTAAATTTCTTTAACACTTGTTTATTATTTCTATCCGTTACTCGATTTTCTTTGACACGTGTTTATTATTTTTGAGCGGAATCCTTGCATTGGTCTTTGAAAAGACGGTTGAAGACTTGAAGGGTGATCTATCAAAATGTTTGATATCTATTGATGACATCTTTGGCAATACATTTTGATCAAATTATCGGGTCTTTTCAACGAAGCATCAGCAGAATTGAAGTCAAGTCTAATATTCCACTGTTTAAAAATCTTCAAGGACTTGTTTCTTTATCTGCACTGAGACACATGGTTAAGGAGTTTGAAAGGTCGAAATCTGGGGTTGGATATGACAAAGGGCGGTGCCGGTGCATTCAAAGGAAGACACATCTTCTTCCTTGTGCTTGTGAGATAGGTATTTTTCATGCTTAGGTAATTCTATTCCGCTCAATGTTGTTGATGATCACCGGAAACATTTGAGCTTGGATGCAGTAGATGATAAATCCACTCAGGATAAATCATCTACCTGTGATATTTCTTACCAGTTCGATGCTATCCGGGCCAGATTTGATAAAGTGAGTGAGGAGGAGAAGTTTCTTATTAAGAGGCAGCTGAATGAGATAGCGTTCCCTTCTACTTCTTCTATGGTTGCACCTAAATCAAAAGTCAGAACGAAAGGTGCACCAAAGAAGAAAAAAGGGAAATTTTTTGATGCTAAGCGTGATCGTTCGTGGTGGGAGCACGTGGATGAGAGGGTAAAACAGACTGAAGAAACCGGGGCTTCCAAAATTCCTACACAGCGGTCAACCAAATTATCTCAGGGTGCTTCTAGAGTATTATCACGCATACCGAGACTAAAATCCACTTACCGTTTCTTCCAACACACGTGCGCAACTATGTTGAAAAAATTGTTGGTGTTGAAGGTGACAGTAACTGCGGTTTTAGAGCAGTCGGAGTTGGACTTGACATGGGTGAGGACTCATGGCCTCTGATTAGGCAAGCTTTGATTCAGGAATCAAAGGACAGGGAAACCTTGTATTCTGACATGTTTGGGAAGAACCGATCGTTAGAGCTTCGCAAAGCTTTAACTATTGAGTCATACTGGACGTCCACCGAGTCAAAGTGGTTTGATTTGCCTGAGATGGGGTATATGGTTGCAACCAGGTATAATGTTGCATTGGTTCAGTTTTCTTTATCTATGAATTTCACTTATCTGCCTTTGAGAGGCACGTACAGTTCATCTAAGTTGAAAATCATATCTGTTCTGAACGAGCAAAATGTACACTGGTTGAATCTTTCAATCTCTCCCACTTGTCCACCGCCTCCTATTGCCCCACGCTGGTGGTAAAGACTACTTACCGGAGTCTGCTTCATGGTTGCATCCGTATGCCGGACGTTTTACCCTATGACAGTCTATGTGTCCTCCCGTGCAGCCTCCCACTCACACTGATGCGTCTAGATGTATAGATTTAGCCGATGATTCTATTGACGGCTTGTAGATAGATTCACACATTTTTTGTATTACACGTGTATATATGATTATAGCGCGTTTTTGTAATTATACGCGTTTATTTTATCCAATATATCTACGCGTTTATTCAAATCACGAGACTGTAAATTATAACTGTTAATAAAATGCAACTGTTAACAAAAAAAAAAGCCCATCGTATATATCTCTTTTGGGGCATATATACGATGTGCATTTTTAACGCATCGTATATAGGTTCCTCAGGCGTATATACGATTGACTTAAAACGCATCAATCGTATATACGCACAATGTACATATCTACGATGTCAAAATTGTACCCATCGTATATAGGCCCCAAAAAAGATATATACGATGGGTGTAATTTTGTGAAAAAAACAGATTTTTTGAAGGGCATTTTGGGAATTACAGTGTGGGTGGGGGTTTAAGGGGAGAGGGTGGGGGTACAAAAAAAAACCCTAATTCATATACATAGATAGGCTAATAGCACATCTGATTAGATGGCTAATTTTGCACTTGACGCGCATTGGGAATATATATAAGTTCTTCAAGATACTCCTTCAGGACATTCACGGGTTCTCAATTTCTCGAGTGATAAAATGGGACTTGATACTGTTAGGAATGTAAAACTGAACTTGTTTATTGAATGAGGGATCAATCCCTATATATACAACAATATACACAACTGAATCAGTTAAGGGAAGCTGAGTCAGTTACTAAATCTAACAAACTAGCAACTAAACAAACTCATCTTGAGTAACTATTCTAATTACTTAATTGTACAAAACCATTGAGGTAACCAAGTATAAATTCATTGTACAAGCCTATTCTAACAGCCCCCCTCAAGCTGGATCATGAGTAACAATCATGTTCAAACTTGAAGAGAATAATCTGAAAAAAATCTAGGAAATGTGAGCGATCTTCTTGTTGTGAATAGGCCGCTAACCGATCTTTGAAGGCAAGTGGCATGAAGTGAATGAATTCTTTTTGAGTGTTTTCTCTTTGCTTTAACATCCCTAGATATATCTGTGGAGGCAAAGTCTTCTGTGCAAGCAAAGTCTTTGCAATGCTAACAAGCAATCAATAAATCCAAAAATCCAGCAACAATAATAAGCAACAAAAAGCAACAATCCAGAATAGAGAACAATCAGTGTGCGTGCGGTGGAGCGATAACGAAAGCACACAAATCGAAACTAATAGCGATCCATCGAAATCCAGGAATGTAACTGTAATCTATAAACACGATTGGCAAACTTGAACCAATCAATGTGAAGATCAACACAATAGAACTTCAAAGACTAAGTCGTGACTGCAATTTGTGAACGCCAAAATTGAAATCGATTTAGGCGTAATATCGAGACAGAGAGAACGCTTTGCCACGGAATTTTCCGTGGCAAATTTTTCCGTCGCAAATCCGTCGCAAAGTCGTGGCAAATTCTTACACCTTCAGTCGCAAATCCGTCGCAAATTTTAAAAAAAAAATTAAAAAAATTAAATCATGCCTCCAAATTCTATTTAATAGTGATATCTATACAGAACACATAAATGCTCCAATATCAAAATTAATAAACTTATATAAAGCAAAACATAATACCCACAATAATAAATGAGTACAATCCATGTGCAAAACATTTAATTACTAATTGTCTTCTACTAACACACTATTAAATCATGTGTGTTTTTTTATAAGCTTTCATGTGGGTTTAATACTATCACACTAGCAGACCCAACATAAACCAAAATTACCAAGAGACTTGGTTGACTAAGGGGAAAAGAAACATATATGGTACAAGTCACACATATGATGGTTCTTTCAGCAGTAACCTCCTAGGCTTATCAAATGTTCCATAAATCACATAAGCCAATGTCAAAGACAGATTGCCACTTTAAACTGCATGTTCTCCTTGCTATGAGTTCCTATAACCAAAATAAAACATCTACCAGTATCTCTTCCACAAATGAATAAGCAAATTGGAATGAAATATTACCGAAAAACAGTAACACTAAACTTTTTATATTGTATCTTTCAAGGTTACCAGAAATATATGTTAAATTAGATCATAAAATCAAACAAGAGACAACAAAAATCACTTACGTCGGGCCATGTATCGATAATGAACTCCACAACGTCATAAGATATATCCCCTTGAACATCAATTTGATCTTTCTCGGTTGGGCCTGGAACCAATAACAAAATAGTATAAGACATTACATCCATCTACAATACAACAAAGTACATGCTCACTATCCAAAAGGCAATAAACCTTGACAACAGAGGCCTCTGTAGCAAACTTTTTCCCGAGTTTCTTTGAAGCATCACCGAGCTTGACACCGAAATGCGATAAAAAAAAACGTGTTAAACACCAATGTCACCTATCTAATGAAAACTAAAGGCTATGCTTGGATTAACATAAAGAGGTGGAACAAAGGCGAATGGAATGACATTAGTTCATCTTTATGCGGATAGTTTAAGATTGAACATAATACATCCTCATAAAATTTACTTTATTCCATTCCATCTAATACCTTGAATCCCCACCTTCACCCGACCCCAAACAATATGTAAATTTGTGATGAAACATAGTTATTGTTAATAATTTCCTAACCGTTTTATTTCCAAAACATGGAATGAAAACTTTATGTACAATCCAATTCTGTTTCATTCTATTTTGCATGTCATAAGATATCCAAACAAAACCCAAGAGGACGAGAAAAACGCAGCTCACCGAAAAGTTCCAGGCCTTTGACAGTGGTGATAGACTTTCGTTTGTTACGTACGACCTTCTCAATAATAACCTCTTGCCTCTCCTGAATAACAAAAGTAACCTAGGATCACATCAAATGATTGAACCTATGAACATTAAACATCAATTGTAGGAGAGCACGAAATAATTCGAAGACATGCCTTTTTCTTTATCTTCCCACCAGGAAGACGCTTCACCTCTTCTGGCTTCCCTCCTAAATTATCAAAATAGGTAAATGAATAATAACAACCAATTACCAATATTTAAATAGCACTCAGTCCACATCACAAAAAATCATTCAATTGAAAAATAAACTCTCAATTTAGTCTCTAAACTAACACTTTTTGTCGTATTCGGTCTCTAAACTATACGAAAATCATAAATAGTCTTTAAAGTTTGAAAAAACCATCCCGTTTGTCCTTAAAGTTTTGTGAAATCCGCCTAATTAGTCTCTATAAATAACCACTACAAGAAAAGTCTGATTTAGCCACCAATATTTGCCACAGACTTTATTCCATCGGTAGTTTGCCACGGACTTGCGACGGATATTAATTCGTTTGTCGTTTGCCACGGACTTGCGACGGCAATGTATAAAAAGCAAGAGGCGCGAAGTTTGCCGCTGGAGTTTGCCACAGACTTAGAAAACGGTCGCAAATTTGCGACGGACTAGCCGTGGCAAGCCCGTCGCAAATGACCTTCGCTTAAAACCCCAATACGCGTTCATAATATCACTTCCTTCTTCTTTCTTTTTCTTTCTCGTTCGCTCCCTCTCCCTCTCTGAACTTCCTTCACCGTTCCTTCTCCTCCCTCACGTTCGTTCGTTCCTCACACCCTCCCTCTTCCACAAAAAAAGAAAACACGACAAAGAAAACGCAAGATGCAGAACGCGAGAGAGAGAGCTCGACGGTGGAGAGAGAAGGCACGAAGGACCTCCGAGCTTCCATCGCGCAGAAATCAACAATGTGAAGCTTCGATTCAAAAGAAAAACTGAGAAATCGCCCGATTATTTTCTGGTTCGGTGTTTTTGCTCGTCTTCTCCGATTGTGCTCGTCTTCTTCCGTGAAGGTAACCTAATTGGAACCAAACGTTTTTTCTTCAACATTTTGAGTGATTTTCGTGCTATGAGTTCTGCTGATCTTTTGCGTTTTCGTCTTGAGTGTGAGATTTTGAATGATATTCGGTAATGAGATGAGTTTGGAACCCTAAAGCTGCGCTTCTTCCACCGCTTCAAACCCTAACACTTTTTCTTTAAAATTCTGAGTGGTTTTCTTGCTTGTTTGTTTTATTATTTGATGTTTATGAAAATACCTGAATGATTGATTATGCTTAGTGAAAATGATTGATTAAATGTCGCATTATACATGGCCTGGTTTTGAATGATTGATTGATCGATTATTCTTATGCTTAGTGAATGATTGGTTATGAAAATCCTTCTTCATAACTGAATGCTGATTATGAGCTCCAGAACTTGATGTTTGTTTCATCATTTGGTGTTTATGAAAAATACCTGAATGCTGATTATGAGCTCCAGCAATTGATGTTTGTTTGACTTTCTTTGCAGAGACCCGTTTTAAGTTTATATTTGTATTAATACCAATTTAAAGTTTCATTTTATTCTGATTGGATTCTGCAATCCTAGACTTGGACAATGATAACAAGATTAATCTATTAATATTTGAAGCCAAATTTGAGAGTAATTAGAATAGAGGGTGAATATTTAGGGACTAATTAGAATAGAGGGTGAATATTTAGGGACAAATTTGAGAGTCTATAATTGAATGCTGGACAAAATATCTAAATTCATGGGACACTTTATATCAAAATAAACAATTTCAAGGTGACATCCTCCAAATCCTAAAATAGTCAGTATGAAATTTACATAATCTCCAAATCCTTCAATAACATTCTCATTGCACCAAAATTATAAAATAATAATAATAATAAAAGATTAAACAAACCTGAGGAAGCAGCTCCAGCACTAGAACCCGAAGCTATACCAGTACCTTGTAACTTATCAGCAACTTTATCAACATCCTTTTCATTTGCCTATGCGTAACAACAACAATAAATATATAAATCGCTTTAAAATATAATGATAAAACAAGAACAATCAAAATAAAACTTGAAATTTTGAGAGAAAGAAGGTTGATTTATACCGTTAAGAAGATGAGGATATATATCGGGTGCATTTTGAATCAACCAGGGTTTACATTTATCGAAATTGTAACTGTAGAATTAGGAAGAGAAAGTTAGGGTTTTCAGTAAATCAAAAATTAGGGTTTTAATTAGAATAAAAGCTGAATAGAATAGAATAGAAGAACAATACTTACGATAGATGATGAAAAAGAAGAAGAATGCTTGCATTCTGAGTTGGTTCGCACAATGGGTTACGGGGGTTTGGGTCGGGTAGCAAAGGGAGTGGAAGTGAGGAGGAGGAGAGAAGGAATGGTGGTGGCCGCGACGCTTGAGAGGAGGATTCTTTGGAGGCGCCGACGTGAGGAGGGGGCCATGGTGAAGGAAGTTCAGAGAGGGAGAGGGAGCGAGCGAGAAAGAAATAGAAAGAAGAAGGAAGCTGATATTATGAACGCGTATTTGGGGTTTTAAGCGAAGTCATTTGCGACAGGCTTGCCACGGCTAGTCCGTCGCAACTTGCGACCGTTTTCTAAGTCTGTGGAAAACTCCAGCGGGAAACTTCGCGCCTCTTGCTTTTTATACATTGCCGTCGCAAGTCCGTGGCAAACGACTGACGAATTAATATCCGTCGCAAGTCCGTAGCAAACTACCGACGAAATAAAGTCTGTGGCAAATGTTGGTGGCTAAATCAGACTTTTCTTGTAGTGCACTTACTGGCTCGAGGTTCAGTTAGCACACTATGTTGGACGATTTCAAAGATGATATTTGTAGCGACCGAAAAATCCGAGAAAGGATTCTTCGAAAGGTCCCCAGTGAAGTCGCCAGCTGTAGCGACCGAAAAATCCGAGAAAGGATTCTTCGAATTTCATAGGAAGCCGCCACCGAAATTCTAGTTTAAGGGCAAATTCGGAAAATCCCTTTAGGTTTAAGATAAGGCTTAGTTTAGGGTTCGGGAGTCGTTATGCGTGGGGAATGTATTAGCACCCCACGACATCCTCTGTCTAATTATTTATGCTTTATTAATATTTACCCTTATTATTTATAATGAAAAAGACTTAATTAAATTTTTAATTTTTAGTGCTTGACAAGAGTGGACTCTTGCTCCTACGTACCTCCGGATGCAATGGAGGAATCAAAGCTACGTAGTTCTTCCTGAAAAAGGTTTGTTGGTTGGTGTTTTTTAGTGTAGGGGTCCTAGGATTCCTTGAATCTGCATGACTCATCGATTCCTAGGACGCTGACTAACCCGATTGTACAACCGACTTAGTCTCCTACTTTTGAAAGTATTTTTGAGGTTTTTTGAAAGAAGTTTGTTTGATGTGAGGTGGGTTGGTTTTAGAATAGGTATTCTAGGACTCTTGAACTGTACAGCCCACTCATCCTAGAACGCTGACTAACCCGGTTGTACAACCGACTTAGTCCCCTATTTTAGGAAAAATAATTTATTTGTTTTTTTATACGTTTTTAGGATTACTGAACTGTACAGCTCATTGGTCCTAGAATGATGACTAACCCGGTTGTACAACCGACAGTGGCAGACCTACATATATTTGAGGGGGTTCAAGTGAACCCCCTCAAATAATAAAATTAGCACTGATACTTTAGGGAAAAATGTTTTTGCATCCCCTGAAAAATATGTTTTGCACCCAAGTTCTTAGTTTTGCACCAAAGTTCCTAATTTTGTACCACTCTAATGCACCACACTCACACAATCACTCACACTCTTACTATATTTTATTTTAAAAAAGTTTTTGTCTCTCTATCTCCTTGGATCCATTCTTGTTCTTATTATCCTAATTTTGAATATGTTAGTATTATTTAGTTTGTATTTTGAGTTAGTGCTATTTAATTTGAATTTTTTACCAACAACTGTTGATTTGAGTGGTAACTTGGATCCCATCGCAATGTCTCAGGTTCGGATTTTGGGTGTGACAAAAACTCAGTTGGAAGGGGAGCGGCAATATTGATTTTTTAGTGCTATTTAATTTGTATTTAGGAACTAATTTGTGCTATTTAATTTGTATTGGTCTAATGCAATGCAAGTTGAACCTGATAAAGTCTTCTTTTGAAGTCGACACTAGTTTTATGCATTTGCAACCGTGAATTGAGAAATAACTTCTCCGCTATGAATATTGTGAAGAAAGGTTGCGTGATCGGATGTGGGATACATGGATGAACGATTGTTTGGTGACGTACATTGAGAGTGATGTATTCAATAAAATTGACTCTGAGCTTATTATTCAACGATTTCAGAATATGAAATCAGTAGAGGAGAATTATGAAATGTATAATTTTTTTATTTATTTAAATATATTATAGTCGTTTTTAATTATATTTTTAGTAAATTGTGTATTTAAAAAATTTGATACCCCGACGGGGTCTGGATCCGCATAACTTTGCCAAAGACGTGATTTGTATAAACATTTTCATTTTATAAAAATTACTCTCTTTTTGATTATTCTTAATTTATCAAGTGATCTCTTAATCTTAGTTTATTTTATTTAATATTCTATAATGAAAATGTTATTTGGTCAATAGGAAAATTAAATAAGAAAGTTTTAAACACCACCATAATTATTGGCTTCAAAATGCTTTTTTTTTTGCCTATATAACATTATAGCATAATACAATAAATGTGATGATTATAGGAGCATTTCAAAAATGATTAACATTTTATTATTTAATAGGATAGTAAAAATTTAAAGAAAGTGAATAGAAATGATTTCAAACGATGAAACTGTATATTAAAAAAAACTCTAAATAAATAGTAAAGTCAATAACTTATCTAAAAACTATATAATACATATGTAATCACTTTTTACTACGTTGAATTGAAAGATAAAAGTTCGTTATGAAAGATAGAAGCACATTTTGATGGCTTCCTATAAAAAAAATACATAAAATAAACTATACTATTTGATCAAATTTTTTAGCCCCATCAGTTATCTCTTTTATGTGTCTCCAGTACAGGGGAACTTGATGGTTGACTAATATATGAGATGCAATAATGACGCCTATACAGACAAACCAGAAAATGGATACATTAGTAGAAGATAAAATATCAAAATAAAAGAATTCAAAAAATTTCCTTGAACAATTAATAAAAGCATCCAACCTCATTAGTTTTTCATTGCAAATTTACAACTCCACAAATTGCCACATCTTTAGTGTTTAAATTTTATCTAAATCCTCCTATTAAAACTTAGAAATAAGTAAGATCAACAACAAATCAAGAGAATCAATGAGTCTCATATTGTGGAAAAAGCTAAATGAAATAGAAAGTGTGACCTTAAAAGAACTATTGTGCATGAAATTACCTTTTTATCTCTACAAAGATTTTTTGTAGCGTCTCGAAATCGACACCCCTGTCTTGAGTACATACCCATAATTTATCGTAGAGGAGAAAAATTATAGAGTTGCAAATGTGAGTGAGTAGGTAGGGTGTGTGGGTAGAGTTTATATAGTGAGTAGGAATATGACTTTTAGAGTCTTATCATTAATGATAGTAAGTATATAATAATATTAATCATTATATTTTCTTCAGTTATGTATATATATGTATATGTAGTTGATCAGATGAGATTTTAAATATAGATTTAGAGTTTTTAAACATAAAGGTTTATATAATATTTTAAATATAGTAAAAAGAAGAAACGTAAAAGACTATATTACTACGATTGGCTATTGAAATGCTTTTTAATTACTATTTATACATGATCAGAATTACTTTTCAAATACCTTTACATTGAAATCTTTGAAAATAATGGCTAGTGAAATGTTTTTTGATTACTATCTGTTTGCATATAATACGTTTTGTTTTCATAGCATGGCTACTGGATTTTATATATTACACCTTCTTACGTTTTTTTTTTTTCATTTGTTAAAAGTGTCGTTGGAATCATATAATATTAGCATAATGCGTATATAAAATTGTGATAGATTGGTAATGATTTTATTTATTTATTAATTTTGGTAAATAATTATAAGGAATTATTACTGAGAAAAAAGTGAAGGCTACTTTTTAGTAATCTATCAACAGAAAATATGATATTAGAGGATATCAAACATTTTTTGGATTTTAGACTATAGTGGTTAAATGTTTTAAATATGGGGAAAGTAAAAAACTTAATATGAAATCAAAATTGTTTTTACAAATTATAGTGAGTATTTAAGTACACCATAGTGGATCTAAAATTAGATTTACAATTCATTTAACAATCAAATTTAATATCAAATATTTTTTTTGGTTTAGCATTTAATATCAAATATTATACTTACTAAATAAGGATAAATAAAGTGGAAAAAAGAGATAAAGAGGTTAACAAAAACATACTATTTTTTTTGAAGCAACAAAAACATACTTAATTGCACAATATGTCTTCCTATTTTTTTCCTTGTCTTCCTATTTTTTTCCCTTAAAAATTAGAGAATAAATTTGTTTTACAAAACTTCACAATATAGTATTTAACACCTTTTTAATATTTTAAATAAATAGAATAATTTAACATGAATTTTCCCCCACGACAATGAAATTTGTTTTACAAAACTTCACAATATAGTATTTAACACCTTTTTAATATTTTAAATAAATAGAATAATTTAAATAATATATTAATTTGAATTTTAAAATTATATTTAGGGAGTCAGTAAAAAATGAATTGAAAATATATTATGATATTTAATAATTATTGGGAAAGTGAGATTCATTTTAAATATTGGATGTCATATTGGTTGAGTGGACATTAATTAAGTAAAATAGGAATATTGAGATATAAGTTGGAAATTAAATGAAGATGATGTGGAGCATCCTAGAGCTTGGAAAAAAGCTTCCTTTAGAGATTTATATAGATAGATATATATTAGATACATTGTCATTTGTTTACAATAAAAGATTTGTAACGTTCACCAATTATAATGTCAAGTGGATTAAATTTTTCAATCAAATTTAATTTAAAATAGTTATGTTAATTCTAATAGATACACAATTCACATTTGAGATTAGACAACTTCAAAAATAACAGTGGTATGGGATGTAAGCCTTTGTCCATACAATTTTTTTTTTCAATTTTTTACCAAAACAAAAATCCATACATAGAGTTCCGAAGACATGTAATTTCTTCAATATAATAAGCAAAACCAAATAAAGTAATTTTTCCCAAAAATAAGCAAAACCAAACATGCACCTTTTCACCATTATCAGCAATGTGGCACCTAGAGTTGCTCATGATCTATAAATGATACAAAACACTAATATATGATTTTATTTGACCTCTTAAACAAGTGATTCTAAAATGGTGACTATCCCGAAAATTTAAATCGATATCGAATGTGCTCTTGAATGTCCTAAAGAAGAAAGCTTATGAACTAATTGAAACTGCAATTCAAGCTTCATTAACCATAAGGGTGTGTGTGGAGGAAGAAACTAAGTCAACAAATCTTACTCATCTGATGAATTTGGTTTCATGTAATTCCTAAGGAAATCGCGATAGTAATCTATGATGTTCCATCGTATTGGAGCTTTTTCCAACTCGTTATCATCAACTTCGTTATTACCGGTTACCTTCTTGTAAAATCGTACCCATTTGTATGTTGCTCGCTTTAATCGAACACTTTGGGTTCCACCTAACAGATATTTGATGAAGTCTCTAGCTAGCTTTGTTAGTTCCACTCCATTGATGACATAGATATACTGCAAAAGAAAACCAAAGCGAAATTAAATAACGGGCGGTTAAAGCAAGAAAGACTCAAACAGAACAAGCAAAACAAAGCGAAATTTCATGAGAAGCTTCGTTAGGTGAACCAAAGAAAATTTCCTACTAGCACAACAACAACTGATGCAGCTAGCTGTTAGTAAGGTTTAAATTTGGTTTGGGTCAATTAAACTAGGTCTTTAGCTAATTAAAACTACTGTAATACAACTCAAGAGCGCTTAGATAAGATAGTTCGGGTCTCTTCCAGCTTAACCAGAGGCTTTGAGTTCGAATTCAGCCTTAGAAATGCAACATCGTTAAAACTCTTGGGGACTATGTATGTATTTTAGTCTAACTTTCTAAAACATGATAGCCCTTTGTAACCCTTCATAGAAGGTGAGTCGAGTTTTCTTACTTTGTGCTATTGCTAGACCTTATCAACAAAATTTCAATTATCGAAGAAAAACAATTCCTAAGGTAATTCTAAATTACCATGAATTTTCATATGAATAATTTTTCATCTCAATTACACACATTAGAAGGAATTTCAGCGAGTAGTTCCAACTTCCTTGTACCAGTTGGTTATTCTAATGCAATTTATATTTTTAGTCTGTCTTCCATTAAATTTAAATTGTTTTTCCTTCATTCTCTCACACACAAAATAAAGAAGGTTTAAGAGGAATAAGTAAATTAAGTGAACATGGAAGAACTTATGCATACACAATTTATGCAATACACTAAGGAGGGAGGGAGGGAGAGAGAGAGAGAGAGAGAGAGAGAGAGAGAGAGAGAGAGAGAGAGAGAGAGAGAGAGAGAGAGAGAGAGAGAGAGAGAGAGAGAGAGAGAGAGAGAGAGAGAGAGAGAGAGAGAGAGAGAGAGAGAGAGAGAGAGAGAGAGAGAGAGAGAGAGAGAGAGAGAGAGAGAGAGAGAGAGAGAGAGAGAGAGAGAGAGAGAGAGAGAGAGAGAGAGAGAGAGAGAGAGAGAGAGAGAGAGAGAGAGAGAGAGAGAGAGAGAGAGAGAGAGAGAGAGAGAGAGAGAGAGAGAGAGAGAGAGAGAGAGAGAGAGAGAGAGAGAGAGAGAGAGAGAGAGAGAGAGAGAGAGAGTTGTAAATCAATCCATACTAACCTACTTCCAGGACAATATCAATTAATATAAAAATAGGAATTCAAAATATAATTTAGAACATAAAAAGGTCTCTAAGCATGCAAGATCCACCTAAGACCCTAGAAGAGGACTTAGGTATCCATAATAATTAAGAACAATAAAATAGAAATAGGTTCATGAAATTACAAAGATAAGGATAACCCGGAAATAGTGAAAGTCTTAATCTTTGTCTTCAATCTCCTTCTCCTACTTCAGAGCTCTCTCACAGTGTCAAGAATGGTACCCAAGCCTTCCAATTTCTCTCACTCATGTGTTGCCGTCAGGTGGTGTTGTCTTTGATGTGTGAAAATAGGGCTCCTCTTTCTCAAGTGAAGTCCTCATTTTATATTAATTCCTTTTCTTTCTCTCCAAGCTAGGGTTGTGTGTTATTCATTTCTCCTCAAGTCAAGCTTGTTTCCTTTTTTAATTGCAAGAGCACCTTTTTATCTCAATCCCTAAATATTAGGGTTTAGATCCTTCCTAAATATGTGTTGCTTGCTATCCACTCCATGCCTCTTTCTTTCTCTCCAAACATATATTTACTTAAATTCCTTCCAAATGGGGTCTTTTTATACCTTTTCATATATTCTTATTTTCTGCAAATTGAAGAGCAAATTAAATCAATAATATATATAATTGGTAATTATTGCTCTAAAAGTGACTCAAAATTAATTCTAGAAATGCACTAAATTGGTGTTTATCAACACCCCCACACTTAACATTTGCTTGTCCTCAAGCAAATTTTCTGGCTCAATAAATTTTTCAAATAAGTAATAGAGATAGCCAAATAAGGAATCCAAAATTAAAAGCACAATGACAGACAATAGACAAAATAGCACATATGAGATTTCAAAAGGTTGCCCAATTAGAGGCTCATATCCCTGAAGAATACATTTCTGCGAACAATGACACTCGCTCACAATCTCTCTAAGTGTTTAGGGACTAGTGAAAATATACACTCAAGTTTCCACAAAATGCACATTACCATAAGCTTGTAATTTGACCAAATCTCCACTAAATAGTTCACATGCATGCAAAAGATGGGGTTTCATTGGTTGTAATGGGGTCAGGGTGAATTCATGCAGGGTAGGAAATAATAAGAGAGGGATAAACAATGGGCTAGAAAAAACAAGAAACAAAAGTAACCATTGAAACCAAATATGGAGCTCCTATCTATTTTACAATTTTTGTCCAAACTCCAAATTAATTTCACTTTAATTCTTCTTCTATTGGGTTTGCTCTTTTTGATTTTCATTTTCTCTTGAGTAGACTCTTTTGATGCTTTCTTCTTTATTTTTGGATTTGCCCTTTGTCTCTTTCATTCTTTTGATGTGTCTTTTCCTCCTTCTTGCATTCCTTTTTTTTCAAATTATCATTCTATATTTTTTTTCCATTATTTTTTTCTTAGGAAGAAAAGGTAAGTACATGAAAACTTCTATTTTGTTTCCTTTGTAAGAAAATATTCTTGTAAGCACATGATTCACTACTTTTTTTTCTTCATCCTAACAAGATAGACAACTAAAGCATAGGACGGAATTCCAGTCCTGACAATATAGACCACTAAAATATAGGACGTAGTTGTAATTTTCAATAGTTGCTCCACATTTAATTCCAAATGGTTACCACAAAAAAAAAAATTATATCTGGATACCAAAGAAAAAAAAAATATAACAATTAGGCTCAAAGGGGGCAACTAAGGGATAAATTCAACAAACAATTCTGAGGCCAGAAAAATACCTAAATTCCCCAAATCTTTTTACATGATGCAAATCAATTTTCGCCTTGAAATGGTCAAAAGACAAATTCTAGAATGTAACAAATTGGGAAACACACTCATAGAAAGAAAAGGGGTAAAAATTTATGATTTAGTAGCAATCCCCTTATAAAGGCTCAGATCTCACATTTAGAAGCTAGTTCACAAAAAGTACTCAAGAGGGACAAATGCTAATTATCAGCTTCCTAAGGACATCCTCACAGTTACAATTAAACACCAGTCTGTCAAGTGAATTAATTAAGAAGTCCCCTAAAGACATAATCTCTATTTTTTTTCAATTTCAGCTTAATTCATGCAAAACAAGCCAGAAAAAAATGCTACCAACATATTTAGTGGGTATGTGCATTAATAGTGACCAAGTGACAAAATATACTCTACTCCCCCACACTAGCATGAAACATGGTCCTCAATGCAAAATGATCAAATAGAAACAAAAGGAAATAAATGAGAGAGAGAGAGTAAGAGTGACTTCCCTGAGAGAGCTTGCAATCTGAACTTATTCCTAAAAACAAAACAAAAACAAAAGCAAAATAAAAATAACTGAAAATAAAACACAGGTTGCCTCCCGTGAAGCGCTTGTTTAACGTCATGTGCCTGACGATAGTTGGTGCTCAATCAGGTGGCTCTCCAAGAGCAAATTTTACATCTAACGCAGTGCACCTTCTTAGTTTTCTAACCATGTGATTGACATTATTTTTTCTTTTTCCATGTGGTGGTTGAAATTCAAAGGATTGTGGAATTTTTGTTTTATCTCCATCCACCACTATGCTAGGATCCTGCAAAATAAGAATTTTTTCCGAAAGGTCCTGCATCTTTAAATCACTAACAATGTTAGTTTCAACCACATCATCAAAATAAGGAGAGGTTAAAGAAGATAAATTTTTGTTGGAATTTAAAGTTTTAATAACATCATCTTCTTTACCACTCCGTAAAGTTACCTTTCCCTTATTAACCTCAATTACAGCATCACCAATGGTTAAAACAACTTGCCCAAAAATTGGGGCTTTCTCCTCTTCCTCCAACTCATGAACCAATTGATCTTTCTCATTCTCCTCGCAACCGCTCTCATCAGCATCATCTTTTATTTCAATATAACTCCCTTCAGTAGGAACTATTATTTTGATTTGACTCCCTTCAGTAGGAGTCTCTTCATCTTTCTCGAGAGCTTCTTCCTCTATATTATCTTCCATGGAGAACTCTTCATCAATCCTAAGAATATTTTCTTTGTATTGCTCAGTTTGTGAATAAGGAGTTTCTTGGACCTCTTGAGATAACATAGCAATGATACTTGATAGTTGACCATTCAAGCTTCTAAATTCGTTGTTCATGGTTCCAAGTTGGCCCTTCATGTAGTCAAAGTTTGCTTTTATCTGCTCAAATACATCATTGGTGTATGGTATCTCCTCCTCTTGCCTTTGCACGTGTATTGTCTCATGATTATCCCAGTGGGAGGAATAAGGAGGTGGCTCATAGTCATCACAATAATCCAAATAAGGGTCATAAGGAGGAGGAGAAATTGGGATTTGGCACTGAGGCACATACCAATATGAGTTCTCTAAATTTCTTTGTGCCTCTGCCTCTCTAATATAATCTCCAAAGGTCTTAACCATGATTTAGACTTTTATCTGCAAAACAGGTGAACTGCAACAATCTCTTTGGAAAGTATTAGTAATTTTTTTTTTTTGATTTTTTTTTAATAGGATAAATAAAAAAACAAAATTAAAATAAAAGCATAAAAAAATGTCTAAAGCAATAAAAATATTTTTTGTTTAATATTGTTAAATTAATCCCCGGCAAAGGCGCCAAAAACTTGTTGCGTCAAAGACACACTTAGAGCAAGTGTACTCTTTCGCAGAAGTAGTATAAAAGATTATCGTGTCCACAGGGATTAATTAACAAGTACTAAACTAGTCAAGATTATATATTGTTTAGACGAAACAATAATTTAAAGATTATATAAACTAAAATAAAAAGAAATAAAAAACGATAATTAAAATGCTAGATTTACTAAATGGAGAGAGGCCTAGGGTCACGGTTTCACTTGCAAGCTTTGATTTCCTTATGTCTAATTCTACCCGAATTCCCTTATTTTATTTAATTACCAATCCCTTTACTAAAGCTATTAATCCGTTTGGTCATTCGCGATTAATATTCTTTTTCCTAAATTAACCCTTGTTTGGTCATGCAAGAATTTAAATTCAAGAAAAGCATAAAGAACAAAAAGGTTGAATGATTGGAAGACTAAATTATGGTTTGGTCATGCCCTAATTATAGCCCCAATTATCCTATAGGTCCACCAACTAATTGCAGTACGGTCGCTGATCAACTAATTGATTATAAACATGCAAAGGGTAGCTAATCCTAAGAGTGTGATTAAATCAATAGGACAATATCAATTAATATAAAAATAGGAATTCAAAATATAATTTAGAACATAAAAAGGTCTCTAAGCATGCAAGATCCACCTAAGACCCTAGAAGAGGACTTAGGTATCCATAATAATTAAGAACAATAAAATAGAAATAGGTTCATGAAATTACAAAGATAAGGATAACCCGGAAATAGTGAAAGTCTTAATCTTTGTCTTCAATCTCCTTCTCCTACTTCAGAGCTCTCTCACAGTGTCAAGAACGGTACCCAAGCCTACCAATTTCTCTCACTCATGTGTTGCCGTCAGGTGGTGTTGTCTTTGATGTGTGAAAATAGGGCTCCTCTTTCTCAAGTGAAGTCCTCCTTTTATATTAATTCCTTTTCTTTCTCTCCAAGCTAGGGTTGTGTGTTATTCCTTTCTCCTCAAGTCAAGCTTGTTTCCTTTTTTAATTGCAAGAGCACCTTTTTATCTCAATCCCTAAATATTAGGGTTTAGATCCTTCCTAAATATGTGTTGCTTGCTATCCACTCCATGCCTCTTTCTTTCTCTCCAAACATATATTTACTTAAATTCCTTCCAAATGGGGTCTTTTTATACATTTTCATATATTCTTACTTTCTGCAAATTGAAGAGCAAATTAAATCAATAATATATATATATAATTGGTAATTATTGCTCTAAAAGTGACTCAAAATTAATTCTAGAAATGCACTAAATTGGTGTTTATCAGTTGGGTCAATTGTTTTGAGTCTAATCCGTCCTTAGAGCTGAACAAACCTGATACTTCCAAATTAAATGGGACGAAGACAAGACGAGTCTTAGAATTGGGACGGGTCTTGCTCACCCCTAATGTAGATGTAGATTTATTTGAGTTTATTTGGTAGTGGTGTGGTCCTCTGCTAGAATGTGAAGTTGCCTTTGGAAGAGTGTGCACCATTCGTTGCTTACTACTAATTCAGAGCGAGCCTACCGTGGAATGTCATAAGTAATACATGTCCTCAGTGTTTTAGTAGTTTCGAGTCTTTGATCCATTTGATGATGGATTGTGATGATATGCAAGATTTTTGGAGTTAGTTTATTTCTATGGATAATTCGAATTGTGTAAAGAAATTCAGCCTTGGTCTTGAAGATTGGCTTAAATGGAACTTAACTACCAAAATCATTGGTGATGTTTGGTGTACTGTTATGGTATGTTTGGATAGATAGTAATGTTTTTGTGTTTGACCAACAAACTCATCTTACAAAGAGCCTTTGTTTGTTCATTATGTCCAAGTTTACTATATTGAAAAGGAGTTCCAAAATGAAAAAGCAGTGGCAAAAAAAAATTATTTTCATAGCAACTGTTGAGTGTGCTCAAACTAAGGTGTCTTAGACTGAATATTGATGATTCTTTCACTAAAGGATCATATTCTTGGGCCATTGCTTTTCCCACACCCCTCCTACTCTTTCACACCCCTTAACAAATTTTATTCCAAAAATAACCTTGCGTGAAACGCTGAGTTCACGTGTTTAAAGACTGTTCGAACGACCTTGTTCGAACACGTTCGAATGACCTCGTTCGAACAGGTGAAATTACGCACAAGAGGGTGTGAAGTCAATATTTAACACACTCGAACGATGTCGTTCGAACAGGTTCGAACTAGGTCATGCGAACAGGTTCGCATGACCTCACTCGAACAGGTGAAAAACGCCCAAAGAGAGTGTGAAGTCAAGATTTAACACACACGAACGATGTCATTCGAACCTGTTCGAAGGCCCGTGTTCGAACATGTGAAATTTCGTGAAAAAAAGAGATTTTGGCTGACCTTTTGGTCTTTTCACACCCTTGTGGGGGTGTGTTTTGAGTAGAAGGGGGCGTGGGTAAAGCAATAGCCTATTCTTGTGGGGGTTGGTAAGGGATTTAGGTGGTAACTTTATTTGAGGTTTTATGCGTAAGTTACTCACAATAATGTTTTGGAGGCTGGGTTTTGGGTTTGCAGATGGTGAAAAATATGCGCTTGATTATTCTGGTAGTAGAGAGTGATTCTGAGTTTGATCATTAATTTGGTAAAAAGAAGGACATTTGTTCTGTCTTACATTTGTAGCCTTTACAACAGGGAGTGGTAACTATTGTGCAGCTGCCTTGATGGCGTGTCACTCTATCTCATATTCGTAGTGTAACACCCTAAATTTTTAGTTCCTTTATATATATTATAACTATATTATTTCCTTATATAGAATAATAATTGGATTAGTAACTAAAGAATGTTGTTAAGACAAAAATAATTTTGTAGTGCTAGAGAGAAATGTTGTAGAAGGCTAAAAATATTTGAACTAAAAACTCTATTAAACTATAACTAAAAAGATTTGTCAGTGCAAATCTGTGCCGCATTAGAAAGTCCAAACTTATCGAAAAAATTTGAAAGTTAGTTCGTTAAGTCTTATAAAATATAAAGATCGAAACAGTATCTGTAGAATTTGATTTTACTGAAGATATGTCTTTTATTAATACCAGTATAACACAAGTTAAAGTGATAATAACGGAAGAGAGAGGATATGAACAAGTAAAAGAATAAACAGAAGGATAAAATACGTGTGGCCCTTGTGGTTGATCACCTTTCCCCATCTATAAATAGTAACCCACTATCTTTACTTTCACAAAAGCACACGCTCTGAAAGTTACATTTCAATTTTTACGAGGTTAGGATACAAAACCCTCTCTCCATTCACTCTTTTATTTTATCTTGCATCCGTAGATCTTTTTTTCTTTCTTACTTTATGAGTTTCTATCTCTAGGATGAAAATACCCAACTTGTCTTTCTTTACTCTTTAAAGTTTGTCTTTCCTTACTCTTTTGAAAGCAACCCACTACATGAAAACAAAGATTTGTGCTTGAAACTACCTGTACTGATGTACCTTACTCTTTTGGATGGATATATAAAAGAGCTTTACTTGATGTTGCTAAAAAGGGGCAAGGACCACACAACTTATTATGAACAAATGAACAAAAGAAGAAAGAAACAAGAGCACTTTTAGAAAGAGATTTCTGGGATAACTCAATCTGGAAAATGTTAAAACTAGCTAAAAATAAAGAGTGCTAACTCTAACTTATTTTCTTTCATTTACTTATATCACTGTCTTTTATTCTTCTGCACTGCTAACATCATCTGCTGAAGTTTATTCATACTGCTTTAAGTCATTATTTTTATTGCTTTAAGTGTTAATATTTCTGTAAGTTATTATTTCTACTGCTTTAAGTATTATTTATACTGTTTTAAGCCATTATCTCTACTGCTTTAAGTATTTATATTGCTTTAAGCCTTTATTTCTACTACTTTAAGCTTATCCTGATAGTCTACAGTTTCTATTCTCATTTTACTTATTTAAAAACTTTACCTTTTTGGATTCAATATTTGAGACCAAAAAGTAGTCACGTATGAACTACTTTTGGTGTTTCATTAATCTACCTTAAGAAAAAAAAGAGGGAAGGAAAATCATTTCATTTACTTTACCTTGCATCCATTTTCATACTCCATATGAACTATATATATATATATATATATATATATATATATATATATATATATATATATATATATATATATTAACTTTTAAGCAAAGCTATATATATGTTAATATGTATGCTAAATGAACAAAAATGAAATAATAGAAAACCATTTCATCTCTTGACATGCGTTCATTTTATGGTATATATCTATTATCTTCTTTTGAAATTGATCTATTATTTTCTACACTAAATTGTTACTTTTCTTTTGAAAAGACCTTTTATTCTTTCTGCAAATAGCACCACAAACAGATAATAGAACATGTAATACTTTCAGTCATATCACTATGGTCTATTCTAATAAAGTCTGAAACTCTTTCTCTCTTTTTGTACTTATTCCAACTTCACTTTTAAAAACTAGCTTCAGACCAAAACCATGGTCACGTGAACAACTTTTAGGGTTCATTTTACTTCCCTCAAAAAGAAAGAAAATAGAAGCCTTAAATACCATTTTAGAACTTTAGTAGATATTGTAGTTATAATTAAAGTGAATTAAAATCTAAATTGTTTTGATCAAGTAGGTATTGTTGGGTTTGAGGCAAGCTGTGATCAACGAACTCATTTGGAAAATTTTCAAGGTAAGGGGAAATACTAATAATAAGTTGATGGGCACAAATTATGTGTTGCTTGTATATATATTATTTAGCTATTCTTAGGTGATTTGTGTGATTGTGATTTGTTTGAGTTCTATGTAATTGAGTCAAATTAAGTACATTTTGGATTTGGTTGAAATAGGAGTTGTCTATGTTACTTAAGGATATGACTTATAAGGATTGATAAGTTGAGGTGTAACTCACTAGTTGTTGTTATGAATCCTAAGGACTGCTTTGTCAAGTTGATTATGGATTAGATTAGTAAGACTGATGTTTTTACTAAGAGCTTTACAGGATGTTTCTTATAGTACTATCAAGTATATAAGACTGAGGATAGGTTCGGTTGGGTCGACTACAGACCTTCTGGGGGCACTTGTGTTTCGAACTCCTACCAATGGTCAGTTGTAGCGTCTCTGACTGGGGGAAATCGTACTACCCGACATGGTGAGCCTGACTGTACATGACTATCTATAATAAGGTGCAGCGCTCGGGCCAGAATGGTTGGGTATAGATTGGACATCTACTCATTGCAAATTAACAATCATGTTATGGCAGTTGAAACGACCTTACGCTCAATATAATAGAGAGATCTCCATGGAGTAGGTTGGATATAAATTTTCTAGTTAGTAGACTAACCTTATTGATTTTCAGGACAAGTGGGATATTTAGATTTCAGGACTAACTAACATTGAGTGAATTCATTTGAATTGTTGCTTATGTCTCGTGGCTGTGAGTGATTGATTTTAGTGGTATTGATTTAATTGAATATGTTGAGTAGATAAATTATGCTTGTATATTAATTATTATACTAATGCATGTGTTTATATATATTATGTGTAACTTGTGTAACCATCGCGTTGCAAACTTGTGTACGAGTATTTCACCCGTTACATTTCAGATGTGGACGAGGGGATGATTGAATCACTCTGGGTTTCGCAAGATTGAGTTTCTCGAAGACGAGCAGAAGGGGGTTTGGGAATTGGATGGAACAACCCAAATCTTGAAGTATACTGGATTGGTGAAAACGACTGATGGGATTGCTGGAATTCCCATGAACATAGTTACTAGTAACATCACTTTGGAAATTAAACTACCACTACACCGTATGATGAACGCAATAAGACTAGCCGAAGCTGTGGCGGCTCCACCACCGGCTAGGGCTAGGCACTCAGGGCTTCGTTTCCGACGCGTTGACCGCCAGAATGTTCGTCGTGATGATGTTGAGATGGGAGGAGCTGGGCCTGTTAGACATGGGGCACCGGAGGAGGATCTGTCAGAGGGATCTAGTATCAGTAGGGTCAATGGGAACCTTCCCAACGACCACCTCTAGAGACCTTTCTGATGGTGGTTTTAGTGATCCATTGATGATGTGATGCTGACTATCTTTATTATGTTTTATTTTATGTAGTACTTGAAGCCTTGCAAGGCATTTAGTTGTATTCTGTTTGTTTGATGTTTGTAAGCCCATTGGGCATAACTATCATGGGCGATGCCCCCCTATGACGCATATATATATAGTACGTTTGAATATTTTACTTCTTAACAATTATGAGATCACGATTTTTATCTCCATAAATAACTTGAACCTCACCTTAAATAAAATTCAGGGAATGCGATAGAACAATTTTCAATGTAATCGAAAAAAAAATGTATAAATTAAAAAGGGAATTAATTAAGTGTAGAGTAACACTCTCTAGAAGTTAGTGAAAAAAGGGGGTGTTCTGGTGGTAGAGGTGAATCGTTGTGCGAGATATCGAGTTGATGATTTCGGACGACTCGGTGGAGGCTGGAACCCCGAATCATTTGGTTTGAGATGATAGCTCGACCAACCGCAAGCGGGAGAAGACGAAGAGGTTGGAATAAGGGTCGCTCTGTATGATTCGGGGCTCTTGGCTCCATGTATGGCTGGCACTAGTGGAGGTTCTACTAGTCGACAAGCTCGTCGTCCTTCAGCTGATCTAGACAGAGCAACTCAAGCAGCTAATGCAGGCTCAGGTGCAACATCTGTAGGCTCAACAGCAACAGCTGCAAACTCAGGGGCATACTATTGACACTTATGATCAGACTATGAAGCAGATGCATGATGACTTCATGACAGTGATCTGTAAGCAGGAGTAGATGTCTAAGTATTTTAAGACGATGCAACAAGCTTAGGAGTCTGATGATTTTGATAGCACCTATTGTAGCGACCGAAAAATCCGGGAAAGGATTCTTCGAAGGTTCAAAAGGAAGCCGCCACCAAATTTTAGTTTAAGGGCAAATTCGGAAAATCCCTTTTAGGTTTAAGATAAGGCTTGGTTTAGGGTTCGGGAGTCAGTATGCGCAGGGAAGGTATTAGCACCCCGCGACATCATTTGTCTAATTAATTACGATTCATTAATATTTACCCTTTTATTTATAGAGAAAAAGACTTAATTAAATTTTAAATTTTTAGTGCTTGACAAGAGTGGACTCTTGCTCCTACGTACCTCCGGATGCAATGGAGGAATCAAAGCTACGTAGTTCTTCCTGAAAAAGGTTTGTTGGTTGGTGTTTTTTAGTGTAGGGGTCCTAGGAGTCTTTGAACTGTACAGCTCACTGATCCTAGGACACTGACTAACCCGATTGTACAACCGACATAGTCCCCTACTTTTTGAAAATGATTTTTTTGTGTTTTTGAGAGAAATTGGTTTGATGTGAGGTGGGTTGGTTTTAGAATAGGTATTCTAGGACTCTTGAACTGTACAGCTCACTCGTCCTAAAACGCTGACTAACCCGGTTGTACAACCGACTTAGTCCCCTATCTTTAGGACAAATCATTTATTTATATTTTTATAAGTTTTTAGGATTACTGAACTGTACAGCTCATTGGTCCTAGAATGATGACTAACCCGGTTGTACAACCGACTTAGTCTCTTATTGATATTTTAGAAGAAAACATTTATTTATTTGTATGTTTTTTGTAAAAGAAATGAATAAAAACAAAAACATTTAATTATTTTCAAAGAGATCGACTTATTTTCGTTGTTGCAGGCTTCATCTAATCATATATATGGGATCTTGATTTTTATTAAGAAAACTCTTCGTAAGAAAAATAATAGGATTAAATACATTTATTGGTTGTGGTAAAAAAAATATAAGTATGATTTAGAGAACAATATTGAACTTGTACGCAACTAGTCAAGAGATGCAAACTAAGAAAAGGAAAGAACAACATGTTAATTTGTCTAAACATCAAGTTATAAAAACAAAAATATTAATTAGATGTAAAGTAAAACAAAAAACAAAACTATGGAAAATCGAGTATAATAGAAACATGAATAATCAGGATAATAGACAAAGAAAGTTAGCATATATAACAATTAAACAAAGAAACAAATATAATAAACAAAATAATAAACTAGTATTGAATTAAAAGAGGTTACATGAGTCATTGGGATGTGCAGCAACCATGCATCATCATCGACAGTTATGAGTAATAGTAGATGAAAGAAAGCCAAGTAGTTCCCACGGTGATAAAGCAAGGTCGGCGGATTTTCAACTTTCTCCTTGTTTCTCAGTATTTGGGTGATTAGGGTTTCAACGTGAAACACTAATCCTTATTTTTTAGTGATTTTTGTAGTCTGTTGTGTGTTTTTTTTACTGAGGCAGACTGTCTATTTATATTAGAGAATTAGGTTTTAGCAATTAATGTTTGATTTACCCTGATTTGGTTTATTTTTCAGATGCTTGGAGAGGATGATTAGGGTTTTGGGAGAGCCTGAAGATCCAAGCCCAACTCATTATTTGGGCTAGAGCTGTGTTTATTTTGTATTTTTTAAATTATTTTCGGATTCCATTTTTGTGTATCTTAAAATATTATTTTTTTACTTTTGGGACTTTTGGACATTTTTAAGGGTTGTAAAGCTAATATTTTTGAATTTTGATTTTTATTAATTTTTGACATATTATTTTGTGTTGAATAAAACAAAGACCAAATGAATATGCGACTTAATAAATTAAAATACAATTAACAAGAACTCAGACAAAATTGGGGTATAACAGCTGCCCCTCTTTATTTATATTTTACTAGAAAAAGGTGAAGTGTATTCAATTTTTGAGTAGAAATAGAAATAAAGATAGAATAGACGTCAATTTTGTCCGTTTAAGAGGAAGCGAAGGGTTTGAGAATGGGGGAGGAACGATTAACACTTGGCGATTAACCGCGAACAAAATGAAGGATCGCTCAGGATCTGAAGAAGCACTAAGGCTACGAAGGGCCACTGGGGCCTTGAAGGAGCACTAAGGCTCTGAAGGACCACCCGGGGTCTAGAAGGCTGCCTAGGCCTTAATAGAGGACCATCTTGGTAGTGGAAGCGCTACTAGCTACGGTACTAGTAAAGCGGTGCGAGGGCCTTTATATTCTAGCGGCGGGGTCAAGATCGGATCCGAATCGATATGTTGACCAATAGAGGACGCCCACTATGTCTTAGGGTGACACGGCTAGTCCGAAGGACCACGCGGGTCGGAAGGTCCGTCGGGCTCGACTACGACGTTTGCGACTGGGCCACTTAGGGGCATGAAGGAGCGTAGTGCTCGAAGGACCACTTGGGGTCCGAGGATCAACACGGTGATACGTGATATGATATGAGATCAACACTTAAAGCGATATTAGAGGAACACAATATGGGGATCGACACCATCGTGTTTACCCGAACATACCTAACGAATGCATTTACTGAGAATGGAAAAGCAATCTTCGTTTGGCATATATATAATAATGCAATGTAATGCACAGGCAGTATATGGTGAGGTGATTAATGAAATGCAGAATGAATTTTTCTTTTTTGCTTTTCTTTGTTGCTTTTTTTTTGCTTCTTTATTGGCATACGATGAATGCATGAAATGCGAATGTGAATGTGATGTAAATGAAATGCTTGGATGCAAATGCTATGGTGCATGGCGTGATGATATGAAATACTGATTGGGATGCAGAAACGTTTTTGATTATTTTTGTTATTGATGAGATTCGAGACTTTGGATGCGAGAAGCAGAGGTGAATATTGATAATTCTTTGAAAAGATTAGATTTGATTCAAACTTCGGCAATCTCAAGGTTGTCATTTCTAGACACTGATGTGAAAAGGTACTTGACTCAATTTGCAAACTTGCTTAATTTTCTCTTCCATTACGATGCCCCATGATGACCGAAGTTTAGGTCCGCAAAGTTAGCTAAGTGGATTTTTAGCAGCACATGATCAACTTGTGTTCTCTCTCTCTGAAGCATTGTTTAGTAAAAACGTATGTTAGTGCAAGTATAGATGAATGAGTCAGTTAACTTGGGGTTCTAAAGGCCTAGGGTGAGGACATTTGTGGCACATGAATGAGTGAATGACTGATTGGTCTTTGTCAAGGTCATGAAAGGTAGGTTTTTTCAAGCCAAGAAGTGCAGGACTGCCCCCCAATTTAGATTTGCCCCTGTCTAGTGGTGACAAGCTAGGGGTGTAGAAGATGATGAATTGGGAATGCATTGGCTTTGGAATGAGAAATTTTGTCTCAACCCATAGAGTTTAGGGTTGCCCCATTTATGGTAAGGACAAGATTGCCCTGACTAGAGTAGCAGCGTTTAGGGTAATGAGTTGAGAAATTGTCCCGATATGGTTTTATGGATGAGAGTATAACGGAGATGAGATGGGTGTAGGTGAATTTCCCCAATTGTAGGTGGAGTGAAGGGTGACAGGGTTGCCCCACTTGATAATGGGATTTCAAACGGTTGCTTTGGTGAGGTTGTGGAAAGTGACAGAGTTAGGGTAATGAGTTTAGGAGCTGGTCAAATATGACTGGGTAGACTGGGTGTGGTATGGGATGGATGCTGGACAGATTTCCCCAAGCTTAAGTGGAACAAATGGTGAAAGGGATGCCCCAATTTAGGATCTAGGTGACGATCCTAGCGTAAGCCTTTTGGTTGTCTTTAGAACGAATCTCAGGCTATGATAGTCCTGAGTTTACCATGATAAAATCTGCACTTGGTGATCACTAAACCTTGCCTTTATATCAATGGAACTTGAATGAACCTTTGGAGTGCAAGCCCTTTTTGATTTCTTTATTTTGAGTTTTTTTTAGATACATTTTTTTTAGCAAACATATTGTAAATAAATAAACTTATTTGTCCTAAGATTAAAACTTTGAGAAAACAAAAGCAATCGGTCATTGATCGGAATGGATTTTTGGAGTTGTAATGTGGTTGATGGTTAATGGTTTATGAAGGAAGGGATAATTGGGCTCAAAGAAGTGATAGCACATAGGATTTTTATTTGGTGATGTAACTTGGATAACGGGTAATGATTTTTGAAGGAAAGGGTTATTAGGCTCAAATGAGTGTTTGAGGTTTTATTGAGACAGTAATTGATGTGCCTCATGGTAGAATGGACATGTTTAGGGTTGTAACGTGGTCAAGTGTTTGAGGGTTTATTTCAGACAAGAATCTCTTATGTGTTTACGGTAAGAAGTATCAGCTCATAATTGTACCACTTTTGCCTCTTTTTTGATTTCAGTTTCTTTTTTTTTTGATTTTTTCTTTTTCTTTTTCTTTCTTTCGAGCTGAGTGACTTCATAAAAATGATACACCATTTTTTATGTGGAATTGATCCTTGTCTAGGGTGATTGAAAGCTTCTTTGGATTTTGACTTAAGGTGGGTAGCAAAGGTTTTTTCGAGGACATGTGAAGATGGTCAAACTTCATTTCAAATCATGATTGCTCGATTTCTCAAAAATTAACTCAAGGACAATAATTTACTTATTTTATATACTTGCTCTTTTTCTTTATTTCTTTTCATGCTCTAATTTTTGTTTTGGCTGCTCTTACGAGTTTTCATCCTAACGAGCTTGTTTTGATTTTTTTTTTTGTAAATGACTTGCACCAAGGGAATACAATGTTGACAAGGTAGTTTAGAGATCACAAATTTGCCTCAGTATGGAGGACCTAAAGTGTTATTTCATCAGTAAGAACAAACCAAAAAGTTGACTAGGTAGGGGAGTAGGTACTTTAGGGTAGTCGGAGTGGGATTAGACTTGGATGGGGGGTGATGACAAGGTAATGACATTAACTGACTCAAACAAGAATGAAGACACATGTCACGCATAAGTTACTACATGAATGCTTCGTAGAGAGTTAACACGAGTTAAAACATGAAAGAAAATTTTGGCGGACCATTTCGGTCATTCATCATGGGGCGCTTTGATGTGAACGTGCTGCTAATTTGAAAATTTGAGTGCCTTGAAACACCTTAAGCTTGCAGCGAAGTATGACTAAACTTTTTCCAAAAAGAATGATTTATTTCGCAAGAATGTCTCACCTCTCACCACTTTTTTTTCTTCTAAAATTATGCTAATTTTTTTTTATTTTTTTTTATAATGCATGATGTAACTATGCAAATGAATGTGCATGAAATGTGAATGAAATGATAATGTATGTGCATGAAATGATAACATATGATTTTATTTATCACGTTGGGGAATAATAAACTTTTCATTGGAGAGTAAAGTACAAAATTTAATTTTGACTTCAGCGTGCACGGCTTCTCTCCAAGGTAAAGATTTTAATTCTCTGACGATCATAAAAGTGCATGCAACAGTAGATGTTTATTTGCTGTATTTTTTGTAGTGCAAAGAAAAAGAAAAAAATGCATGTCGTATATTTTCTAAAAAAGTAGTAAATAATGATTTTTGGTTTTTTTGATTTTTTTTTGTTGATAAAAGACGGTATGCATAAATATTTGTTTGAATGCAAGGGTATGAAGCTCATTTGTTACCCTAGAAAGGTATCTTACGGAGTGAGTCTAAGGTTTCTTTTATAGTGAGCCTCACAAGGGTAGTTCTAAAGAATCCTACACAAGGTTCCTAGAGCCAAGGACCCCAGTCAAGAATACTGACCCCAACAATAGGCAAGCTATTAGAAGGGATAGCATCCTTAAAAGGAATCAAACTCTAGGTGAGATTTTCATGACCACCCAACGAGACGTACGTCCCGCAGGCCATCACTACACAATCTCGTTCTAACTTAGATTTGCACTCAAGTCCGGGTAGAGGACTTTTCTCACAGGTGTGTGATGTGTATAGGTGTAGTGTGTGTAGGAGCAATTAAAGACAAACCCAAAGCTGCAAACAAACAAACATACATACAAAATACCATCTTCTATCCTAGGGTTTATATATCAAATAAATAATATAACATGCAGAAATAAATAAACAAGGGATGGGTAAAAATTAAATTAATACAACTAATTAGACTAGGTTTTGACTCTCTAAAAAGTTAAGTCCCCAGTGAAGTCGCCAGCTGTAGCGACCGAAAAATCCGGGAAAGGATTCTTCGAAGGTTCAAAAGGAAGCCGCCACCAAATTTTAGTTTAAGGGCAAATTCGGAAAATCCCTTTTAGGTTTAAGATAAGGCTTGGTTTAGGGTTCGGGAGTCAGTATACGCAGGGAAGGTATTAGCACCCCGCGACATCATTTGTCTATTTAATTACGATTCATTAATATTTACCCTTTTATTTATAGAGAAAAAGACTTAATTAAATTTTAAATTTTTAGTGCTTGACAAGAGTGGACTCTTGCTCCTACGTACCTCCGGATGCAATGGAGGAATCAAAGCTACGTAGTTCTTCCCGAAAAGGTTTGTTGGTTGGTGTTTTTTTAGTGTAGGGGTCCTAGGAGTCTTTGAACTGTACAGCTCACTGATCCTAGGACACTGACTAACCCGATTGTACAACCGACATAGTCCCCTACTTTTTGAAAATGATTTTTTTGTGTTTTTGAGAGAAATTGGTTTGATGTGAGGTGGGTTGGTTTTAGAATAGGTATTCTAGGACTCTTGAATCTGATGACTCACTGCGTCCTAAAACGCTAACTAACCCGGTTGTACAACCGACTTAGTCCCCTATCTTTAGGACAAATCATTTATTTATATTTTTATAAGTTTTTAGGATTCTTGAATATGCATACTCATTGGTCCTAGAATGATGACTAACCCGGTTGTACAACCGACTTAGTCTCTTATTGATATTTTAGAAGAAAACATTTATTTATTTGTATGTTTTTTGTAAAAGAAATGAATAAAAACAAAAACATTTAATTATTTTCAAAGAGATCGACTTATTTTCGTTGTTGCAGGCTTCATCTAATCATATATCTGGGATCTTGATTTTTATTAAGAAAACTCTTCGTAAGAAAAATAATAGGATTAAATACATTTATTGGTTGTGGTAAAAAAAATATAAGTATGATTTAGAGAACAATATTGAACTTGTACGCAACTAGTCAAGAGATGCAAACTAAGAAAAGGAAAGAACAACATGTTAATTTGTCTAAACATCAAGTTATAAAAACAAAAATATTAATCAGATGTAAAGTAAAACAAAAAACAAAACTATGGAAAATCGAGTATAATAGAAACATGAATAATCAGGATAATAGACAAAGAAAGTTAGCATATATAACAATTAAACAAAGAAACAAATATAATAAACAAAATAATAAACTAGTATTGAATTAAAAGAGGTTACATGAGTCATTGGGATGTGCAGCAACCATGCATCATCATCATGATTATGAGTAATAGTAGATGAAAGAAAGCCAAGTAGTTCCCACGGTGATAAAGCAAGGTCATGGATTTTCAACTTTCTCCTTGTTTCTCGGTATTTGGGTGATTAGGGTTTCAACGTGAAACACTAATCCTTATTTTTTAGTATTTTTGTAGTCTGTTGTGTGTTTTTTTTACTGAGGCAGACTGTCTATTTATATTAGAGAATTAGGTTTTAGCAATTAATGTTTGATTTACCCTGATTTGGTTTATTTTTCAGATGCTTGGAGAGGAAGATTAGGGTTTTGGGAGAGCCTGAAGATCCAAGCCCAACTGTTATTTGGGCTAGAGCTGTGTTTATTTTGTATTTTTTTTTAATTATTTTCGGATTCCATTTTTTGTGTATCTTAAAATATTTTTTTTTTTTACTTTTTGGGACTTTTGGACATTTTTTAAGGGTTGTAAAGCTAATATTTTTGAATTTTGATTTTTATTAATTTTTTGACATATTATTTTGTGTTGAATAAAACAAAGACCAAACTGAATATGCGACTTAATAAATTAAAATACAATTAACAAGAACTCGGACAAAATTAGGGTATAACACCTATTAGGACTTGTTGTATTATTAGTTTGACATTTCAGTATTTTGTTCTAACATTTCAGACAAAGTTATGTTGATTCGGATTTTATTTTATTCAAATATTCACGAAATGTTTCTTTTAAATTGTTATAGCAATTTTAAATTTTATTATTTGTTATTAAAATAAGCAGGTTTTAAAAAAAAATAAATCAATGGGAATTAGGGACGAAATTCCATCACTAAACGTGACACTCAGGATTAGGACGTGTGGCACCTAGAGTTAGCAAGGAAATTTGAACTCCTCACTAATTAGCAAAGGAATTAGCAAGGGAATATTCTCACGTAAACTAGCGACTGATTCAAATTTTCCTCGCCAACCCTTTAGCGAGAAGGTTATTAGCGACAGAATCAGTCCCTCGCTAATTCCCTCACAAAAAGCAATTAGTACTAATTAATTTGACTATAATATAACTACTTTTTAATACTTCATACATATTAATATAAGTAATTAGTAATTGCTAACCCTTTGACTATAATATAAGTACTTTTTAAGGGTAAAATAGGAACAAAAAGTTATAATCCATTCCCTTCATTGTACAAACAATGGAGTGGTAATTTTGTTCAATTATATCGTAAAATTATCAAACAATAGAATGTAGATTTTATTCCATTACGTTTCGCTCCGCTCATTTTAAGTTATCCATACATACCCAAAGATGCAAGATATGACAGCAGTAGTAGAGATGGAGTACGTAATATATGACTCACAATATCGTCAGATGACACTGATGGTAGCAATGCAGGACAGATAAGACCTTCCTTCCCTTCAGAGAACTCACTAGCAAAGAGGCCAGGTGGGTAATTTCCATATAAATTACCCCACAACATTCTTTGGGAGGGTACCGGGTTCCTTTGCAATTGCTTGCGATTATTGTGTAGTTTAAAACTTAAAATTCACATAATAACCAGCTGAGCTGTCTCGAGGGGGAAAGACTGATAATTAAACATCACAGAAGAGAGAGAGTTTTTCTTGTAGCAGCAACTAGTAACAAGTGGATCCCTCTTACGAACAAGCCAAGACTTGTTAGCAACCATATATATAAATAACATCTTGAATTCATGGTTCAGAGGAGATACTAATTTAAAAGACACCAAAATGAAGCAGGAAACTATAGTCACTTCCATATTTGATGAAAGTTAATATTGTCAAGCACTCCTCTGTTGGTGTGTGTACAAGAGCTTTCACAATAGCTATTAGCTAGAGCTACGGGGAAGGATCCTCTAACTTTTTGGAGGGAACTTCCCCCTAACTTTGTATCTATCTCTCTCCTCTAATACACTCTCTCTCATCTTATTTCCCTCCATTTCCCTCCACTTTTTCTTTTCTCTCTCATCAAAAAAAGACTAAAGTTAGGAAAAGTTAGAGATTAGGAAGTTAGAGGATCCATTTCCATACTGGAAAAATAAATCATAAAACATCTAATGCAATGCATGAATGTGAAATATGTAAAATGTATAGCACGAGAGAGAAACAACAACTCTAACAAACAAACTAACTCAGTCATTAATTAACAATGAATAAACTGAAATGAACTTATAAGTGCGGATGAATGTAATTCTCAAGTGACATAGCATAGCATCAACTCCCTAACATTAAGAAGAAGGTGATATTAAACTCTCAACATAGACTTCTGGGACCATCCAACCTCTCATGTATGGAATCCTAGGGATCTTAAAAGTACCATTTCTAGAATTGTAAATAACCAACCTCAAATTCGTCCCATTTTTAAAATCCAACAACTTCTGGTCATCCTCAGAAACATATGAAACCTTAGTATAAACATAATAGCCATGACCTCCCACATAAGGAACACTGAACAAGTTAGTCCAAGACTCTTCAATTCCATATTCCTTCATAACCCAAACATCAAAAAACTCATCATTATTTGCAAAGATGCACAAGCAATCCCTCAAAACCCCTAAATTCGATGGATCCTTTTTCAAATCAGGCGTCAAAAACGTTTGATACGACTCCTTCTCCAAATCAAGAGAATCAATGACAAGCGAGAAACTAACTGGAACACCAAATGCCAACCAATTAACAGTTCCACTCACAAACATTCCCGGTCCACAAATAATAGGACTATTATATGGAAAACCATCTATCCTTCTCCAAGAATCGTTACCCAAAGTATAAACACTAACTCCAACTTTGTTATTAATATATGAATGAACAACAATGACCTTATAATTATCAATGAAATGATCATACCCGAAAGTGTAGTGAGGATTAAAAAGTCTTGGTCGTGGTTTTAGCAAAGGGGGCAAAAAGTCTTGGTCGTGGTTTTAAAGGTATGTTTGGTCCCTGCAAATATCTCAATAATCCAGTTTGGTCCTTGCAAAAAGAAAATTTTTAAAAAAGCCCTTGCAAATATTAAATGTTTCTAGGACAATGGGTTTGTTCATCTATGTTTGTGTTAATTTGATGTAATTTGACAATCTTGTTTTCGTAAATGATTCATTAGAATTTAATCTGTCTGCATAATTTCTGGTTTAGGAAATTGGTTGCAGAATGATTTTATCTGCATAAGTTTTGTCAATTTAGTCTGTGAAATGTATATTTTAATGTCATTTTGATCCCTGAAAGATGTCACTTATTGTCATTCCGGTCCTTTAAAGCTATAGTGCACTTTCATTTTAAAGTTATAGCCACATAATCAGGTCTATGTGGCACTTAACGTGCCACATCACTCAATTGAAACAGAGTTAAAGATTCCATTAACGTGGAGGACTAACGTGACTTATAGATTACATTTTCAGGGACCTTTTTGCATTTTTGTTTGATTCAGGGGCTAAATTGACAGCGAGTTACACTTTCAGGTCTGGTTGTCTGATTTTCAATTTCACAGTTTTCTTGATGCTTTGATCCATTTTTTTGAAAAAAAAGGCTTACAATTCCCTGTCAGCAAATTAAAACAATGTATGTAATGTGATATATTTTTTGCAAAAGAAAAAAAATGCATGTAATGTGATATATTTTTTGTATATATTTTTGTATTTTTTCATATGATGCAAAAAGAAAAAAATGCATGTGGTCCATTTTGTGGAAAAATAACAATTATGATTTTTCTTGGTTTTTTTGATTTTTTTTTTTTTTTGTAAAAGACGGCATGCACTAATGTTTGTTTTGAATGCGAGGGTATTAAGCTCCTTTGTGAACCTAGGAAGGTATCTGATGGAGTGGGTCTAAAGTTTTCTTTATAGTGAACCTCACAAGGATGGTTCTAAAGAATCCTACACATGGTAGCGACCTCACAAGGAGAGAACCGTGTTTAGTGGATTAGGGTTTCGATGTGAAACTCTAATCCTATTTTTGGGTGATTTTAGAAGTAGTTTTCTGCCTTGGTTTTTGTGTGTTTTGGACTGTATTTGGCTGTTTATTTATAGTGGAAAATTAGGTTAAAACATTAATGGTTTTGATTGTGTCTTGATCTGATTTTTAGGTTTGGGTTTGGGCTTGTAGGAGATGGATACTTGGTGAGCAAGGAGAGAAGCTAGGGTTAGGGTTTAGAAGGCTGACGACTACTTTACTGGATGTTGTTGCCTTTTTTTATTTTATTTTCGGATTTGCAATTTTTTATATATTTTGTATTACTATTTTTTGCATTTTGGATCTTTTTTGGACTTTTAGACGCTTACACATTGTAATAAAACTAAATTACATTTTTTTTTCACATTTTTTGGACTAAATATTGTTTAAATAAATTAAATAAACAAAATAAAAATAATAATAAGAAAAAGGATTCAGGCCAAATACAAAGACGAGAACGGGCCGGACTAGACAAAGACGCTAAAACGAGACTCAAAATAAAAGAAATGGGCTTGTTAACTAACAACACTAAAATTAACTCGGAATCGCATTCTTAGGTCTGAATTTAAGCCAAATTTTTGAGAAAAATGACTTTTGGTAGACCTGCTTATGTACGACTAAACCCAAATACGGAGATTAAATTGAAGAACGCACGAAAAGATCGATCATTCGCGTGCGTGCCTAATTTAAACAACGGTATTTCGATTTAGTTGAACGGGGTGATTGAAATTGGTTCGGATTAGTAACCGCGACGCTATATTAATAATTCTCATAATCATGCGACTCCAAAACGCGACCCTAATAAAAATAAATGACTAAACAAAGAAAAAGAAGACGGACAAAATTGGGGTATAACAGATACCATCGACCACTGTTTTGCAATCCAACTCAATGGTGACTCTCTGGACGTGTAATTCCTTAAGTCATTTGACTGCAATTAATAAACCCAAAGTCTATGCTTCCTGTGGTGGTGGAGAGCCATAAAACCATGTCGTCTTCGCTTTAACAAAGAGACCCTCACAATCCCAAATACATAGACCAATACCAAACGTGTTATCATCAAACAGAGCTGCATCGACATTACATTTTACACTCCTCATCGTTGGGCGAACCCATCGATGTGTGCGGTGAAGCATTCTTTGTCGCACCTTTATTCTTTGTTGTTGTTGTTGTGTTGTTGTATTGTTGTAATGCATTGCTGATGTTGTTGTCGCTGGGAGGCGCTGCTGCAGTTGCTAAAAACAACAATCAATTTTGGATAAATTGATTTTGTTATAACAATCTATAAAATGGGACAAGGGTATAATTAATTAATTAATTAATAATGCATTTTTCATTTCCTACCATAAAACAATGTCAATGTGCTTGTTGCGATTAAGTGTTCACGAGTCGGTTTGTATCAGATTTGGCAAATCTACTACTCAAATTAATTATAATTACTCGATTTTGGTTGATTCAGATTTTATGTTTATTTCTTCAAAATTTGAATCAAACCAATCTGATACTAGGTGGGATGATTTGAATTGGATTCACTAGCCATGCTTGAAATGTTAATTTTCTAAAATATAAAAAACTACACTTTGTTGTAATCTTCTGAAATAGGAACTTGAACCTCACGATATCGCTCAATTATATGGATGAACTCCTAAGTCGTATTAATATTTATTAAGAGATATGTATTTAATAACATCGACAATGAACTCGTTATTCAACGATTTGAATTATTAAATAAGGTAATATGAGCTTTAGATCGACCATAATAAATTATTTGTCATTAATTTTTATAAAACAGAAAAAACATGTATACCGACAAAAGGATTCAAGATAAAGTTCCTCACTTGCAAACCACTTTAACCAAAAATTCACTTTAGGCTTCACATAACATTATGGATTTTATCTGATAAGGGTTAGTCAGGTGATAACCGCAGACTCGAATCTCATTCCAATGTCTTGGGTTTGAATCGTGATGTGGCAAAAATTCTGTTAGAAGGGAGAACCACATGAACCAAGCAAAATCGGATACACATGGTCGCGGTAGTTCTCTAACGTATATTAATCACCGACAAAGCCCGGTCGGTCTTTCGCATACCAATAGCACGGTAAAAAAATAATATTGTGGATTTTGGGCCAAACATGTAAATAAGAATTTAATTACTATGCACACACATTCAATTATATCTCAAACCATTTTAATTAGAGGACGATATAAATCAGAATTTGAGAGTTTCCAATATTTCTGTAATAAAAATTAATTAATGACATACTAATTGTTGATTATTATTTCTTAAAAGCTATTAGTTGATTTTGTCAACATGTTTTAAAATAATATTACAAAATAGCATTAGAACGAGAAAATTGCATAACAATTTTAGCTCTATTGATAAAAATCAATATCAATATAAAAGTGAAAACATGCATGTGAATATTCTTAAAAATTGATTTTTCATCATGCGAATACATGGCATAGCAGTTCACGCCAGTATCATAGGTAGGAGTATCTGGTAACATTTTGCAATCCAAGCATCCAGCCATATAATAAAATTATAAATAAATAACTACCGTTGCTATTTTGTCACTCCTGCACTTCGATTCATCGCTTTTCTTTGCAACGGATTTGTTTTTATTGGCCACGCGGGACACGAGGGACACGCTGACAGCGTGAAGTGATCTCAATTATTATCATTATTTTATTACACTTACAGTCGATTTTAGTGATTTCCACCGGTGAAAAGATTTAATTTCTTTCTTTTCACCCTGTAATCACCCCGATAATCCCTTGCATTCCATAAGTATTTGTTGGGGACGGATCTCTAACTTTTATCTCTCTCTCTTTTAATACACTTTCTCTCATCTTATTTCTCTCTATTTCCCTCCGCTTTTTCTTTTCTCTCTCATAAAAAAATATAAAGTTAGAAAAAGTTAGAAAAAGTTAGAGGATCCATTTCCAGTGTTACGAACGACAATAATCTCATTCTCAATCTCAATCTCAATCTCAAACCTAAATGGGGGGTTACCATCATGAGGCACGCGGAAATCAAGGTACTCTACAACTTCCTTCAACCTAAACTTAACCCACATTTTCTTTACACAAATTTTTGATTTTGGAACAAGAAATGTATACCCTTTTGCTTTCTATTATGTTTAATTCAATTGGGTACTTCTCTTATGATCCCCAAATTGGCTTTCACATTATGATCAAACAATTTTATTTATTTTATTTTATTATTTAATTTTGTAATGAAATTGATGTGGTGGGTGTATTATCAATTTTGCAGCTTCACGTACCAAAACGAAGCAGAATGCACTAAAGGAGTGTGATCAGTACTTATCGAAATATGCTGAATGTTTTGGGAGAAAAACATTTTTTCCACATTCTTGGAAATGTCACCGACAAGATAAAGAGTTGAATAATTGTCTTCATAAATTGTAAGCTGTGTTATGAAATTAATTGTTTGTTTGTTCATTTGATTTGATTCTTGATTTGTTTTCATGGGAAACAATAAAAAATGGGTTTTGATTTCTATAGACAACAAGTTAAATGCAGCCGTTTAGATCTATGAAACACAGACATTGCAACCGGATAGACACAGACACGTAGACACCAATAATAATCTGAGAAAATAACAATAATTGAATGTAACATATACACCAGACACATCATTAATCTGATTATCTGAAGTGTCGGTGCTACATAGGTTTAGAATGTAGACCAATAATGATTAGAAGTAGAGGGCGATCAAGCAAGATTGTAGCTCAAACTATATAGGGAAATTTAGAATTTAAGGGTCTATTGAAGGACTTGATTTATGAAAGGACATTATGACATTGTTTGATTTGTGTTATTTAATGTGAAAAGATTTTGGTTATTGTTATAATTGTCAAATGCATCTGTTGATGCTAATGAGTGTCATCATTTTGTGTCCCCTCTGTTGTCAACTAGGGTAATCCTCATCCCTTTGTACCTGTGCCTGTGCACCTCATGGTGTTGCTATGAATTTTTAATGTAATTGATATGAACTAGAATCACAAAGTAGCAATTAACAGAGAAAACATCTCAATAATGGAAACTAGGATCCGTATAATATCTGAAATTAAGGAGTTGCAATGGAATGAATATCAGAATATCTCTACTGCCTCAGAGCTAAGCTCCTTCAGAGAACCAATACTCTGCAGCCCCCTTATAACCAAATTTCCTTACATAGATGCTGCCCTTTTTCTCACTTCTGCCACATCAGCATTCTCATTCCGCCTTTTCCTCTGTAGCACTGACACTATTGGTTGAAAGCATGTCTGATGTCCGACACGTATTGTGTCGAACACCGACACCTACACTTCAACTACTTGTATTTTTCAAATTAAAACCGGTGTCTGCGTGTCTCTGTCTGTGTTTTGTCTGATGTCTATGTCGGTGTCGGTGCTTCATAGGCCCTTTCCTATCAATCCTCACATTGTGACCTTGGGCAATTGATGTGCTAACTGCCCCCATTAGAGCCCATTCCCTATTTAGATTCTAACAATTACAGTTAAAAATTTGAAATTGTAAAGTGTTTTAGCAGGTTTGGCTTGACTATTACTCTTAGTTTATGTTCAGTAACATATCTTACTGCATGTAATGATTTGCTTTCTAGTCTTGTTCAACTTAGAATATGTTATTTTCCTAAATGGATTCTGTTCACTGGTGTTTCTGTTTTAGCTGTAAAATTCTGCTGCACTGGAGATCTTACAAGAAGAAACTTCTAGTTATATGCATGTGCGCACAAAAGACACACGTATTAGTTGTTTCTACTGAAGTCGTCAATGTCGTTTTGTTATACCAATGCATTCTATTCTTCTTCCTGAAAATATATAAATTTTAAATGTTTATAATGAAGGCTGTTGATAGAAACCTAAATCCAAAATAAACAGAAACTGTGATATTGATTGAAAAAGTGCTCCTTCGGAGATATAGTTCCTCTATCAAGCCTAGCAGTTTACGAGTGTGTTCGGTATAAGAGAATGAAGGAAGAGAGGTTAAAGATTTTCTATTGTTTGGTTTAGGAGAGAAATAGGATAGAGAGAAAGGGAGAGGATTAGTTTAATCAAAAAGTACTAAATTTTTTTTCTCTCTATCCTATTTCTCCTAAACCAAACATTAGAAAACCACTCTCTCTTCTCTCTATCTCTCTTCCCTCTTTCTCTTCTTCCAAACACACCCTACAAGTTAATACATGAATGAATGAGCTGTGTCCCTACCCTCCCACTCATTTATACACTCCCTCCTAACAGAATCCCCTTCTCTCTCTCTCTCTCTCTCTCTCTCTCTCTCTCACTTATTCTCTCTAACTAACTAACTAACTAATTGGCCAACGTATACCCTAATTTGGGTAGTGATGCATTGTAAACTTGTCAGTTTTACATGTTTATTGTGTACTTTCTCTCTGTTCATTTTTGGTTTAGATTGTATTTGTTCCAAGATTTAGGCAAAACTTGTAAGTTTCCATTATAAATCATTGATCATGCTGAAGATATATGAATAAATTTTAACATTGGTTGTCGTATTCGATACATGTTTCTTCGTTTGAATTTGATTTTTTATTGTCTTTCTCCCTGCCTTGATCATACACTTAATTACCCATTGAACCAAAAACTAAAATTATAATGGTGTAAAATATTGGAGAAGCAATTTATGTACATTCACTACATTGTATGGCTATGAATGTGGAATTGATATCTTTCTTTTTTTTTTGTTTATAAATTCTTTTACAGCAGCACCGATGATTCAGTCTTGGAGGAAATGAAGAAAGAATACATGCTAAAACATGGTGAAAAAGGCTCTGTTAGAAGCTAGATTATTTGATTTTGAATGATAAAATGTATGCAACAAAGTGAAGTATTCATTATTGTGTTGCCAAGAAGCTTCATTATGACTACATGTCTTTGATTTTGGGTATAAAAAGACCTACATAATAACACTTAAAATCTTAAGCACACATATGTTTAACCTCTTAACTTAATAAAATAACATAACTAGTTAAAGTTACAAAAGGTGGGTGTTAGGAAGGGCACATAACATGTCTTGGTTTTGTTACATGCTTTTTGTCATTCCATGTTAGAGGGCCTGTAGTAGATCTCAAATGGTGGATGATATAATTCAGGGTGGATGTAACATGTGGAAGCCAAGTTAGGTATTTTGCAAAGTCCGATAAGAGCTTCAACACTAGGGGAATCATCCCTTAAGCGTTAACTCTTGCGGCGTGAAGAACGAATCTACTAAATACTCTATTGAACATCTTACGTCACTGGTACCAAAGCCTTAGAAGCTTCTTTCGAGTTGTTTGTATAGAAAACTCATTCGTGTGTTAGGGGTGACAATTGCATCACTGCCACCACGTGATTAACGGGATATCATCGTGAAAAAAAACTACAAATATCGTTTTTGAAGTGGGCAACATCACTCGGATCGAATTGGACAATGTCATTTTTGAAGTAGATACCAAATGTTTAGTTGATAGCTTCCATTCCTCAAAAATTGATAAATGAGTTCGGAGCTATTATTTCTCATTGTAAATCCATTAGCTATTCTAGATTTCTAAATTCCAAGGCAAAGTTCACTAAGAGACAAACGGATGAAGTTTCTCACACTCTTATTAAAGTGCTCAAGTTTTTGATGTAATTGCACCGTGCATTGCCAATTTAGTGAATGAAATGCAATAATAACTTTGATTGAGTCAAAAAAAGTTCATACATATTTATCCCAAGAGCACGGTTTAGGGTTGAAACACATGTAAGTGCTATGTAAACACCAAGAGCAAGATTCGAACATGCTATACTTCACTTTTTTTCCCATCCCTCCACTTTACAAAGGACAAAATAATTCAGCTGGTAACTTATAATTTATACAAAAAAAAAGTACCTTTTAATTTCTGAACAAATGGATAAGATAAAGTAACAAACGAAAATTTAAGACATAAATATTAAATAAACTTGATAGTCAGACCTATTCCCTTTATATATATACTAGGGATGTTTCGTGCGCGTTGGATTTGTTTAAAATGTTTTGTTTCTAAGGTATTATAATATTGTTTATTTTTATTTTTTGTTTAGGTCTGTATGTATGTAAGTAATGTGCTGAATGTTGTCTAATAGTTTGTTAATTTTTTTTTCATTGTATATCACATATTAATCGGGAAACATGTTATATTAATAATGATAAGGCAATGTTGTATTTCGTATCGAACATTGTAAGGCGTTATTGGAATTTGAGTTTAAAAGTTGAAATTTTAGTTTCAATATTGATTTGGATTTGAAAATTGTTTAGGAGAATTATTGTATATAATCATTTTATATGTTGCTCAAAACATATGTTTTTCTATACATATTTCAATTACTCATAATGTGTATATATTTTTAAATCCTTCACTGATTTTTTATAAATGTAATTTGTAAATTCCACTCACATATTACTTTCACATATCACTAAAAATAAACATATTACATTTTAATAGTCCTATAATCCCAAGTAAGCTTTGATATGTAGAAGGTGAACATGCTCACAGCTCGCCTATTCACTTCCCTTATGCAACCAGTACGCAGTGGCGGACCTACATATATTTGAGGGGGTTCAAGTGAACCCCCTCAAATAATAAAATTAGCTTCGATACTTTAGGGAAAAATGTTTTTGCATCCCCTGAAAAATATGTTTTGCACCCAAGTTCTTAGTTTTGCACCAAAGTTCCTAATTTTGTACCACTCTAATGCACCACACTCACACAATCACTCACACTCTTACTATATTTTATTTTAAAAAAGTTTTTGTCTCTCTATCTCCTTGGATCCATTCTTGTTCTTATTATCCTAATTTTGAATATGTTAGTATTATTTAGTTTGTATTTTGAGTTAGTGCTATTTAATTTGAATTTTTACCAACAATGATTGATTTGAGTGGTAACTTGGATCCCATCGCAATGTCTCAGGTTCGGATTTTGGGTGTGACAAAAACTCAGTTGGAAGGGGAGCGGCAATATTGATTTTTTAGTGCTATTTAATTTGTATTTAGGAACTAATTTGTGCTATTTAATTTGTATTGGTCTAGTGCAATGCAAGTTGAACCTGATAAAGTCTTCTTTTGAAGCTGACACTAGTTTTGTCTGTTGCAAACCGTGAATCTGTAGAAATAACTTCTCTCGCTATGAATATTGTGAAGAAAGGTTGCGTGATCGGATGTGGGATACATGGATGAACGATTGTTTGGTGACGTACATTGAGAGTGATGTATTCAATAAAATTGACTCTGAGCTTATTATTCAACGATTTCAGAATATGAAATCAGTAGAGGAGAATTATGAAATGTATAATTTTTTTTATTTATTTAAATATATTATAGTCGTTTTTAATTATATTTTTAGTAAATTGTGTATTTAAAAAATTTGATACCCCTGACCCCGGGGTCCTGGATCCGCCACTGACAACCGACTTAGCATTTTATTTGATTTTGGGTAGAAAAATATTTAATTATTGTTTTTGCAAAAAATGGGGTGTTGTTAGTTGCAGGAGGTGGTATAATTAAAACAGTGGTGTAAAAAAGGAAGTCCAGTTTGCATAGGAGAGCCCAGTATGCGAAACTGGGCTTAAGTGAGGGAGGGTGTGCAAACTAGGGGGAGTGTGGTTTGTAAAAAAAACAGAATAAGTAATAAAAATAAAAAGACATATAATAATCTGAATTGAGGGAATATATAAGTTTTTTAGGGTTTGGGTGTACTCATTTACCCCATCCCACTATTCCTGCCGCAATCCTCTCATAGAGAGAGAGAAAGTGCAGATTCAATGCTAATCCATTTAATGTCCCCCGCTGTTACCCTCCTCCTCCTCCATTATCATTAATATTATCTCATTTTCCTCCTCCCTTTTGAATAACCAAATGAACCAGCAGTAAGACCAAATGAGAGAAGGAGAGTCTGAATGAGTGTGAGAGAGAAAAGGAAAATGAAGGAACGTCGCGGAAAGCTCGGCGTCGACGGAGCTAGTTTACGGTGCTAGGCTCGTTTTCTTTGGGGATGGCGTGTCTTGGCATCGATTTTGGGTGGTGTTGGTGGGGAGAAACGGCGGCTCGCCCGCGTCAGAATAACGAGGGTGGTGAGCAACAGTGTTGGTTCGCGTTGGCCTCGGTTTCGTGACTCGGTTTTGGGGTTGTGGGTCGTTTTTGGGTGGCTCTCACCGGTTTTGGTTCGGATTTGAAGAACTTCGCGAGCTCTCGCAGAGAAGATGACCGAACTCGCGAGATATTCTGAGTTAGTTTCTTCACCTATTTCGTTCTTCTTTTGGTTCTATTTCTTCTCTTCCTATTCGATTTTTTTGTTCTGGATTCTAAACCTTACCTTAATTAAAAACTAGACTTTTAATTATTCTAATTCTAAATATTCTAATTCTAATTCTAAATATGAACATATGTTTGAAACAAAATGATTCTAAAAAAATCTATTCTAGTTCTAAATATGAACATATGTTTGAAACAAAATGATAATAGTAAAGCGAGGACCAACCTTCACTCCAAAGATCCGAACTTCTCTTTTGTTTGCTCTGTTTGTTCTTTGCTAAGATTGCTATTTTTGCTGATCATTTATACGCCTCTGTTTGATCTCATCGATGATTGAATCTCGATCCTTTTCGTAAATTTGAAAATGGTGTTTTGGTGATTAGGGTTCGATATTGAACCCTAATCTTTTCAGTGTTTTTTATCGAGTCTCACATTTTCTTTGATTGTGTTTGGTGTTTATTTATACTACAATATTAGGTTAAAACATTAATTGTATTTTGATTTGGGTTTTGAATTATTTTTCGAGGTTTTGAAGTGGATCGACCCAGGCCCAACAGATTGGAGAAGCATTCTTGCTGAAACCCTAGATCTGTTGCTACCTTTTACTATTTTCCTTTTGCATTTTGGATTTGGCTACTTTTTGTATTCCTAATATTACTTTTTTTGCATTTTTGGACTTTTGGACATTTTGAACACTTCTAAATTGTAAATAAAATTAAATAGATTTTTTTTGGCATTTTTGGACTATATATTGTTTAAATAAATTAAATAAACAAATCAATAAAAAAAAGATGTCGGGCCAAATACAAAAGCAAATCGGACCCGATAAACAAACACGCTAGAACGAGGCCCAAATGGAAAAAATAGACCCGTTAAGCGAAAGATACTAAAAATTAAATTGGAATCACATTCGTAGGCCTAAGCCATAATGGTAAGCCCAATTGCGAGACAAACGACTCATGTAAGCCCAATTAGATTCAACTAGGCCCAAATACTGAGATTAAACTGAAGAATGCGTGAAAAGATCGATCATTCGCACGTATGCCTAGCTTAAGTAAAGGTATTCGAGTTTAATTGAACAGATAATTGAAATTGGCCTGAATTGGAAAAAGAGACGCTATTCTAAAAACTTATGATTGTGTGACATAAAACAAGCGACTAAAAGAAGATGGACAAAATTGGGGTATAATAGCTGTCCCTCTTTATTAGTATTTTACTAGAAAGTGATGAGTTCTCGAACTTTCGTAGTGGAAATAGGAATAATGATAAGATAGATGCTAATTTTGTCCGTTTAAGGGGGAAGTGGAAGGTTTGAGAGATAAGAGGGAGTGGTTAATACTTGGCGCATTAACCGAGAGTTGAATGAAGGGTCAACAAGGACCTAAAGGAGCACTAAGGCTCTAAAGGACCACTCAGGGTCTGGAAGGCTGCCTAGGCCTTAATTGAAGGACCATCGTGGTCTGAAGGAGCGCAACTAGCTACGGTACTAGTTAAACGGTCTGAGGGGGCCTTTATATTTGATCGTACCTTGACCAATGAAGTGTTGAAGTTGTTGTTGTCCTGTTGACTGGGCCGGTCGTTGAGTATAGGAAAGGACCGGTCCTGGCTTCACGCTGAGCACCTCGGGTGGTACCTGCAAAGACACTCCGACGATCAGTGAGTGGTCGGCAGGGCGAGATAACACAAGGTAAGAGAACGTACCTGATGCCATGTGCGAATGGCATATATATACTGTAGAGTCCCGACCGTTTAGCGAAGATTTCGGCCCGTTGCGAGAATTGCGGTCCAAGCAGCGTATTTGGGCCGGTTTCGTTGGGCTGGGCCGACGGCCCATTTGCTATTGGAAGCCTTTGTAATTGCTGATACACCCAGGAACAGTTGCCCCCAAGCCTAGGTCGCTTAAGAGCGGGCTGAGGCTTGAAATGATGCCCCCAGGAGTGAGGTTGCCTTGACAGGTCTTCAGTTAAGGAAACGGACGCGGCCGCTTGCTTATGATGGGACGGCCTCGACCGCCTGGCAACCGTCGGCCGAGCTGACGTGACGGTTGGCTTTTGCTGACATTTATGACGCGACGTTTGGAGTTTCCGAGGTTGTCTGAAGACAGTTATTGGTGAGAAGGTGAAACGTTGCGACGCTTCGTCTGCTGGTCCCTTTCGCGCCTTGGGTCTGCACTATAAATACCCCTTCAGTGGAGACTATTCCTCACCCTTTCACGAATTGCTCTGCCAGCGACCGACTTGTCTGCCGCCGACCTACATCTGTAGCTGCTTTCGTATTGCTCGTCTTTGTTTTTGCGACCGATCTCCAACATTTTCTAAGGTATGAATCGATCTCTGCCCTTATTTTTTAACTTTCTGCAATTTTTCTTCGAATATATTGTTCCACGCCTTGTGATAGGGGGTGTCAGGTCTGGGGACGGCCAAGTCGCCCCCTCTCACGAGTACTCTGCTCGACCGACCTGACTCGATCCCTTTATCACAAGTGCTTGTGTATGCCGCGGACGAAAAAGACCGCTCGCATTCCCGGAGGGCCGTCCCACTCTTTCGCTGTCCACATGTCGAGGCCGTCCGAGGCTCATTCGCAAGAGGAGAAATCTAAGTCGTCTTCGGTCGACAGAAGCTCTGATTCTTCGAGCAGCTCGAGCTCTTCCAGCTCTTCCAGCAAGCGGTCAGTTAGCTTGGGAAGCTCTGACTCAAAATCCGCCAATTCCGAAGTTAGGTCGAATAACCCACCACCACCAAAGGGTGCCATACCTTGCGCCACCGGTGGAGATGAAGAGGTGGCCATAGAAGATGAAGTACAAAGCGCCGTCCAGATCGTGGACGAGGAGGTGGCCGAGCCAGAGGAAGGCCGAGCTGAAGATGCTGCCGAGGAGGTTGTGGTTCAGCCCGTGGCAAGTTCCTCCGGTCAGGGTTTAAACAACGAAGGAGGGTCGAACGAGGGGGTCGAAGACGTTCTACCTGACATTGCTCGTGACCCATCTGACATGTCTTGGGTGTCAGAAACCCTTCGTTCCAATAGGAGTATCATCACGGTCGGCCACTGGGCAGTGCCCGTTCTGCAAACTTCCTTCAACCACCTGCCGGGCTGGAGAGTCAGGGGTATGAAGGACGAGGAAGATATTGCAACTTATTCTGAATACCTTAAGTTCACGATGCACCGGATCGTGTTCGAGAAGATGAACATCATTCCACCCTTCACCAAATTTCAACGCGACGTTCTGCGTCACATCGGGGTCGCCCCCTCCCAACTTCATCCGAACGTGTGGGCGTTCTTGAAAGCCTTTGAAGTCCTTTTAACCAAACTTGGTCGGCCGGTGTCGATCATGCTATTCTTTGCTCTTTTCGAGCTAAGTTGGCTTAGGGAAAAAGCTAACAAAGAAAAGAGGGAGCATGTCTCCTTCAAGATGCAGAAGACTAAGCACCGGTATTTTAAGGCATTCCAAGAGTCATTGGGCGCTGCTTGGAAAATCCACTACTTTTGGATCGCCCCCACTAAGGAGGCCGGCAAGGCTATATCTGAGATCCAACCTGATGGGATGCTCGGTCCTCCTTATTTCCAGTAATGTGGAACGAGGCCCATTTCTTCAGAAGGCCCGGCGACTACATTTATTCCGTTAAGGATTTAGGTACGACCGACTTGGAGTCTTTGGAGATGATCAAGGCGTTGGCGAGCATGATGCCCCCAGACCCTAAGGGCGACCTACCTTGTCGTCCATTCGTCTTGCTCGTGGGCCGGGCTCTGGAGGCCGAGATTGGTTCGCTTTTGAACTTTGCCTTTGTATTTTCGCTGTTAATCTTTTCTTCTAACTCTTAACTCGTTGTTTTGCAGAAAAAATGGCCGGTAAGTCATGGGCCGTGATCGAGTCAGTTTTGAACCCCCCAAAGAATAGTGCCTCCAGGCCGCCACCACATAACGTGGTCGACCTGGATGGCCCGTCAAAAGTGCCTCAAACTCCAAGAAGCCAAGGGAAGAGGCCAGATTCCCAGGCCCGGTCGCCTCCTCGCCAAGATGATCGCTCTCCCAAGCGGGCCAAGTTTGATGATCGGAACTTGGACCTTGCTAAGGAGGACGTCCCTATCCTCACGCTCGAGGGTCTAGGGCTGGCCGATTTTGAGCGGTTCAAGAAGAAACCCATGGCGGTCTATGCTTCCCTTTGCATGGGGATGGACAAGATTATTCAAGAGCTGTCGGACGAAGCTCAAGGTATTTTATTTTCCTAACCCGTCGTGCTTTTGCTTATATTCGAACGACTAACCGTTCTTGGCTATCTTTGTTTGCAGGAGCTCGGGCTGAGAAGGAGAAGGCCTTGGCGGAGGCTAGGCAGAAGTACGATAAACTTGCCAAGTCCAAAAAGGACGCTCTGCAGCGGGGAAGAGGATCGGGCAAAACTCTCCAAGAGGAACAAGGAGCTTGCTGGCCAAGTGGCAAACATGAAGACCGACCTTGAAACCCTGGAGAAGGAAAAGGCTGAGTGGGGGGCCCAGAAGGCCGAGCTGGAGGCTCAAATTCGAACAATAGCCGAGCATGCTAGGAATGCAGCGATCGAGCAATTTTATAATGCTCTCGGTCAGGTGCGGGCGCTGAACTCAGACTTGAGTATTAATTTCGACGAGAATCTGGTAAAGCCCGCCCACTATGTCGAGAGCAACAAGATCATGCTGCCCGAGGAACGCGATGAACAGGGTAACGTTGTTCGTCCCAGCCAGGTCCTTTTCTGAAGCCCGCCTGCGAGCGGAGAATTTTTGTAATAGTTTAACTTGCCTTCGGGCACAACAATTTTAATGCTGCCTTTGAGCAGTAGGGTATTTGGGCGCTCGGTTTCGACCGGGCGTCACTGTTTTGTAATGACATTTTAACTTGCATTTTACTTCATTTACTTTGATTCGTACTGTTAAGTTTGCCCATCTTGCATGTTTATATTTTTCTAAGTATTCGAACTTTTAGGCCGCTCGACGACCGTTATGTGCTTTCTCGAAAGTACTCATTATAGACCGCTCGGCGGTGCTCGTTTGGGCCATTTCGATGGCACCTATTGGGACCATTTCGATGGCCGCTCGCGATAGGTCGTTTCGACGGCCTACTATGTTGGGTTATTACTTAACCCTTGGGCCATTTTCGATGGCACTCGATGTAAATCGCTTCGACGACCTACTATGGTGGGTTATTACTTAACCCTTGGGCCATTTTCGATGGCGCTCGATTAAGATCGTTTCGACGATCCTCTTTCGACGATTCTTCGGTCGCTCCTATGCCATGTAGCATATTCGAGCGACCGGGCATACATTCTTGCGAGAAAGTAAAGTGCAAAGTAATTTTTCAAAGGTCAGGCCTCAGTAAAAAACCCAGTGGGAAAAAGAGCGCCTGCCTGTCTTTCATTAATAGATCGGTCGTTCATTACATTCAGACATAATATTTTCTAAGTTTTTCTGCGTTCCATGTTCTGGGGATAGTCGCCCCTTCCATGGTTTCCAACTCGTATGCCCCCTTGCCGGTCTTCTTAATGACCCTATATGGACCTTCCCAATTTGGTGCTAGCTTCCCTTGGCGTGCATTCTTGTTTCCGACGTCCGCGCGCCTTAGGACAAGCTGACCGATCGAGAAATCTCTCTTCTGAACTCGAGCGTTGTATCTAGCTGCGACCTTCTGCTTGATCAATTGTTCTCTAACTGATGCTTGGGTGCGCAGTTCTTCAATCAGGTCCAATTCTTCTCGTATAGCTTGCCGTCGTTGGGGGGTTCATAGTTCTCCAATTTAGTTCACCCATTTCTATGGGTATCACAGCATCAGTCCCATACACCAGTCTGAAGGGCGACTCCCCGGTCGATGAATGAGGGGTTGTCCTGTATGCCCAAAGAACGGACTGCAGCTCCTCGACCCAGTTCCCCTTCGCTTCATCGAGTCTTCGTTTCAAACCACGTAGAATAACTCTGTTGGCCGCTTCAGCTTGGCCGTTTGTCTGTGGATGCTCGACCGAGGTAAAACGCTGTTTGACCCCTAAGTCGGCCAACATTCCTCTAAATCTTTTGTCTGCGAACTGGGTACCATTGTCAGTTATTAATTGCTGTGGGATTCCAAAACGGGCCAACACACACCGACCGAAGAACTTGCTTACTTTCGCCTATGTGATCGTTGCAAGAGGCTCGGCCTCAATCCACTTCGTGAAATAGTCTACTTCCACGATCAAGAACTTGAAGCGGCACGGAGCGGTGGAAAGCGGGCCTAGCAGTCCATGCCCCACCGCGGTGAACGGCCAAGGTGAGACAAGACTTTGTAATTCTGAGGAAGGTGCAATGTGGACATCAGCATGTACTTGACATTTTTTGCATTTCTGAACCAGCTTTTTAGCATCTTCGTCCATGGTCGGCCAATAATAACCGGCCCTGAGAGCTTTCTTCGAAATGGAATGAGCGCCCTGATGGCTTCCACAAACGCCTTCATGAATGTCCCTCAACACATGGTCGGCTTCGACCGACGTAAGACATCTCAATAATGGAGACGAGAATCCTCTTCTGTATAATTTCCCTTCTATTACTGAATACTTGGTCGCCCTGAGCCTGACCAATTTCGCCTGCTTTTGGTCGCTCGGTTCTTCTCCTTCAACGATGTAGCGTAGGATGGGGGCGATCCAATCCGAATCTGTGTTAATACAAAGAACGGCCAATGACTGGCTTGGCTTGGTTCACAGTATCTTTTGGTCGGTCGTGCCCCCTTCTTGAGCACGAGTGGATCGGGCCGCTTCACTCCCACGAACTCATTATTCTGGCACTCACTGTAGATCTGTGCAATAGAAGTATTCAGGCGAGTACGATGATCAAATTTCTTGTCTCTGAAGTCTGGCCGGTTGTCTCGGCAACCTTCATGCCATTTAGTCGGCTTACTCTGTTCTTCTTTAGGCCGCGCACGGGCGGCCTTCCTTGCAGCTAAAGTCTCTTCATACGCCATGTGGACGTTTGCCCTTGTTAGGAAGAAGCTGAGGTCTTGGTAATGGTTCAATGTGAATTCTTCCACAAACCTATGGTCCGGTCGAATACCACGCTTTAGATACTTCAGCTTGTCTTTGTCTGACAAGTCACGAACGGATTCGGCCTCAGTATTGAACCGGTCGATGTACTGTCTCAGCGTCTCATTATCGCCTTGAACAATCGTGTCCAAGTGCTCTTCATATCAATATTCCCACCATTCCAATGCTCGGTCGTCCAACGACTGGGGGAAAAGCCTGCATTTCATGGTCGATCCCAATTCTCTGTAACAGCAGTAATTGTTAAAGTACCGGAGGTGTTTGTCTGGATCGCCACGACCATCGAACTTGTTTAGATTAGGCGGCTTCCTCAGATCTCTCGGAATTCTGTAACACCTGATTTCTCTGGTGAATGGGCCGTGTTCGTTCTGAATGCCGTTCGACCCAAAGGGTTGCATAGCGAGGCATGCCTCGTTGCCCGGCATTCCATAGAGTCCTCCGGAAGGGCCAGATGGTGGAAGCTGAGGAGGTCTTCTGGGTCGCTCGCTTTGACCTCTTCTCGGCCGACGCGAAACGTCCCTAATTCTTCCATCCCTGTAATCTTCAAGTTCTTCACGAGAATCCCAAGACCTGCTTCTCGACCGACGTGAACCGGACGACTCGTTAGATGAGTATCTAGTGGGCGAGCGGCCGGTGTCAGGGCGGTAGCTGGAATCCTCATACTCATCATAAGATAGCGAACGGCGTCTGCGCACGTTCCTGCTTGGGGGTGATCTATGCACCCTGCTTCGTCTAGTTGGGGACCGGTGAGTGGTACTCTCCCGGCGAGAGAGGCTCCTTCGAGGAGGCGAGCGGTGTCTGCGCACCGGTCGATGAGAAGGTTCTCCGTCTTCCGCACGCGGGCGGCCCGGAATCGATCCTCTCTCATAGCGAGAGATCAGCTCGTCTCTGTCCGCGATGACTTGGTTCTTGCTTTGCAGTATCTGCAGAACGACCTGAGTGACATGTTCTGGCAATGGTTCCTGAATGTCGGCTTCGATCAGTTCGGGCGGTAGATCGTGAGGAACGGGCGGCTGAATTTGTTGTAGGACTGGTCCGCGACCGTTGTGGACTGAAGGCTCTTGTCGCGGATTTCCTTAAGATTCGTGGATTGTGACGGCTACGCCCTCCGGTGTCTGCTGTTGAGGATGCTGACCGGAGGGGTTGAGTCTGGATGAGGCCCGCGTCTGGGGCCGGTCGCGTGGAGCCATGAAAGGAGTAGGATAGCGCTCGGGCCTCCCACTGTGGTCGCCAATTGATCGTACCTTGACCAATGAAGTGTTGAAGTTGTTGTTGTCCTGTTGACTGGGCCGGTCGTTGAGTATAGGAAAGGACCGGTCCTGGCTTCACGCTGAGCACCTCGGGTGGTATCTGCAAAGACACTCCGACGATCAAGTGAGTGGTCGCTCGGGCAGATAACACAAGGTAAGAGAACGTACCTGATGCCATGTGCGAATGGCATATATATACTGTAGAGTCCCGACCGTTTAGCGAAGATTTCGGCGGTTCTGCGAGAATGCGGTCAGCGGCGTATTTGGGCGGTTTAGTTGGTGGGCGGCCGACCCATTTGCTATTGGAAGCCCTTGTAATTGCTGATACACCCTGGAACAATATTCGAGCGGCCATGATGGGTCAAGATCAGGTCTAGAACTGATATGTTGACCATGAAGGACGTCCATTGTGTCTTAGGCTGACACAACTAGTCTGAAGGACCACGCAGGGTCTGCGAAGGTCGTCGGGCTCGACTCGACGTTGCGCGATCGGGCCACGCAGGGCGCTGCTCGAAGGACCACTTGGGGTCCGAGGATCAACACGGTGATACGTGATATGATATGAGATCAACGCTTAAAGCGCGGATATTAGAGGAACAAAATATAGGGACCGACACTTGAAGTCGATTCAGAAGCAATACATGTAATGCATATACAATGCCAATAATATGTGCACATGCAACAGTTGATTTTTGGCAATGTGATGAATGAAATAGGTGATTCTTTTCTCTTTTTGTTTTGGCTAAATTACTGTTTTGGTCCTTTATCTTTGGCCTCAATTTCATTTTGGTCCTTTATCTTTTTTTTTCTCGTTTTGGTCCTTTATGTTTCAGTTTTGTGTCAATTTGGTCCTTTTTTTAGTTTTCTGTCAATTACCTTACTTGACGACGCCACTGGCGATTAAGCGCGGCGTGGCGTCCATGTGACTCAGCATCATTAATTGACGTGGCATTTTAATAAACAAAAACAAATTATAAAACAGAAATGAAAACAAATTATAAAACATAAATGAACAAAAACAGATAATTATAAAACAGAAATGAAAACAAATTATGAAACAGAAATGAACAAAAACATTAAACTTAAACAAATTGAAGAAAGAAAGAAAATGAACAAAAACATTAAACTTAAACAAATTGAAGAAAGAAAGAAAATGAACAAAAACATTAAACTTAAACAAATTGAAGAAGAAGAACGTTTTCAACCGAGCCCAGAAGAAAGAAGAAAAACGAAAACGCTAAGAGGAAGAAGAAGAACCTTAAAGAGAAAAGCAACTGAAAATTGCAAGAATCGGTCAGTTTGGAAGTGAAATCGCTCAGTTTGGAAGGCAAAATCGGTCATTTGAAGGTAAGTTTGGTTTCTTTTTACTCGAATACAGTTCCATTGTTAGGGTTTAGTGTTTAGGTTCGTTCGTTCTACTCAAAGCTTCTCATTCGAGTTGTTTAGGGTATTGTATGTGTGTGGATGTTCGATTTAGCGTTTGATTTGGGGGGGTATTGGTTTTAGGGTTCGATTCAGGGGTTTTGCATTTTGGGGTTTGTTGATTTGTGGGTTTTTTCGTTTAAGGGTTGGATCTGTGGGGTTTTTCTGTGTGTGTGGTTGAGTGTTTAGGGGTGGGTTTTGATGGAGACAGATTTAATATTGTGTGGTTTGTTTTATGCGTTTGTGAAGAAGACAAATTTGGTTTTGTTCCTTTGTTTATTGTTTGTTGCTTTATATGTGTTTGTTTATTGTTGTACAGTTGTGTATGTTTATATGTGTTTGTTCATTTATGCCTTTGTTTATTGTAACAGTCAAATGGATACATTGAAAATTGAGTTTCATCATGAGGGTTATTTTGTGGATGAAGAGATGACCACCTATGAAGGAAAGTGACAACAGCAACTTGATCACGATAAGTGGTCCTATTTTGAAGTCATAGACATTTTGAAGGAGTTGGGGTATATTGACTTTGTTGGAATTTGGTATGAAATAAATGGTGTTAAAAAGTTGCTTGAAAATGACAAAGGAGCCATGGAGATGGCCAAGTGGGCCCAAGGTAATGGATGTGTACACATGTACATAGTCCACCCAATATCTCAACCTATATATGCAGATTTATATGTTGGCCAACTTAATCATTTGCCCCACATTTGAGATATTCTATACCACAAGCCCACAATACTCTTGAACCCGTACTTGTACCACAGGCCCACATTATAGTTGATGTTGAAGAGGGGGACCAAAATGAAACTGTTGTTGAAGGGCAGAAGGACCAAAATGAAGCCCATTAGTGAAGGCGGAGGACCAAAATGAAAGCTGTCGATGAAGGGCGAGAGAGGACCAAAGTGAAAGCGCCAATGAAGCTCGGATGGAAGATGAAGGAGGTTTACAAGAGTTGATCAATGAAGATGGGAATGAGAGTGATAGTGATGTCTGATTGCAAAAGCATAGATGGTATGATTCTGATGATGAAGAGGTTGAGCAGGTTGAGAATGATGGTTTTGAAGATGGACACCAACAAGAACAAGTGGCGGACGAAACCATGAATTCTGCACCTATTGGTACGTACTTTAATGTTTTATACATACTTTGGAACTTTGAATTTTTAAGAAAGTAATTATTTTCCTTTCACATACAGCTGAAAATTTACCACCATCTGATGGTGTTGAGGGTGTCCAAGAAGAAGAACATGTGGTGGTAGGGGAGACAAGTAAGAAGAAGGGGGGTAGGCCAAAGAAAAAGAAAAGCATCAACTCTTCTAAAGCAACTGTACAAACACATTGTGTACCATTTGTTGAAGATAGTGATGATGGTGATGATTGTGATAGGTTAATTATTGGTGAAAAAAGAAAGAGGAAATCTGGAAACATTGATAGGGGTCTATCTGATGAAGAGTATTACAGTGAATCCCTAGAAACTGATGATTCTGATGAAGATGGAGAGAGAACCAAATTTCCAAGTTTTGTCATGCCAAAAACCATGGAGGACTACAAGTGGGTTAATGGAACATTATTTTCAACAAAGCAAGAATTCATAGCTGCAATCAGAACTTATGCTGTACATAATGGTAGAGACATCAAGTTAAAAAAGAATGACAGAGAGCGAGTAAGAGCAATATGTAAGAAATCATGTGAATGGGTTGCATGTTTGTTCAAGCTTCCTACTGAAGATACATGGCAGTTAAGGACACTTAAAGACAACCACACATGCCCCAGAATATTTAAAGTCAAAGCATTGAAGTCAAGTTGGTTGGGAGCTAAGCTATACAAGACAATTAAAGAGAATCCTAAAATCAAGTTAATAGATATTGTAGAGAAGACAAACGAAAAATGGAATGCTGGAATTAGCAGGTCTAAAGCATATAGAGCTAGGAAGATGGCCATTGATCTTGTTGATGGATGCTTTTAGGAACAATATAAGAGATTATATGACTATTGTCATGAGTTACTTAGATCCAACCCAAATAGCACAGTTAAACTGAATGTGCAAGAACTTCCCAGTGAAGGTGGAGAGTATGTGGATAGACCTTTGTTGCCTAGTTTTCAAAGGCTTTACATGTGCCTTGAAGGTTGCAAACTCAGTTTTATGAAATGTAGACCAATTATTGGTCTAGATGGCTGCTTTCTTAAGGGTTATTATGGAGGTCAGATTCTAGCAGCTGTTGGTAGAGACCCAAATGACCAGATGCTGCCTATTGCAATTGCTGTAGTTGAAGGGGAGAATAAAGATTCTTGGACTTGGTTTTTGGAGCTGCTTATAAATGATTTGGGTGGTCAAAGTGTTTGTAAACAATACACCTACATGTCTGATCAACAAAAGGTGCCAATTTATTTGTTTCATTGTAGTCCCTTATCATTTTAAGTAGTTTCATTTTAGTCCCTTATCATTTTAAGTAGTTTCATTTTGTTTGGTAGGGATTGGTGCCTGCTATATATTAATGAGTTACTCCCAGGCTGTGAACAAAGATTTTGCGTAAGGCACTTATATAGCAACTTTAGAAAGAAACATCCGGGCAAGTTACTTAAAGAGATAATGTGGAAGGCTGCAAAGGCATCATACCCACAACAATGGGAGAGGCACATGTTGGAAATGAAGGCAAACAATGAAGCTGCTTATAAGGATTTAATTAAGATTGCTCCATATTATTGGAGTAAATCTAGATTCTCGTTTAACTCAAAGTGTGATGTGCTTGTGAACAACATGAGTGAGACATTCAACAGTGTCATAGTTGATGCAAGAGGAAAACCAATTGTGACTATGATGGAAGAAATAAGGAATTACTTTATGGAAAGATGGGCCAAAAATAGACTTAAAATTCAGAAATACAATGGGGATGTGTTACCAAGAATAAGGATGAGGTTAGAAAAGGAGAAAGAGCAGTCAAGATTCTGGATGTGCAGGTGGAATTTCTTATGTTTTTATGATTTGTCTTTCCTTGTTTAAATTCATTTGCTTATGTTTTTATTTGGTATTTAAAGGTTAAGCATCGAGAACATATATGATGTGAGGCATATTCACAACATTGGAGACAAGTTTGTGGTGAATCTTACTCGGAACGAGTGTTCTTGTAGAAGATGGATGCTCACGGGGGTGCCTTGCTATCATGTAGTCACTGTTTGCAAACACAAAGAACTAGATCCTGAGGAATTGATTCCTATTTACTACAGAAAAGCCACTTATGAGGCCTGCTACCAGTCTGTAATCTATCCAACCAATGGGCAAAATATATGGCGACAAACTCCATACCCAGACATCCTCCCTCCTCCACATAAAAAATTACCAGGTATTTGTATTTTGGTTCAAGTATCTGTTACTATATTTGGTGAAATTCTGCAGCTTACAACACTTGGTGAAATTCTGTGTGTAATTCTTTTAATGTATTACAGGTAGACCTAAGAAGGCAAGGAACAAAGATGGAGATGAAAAGCAAACACAATTTGAAAATATATCTAGAAAGGGATGGGTTGGTAGGTGTACTAAATGCAAGCAGCCTGGGCACAACAAAAGAGCTTGCCAAAATGGTCCAAGTGCATCCACCCAAACCCAAAACCAAACTGCCCCATCTCAAAATGCAGAAGCCCCAAATGCTACACCATCTGCACCTCAAATTGTACCTCAACCTGTACCTCAAACTGCACCAAAGAGTGCAACTCAACCTGCAACTCAACCTGTATCTCAAACTGCAACTCAACCTGCACCAAAAACTTCCACACAAACCACTCAAACTACACCACAAACTACACCAAGAACTTCCCAAACTATACAAGCCAAGCCTGCTACAAGAGCAACGAAAACACTTGGTGTAGCAAAAAGGACAAAAACTACTGCAGCTGCTGCAACTTCATCCAAGACTTTTAGGCCTAAACTTCAAACATGGAAGAGGCCATGAATGTTGTATTTTGTTGTTTTATTGGCCAATTACTTTTGCTGTAAATAGACTTAATCACACGGATGTTCTATTTTGTTGTTTAATTGGCCTTAACTTTAGCTGTGGTTGTTGTATTTTGTTGTTTAATTGGCTGGATCATGTGTTTTAATAGCCATAGTGATGTGTACAGAACATATTTGGTCATTTTAAGTTAATATTACGTTGATTTGGTCCTTGATGATTTTAAAATGTCTCAATTTGGTCCTTTATGCATTTAAAAAGTTTCATTTTGGTCCTCTATAATTATAGAATGTTTCAATTTCTGAACACATGTAACCAAATTTAAACAAAACACAACTGAATTACATCAGGCTAAATTACATCACATTGTAATACATAGGCTAAATTACATCACAATGACAACTGAACACATGTAACCAAATTTAAACCACTTACACCTAATTATCCTTCTAAGTTACACCATCACACAAAATTCCCAGATTTGACAATTAGTATTACACAAGCTACCACCAAAAGGAAAATACTATTCAATGCAATTTTCAACAAATTTCTTGTGGACTCTCCATCCTTCTTCATCTCCTTAATGGTGTTTCTAAGTTCAACTATCTCCATTCTGTTTTGAACACAATCTGCACATTCAGTCTCTCCACGTTGTGTGTATGCACTTTGTCTTTCTGCATATTGTGTGTCTGCACATGGTCTTTGTGTGCGGGAGGCCATGGATCTGAAGTCCACTTCATGTAGGAGCAACCAGGATCCTGTTTACTCTGTGCAAACAAACAAACATGAAAGACACAACTGAGAATTCAAAAAAAAATCTAAAAGGGACCAAATTGAAACTAAACAAAAAAAATTGAGGACCAAATTGAAACCAAACAATAACTTTGAGGACCAAAATGAAACGACTGGTGCTTGAAGAGAAAAACCAGATCTGTAACTCAGATCTGCTCAGATCTACAAAAATGGCGAAATAGATGAACCTTCCTTTCCCAGAACTTACCACGAAATATTTACATCCCCAGAACTTCCTTCCCTTGTTTGGACCTTCTTTTTTGACAGTTCGAACAACACAATTTACACGACAAAAACACTCAGGAGGAGGTTCATTAGAGATTCGCGCATAAGATGAGTAGCTGTTTGAATTGGAAGATGCCATCGATTGAGTGGGGAAGAAGGGGGTTTCTCAGTTTAACAATTTCTGAATTTTAATGGAAGAGATGAGAAGGGGAAGAAGGGGGTTTCTCAGATTTTAGGGTTCTTCATTTTTCTTCACTTGTTCTTCTAAAAGATTACAAACAAGATTCTGATTTGATGATGGATTGATGTTTCAGATTTTCTTTTTCATTTTAATGTGTTTTCTTTTTTGAAATTATTTTTGTTTTCTAATTTTAATTGTTAAACAACATTTAGCTTATTATGTGTAATTTATTTTACATTTAAATAATACATTAAAATGCCACGTCAATTAATGATGCTGAGTCACATGGACGCCACGTCAGCAGTTAACTGCCAGCGTGGCGTCCGTTAAGTCATTGACAGAAAAATACAAAAAAGGACCAAATTGACACAAAACTGAAACATAAAGGACCAAAACGAGAAAAAAAAAGATAAAGGACCAAAATGAAATCGAGGCCAAAGATAAAGGACCAAAACAGTAATTTAGCCTTTTGTTTTTTGCTTTTTGCCTTTTTTGCTTTTTTGTATCTAATAGATGCATGAAGTGTGAATGTCAATATGATGCAAATGAAATGTTCGAATGCAAATGTTATGGTGCATGTTGTGATGATATGAAATGACTGATTGGGTGCAGAAACATTTTTTGTGATGATGAGATGTGAGACTTTGGATGCGAGAGGCGGAGATGAATATTGATAATTCTTTGGAAAGATTAGATTTGATTCAAACTTCGGCAATCTCAAGGTTGTTATTTACAGATACTGATGTGAAAAGTACTGTATTTGCAAGCCGCTTTTTTTTCTCTTCCATTATGATACCCCTTGATGACCGAAATTTAGGTCCACAAAGTTAACTAAGTGGATTTTCAGTAGCATATTATCAACTTGTGTTCTATCTCTCTGAAGCATTGTTTAGCAAACATGTATAGTATAGTAGTGCAAACATAGATGAATGAGTCAGTTAACTTGGTTTTAGGGTATGGACAAATGCGACACATGAAAGGATGAATGACTGGCCTTTGTCAAAGTCATGAAAGGTAGGTTTTCCCAAGCCAAGAAATGCGGAACTTCCCCAATTTAGACTTGATGACAATGAGTGAATAACTTGCCTCTGTCTAGTGATGACAAGCTAGGGGTATAGAGGATGATGAATTGGAAATGCATTGGCTTTGGAATGAAAGGCGGAGAGCAAGAGATTTTGTCTCAACCCATAGAGTTTGGTGTTGCCCCATTTATGGCAAGGACAAGATTGCCCTGACTAGAGTAGTAGCATTTTGGGTAATGAGTTGAGAAATTGCCCCGGTATGGTTTTATTGTTGTGAATATAATGAAGGGATGCGATGGGTGTCGGGTGAATTTCCCCATTTGTAGGTGGAGTGAAGAGTGACAGGATTGCCCCACTTGGAATGGTGTTTCGAATGGTTGCCTTTAGTGAGACTGGGAAAGGTGACGGAGTTAGGGTTATGGGTTTTTGGAGATGGTTAAATACGGCTGTATAGACTGGGAGTGGTATGGGATGGACACTGGACAAATTTCCCCAAGTTCAAATGGAATAGATGATGAAAGGGATGCCCCACTCTAGGATCTCGGTGACGATCCTAGTATAAACTTTTGGTTCTCTATAAAATGACTCCCAGACTATGATAGTCTTGAGTTTTCGCTATGATGATCACTAAACTTTGCCTTGGTATAATTGTAACTTGAATGAATCTTGTAGTCCAAGCCCTTTGATTTCTTTTCTTTTTTTTTGAGTTTTTTTTTTAGATTTTTTTTTTGAGCAAACATATTATAAATAAATAAACCGACTTGTCCTGAAATTAAAATTTTGGGAAAACAAAAGCAATCAGCCATTGATCGGAATGAACTCTAGAGGGTTGTAATTTGGCTGAAGGTTAGGGTTTATGACGAAAAGTATTATTGGGCTCAAAGAGGTGTTTGAGGATTGATGGGACAGATGATTTTTATTGGTGGTGTAACTTGGCTAATGGGTAATGATTTATGAAGGAAATGGTTATTAGGCTTAAATGAGTGTTTGAGGTTTTATTTAGGCAGCAATTGACGTGCCTCATGGTAGAATGGACCTGTTTAGGGATGTAACTTGACCAAGGGTTTATGAAGGATAGGATATTGAGGACAAGGGAAGTGTTTGGGGGTTTATTTCAGACAAGGATCTCTTATGCATTTAATGGTAAGAAGTATCAGCTCATAATTGTACCACTTTTGTTTTTTCGTGGTTTTTCGATCCTCTTTTTTGATTTCACTTTCTTTTTTGATTTTGATTTTTTTTCTTTTTCTTTATTTCGAGCTGAGTGACTTGATAAAAATGATACACCATTTTTGATGTGGAATTGATCCTTGTCTAGGGTGATTGAAAGTTTCTTTGGATTTTGGCTTAAGGTGGGTGGCAAAGGATTTCTTGAGGATATGGGAAGATGGTCAAACTTCATTTCAAAACATGATTGCTCGTTTTCTCAAAAATTAACTTAAGGACAATAATTTATTTACTTTTATATATTTGCTCTTTTTTTTACCCTAATTTTTGCTTAGGCCACTCTTACGAGTTTTCAACCTAACGGGCCTTTTTGATTTTTTTTTTGTAAAGGACTTGCACCAAGGGAATACAATGTTGACAAGGTGTTTTAGAGATCACGAATTTGCCCCAGTATGGAGGGCCTAAAGCATTTATTTCAATAGTGAGAACAAACCAAAAAGTCGACTAGGTAGGGGAGCATGTACTTTAGGGTGGTCGGGGTGGGATTAGACTAGGACGGGGGATGATGACAAGGTAAAGACATTAACTGACTCAAACAACAATGAAGACACATGTCACACACAAGTTACTACACGAATGCTTCGTAGAGAGTTAACATCAGATAAAACATGAAAGAAAATTTTGGCGGACCATTTCGGTCATTCATCATGGGGTGGATGAGATGCAACACTTTGTTGATAAAAATTTAAACGTGCTGCTAATTTGAAAAGTTGAGTGCCTTGAAACACCTTGAGCTTGCAACAAAGTATGACTAAACTTTTTCCAAAAAGAATGATTTATTTCGTAAGAATGTCTCACCTCTCATCACATTTTTCTTCTAAAATTATGTTAATTTTGTTTTATAATGTCTGATGTAAGTATGCAAATGAATGTGCATGAAATGTGAATGAAATGATAATGTATGTGCATGAAATGATAACATATGATTTTATTTATGACGTCGGGAAATTATAAACTTTTCATTGGAGAGTAAAGTACAAAATTTAATTTTGACTTCAGCGTGCACGGCTTCTCTCCAAGGTAAAGATTTTAATTCTCTGACGGTCATAAAAGTGCTTGCAACATTAGATGTTTATTTGTTGTATTTTTTGTAGTGCAAAGAAAAAAAAATGCATGTGGTATATTTTCTAAAAATGCAGTAAATAATGATTTTTGATTTTTTTTTTTGATAAAAGACAGTATGCATAAATATTTGTTTGAATGCAAGGGTATGAAGCTCCTTTGTGACCCTAGAAATGTATCTTACGGAGTGGGTCTACGGTTTCTTTTATAGTGAGCCTCAAAAGGGTAGTTTTAAAGAATCCTACACAAGGTTCCTAGAGCCAAGGACCCCAATCAAGAACACAGACCACAACAATAGGCAAGCTATTAGGAGGGATAGCATCCTTAAAAGGAATCAAACTCTAGGTGAGATTTTCGTGACCACCCAACGAGACGTACGTCCCGCAGGCCATCACTACACAATCTCGTTCTAACTTAGGTTTGCACTCAAGTCCGGGTAGAAGACTCTTCTCACATGCGTGTGTGATGTGTAGAGGTGTAGTGTGTATAGGAGCAGTTCGAAACAAACCCAAAGTTGCAAACAAAGCAAACATTCATACAAAATAAAGTCTTCTATCCTAGGGTTTACACATCAAATAAATAATATAATGTGCAAAGATAAATAAATAAGAGAAGGGTAAAAATTAAATTAAATAAATCCTATAATTAATTAGACTAGGTTTTGACTCTTTAAAAAGTTAATTCCCCAGTGAAGTCGCCAGCTGTAGCGACCGAAAAATCCGAGAAAGGATTCTTCGAAAGGTCCCCAGTGAAGTCGCCAGCTGTAGCGACCGAAAAATCCGAGAAAGTATTCTTCGAAAGGTCCCCAGTGAAGTCGCCAGCTGTAGCGACCGAAAAATCCGAGAAAGGATTCTTCGAAGTTCATAGGAAGCCGCCACCGAAATTCTAGTTTAAGGGCAAATTCGGAAAATCCCTTTAGGTTTAAGATAAGACTTAGTTTAGGGTTCGGGAGTCGTTATGCGTGGGGAAGGTATTAGCACCCCACGACATCCTTTGTCTAATTATTTATGCTTTATTAATATTTACCCTTATTATTTATAATGAAAAAGACTTAATTAAATTTTTAATTTTTAGTGCTTGACAAGAGTGGACTCTTGCTCCTACGTACCTCCGGATGCAATGGAGGAATCAAAGCTACGTAGTTCTTCCGAAAAAGGTTTGTTGGTTGGTGTGTTTTTTTTTAGTGTAGGGGTCCTAGGATTCCTTGAACTGCATCTGACTCATCGATTCTAGGACTGACTAACCCGATTGTACAACCGACTTAGTCCCCTACTTTTGAAAGTATTTTTGAGGTTTTTTGAAAGAAGTTTGATGTGAGGTGGGTTGGTTTTAGAATAGGTATTCTAGGACTCTTGAAGCTGCATGCTGACCCCACTCGTCTAGAACGCAACGACTAACAGGTTGTACAACCGACTTAGTCCCCTATTTTAGGAAAAATAATTTATTTGTATTTTTATAAGTTTTTAGGATTACTGAACTGTACAGCTCATTGGTCCTAGAATGATGACTAACCCGGTTGTACAACCGACTTAGCATTTTATTTGATTTTGGGTAGAAAAATATTTAATTATTGTTTTTGCAAAAAATGGGGTGTTGTTAGTTGCAGGAGGTGGTATAATTAAAACAGTGGTGTAAAAAAGGAAGCCCAGTTCGCATAGGAGAGCCCAGTATGCGAAACTGGGCTTAAGTGAGGGAGGGTGTGCAAACTAGGGGGAGTGTGGTTTGTAAAAAAAACAGAATAAGTAATAAAAATAAAAAGACATATAATAATCTGAATTGAGGGAATATATAGGTTTTTTAGGGTTTGGGTGTACTCATTTACCCCATCCCACTATTCCTGCTGCAATCCTCTCATAGAGAGAGAGAAAGTGCAGATTCAATGCTAATCCATTTAATGTCCCCCGCTGTTACCCTCCTCCTCCTCCATTATCATTAATATTATCTCATTTTCCTCCTCCCTTTTGAATAACCAAATGAACCAGCAGTAAGACCAAATGAGAGAGGGAGAGTACAGCGACAGTGAGAGGAAAAGGAAAATGAAGGAACGTCGCCGGAAAGCTCGACGTCGACGGAGCTAGTTTACGGTGCTAGGCTCGTTTTCTTTGGGGATGGCGTGTACTGGCATCGGTTTTGGGTGGCTGTTGGTGGGGAGAACGGCGGCTCGCCGGTGCTGTAACAACGAGGGTGTACGGCAAATTGGTTCGCGTTGGCCTCGGTTTTCGTGGCTCGGTTTTTTGGGGTTGTGGGGTCGTTTTGGGTGGCTCTCACCGGTTTTGGTTCGGATTTGAAGAACTTCACGAGAGCTCGCGGAGAAGATGGCCGAGCTCTCCGTGAGATATTCACAGGTTAGTTTCTTCACCTATTTCGTTCTTCTTTTGGTTCTATTTCTTCTCTTCCTATTCGATTTTTTTGTTCTGGATTCTAAACCTTACCTTAATTCAAAACTAGACTTTTAATTATTCTAATTGTAAATATTCTAATTCTAATTCTAAATATGAACATATGTTTGAAACAAAATGATTCTAAAAAAAATCTATTCTAGTTCTAAATATGAACATATGTTTGAAACAAAATGATAATAGTAAACGAGGAACAACCTTCACTCCAAAGATCCGAACTTCTCTTTTGTTTGCTCTGTTTGTTCTTTGCTAAGATTGCTATTTTTGCTGACATTTATACGCCTCTGTTTGATCTCATCGATGATTGAATCTCAGTCCTTTTTCGGAAATTTGAAAATGGTGTTTTGGTGATTAGGGTTCTGATATTGAACCCTAATCTTTTTCAGGTGTTTTTGCCGTCAGTCTCTGTTTTCTTTGACTATGTTTGACTGTTTATTTATACTACAATATTAGGTTAAAACATTAATTGTATTTTGACTGTGTTTTGAATTATTTTTCAGGTTTTGGAGTGGATCGACCCAGGCCCAACAAATTGGAGAGCAGCTGCTGGAAACCCTAGATCTGTTGCTACCTTTTACTATTTTCCTTTTGCATTTTCGGATTTGGCTACTTTTTGTATTCCTAATATTACTTTTTTTTGCATTTTTGGACTTTTGGACATTTTGAACACTTCTAAATTGTAAATAAAATTAAATAGATTTTTTTTGGCATTTTTTGACTATATATTGTTTAAATAAATTAAATAAACAAATCAATTAAAAAAAAGATGTCGGGCCAAATACAAAAGCAAATCGGACCCAACTAAACAAACACGCTAGAACGAGGCCTAAATGGAAAAAATAGACCAGTTAAGCGAAAGATACTAAAAATTAAATTGGAATCACATTCGTAGGCCTAAACCATAATGGTAAGCCCAATTGCGAGACAAACGACTCATGTAAGCCCAATTAGATTCAACTAGGCCCAAATACTGAGATTAAACTGAAGAATGCGTGAAAAGATCGATCATTCACACGTATGCCTAGCTTAAGTAAAGGTATTCGAGTTTAATTGAACAGATAATTGAAATTGGCTTGAATTGGAAAAAGAGACGCTATTCTAAAAACTTATGATTGTGTGACATAAAACAAGCGACTAAAAGAAGACGGACAAAATTGGGGTATAACAATATTTTTTCAAGCAGTTTTTTTTTTTGACAAAGATATTCTTTTTTTGACAAAGATATTCTAGCAAGCAAGTTAACAGTTTATTACTAATATTTATTTGCTTCAAACGGGAAGGAAGATAAATATTTTTCAAATAAGAAAGAAATGAAAATAACATTTTTTTTACTGAACAAGAAAGAAAATAATACCACTAATACCACTTAGATGAGATGGTAGCTTAATTAAAATTTTGGATTCAAATACAACTTTGAACATGCAGAATTTTGCAGCCCCATTTTTGAGACGTCTATTTTAGATGCACCCAAATAATATTATGTAAAAAAATAAAATAATAATATTTATTGAGACTATAAATGATACAACATATTTTCATAAATATATTAATGAATAGTGATAAAAATAAAATTATGAAGTTTTTTTGACAGAAGTTTTCTTTTAAATAATATAAATCCCAATGTATACGCTAATAAAATCATAATGTATATAATAACATATTTATGATTGCTTCAAAAAAAAACATATTTATGAAACTAAATTTATTATTTATGAAACTTCACCAAACCCTAATAAATCATAATGTATATAATAACATATGAAACAAAATTTATTATTTATGAAACTTCACCAAACCCTCTTCAAGTTTTCTTATCTTTTCTGGTTCTCTGCTAGGTACCTTTATAATGATGTCGCATTAATATACAATTTTTTTAATAGATTCAATACAATTGTTAAAGTTTAAATGTGTGGTTACTTTCAATATATACTATAATACTGCTAAAAATAAATACCTAAATTGGTCCCTCACAAATAAATGAAAAATTTGGCGAATTAGTCCCTAATAGGGAAGATGATTAGTAAACAAATTTAATTATTTCAGCAAGTTTAATTTATGGAACGTGAGTGACAAAAAAAATTAACTTTTAAAAATTACACCATTTTATAAGCACTTTTGTAATCATGCATCCAAACACGTTTTTTGCATAAACACTTTTCAATATACACATCCAAACAAAATCAGCTTATAGAGCATAAGCTCTTATGAGATAGGCTCTCATGCGATAATCTCTTATGTTGTAAGCACTTCTATAAGTTGTTTATCCAAACAGACCCTTAGCTTGAACCTTTTTTTACTCAAGGAACAAAATATCTTTATGTAACCACTAACCATGTGTCGAGAATAAATGAGTCACTTGAGAATACTCACGGCTCACTACTGTTACTCACACACAAACATGTAACAAAGACCAAACACTAGACACATTCAAAAACACCACAAGAAGCACGCAGAAAGAAATCACGCGAAGCAAGAACACAAAGAGAGCTAGGCCAACGCGAACTAGAGAGCACGCGAGGAAGAAGATAACCATGATGCAAGCAAAGCTTGCATCAAGAACATGCCAAGAATGCATGTATTCATCTCTTTCAACCACACACTTAATCTTGTTTACCCAGTTCAGTCAATTTGACCTACATTTGAAGGACTAGCCAAGATATGTCCAACTTTATTGAAGAATAGGATTTTTACAAGTACAATGGTGAAATGCTCTAGTTATTTTCTTCCATTTCCCCACCTTCACTATTCTCTCTTACAAAGAATGAAACCCTAGTGAATTTCTCACTGAATTCACTCTGAAAAGAAAAGAAAACATAAAATTCTAAGGGCCTATTTGGGAGTTTGGAGGGGAGGCGAAGGGAGGGGAAGGCTTGGAAACGAGTGGGGTAGAGTTAAAGATATAGAAATGTTTCACCATAATTAGAATAATTGTATAGACAATGATAAGAGAATGCTTATGCTTAACATATTTTTAATTTCAAGATTATTATAAAAGGATGTAAATGATTTGAAGAATTTACCTAAATCTCCCAAACCCTCCAAAACCCTCCTCTAGTACATTTTTTGAGTTCCTCCAAATTGGGAGGGTTTGGTTTTATGAAGAAAAATAAACTCCCTAATGAAGTTGATGACACACCATTCCTTTTATTTGCCTTTCATTCTTCCTATTTTTTTCAAGCCCTCCCTCCCCTCCCCTCCAAACTCGCAAACAAACCCTAAAACTTTACCCAGCTTGTGTAATGGTAGTTGGTTACACAAGCCCTAACCAATGGAAACTACTAACCAATTTTGTTACAAAACAAAATAACTAACCAACTAACCTAGGTAGCATGAAACTAATTCTGTGAAAACCTTGAACAAATTGGCACAAGAATAACATATCTATAACTTAAAAACTGTATTTTAGAGAGCTTATTCAAATCATCAGTTCTAATTGATGTATATTTTTCGCCAACTCCTCGTGCATTTTACCCAATGTTTTTAAATATGGATCGAAGATCGAATCGACGAGACCTCCAAGACACGGTTTATTTAGTTCATTCGGTTCAACCATCATTGAACCGGATGACAAATAAATAAGTAAATAAAAAAATAACTAAAAAAGAAAAATATTAAATTTTAAAGAAAAAGAAAATACAAACTCATTCTGAACGGTTTAACTTGATCCAATTGGCAATTCGAAGCCGTCCAACGCGATTCAATCGGACTGTGGTCCAATTGAGGTTGAACCAACTGCTAGAATGGTTCTCAATCCAATCGATTGAACTGCCAGGTTCTCAAAACATTGATTTTACCCCATGCTTCAATTGTGGTTTGGTCACACGTGGAGAAACTTCAATGCTTTTTATTGTAGCTCTCTATTTCTGTTTCTTTTAAAAATCTATTTCTCAGCAAACAATTAGGACTTTACAAGGGAAAGGTAAAGATTCACAAGTTGGAGCAGGATTACCAATTTACCATAAGCTCTCAGCTTCATGCTGACAGAGACAGTGAGTATACACAAAAAAATAAATATATATTTTCTGTCTTTTACTAATAATACTAGAGTATCCCATCAGTAGGTGATATTTCTCTTAATAAAATCGAGTGCTATTAATTTTAAAATTGTAATTAAGATCTAAGTCCCTCTTATTGGAAGAAACAACCCCAGAAATTTTAATTGACATTAGCTAGTGTTGCACCTGAAAAATCCGGGAGGATCTCTCGTGCAATTCAATGAACTCGCCACCAATATTTAATTATACGGGAAAACATTGAAAAATCCCTTTAAAATGAAAATGGTATTGAAAACCTGATTTTGAGTTCGGAAGTCGATTATGCGTGGGGAAGGTATTAGCACCCCACAACATCATTTCCAAAAATGTTACCTATGATTAGTTGTGCAAAACAAAATTTAACTTTGTAAATATTTATTTCCCTTTTTATAATACTAAAATGAGTAGAAAGAGACTTCATAAAAAATTTATTGTTTTTGTATTTTCATTGAAAAACTAACAAGGAACATTTTAGATAAGACCTAAAAAAAGGTTTTTTTATTATTGCACTTGACAGATGTGGGCCCCCATCTGCTCCTACGTATCTCGGGATAGAGAATCAAAGGCTACGTAGTTCTTGGGTAGAAAATATTTGTGTGTTGGTATATTTTATTATTTGAATGTTTTTGAAATTGAAGGGCGTCCATATTGACCAAACAGATACGTCCAGAGTAGTCATGTACTATGCACGCTTGGAAACTAAAAATTGTTCACCATGATCAAACAAGTTAAACTCAGAGTGACCATGACTAACAACATATTTTTGAATATGAAACTGGTCTTTAGAAAAGTTAAATTAAAGTGTGATTTCGAAGTCAATTAAAATGATATGTGGACGAGTTGGACTCATTGTTTAGTGAAAGTAAAATAATGGGGGCTAAGCCTCGACCCATTTGAGTTAGAAATATAAAAAGTGATATGAATGTAAGATTATATATTGAAGGAAGGATGGGCTACATATTAATATAAAACATTAGATGATTCAAATTCTAACAATAGCGACTGAGAGGGACAGAAACGGAGGGGAATGAACGACGCCGGCGAGCTTGACGATGGTTGGAGTTGAGTAACTAAACCTGGGCTCTTCATTTCTCTATTTTTTACTCCTCAGTTCTGGTTTTTGGTTGATGGGTTGAAGTGGTGGTTTGTGCGGCGAAGGTAGTGGCGGCGTATAGTGGTTCGTGGCGGTGAGTTGGTGGTTGTTGTTGAAGTGGTTGTAAGAGTGGTGTTTGGTGGTTGTGGTGTCTAGTGGAGTTTTGGTGGTGAAAGGCAACTACGGTGTGACTCCGGCGACACTCAGGTGGTGGTGGTTGTTGTTGTAGTGATGGTTTGGCTTGTGTTTGTTGTAGTGATGGTTTGGCTCATCTCCTCTCACATTTTTCTCTGTTCTACTCTACTATACTATACTTCTCCCTCTTCTCCTTTACGTTTTGTTCCTCTTTATATAGGCCTTTAGGTTATTTTTTCCTGGCCATGGACAGCAATGAACTATTGAGACGTCCCTCTCAGCTTCTCAATTCATGATGTTGAACTTTCTGCTTTTTCTGATTAGTTGTTGGTCTCTTCATTGTATCTTAAAGCTTGATTAAAGGCTCTGAGAGAGGACAGACATTAGCATTGGATGCCTCGGTGTATTGCAAAGGCGTGTTTGATGTTGGTGATGCCATGCCAGTTTCCTTCCTTGTGAAACATCTCATGAAGTGGATAAAAGAAGTCCTAAACCTTAACCAAAACAAAACACCCTGATGCCTTCTTTTATATTTTTTAAACTATTTGTATTTGAGATTTTGTATTATTTTTGTAAATCTAAATTCTGATTTTATACTAAATTATTTTTAAATCTGATTTTTTCTTGCAATCAAATAAAAAAAGAGTAAGTTCTACTAATAACAACATAAACGACGTGAAATCGTTAATGACTACAAAAAGACACTGCCAGTTAATTTGACTCTCGTATGACAAACAATATATTTTTGAAAATAGAGAAATATCGATTAGAATCGAATGTTCACAAAAATACATTTTATTTGATTTTCAAACATTTGGACAAAATTGGGGTATAACAGTTAGTTTTTGAGGTAATACTCAATTTAGTCCCTAACTTTTCAACATATGTCAGAGACTATTTGTTGTCAGACTATTAAAACCATCAACTATTAAAAAATAGTATAGTCTTAAAAAAATATATAGTATACTATATATATTTTTTTCAAATATATAGTATAGTCTTACAAATAATATAAGAGTGATATTTTTGGATGCTCATTATTGGTTTTGGTTTTTTCATGATGGTTCTTGCTTGCAATTTTGGCTTTGCTTTGATACTTCTTGTTCTGCATCAAACTTGTTTTCTTGTCACCTTTGCTACAAGCAATGTAAACTATATTTTGATTTTAATTTAGTACTAGTATCTTTGAATGGCTATAAGGGGTTATTTTATTTTGCATTTTGTATTCATGTTTTCTTATTCATGGTTCTTTCTTTGTAGGTTCATATTGTGTATATGGGGGACACTGACAGAAACCGTAGCCACAGTGAGCCACAGTGAGTTGAAGACTCGCATCTCAACATGCTATCAAATGTTCTCGGAAGGTTTCACTTTAAATATTCACTGTTTTGTTTCTGTTCCCTTGAAGTGAACACATATTTGGAATTTTCAACGTGGTTTCTTCTTCTTGATTATATTCTACCATCTTGTTTGTTTTTTTGTTTTTAACAGTAAAAGTGTTGCTAGGAAGTCCATCTTGTATAGCTATAAGCATGGCTTTTATGGATTTGCTGCAGTTTTAAGTCAGTTTCAAGCTAGGCTCATTGCAGGTATTTCACAGTTTTAGCCAATATTAAGGTGATTACAATATGTGAGAGAGACTTCAGTGCAGAAAATAATACAAATTTATTCTAATTTTAAGGGATACAAAATTTCAATTTTTATTGACATAAAATAATCCAGGTTAAAATTATAAACAAAAATAATTTGATCTTATGATGATATATTTCCGTAGCCAGGAGTTATAAAATCTCTTGCAAATTGGGGGAGATGAGGGGATCGAACCCTGTACATCTCGCATGCAAAGCGAGCGCTCTACCATTTGAGCTACATCCCCATTTGTATGGTGTAGCTACTAAAATGTTATAAAAGCTGGTTAAAACTTAAAAATAACTGCAAAGAGAAAAGCCTAATCATAAGAAAGTTTTGCAAAACTGTAGTTCTTGGTTCTAAATTATGGGTGTGGTTATTCTTAGAAGGAAGGAGGACGTTCACCAATAATGTCTCTTTCACTCAACCATGTGAGCTACGGGAATGAATTCTCTCAAGTGGAAAAAAACTTGAGGAAACAAAGCTATGAAGCCCCGATACTCCAAAAATGGCAACGTACCCATATCGGATACGTATCCGATACCGATACGCACCCGATACTTCCCGATACGTACCCAAAGAGTATCCAATGATTTATTAATTATTTTAAAAAAATATTTCACTCGATACTTTTCAGATACTTCTTACCAACTAAGGATAACTTCTCAGATACATTTTCGATACTTCTTACATTTTAGATACATTTTCGATACTTCTCAGTCAATAATATTTTAGTTAGTAATTATCGTTCTCCTCAATATTTAACGTAACCTCTGCCATTGACTATTCAGATTATACGATTTCGGGTGGTCTCGGTTACTCGTCCACCCTTACTTTTTATGATTAGTCACTCATGCATAGGTGTGTCTGTTGTCCTTTTCCTTTCATTCACATATTTTGTGTAATTTTTTTAATCTATTTGGGCAATTTTTTTCATCTCTATAAAATGCAATATTTCTGTTTTTCATCTTTGTTTATTCTATTTGTGTTTTTAATTAATTTTATTTTTTTATCATGTTTTTATTTATTTAAATTTTAATTTAATTTTTTATTAAAGTATCCTAGCCGTGAGTCTAGCTTATGTCACTAAGCTATAGCTTTAGTGACTATCACTAAAGGGTTACAATGGTAACTTTCTAATTAATAAATAATATATAATATTATTAGATTATTATATGGTTCTTACAAATTAGGCATTTTAAATGGAATTTAATAAAATAGTAAAGGCCTTTTCAAAAAAAAATGATCAAATACTTCTTTTAGACAAGGTTATGTACCATATTAATCCAAGGACCTAGCTAGCTATAATGGGTGGACCTAGCTATTAGTATTTTGAGCAAATGAAAGCAACTCCAAGGACCTACTAAACTTTTTTAGTCTTAACCTCGAAGGAATAAAGGAATAGTGAATCTTTACGTTAATTGATTAATCATTTTTTCATCATGTGATCCTCTTAGACAGAGGAAAATGTAATTTTTATCACATAATCGCCATAATTGATTGCAGATTCCACTTAAATTATGTTTATAAAATTGTTGTGTGTTCTATTTCCAAAATCACCATTCTGTTATTGACAAATGAAGTTTGAGATCTAATGATTCTCATAGTCTCAGTCTCATTTTGCTTTTCTTACTCTGTTTTGCATGAATGGCATAGGTGGGCGATCCAAATTCAGACCACGATTGTTGGGAGAGGCCAGAGGACATGGATACAGCCAGGACTGTATATGCAGTTGATGCACCAAACGCAGCTTCTGATGTGGCTGGCGAAACAGCCGCCGCGCTAGCCGCTTCATCCATGGCTTTCCGGTCATCTGACCCAGGTTACTCAGATACATTGCTTCGAAATGCTATCAATGCATTTCAATTTGCAGATAGTTACAGGGGTGCTTACAGTGACAATAATAATGTTAAGTATGCTGCCTGCCCATATTATTGCGACTTTGATGGCTTTCAGGTAATTGCATTGCAGTAGATATCTTATTATTGTGTGAAAATTGTTAGCTGTACAATTATTCAATTTTTTACAGGTCGGTTGTTGTTAACTTTAACATGATATAGGACGAGTTGTTGTGGGGAGCTGCGTGGCTAAGGAGAGCCACACAAGGCGATTACTTCCTTAACTACATTCAAACCAATGGCAAAACACTTGGTGCCGACGACAACATCAATGAATTTGGTTGGGACAACAAGCATGCTGGCCTTAATGTTCTTGTTTCCAAGGTCTGTCTCTAAGTACTCCTACCTATTCAGTTCAACCACACACTTAGAATTACATAAATTTATTTATGTGCCTTAAAATTTGATCTTAAAACCGGGTCGCCCCAAGCTTAGTGGTCCAAAACGCAGAAATAGACCGAGTCGGGCTAGCCCATATATCTATCGAACTCTTTTATAGTCCAGCTCAACCTAAAACACACTATGTTTGGACTCACTTGACCCAACTCATTTTTAAACAAAGAACCCTACAAAAAGTATTCAAGAAAGAAAATGAGTTTGGCCCAGCTTGACCTAATGGGCCGAACCAAAATGACACGGTTTTTTTGGTCTCTACTAGTATTTAGTAAGTCTGGCTTAGCCCAAAAGACCAGGTCATCAGGCCAATTGGGCTCAGCTAAAATTTACAGCTCTACATATACAAAATCAGCAAGCATATTGTTGATACTTAAATTAATCATTTTTTTAGGAAGTCATAGAAGGAAACTTGTACTCTCTAGAGTCATACAAGTCATCAGCAGAGAGCTTCATTTGCACACTCATACCTGAATCACCAAGCTCACACATAGACTACACACCTGGTGGACTCGTATACAGATCCGGAGGAAGCAATTTACAACATGCAACTTCAATTGCTTTTCTTGAATTGGTCTATGCCAATTACTTAACTCGCACGTCACAAGCCATCAATTGTGGAATGTCTATGTTAGTGCACAAACACTTATCCAGCATGCTAAGAGACAAGTTGACTACATTTTGGGTGACAATCCAATGGGATTATCATACATGGTTGGGTATAGTGGTTACTATCCACAACGTATTCATCATCGTGGATCGTCATTACCCTCGATTAAGTATCATCCTCAATTCATTGAGTGCAAAGAAGGTTCAATTTATTACAACTCAACGAATCCCAATCTTAATGTTCTTGTGGGAGCCATTGTTGGAGGACCTGATGAATATGATGTTTATGTGGATGATCGGGTTGATTTTAGGAAATCTGAGCCAACAACATACATTAATGCACCATTTGTTGGGGTTTTATCATATTTTGCTGCTAATCCCTACATTAGTTAACATAATTACAAATATGTTATATATGTTATTTTTTGTAAATAATAGTAAAAGGATAGTGTTGCTCATCTTGAGAAAAAGAAAGAAGGAAGAAAGTTGCAATGTTACTGCACTTGAATTTTGAGGTCAGAGTTGTTTATGAATTCTATATAGGAGGACAAAAGATGGACAAGAGTTTTAATTACTAGATGTGTTTCATTCTGGATGCCTGTTTGCTAGTTTTCTTCCTACAGACTGTGTAGCTGCTCTACATGTTTGTTGTAAATTTTAGTTTATAATTTATTATAGACTCACATTTTACAAAATTTTCTTCAAATAGTTACAGTTGATAATGTCTAAATTTTTGTTACGAATTTATTTAGCAAATCTAAACTGAGTTGTCACTTTGATTTATTTTATTTTTAAAACATCTCATATATGAAAAACTCGTGTTTTCACGGACCTGGATCCTCTGCTTCACAGTGCACCAAGCAACATAGCCGTTAGATCTAGAGAGTAAGGAACAAAAGAGGATTCCCTGCTCCAAGCAACATAGCCGTTAGATCTAGAGAGTAAGGAACAAAAGAGGATTCCCTGCTCCACGGACCTGGATCCTCTAGAACTAATAGCTCTGCTGCTTGCTAAGCAGTAGTAGAGGATCCAAACTCTGCTTTCACACACTCAACACAAAATCATAAATTACAATGAAAAAGTTCACTTTTTGAGATGTTACCCTTAAGAGTAAGTTGCTCACCAGAGTAAGGAACCCGGAGAAAGAAGTTCAATCAAAAGTATGGACGAAGCCGACTAGAATCCCCAACCAAGGCAGGTTCAATACTAATTCCGTCTGATATTCCAACCACGGCACCTATCACTCTGCAAAGAAATCTGATTCCAATCCTGCAGAATCCTTTTTTAGGTGAAAATAAAATATCAAAACAGAGCATGAGCCTCGCCAGGACAAAATGCAGCGAAAACACATTGTTTGTAAGCAGCAGATGAAAGTGATCGAAATGAACCAAGTGGCAGCAGGAGCATCATATTTTTATAAAAATGACTAGCAAATTGAACAGAGCAGATGGAGAATTAACAAAAAAATATAAAGCAGTAAATGGCTGAACACATTTGCCAAAAAATTGCACTGGAATTATAAAACAATAACTAAATTAGGATTAAGAAAATACAATAGATGGTGTAGGAATTATACAGTCTTACTGGTGATGGAAGATAGTAGATAGATTGCAAAACTATTCTTATATGAATTAATGGGAACTAAAAAAAATGGATATGAAGAACGAAGAATTAATTTTTAAAATATTCAAATTTGATAGTTCAGTGTATATCTTCTGGTTCATTTTCAGTGGGCCTAACACAACAAAATTGACAAGAAATATTGGGAGGCTTCAAATGCACACATTGCTTTATCCGTTTCTCCAGCCAAGCAAGTCTTCTCTCAAGGCTCAAAACACCAAGATTCAAAATCCTAATGTCAACTTGGGCAATCCGGGCAAAAACCCGAAGCAAAATGTAATAATCTGCATGAGCAACATAGGTCAGGGAACCTTCATCCTTCTTTCTCGAATAGTGAACATAATCAAGTTTTGATGGTTTGACACTAGGTGGTATGTAACAAAATCTGTTTTCCTCCATGTCTAATTTCATCTGTCTAATGGCTTCCTTGACATCAGAATTTCCTGAACAGTGCTCATTGGAATCAGAGTCTTCACCATCTAACGAACTCTCAGAGGAATTATCATTACTCAAACTTCCAGGCAAGTCATTTGCAAGGCGGGTGCCATCATCAGGAGAGGGTTCATTCGAACATTATCTTCCCTTCTTTTCCTTAGATGTCCTACTAGTGCATCCTTCATCCCTCAACCTCGTTTGGTTCAGAGAAGTACTGGATTGCTCTGCAGGTTTTGATGGTTTGGAATCCTGGAAAAAAAAAGTATCATCAAATGAGCTATTAATTTTGACAGGTATTCTTCATAACGTAGTCAACCAACAACAGGAGTTCCCAAAAACTAAACATTACATGGCAGATAGACATGAGTTGAAACAAAAAAATTATTTGACAAAATCTGCCTATATAATTATCAGAGACGATGTAATGGAAGATTTCTAACCTATATAAGCAGAAGAGGCAAAGTAACATGCAACTTTGTAGCAAGTTTTCATAAATAATAAATAAGCACCGTACAGGAAAAGTTGTTCAATATTTGATGCCCCTCATTTTTGCAAGAAAAAAAAATCCTATTTTTATTCTATATGATCGGGAAATTAGCCCATAGGCAATATTTCGTTCTTCATGTTATTTTTCTTGTGAAATTTACAGTCGTGTAGTAAATGGTGAAACAGCCAATTTACTTTTCAAAAGAAATTAAGATCCAGATCAGCAAGCAAGGCAACTCAGCTTCTTTATTGACACATCCCAAGAAAGACTAGAAAGAAGTTAAAAGTAATTCCAATATTTCTAATTATCAATGCATGTATTACATGCCAATAAATAATTCATTCAAGTCCTCAATTACCTCTTCATTTTGAAAAAAATTCCATAGGTTTTCCATCATCTTTTCTTCCTCATGATCCCCATAAGATGATTCTAACCCAACAAAGACAACATCCCTACAGTATTTGAGATATGTAGGTAAGTCTTTTGAATACTCTGTTCAGATATACACGATATTAGATAGTCAATTATCTTATGTCAAAAATAGGAAGAAGGAGAGTATGATAAACATTAAGCATTTAAATACTGAATAGCGTAAACACGTTCAAAACCAAGTCAAGTACACAAGCCTTCAAGGGTTCATGCACATGTACAATGAAAACACCATATACAAAACTCACAACATAGGTTCAACAAGATAATAATGCAAGTAAAAAACTTTACCATGGGTATCAGCAATCCCGTTATATATTGCTTGAAGGTGTTGGAGAAGCCAGGCAGAATCCAATTTGTATTTTTGAGGTCCTGCTGGGTCATTAGCTGAATCTTCACCAAAACCATATCATCACAGCTCGCTGACCAAACATGTTGTAGGGTTCTCCTTTGAATCTGGCATGTGGTTTATAATCTTCTGGTTCTCCTGAGACCAAGGAAGAAATAAACTCAATGAATTACAATTTACAATATATAGTTGAAGAAAATAAGTCAAACTTCTTCTGGGTGCTGAAAAATATATCAGACACTTGATTAACTCATTAACATGAAAAATTAGGGCAATCTTTAAGTTCATCCCCTCATCTAATTGTTCATACGATAACATTAATAGTTAAGGGTTCAGATCCAAGCTTAAGAAATACCTAATTGAGTTGCAAGTTGCAACTAATCAGATACAGAATGTCAGTAAGAGTAAAATTGTTAGTTTATTATCAAATTTAATGAAAATTTGATAAAAACAAAGCATTTAGAACCTTTCATGAACAAGACAATGTAATATCTCACATCTCACATATGCTACAAGCAAATAAACGAAGAATTGGCACATTATGTTGTCAAACACTTTTTTTAAAAAGTACCCAGGAATAAGATTCCCATATTGGGAAAGTTATTTCCCCATAGGAGTACGAGTAAATTTAAATATGAATGTAGAAAGATATATACACAATGCAACTTGATATTATTACCTTCATTCTGCATCTCAGAGTCGTGAATTTCTTTATCAGCCCAGTCATCATCGAAAACACCAGTCTTGGAGACAAACCTCAACCAAATTGGTCCAACCAAGCCACATATTAAAGGGGTAACCTTCAACTCCTTTACCAGTGCTTCGCATTGAAGCTCAATCATCATCTGCAGCCCCATCACATACCGCAACCGTATCTCGTTATGGTAGCCTTCAAAGGTTGCAACTTTCGAGCCTCCAAAATCTTCGGGAATTGAGGGATTTGTCCCATCAAACCGAGATTCATAGGTGTTATATTGAGAGAATTGAGAGATCGGTTCGACTTTGATCACTTCAGTCTGCCGGCGTCTATGATTGGCCTTGTAGAGAGTGCCACCACCGGTCTCTCCTCCCTCGTTACGGACATCGTCAACACAAGTGTCGACAACATCATCATACAGATAGTTGCACTGACGGCAGTAGAAGAAGCCATCAGAACCATCATAAAGACCCACATTGTAACAGTTTTGACAAGTCAAGTTATCGACATCAACCATTGCAAGGAAGCAGGCAAGCAGGAGCCAAAGCTTTGCTGGTAATATTTCTTATCAGGATTCTTTTGGGCCTGAATTTGTGGGGCAATGGTCAGGCATAATGAGTTAACAGAGAAATAAGATAAGGCACTCAAAATCAACATGTGAAAATATACTATCTGATGAAAAGTAATGGTTACTATCATAAACAAAAATCACTACATTATTTAAAACATGAAACACAATTCTAAATTACCCTTGAAACTTGTAAAAATCAGAACCTTATTGCATTCATCTAGAGACCTTAAAGTAGCTGTAATTGAATTGTGTAAGCTTACCAGGTGCATAAGAATTGATCGTACTCGATCACGAAGTGTGTTGTTTCTTTGCTCGCTTCCGTCGTCCGGTCATTTATTCTTTGGTGTGGGGCCGGTCTTGGCGCCAAGACTCGGGTGAATGCTGCAAAGACACTCCGACATTTCTAGTCGAGAGATGTGCTAGCAGGCGAGGGTATCGCGGGGTAGAAGTGCGTACTGGCGTGTGGATGGAGGTGGTACTTATACCACCGGCGACCGACCGATTGCGAGAAAAGGCGCGGTCGCCGAGAATTACTGAGGCAAGACACGGTCTTGGGCGTTTTGCGAGATGGACCGTGGCCCATTGCTAACCGCACCACCATGTCCTTGCTAATGCACCCGAGCAGTTGCCCCCAAGCTCAGTCGCTTTAGGGCGGGCTAAGGCTTGAATCGATGCCCCCGGTGGATTGGTTTTACTTTCGTCAGGAGCGGGCGGTCGTGGCCGTGGTATCGCCCGACCGCGTGGATGTCGTTAGGGCTTCGACCACCTGTCATTAATGCGTAATGAATGAGGGGACTTTGCGCGCCTCGAGACACCTTTTGAGCTTCCCCATGCAGCGGATGGGAGTAGGCGTCTGGCAGGCTCGCGACGCGCCGTCACAGTGGGCCTCCTATAAATAGGACCTCACGTCGAAGACGTTTTCTACACACGAGAAGCAATCCTCTGCTGTAGCCGAGCTATCTACAAGCGCCACGAAAGTTGTTTTGCGAGAGTTATCCGTCCAGTTCTCTCTCTTTCGATCGCTTCTTTCCGGGTAAGTCGCCGCTTTTAAGGTCTTTGTTTATTTACGCACTTTATTGCTTTCCTTTAGTTAGCTTCCACGCCTCGTGAAAAGTGGGAGGCGTCCGGTCGAGGGCGACCATGTCGCCCCTTCTCCCGAAAGTGCTTGTTGGCTCGGTCGACCTTGACGTAACGTCCCCTATCACAGTGGATCGGCCAGACTAAGCGAGCCGCTCGTATATCCGGTGCCCTCGTGAGCCTAGCCACTTATGGCGTCGCGTTCCCGAGGAGAGCGAGAAAGGACCGAGTCCATGTCATCGAGGCGAGGCGGACGGTTCTCCCGAATGGTAGAGAGGCGTTCCACATCGGCCGCTTCATCATCGCGCCTCCTACAGCTCCGGCTCGGCGGCGCGTCTCTCTACCGACCTCAGCGGAATCGGTGAAGTCGTGGGTCCCACCGCCACCACCTGGGGCAACTGAGCCGGTCGGAGAAGGAAGCGACGACCAGCTGATCGATGTCGTGGGCGACGAGGATATGGGTGACGTCACTCAGCCAGCGGTGGAAAATTTTAACTTTATTGATTTAGAAGTCGACCGCTTCGGGGCCTGAACCTATGCATGTTGAGCGGATCGATCGGCGGTTGTTGATGGCGATTTGAGCAGGCCGGTGGGAGAGTTGTGGAAGCGGCCGGACCAAATGAAATTGCGGACGAGCGGATGGGGGAAGAGGCCGGCCCATCTACGATTATTGATGTGAACGATATCTCCTGGGTGTCTGAGAAAATGAGGGCTTTCAAAAGTTTTGTCCCCCCGGAGGCCCCATGCATTGACGATCCGAACGCCTCTTCTGGCCAGGGGGTGGAAAGTGAAAGGCATGCAAGAGAATGAAAATATTGCGACCGTCCCGTCCAAGTTAAAGTTCACCATGCACCGGGTGGTTTTTGAAAAGATGGGGATCGTTCCCCTTTTTCAGACTTCCAGCAGGATGTTCTCCGGTACCTGAACGTCGCTCCTTCTCAGATCCACCCGAACGGTTGGGGCTTTATGAAGGCGTTCGAGAGTTTGTGCGATCGGTTGAACCGAAACGTGTCGACCAAGCTCTTTCTCGCCTGCTCGGGCCCGAGCTAGCACGGGGAGTACGGAACCAATATGGCTCGCAAGGAGCAGGTGTCTTTCAAGAACCAGAAGTCGTTTGCCCGCAAGTTTTTCAGAGCCTACTCGGATTCGTTCTTGGGCGGTTGGAAGAATCGATACTTTTGGGTCGCCCACGATGCAGAGGCCGCTGGGGCGTTGCGGATTTTCTTCCGGATGGTATGCTGCGGGAGCTCTTTCTTTCCAATCTCTGGCGGGCGGCTCACTTCTCTGTGAAGCCGGCGAGTATACTCGCCAGCCGTGTCGACTTTGGATGAGGAGGATTCAGCGACTTTGGCTATGATAATGAGTTGTCATACATTGTTGCATGAGAACTTCGAGAGGATATCCCATGCCGCCGTTGCGCTTGTTCGAGGGGATAAACTAGTATCCGAGCTCGGTCGGTACATTTTGCTACTTGTTTGCTCGTTTTTATTAAATGCAGTCGTGACCTCTTTTTTTTTTTGCGGCTAAAACTTTGAAGATGTCTACCTCAGGATTGGCTCGATGCTGGAGAAGCTTGTCACCGCGGCGCCGGAAGAAACACGCCCCGGTTACCAGCAACGCGAGAACACCCCACTCCCAATAGGGCCGTTGGGGCGGTCACCAAGATAGGAAGCGCGGTGGTGGCCTCGTGGCGGGGCGGTCGCCGCACTCTTCTAAGCGACCAGGGGAGGAGGAAGAAGCGGATTGAGTCCCCTGTTTTTGAACTCGAGGATTTTGATGATGCTCGGTGGCGCTTTTCAAGAAGGATCCCATGGAGTTACGTGGCGACTGCTTCAAGTCCGCAACAAGACTATGAAGGACATAAAGAGGAGCCAAGCACGTGAGTTCTTTATTTTTGCTACCTTACCGATCAAATATTCTATATTAAATGCTCGCTAACTTAGTTTTCCATTTAGTCTTGGCCGAGCGGGATGTGGCCCAGAGGAAGGTCAAAGAGCTCGAGTCGGCGGTCGGAGGCTTAAAGAGCTGGAGCACGAGATTAGCTCTGGAGCAAACCAAAATCAAAGTGGCGGCCGTGAAAAAGATAAGCGGTTGGCCGATGACAAGGTCAGTGGGGGCCGAGAACAAGGAGCTTGGCCGATTTGGTGAAGACCTCGCAGCCGAGGTCGCCCGCTTTGAGGAAGTCAAGGCGGCCGCCGTCGAGAGAAGGTTGCCGAGGTTGCTTGATGGCAAAAGGCGCGCCTTTACCGATTCGACAACGCGTAGCCCGGATGAAGTTGCTCGCCGCTCGGGGCATTCATATATGACGACCATGCAGTGCGGCCCGACTATGTGGTTGAGGTGAGAGATCGTCTTGCCCGCGAGGATGGATGATGATGGCAAGATGGTCCGCAAGCGGTCTGTGATCCTCGCTCGTGCCAAGAAGTGACTAGCTTGTTATTTTGCCCGCCTGCGAGCGGTTTGTTTACTGTAATGTTGCATTTCTATTTTTGCTTTGTATCCCGCCTTCGAGCGGTTGAATAGATTTTGCGCCCGGCTTCGCCCGGGCGTCTTGCTTTGTAATGAACTTTTACTTTTTTGATTAACTTGTTTCTTACATTGTTATCCCATTTTTCTAAGTTACGAAAGTTAGGCCGGTTGTAGGCCGCCATCTCTTGCCTTCACTAAGGTTTTCGATTTAGGCCGATCGTTGGCCCATCTGCGCTACAACGAAGCGCTCGTTTTGGTCGATCGTTGGGTGGATCATTACCTGATCTTTGCAGGCGGCCCACTAATGATTGGGTTATCACGACCCTTGGGCCACTTCGGTGGCACTCTTTGTAGGTCGCTCGGCGGCCTACGATCGTTCGCGGGTTATCGATTAACCCTTGGGCCACTTCGGTGGCACTCTTTGTAGAGGTCGCCGCTGCCTACGATCGTCGCGAGTTATTGATTAACCCCGGGCCACTTCGGTGACCATACGGTCGCCGTTATGCGGCCAGGTCATTGGTTGTGAAATTTATAGCGAGCAGATGTAATTTAACGGACGGGCCTCTGTAAAAAACCCCAGTGGGGAAAAAGAGCGCCCGCCTGATTTTTATTCATTCAATTGATCAATCGATTACAAGATGGGGTACTAAACATAGTACTGTTTTAACTTGTCACTATTCCATGTCCGGGATTGAAGTTCTTCAACCCAATTTCCCTTTGCCTCGTCAAGTCTTCTTTTCAACCCACGCGGGGATGACTCTGTTGGTCGCTTGACTTGCCGTCGTAAATGCGAGGGTGCTCGACCGAGGTGAAGTTGCTGTTTCACTCCTAGGTCTGGTCAACATTCCTCTCGAATTTTACGCTCGCAAACCGGGTGCCGTTGTGCGTTATCATTTCTTTGGCTGGGAACTCCAAACCGGGCTAGGACGTTCCGGCCGAAGAACTTGTTGACTTTTGCAGAAGTTATGGTCGCCAGAGGCTCGGCCTCTATCCACTTTGTAAAGTAGTCTACTGCCACGATAAGGAATTTGAATTGATTGGGGCGCGGTGGAAGAGGGCCGAGCAAATCCATCCCACCAAAGCGAACGACCATGGTGAGGCTTTGCAGTTCTGATGAGGGGGCGATGTGGACATCAGCGTGTATCTGGCATTTCTTGCATTTCTGCACCAGCTTCTTGGCGTCCTCATCCATGGTCGGCCAAGAGTACCCGGCTCTGAGCGCGCGCTTTGCTATTGACCGTCGCCCGGTGATCGCCACATAACCCTCATGTATATCTTGCGGGACATGGCTAGGTCGCCGACGATAAACAACGGAGGAGCGGGCATGAGAGTCCTCCTATATAGCTTCCGCCCGATCACGAGAATAATTGGTGGACCGTAATCTCGAGGTCTTCGCTTCTTTGGATCTACGGCTCCTCACCCGGTGTGATGTAGCGCGAGGATAGGAGTGATCCAATCGTCCCCCTCGCTTCTATAGTGAGGGCGACGCCGCGGTTGGCTAGGCTTTGTTGAGGACGCCGGCCGAGTCAAGGTTTCTTGGATTAAACTTACGTGGTTGCGGTGCCTTCGTCTTTGGCTAGCTTTGGAGAGAGGTCGGCCGGACATTTTCTCGTCGCTGGTGCGTGTTTGATCTCCGCCTTGGTCAACCGGCGGAGGAGCTCTCTTACTTTGGCGGTAGTTCTTTCAACACTTCATCTTTAGCGTCGTATAATTCTTGGATCCGGGAGGCGACCGGTAAGGAATCGAGTGTAGTTTACACCGGTCGACGTTGAACTCTTTTTGCGGTGCTGCGGCCGGCTATGCATGCCTCGTACTCGGCTTGGTTATTGGGCGTGTGGAACGCGAATGTCGGGGACACTTCTACCGCAAGTCCATCCGAATTCTCTAATATGAGGTGCACCGCCGCGCTTGCGCTTTCTTTGTTGGAGGAGCCGTCCACATGCAATGTCCACATTGTGTCCGGCCGGCCATTTTGTGTTGGGGTCATTTCGCAATGAAGTCGGCCAACACTTGAGCTTTGCGGCCGATCTATGGACTCGAACTTGATGCCGAATTCGCTAAGTTCTACTGCCCATTTGATCATTCGTCCTGCCAGGTCTGGCCGGTGGAGGATCTGTCTTATGGGTTGGTCCGTCCTTACCACGACTTGGTGGGCCACGAAATATGGTCTCAAACGCCGGGCGGCCACTAGTAGTGCAAGTGCTAGTTTCTCGATCCTCTGGTATCTCAGCTCCGGTCCCTGCAACACCTTACTGATGAAGTAGACCGGATTTTGCCTTGAGTCAATTTCTCTAACCAGGACGGCACTCAATACCTCTTCAGTTATGGCTAAGTACAAATATAGAATTTCGCGGCTCGGGCTTTGTCATGATGGGTGGATTGGTCAAAGCCTCCTTTAATTGTTCAGTGCCTACTGGCACCGGGTCTGATCCATTCAAGTCTACTTCCTTTCTTCAGCGGTTTAAATAGGGAAGCGACTTGCACGCAGATCTAGGTATGAATCTTGACAGGCAAATGACCATGCCATTCAACCGTTGGATTTCTTTCTTTGTGGTGGGCGGCCTCATGTCGGCGACCGCCCTACATTTGTGCAGGTTAGCCTCTATCCCCTTTCGGTCGAGATGAAACCCCTAAGAATTTGCCGCCCTAACTCCAAAGGTGCACTTTTCAGGTTAAGCTTCAAGAGAATTTTTCCTCGCTTCTTTAAAGACTTCTCTCGTGTCGGCCGCATGATGCGGGTCGTTCTCGCTCTTGATGATCATATCATCAAGGTAAACTTCAACTACTCGACCGATCCGATCCTTGAAGATCTTGTTCATCATCCATTGGTATGTCGCCCCGGCGTTTTCGGAGCCGAACGGCATGACCTTATCTTGGAAGTTTCCACGATCGGTCATGAAGGCGCTTTTGTGGCGATCGGGCGGGTACATCGTGATCGATTGTACCCGAGAATAGGCATCCAGAGCGACAACAATTTATAGCACGATGCCCCGTCGACCAATTTATCAATGCTCGGCGACCGGAAGGCATCGCCGGGCATGCCTTGTTCGGATCTGTGTAGTCGGCGCACATGCGCCACTTGCCGCTTTTTCTTCTTGACCGAACCACGTTTGTGGCCAAAGTCGTATATTTTATCTCTTCAATGAAATCGGCCTTGACTAGGTCGTCAACCGCTGAGCTGGCCGCTCGGGATTTTTCCCGATTTTGGGTTCGCGCTTCTTTGGGCTCACGGTCGACATTTTCATCCCGCTGCGGTGATGACATGCAACTTCTGTTGGGATGCGGGCATGTCGGATGCTTGCCATGCGAACAAGTCTGCGTACTCCTTAAGGCGGTGTGAGATCTCGCCGACCGCTCGGGTAGTCCGCGTCAAGCAAGCCGACGTCTTCTGCGGGTCGCCCCTAGTTGGACGTCAACTAGCTCTCCATGTGGCTCGCCTCTTGCCTATTTTTAGCTCGCGGGCTAATTCATCGTCGCGCCGTCCTGCGGGTCGCTATCGGGGTCATACCGGGCGTCTAAGTCAGCGAGGTTGACTTGGTGCCTTTTCTCCAGTGCTCGTGGGTCAACATCTCTATCTTGCTCGTTGCAGATGTCTTGATACAGATAATGGCTTTTCTTGGCCGCGTCTAGGTCGGCTAACACCGCTCACCACTTGATCGTCCTTCTGTGTGAAATTTCATCTTGGTGGATGTGGAGGCTACGACCCCAACTTTCACAGGGTCGGTGCACTATGATACACTGATAGCAGGATTTGATGGGTAAGACTAGGAATGTGGCCTTCACCGTCCGGTATTTGGTGCTCGTTCCTGAGTCATCACCAAAAGTGACCAAGAGATCTATCGCCTAGGGGTAAGTGATCGCCGTTGAAACCTGTTAGGGGTGTTGGATCGGATGCGTGGAATGATCTCACCCCGGCCGACATTGATCTTATCGATCGCCTCTTCAAATATGATGTCGGCCGAAGCGCTTGGTCGACTGACCGGCGTGCCGGTATTGGCCATTACCGCCACGATTACCAACGGGGCATAGCTATTGGCCCTTCCGCCGTCCAAAGAAATCTTCATCTCCAAAGGAAATGGGCGGCTTTTTTGGCGCGCTCCGCGAATGTAGACCCAACCATCATCAACTCGTTCCATTTTCTTTTATAGCTTTCTTGAATCCCTTTTCTCTAAGGGTTTCCTCCTTGGATCACCATGGCCACTCTCCCGGCCGTTGGACATCCGGACGTCCTCTTCGGAGGTGTCTTTGTCCGCAATCTCCTCTATGGTTGCTGCAGTAACTTCTTTGCCCTTTGATTGGGGCTTCTTTCCTCCGGCTTTCTCATCAGGTCGGCCGGCACCCTCAGCTCGGACGTCATCGCTCGAACTTCCCTTTTGGATGAGATCCTCGATGTCATCTTTTAGGGCCATGCGATCATTGGTATCGTGTCCCTTGCTTTTATGGTACCGCAATATTTTTGGTGGCGTGCGCCTTCTTGAGTACCAATGGATCGGGCCTCTTCACATCGACAAATTCATTGTTCGACACTTTCGGAAAATATCTGGGCTATGGGAGCATTGAGCCTCGTCCGATGCTCATACTTCTTGGGCCGGTACTCCGGCTTGTTGTTCCGGTTGTTGTCTTGATTTCTGGCCCGCTTGCTGTCTTCTTCTCTAGGCCGCACGCGGGCGGCCTTTCTGGCAGCGAGGGTTTCTTCATAATGCATATGGGCGTTGGCTCTACGGAGGAACGTGCTGAGATCGTCGATATGGTTCAAAGTGAATTCTTCAACAAATTTGTGGTCCGGCCGGATGCCTCTCTTGAGGTATTTCAACTTATCCCTGTCGGTTAAGTCGTGCACTTGATCGGCCTCATTGTTAAAACGTTCTATGTACTGTCTTAATGATTCATTGTCCCCCTGGGTGATGGTGTCCAGGTGCTCTTCATGACGATATTGGCACCGGTTGGCAGTGTAATTCGCCAAAAAGGTTCTGATTAACCCTTCCCACGAGGAAATGGTGTTTGGCCGTAACGACCCCCACCATTCTAGAGCTCGTCCGTCAAGTGACTGTGGGAACAGCCGGCACTTCATGATGGAATCCAACTCTCGGTAGCTACAGTAATTGTTGAAGTATCTGATGTGTTTGTCAGGATCACCTCGCCCGTCAAACTTGTTGAGGTTGGGCGGCTTTCTGAGGTCCCTGGGGATACGATAGCGTCTAATCTCCCTTGTGAAAGGGCCTTGGCCGCCGGTCGAGAAGTCATTGGGCCCGAACGTCTGCATCGTGAGATATGCTTCGCCGGTCGGTATTCCATAGAATCCACCGCCCGCCAGGTGCTGCGTGCATAGGGGCCCTCGGAACGAACGGCCTCGCTGTTTCTAATGGGTGATGATCTCTTCGGCCGCCGTGAAACATCTCTCGATTTCACCGTCCGATATTCATTCAATTCGTCGTAGGGGTCCCACGACCGGCTCCTAGAGCGCCTGGAGTCGGAGGATTCGTACGAAGAATATCTTGTGGACGAACGGTCCGACTCGGGCTGGTAGGGTGAATCTGAATAATCATAATTATGTGAGGGGAGCGCGCGCGCGTTCTGCGGCGAAGCGGCGATTCGGCGCCGAACCCCCGAGCGAGGGGATCGGCGAGAGGTGCTCCTCGATAGCGGACGATCCTTCCGGGGCTTACGGCCGCCGTGAAGTGGCGAGGTTGAGCAGCAGGATGCTCCATGTCTCGTTTCTCGACGGCGGGCATGGACCTCTCTCGAGCCGAGTTATCGAGTTATCCCCGGTCGGCTATGATTCGATTTTTGGTTTCAGTAGTAATGGAGAACGGCACGGTGGCGTGTTCGGCAATTGCTCCATGATCCCCGCCGCGGCGATTCGTTCGGGATTTGTTGATGCTCGTTCCGAGGTGGCTCCTTGCATACAGGATCAAGGTTCGGCGAGGTTGCTTGGGATTCATTGATTGTTAGAGGAACGCCTCCGGTGTCTCTGTGCTTGTGGACGCAGCGCCTTGACCGGCAGTCGTTTCAGGTGGATGCCCGCGTAACGATTTTCTTCGGGCCCATCTTTGAAGTGGGACAGCGCTCGGGCTCCCACTGTGGTCGCCAAATGATCGTACCTCGATCACCAAGTGTGTTGTTTGCTGCTCCTTCGTCCGGTCATTTATTCTTTGGTGTGGGGACCGGTCTTCAGCGCACCTCGGGTGGTACCTGCAAAGACACTCCGACGCTCTAGTCAGAGATGTGCTAACGGGCAGGGTATCACAGGGTAGGAATTGCGTACCTGACGTGTGGATGGAGGTGGTACTTATACCACTGAGGCGACCTGACCGTTGCGAGAAAGGCGGCCGGTCGCCGAGAATTACGGGGCAAGACACGGTCTTGGGCCGTTTTGCAGGATTGGACCGCTGGCCCATTGCTAACCGCACCACCATGTCCTTGCTAATGCACCCCAGAACAAGAATATATACAAGTAAATCAGAAGGAAGTCGACTTATGAGAACATATGATTTTGAATAGCATGTCATAACACATAAGACTATAATTAGAAGAAAATGTCAAGTGCAATATAGGGAGAGGGGTATGCGAATTAGATGTGAGGTGCAAACAGTGATCTGAGTGTTAAAAAAACAAAAATTGGAAAAACTGAAATGGGTAAATAAATGGAATATGAGAGGCCCAAACAACAAACCAAAAACCTAATTCCCTTCCCCTTCACCCTCACAGCCGCCATGGGGAGAGAGAGATCCGAGGAGAGAGAAACAGTGAGATGGCGAGTTGAGAGAGAGGGATTCAAACCGAGAGAGAGGCAAACGGAGGGAGGTTTCGCGGTGGCCAACGACGACTGGAGGAGAGGATCTCCGGCGAACTCCATGAGGAGCTCGGTTTCCTTCAAATCTCCTCCCCTCCTCTTTTCTTTCTCAGTTTACTTTCTCTGTTTTTTTTTATCTCTCTGCGTTTTTTTTACTGGTGGTTTCGGTTTGGAGGGTGGCTGAAGGTGGCTGGGTTTCTGAGATGGTTGTTAGGGACGATTTGTGGTTCGGTTACGATGGTGGGAGTGGGGGTTGCGTAAGGTTGGATGATGGTGGTGGTGATTTTGAGTGGTTTTTGAGAGGAGGGAGGAAGGTAGTGGGGGTTAGGTGACGGTGGTGGTTGTTCGGGGTTGAGAGAGGGATGACCGAAGGTGGTGTGAGGGGTTGGAAAGGAGAATGGTTTGTAGGAAGCTTTTGGTAGGAAGGGAAGAGGAGACTATGATTTCTAAAGTGAGAGAATGATTAGCTCTTTAGAACTTCTCAAGTAATGCTTTGCTTTGCTTTTCTTTGCTTGGTTTACAAATGAGAGGCTCTCCCCTATTTATAGGCTCCATGGGAGAGTTCTACATAACTCTAGAGAAGTTTCTACACACTTCAAGTGGGTGACTTTCTACATACATCTAGAGAATATTCTAGGCACTCTAAAGAGAGTGAGAGAGTTCTACACACTTCTCTCAACTACTTATTTAATATTACATATTCAACTTCTAATCTTTTCTACTATTTTCTAGAATATTCTTTAGACTATAACCCTAAAGCCAAATGGGTTTCTAACACTTGATTAGTCCAATGGGCCAAATCAAGTTTACCTTTCACACCCCCTCTTAAACTTGATTTGTCATTCCAAGTAGAGTTCTCAACTGACGAAGTCTTCATGCTTGAGGGGCTTAGTGAAAATGTCACTACTTGGTCTTGCGACTTCACATATTCGACTTGTACATCCTTTCTTGCTATGCACTCCCTTATATAGTGGTAGCGGGTATCAATATGCTTGCTCCGATCATGGAAGACCGGATTCTTTGCTAGAGCTATAGGTGACTTATTATCCACAAAGATCTTGGTGGCTCTCTTGCGACATCCCCGATTCCTTTATGATTTACGAGCTGGATCGCATGGCAAACACATGATGTGGTCGCAACATATTCACTTCACAAGTTGAAAGTGTGACTATTGGTCGTTTCTTTGACATCCAAGTGAAAATTTGTGTTTCCCATGAAGAACACAAAACCACCGGTGCTCTTTCGATCATCTCCATCTCCACCCCAATCAACATCACTATAACCAATGAGCTTGTAGTTATTATCCGATGAAAACCATAAGTCGAAGTTGATTGTTCCTTTGATATAGCGAAATATTCTTTTTGCGACCTTGCGATGAGTTGTGGTCGGATTTTCCATGTATCGACTAATGAGTCCGAGAGCATATAGAATGTCGGTCTTGTGCATGTCGATCACCGCAAACTCCCAACCATACTCTTGAAATTTGTAGCATTCACCTTTGTTGCTTCATCGCATTGCTTGGATAATTTCATTTTACACTCTCATCGAGTCTTGATTAGCTTGCAACTATCCATCTTGAACTTTTTCAAAGATCTCCTTCGCATATCTTTGTTGTGAAATGAATATTCCATCTCCTTTTGCTTTACCTCAATGCCAAGATAGTATGACATTAATCCAATATCGGTCATCTCGAACTCTTTTATCATTGCCTTCTTGAACTCTTGAACATGTTTGGATTGCTTCTGTGAAGACCAAGTCATCCACATATATGCACACGATTAAGACATCTCCATTTTTGACCTTGACATATAGGGCATGCTCGTGTGGGCACTTTGTGAAGTTGTTTTCCTTGAAATAGTTATCAATTCGACTATACCATGCTCTTGGTGCTTGCTTTAATCCATAGAGTGCTTTCTTTAGCTTGAGAACTTTGTCTTTCCGTCCTTTCACCTTGTATCCCAAAGGTTGTTCGATGTAGACTTCTTCTTCTAGGACTCCATTTAGAAAAGCGGACTTCACGTCCATCCGGTGAATTTTCCACTTGTTTTGGGTCTTAGAGAGATTATTAGTCTTATGGTCTCCAAGCGAGCGACTGGAGCAAACACCTCATCATAATCAATCCCAGCCTTTTGACTATAGCCTTTTGCAACTAGTCTTGCCTTGTATCTTTCGATTTCTCCATTGACATTCTTCTTTGCCTTGTACACCCACTTGACACCAATAGCCTTATGCCCTTTTGGAAGAGACACGAGTTCCCAAGTGTTGTTCTTCTCAATGGCTTTAATTTCTTCATCCATTGCATGTCTCCATCTCTTATCTTGCGCAGCTTCTTCAAAGTTCATAGGTTCACAGTCTGCAAAGAGGCAGAACAATGTGATGTTATCTGTTGTCTCAACTTCTTCATAGAGATCTTCAATCCTTCGCGGTGAAAATGCTTCTGTGTTATTATACACATCTTGGAGACTTCGTGTACGTGTCACTATCCTTTCACTCTCTGTGTCTTTCGATGTTGGTGATGTGGGCCCTTGTTGAACTTCTTTAGTTGTCTCTTCTTGATTGAGGAAAGAAAGCGTACTCCTTTTCGTGAGGTCCAAAGTCCCATTGTCCTTCTTCATCGAAGACTACATCACGGTGACCACGTCTTGTTGTTGTTCGGGTTGTATAGCTTGTAACCCTTTGAGTTTGGATCATGCCGACAAAGATGAATCTCTCACTCTTATCGTCGAGTTTTACTCTTCTCTCATCGTATATGGGACGTGGGCTACGCTTCAAGACTCTCAAGTGTGAGATACAGGGCTTTCTTCCACTCCATGCTTCTTGTGGTGTCTTTCCCCACACACTTCTTGTTGGAGATCGATTTGATAGATAGATCGCACACGCCACGACTTCCGCCCAAAATTCTTTTGGCGTTTCTTGCTTTTAAGCATGCTTGAGCCATGTCGAGGATTGTTCTATTCTTCCTTTCTCGCCACGCCATTCCGAGGGGATCTTGGAACGAATCAAAGGACGTCTAATTCCATTCTCCTCACAAAACTCTTGGAACTCTTTAGAAGTGAACTCTCCACCTCGATGAGTTCTCATAGCCTTAATCACTCGACCACTTTCTTTCTCCACTACTGACTTTGAACTTCTTGAAAACGTTAAAGACTTACGACTTACGCTTCAAGAAATATACCCATGTCTTTCTTGAAAAATCATCAATAAATAGGAGGAAGTAGTTATTTTTACCGAGTGAACTTGGCTTGATTGGTCCACAAACATCCGCATGTATGAGCTCGAGCGGCTTTTTGGCTCTTGAGTTTGACTCCTTCGGAAAACTCGTCTGAATCGCGCTTTCAAGTAAACATCCTTCACAGAGTTGATCGGGTTTGTTGATAGCGGCAACCCTCTCACCATATTTGTTTTCGACATCAAACTTAAGCCTCCAAAATTTAAGTGCCCAAATCGAAGATGCCAAAGCCATGCTTCATCATTATAGCAAGCTTTGAGACACTTCGACGCATCATTTTGGATATTCAATAAGAACATCCTATTTCTTGACATTGGTACCTTGGTGATGAGATTGTTTCTCGATCTCTTATTGAAAGACTGGAGTCTTTCAAGTGAATATCATAGCCACTTTTCTAAGAGTTGTCCCAAACTCAAAATATTATTTTTCATGCTTGGGACGTAGTAGACATTTGAAATAAAATCATGTCTTCCATCCTTTAGGCGGATTAAGATCTTACCTTTGCCTTTCACCGAAACTCTAGAATCATCACCAAATGAGACATTGCCACTTCATCGATTCATCAAGGTCCACGAACATGCTTCTTTTCCGCACATATGGTTGCTTGCACCGGTGTCAAGGTACCACATGTTCTCTTGGCTTCCTTCATTGCTTTTGCGTGCTAGAAGCACGGTTTCAAGCTGTCTGGTTCTTCTCCTCCACATAGTTTGTCTCCTCTTCTACTCTATTATTTGAAAATCTACATTACAAGCGTAATGGCCAAACTTTTGACAATTATAGCATTGAGTTTGAGATTTATCAAACCTTGTGTTTGGAGATCCTCGCCCACGCCTCCGGTTGAGCTTTCTCCTTCTTGAAATTGTTGTTGGTGAAATTTGCACCTCGTCCATTTGTATGGCGTCCGAAGCTGTCTCTCGGCCAAAACCTCGCCCCGCCTCGACCTCGATCTTGTAGGCTCTCTCATTTCCATGACTTCCTTCCTTCTCCTTTAGTTGCATCTTGAAGAGTTGCTCGGTGATCTCCTTCTTTTTCTTGTGCTTCTCCTCATAAGCTTGCAATGATCCTTGGAGTTGTTCGATCGTCATGGTCTCCAAGTCTTTGGTTTCCTCGATCGTCACAACAATATGCTCGAATTTGGTATCCAAAGAACGTAGTATTTTCTCCATAATTCTTACATCTTCTAACTTCTCACCATTTCTTTTTAATTGATTTGAAAGCAGCGATAACTCTTGAAAAATATTCGAAATAGACTCGACTCTTTCATATGCAAGGATTCGAACTCACCTCTTAGTGTTTGGAGACGTACCTTCTTTACTTTGTCCGCTCCTTTGCAAGAGGTTTGAAGTTTCTCCCATGCCTCCTTAGCGGATGTCGCATTTGAGATTTTCTCAAACTCATCTTCATCCAATGCTTGATAGATGAGGAAGAGAGCCTTCTTGTCTCTCTTTCTCGAATCCTTCAAAATATCTCTTTGTGCTTGAGTTAAGGAATCCTCATTTTGTGATTCCTTATAGCCTTTTTCAACAATCTCCCAAACATCATGGGCTCCAAGAAGAGCCTTCATTTTGATGCACCAACTATCATAGTTGCTCCCTTTTAGAAAGCGGAACTTGGAAGGATGACACTCCATTGCTCGCCATGATTATGAAAGAATTTCTTATCGAGAACCTAAGCAATCGATACCACTTTGTTGGAAAGGAGAATGGTTTGTAGGAAGCTTTTGGTAGGAAGGGAAGAGGAGACTATGATTTCTAAAGTGAGAGAATGATTTGCTCTTTAGAACTTCTCAAGTAATGCTTTGCTTTGCTTTTCTTTGCTTGGTTTACAAATGAGAGGCTCTCCCCTATTTATAGGCTCCATGGGAGAGTTCTACATAACTCTAGAGAAGTTTCTACACACTTCAAGTGGGTGACTTTCTACATACATCTAGAGAATATTCTAGGCACTCTAAGAGAGTGAGAGAGTTCTACACACTTCTCTCAACTACTTATTTAATATTACATATTCAACTTCTAATCTTTTCTACTATTTTCTAGAATATTCTTTAGACTATAACCCTAAAGCCAAATGGGCCTAACACTTGATTAGTCCAATGGGCCAAATCAAGTTTACCTTTCAACAGATTTGTGGTTCGGTTTACGATGGTGGGAGTGGGGGTTGCGTAAGGTTGGATGATGGTGGTGGTGATTTTGAGTGGTTTTTGAGAGGAGGCCGAGAAGGTAGTGGGGGTTAGGTGACGGTGGTGGTTGTTCGGGGTTGAGAGAGGGATGACCGAAGGTGGTGTGAGGATTAGGTGACGGTGGTTGTTGGTGGAGATGTGGGTGAGGGAGCCTTCTCCTTCTCTCAATTTTCAATTTGTTTTCTCTCTTCTTTTTTCCAAATCTGTGTTGTTGGGATGCTTAGGGTAGTTTTTCTGTATTCATTTTTCTTGAAGATTGACTCCCCTTTTGACCATGTTTAGACTCTCTTTATATACTAAATATTTAGATTTTTTCATTAATTACATTTGACTGCGTTTGATTGGACTTGACTTTGTTTGCAAGTCTGGGTTTTTGATCGGACCCAAATCAACTCCTAAAACACATAATTTTGTAATATTCGAATTAGCACATAATTTTTTGTAACTCAGATTGATGACAATAAAATCTTAAATTCTTCCAATGGAAAAAATGTCATTGGGTGATTTTCTAAGCTTTGATGATTTTTTCCCCTTTTATATTTGATTTATTTATGCTTCAGAGTTCTGTGATTTATGGATAGTTGAACGTGGCTAACTAAGTTAATGGGTAAAATGGAAACTTAGATTGATAGTCTACTATCTATCTATACCATTAACCTACTACCAAAATATCAATCTTACCATTTTTCCAACTATACAATTTTTGGATATTTATGTAATTTCTTTTTTTCACTTTTTAAAACTTTTCTACTTTTTCAAACTTTTTCACTCTCTCACATACTTTTTCAAACTTTTTCAATCTCTCTCTTCACACTTTTTTCAAACTTTTTCATCTTTTCTACTCTTTCTTCCCCTAACTCTCACATTTTTCTATTTTTCACAATATTTCTACTTTAATTTTATATACATTTTTAATCTCTACGGGAAATATTACATATTGTTGTTAAATGTTCACGGGGCAATCTACTATCTATCTATACCATTAACCTACTACCAAAATACCAATCTTACCCTTTTTCCAACTATACAATTTTTGGATATTTATGTAATTTCTTTTTTTCACTTTTTAAAACTTTTCTACTTTTTCAAACTTTTTCACTCTCTCACATACTTTTTCAAACTTTTTCAATCTCTCTCTTCACACTTTTTTCAAACTTTTTCATCTTTTCTACTCTTTCTTCCCCTAACTCTCACATTTTTCTATTTTTCACAATATTTCTACTTTAATTTTATATACATTTTTAATCTCTACGGGAAATATTACATATTGTTGTTAAATGTTCACGGGGCAATGTTCGGACTAACCCCATAATAATTTGAAACTTTTTGTTTATCTACTTTAAATTAGTCTTGATTTTCACGGGGTAATGTTCGAACTAATTAAATTACGTCTAAGTACATTAATAAAAGCAACAAGATAAACATGTGCGTATGTGCGCATCTTGTGATATACGCTAGTTTGTAGGAAAATGATGAATGGAGAGTTTCTCCCTATTATTTGATGCAAATATTTTTAAAGTTCATCCCCATACACGTTACCCCACGATCGGAGAGAAAATTCAATTTCCAAATAACGTTTAAATATGTCACCACGAGAGTTACGCTTATAAATATCTCAGCGTTTTCGGTGTGTAGCCACAAGAGTCCAAAGCATTGGTTCAAACAAAGACACAACTTTTTCATGATTTCCAAAATCCATTCTCTTTCTCTTTCTCTTGTTCTTGTCTTTGCGTGTTCATGATGTTTTCCACTAGTTGGAGTTTACATGAATTTCCACTAGCACCAACACGGATCTCAAATCCTTTTTCTACACTACTAATAAAAAATGAGGTTGATGTTACTTATCCAGGAGTTGTGCGTAAAAACTCCTGAGAAACTCAGATTGATAAAAAATGAAATCTTGAATTATTCCAATGGGAAAAATGCCATCGGGTGATTTTCTAAGCTATGATGATTATTGTTTTTTTATATTTGATTAATTTATGCTTTTGAGTGCGGTGATTTACGGATAGTTGAATGCAGGTAACTATGTTAATAGTTAAAATGGAAACTTAGATTGAAAGTTTATAGGAAAATGATGTATGTAGGGTGTCGTCCAATTATATGATGCAATTTGTGTCATTTTGCTTTGCTTTTATGTCATTTCAAATTCTTGATGTGGTGATTTGGGGAGAGAGGAAAAGAGAATACATATATATATATGTGTTATAATTGGAGTAATATGAAAAGTGGGAATTTTGTTGATGGCTTGTAACTTTAACTTCTTTATGTGTCTTGAGTGGAACATGTGTGTGTGAGTTAACTTGTGATTGACTGAAAATTAGAATATTAGGTTGATGGGTTGTTGAATGGTAGTATTTGTCGATTTACATTCAGTTTTTAGTTGTTGTTTGTGTCTGATACATTGTTCTCATGTGATATTTTGAATGTGATTTGTTGAGAGATAACAATTGAACATAAGTATGATTTATTGAGAAAATTAGATGAAAATTCTGAACTTTAATGGATAGGTTCACTACGCCAGATTTGTTTAAAAAAGGCGCTCCTATGAGCAGCGTTTTGCCAAAAAACGCCACGGATAGCCAAAATTGGTAACCAAATAACCAGCGTTTTTAAAAAAGCGCCGCCCATCGCGTAGAACGCGCGTGAGCCTTACCAGCGCTTTTTTAAAAACGCCACCCATCGCTTCAGACCGATCTTTCTACCAAATAACCAGGCGTTTTATTAAAAACGCCACCCATTCGCTGAATCGTTTACCAAATAAATAAAGCGTTTTATTAAAAGCGCTACCCATTTCGCTGCATCGTTCTACCAAATAACCAGCCGCGTTTTATTAAAAACGCCACCCATTTCTCTGACCAGTTTCTGCCAAAATACCCAGCGTTTTTGAAAACGCTACCCATTGCCTTAAATTTTTCTACCTAAACCCTCCCTCTGCACTCTCGTTCTCTCTTCCCTCGGTCTCACCCTCATTTCACCACCGCGCTCACTCTCTCCCTCACGCAGCACTCACTCTCTCCCACCGTTCTCCTTCCCCTGCTCCTTATTTCAACGCCTCAAGCCTCACACCTCAAACCACCAAATCCCTCCTTCTCTCATCCATCGAAACCAACGCCTGTTCTCTTTCAATCCCCTTCTCTCAGCGTAATTTCTTTTTCTCTTTACCTCTCAGTTGTAATTTCGTTGTCTAATTCTTCTTCTCAAAGTTCCCAAATCTTTGCACCCTAATTTGATGCCATGAGGAAGAAACCCTAATTTCTTACCCTATAGTTAGTGTTTTGTGCTTTTTAGTTATAAAGATTTTGTCTTTTCATATTTTTGTTGTGTTTGGCATCTGGGAAAATTTCCCCACTTTTATTGAACATTAGGGTTTTTGGGTGGGTCATTGGGGTGCGAATGGTTTGAAATCCTAATCAGGTTTTTGAGTTATTGTTGAAATCTTATTCAATTGAATCTTGTTCATGTGATTTAGGAACATTTTAAATCACTACTTAATTTCTATATTTTGAGTTATTGATGAAATCTTACTTAATTGAATCTTGTTCATGTGATTTAGGAACATTTGATATAGATCAATCATTTCTATATTTGTGGTACATGTTTTTGTCCTGTACTGTTGTCTAAATTGTACTGATTATGTGTGCGTGAGTTGGTTAGACACTCTCTCTAGTCTTTCAGAAGGACTAATTGAGTGGAATTTTGTAATTATTATTATAGGGAATAATAGATCCAGCGACTATTCTGATTTCTGAAAGTGAAAGATAATTTATGTAGCAAAGTTGCATGTTTAGTCTGTAATTAAATACTGATTTGTTGATACTGTTGTCCATGATTTAGACAAAAGGAGGTTGTAAGAAGAGAAAGACACAGGTAGCTTCAGATCATGTCTCCATACAAGCTTCGTCAACCCAAGAGAATGTTACAGCAGAGTTACCTAAACATTCATCAACAGCATCGATGGAAGAGTCATTTGATGGAGAGGCACTTCAACCTTGTATGGAAGATTCCCTGCTTTCAGTGCAAGACTCTGTCAGCTCTCCAAATAAAGGTTTTTCAATTATCTTATTTATTCTTATTCTTATTATCATCTCCATCATCATCATCATCATGATTTTGATTGGATAATGCAGACATAAGTATGATATGTGACAAAGTAAGAGACTCAAATGGCTTGGGGATTGTGGATATTGATTCCGAGTTAAAGGATTCTCTAGTTTGGAGTTCATATGCCCCTGATATACACAATAATATACTTGTCAGAGAGGTTTGTGTTGTAATGTCATATCCCATTTGGATTATTGCTACTATACTGTTATTATCTAAGTGACTGGATACAATGAAATAGCTTTTCTTCAACACTGTCATGGTTAAAGTTTAAATAGTAAATTTTGGTTAAATCTCTGCAATGTGAAAGAAGACCGATAGCCAATTACATGGAAAAGTTGCAGCAAGAAATCACTCCTAGCATGCGGGGAATTTTGGTCGATTGGCTTGTGGAGGTTAGTCTTATGTTATTATGTTTATATCTATACTAGAGAACAACTTTAAGGAACATAAAAGTATCTCTATTTACTGTCAGTTGAGTTGCATCAGCTTTTGGTTGTTGAATGGAATTGCTGAATCTGTGCTATATTCTTGTGCAGGTTTCTGAGGAATATAAACTAGTTCCGGACACTCTTTACCTTACCGTGAGTCTAATTGATCGGTTTCTTTCTAGAAAGTTGATTCAAAAGCAAAGGCTCCAGTTACTTGGTGTTACTTGCATGCTGATTTCATCGTAAGTACAATACTTTGTTATTATCCTAGTTGGGCCTAATTAATGGCTTATTTATTTATGTCAAAAATTAAGTGCTTCTAAGATAAGTGTTGATCATATAACCTAGAGGAGCTTCTTGAAGTCATAACATGGGCTCAACTAGGGATTCATGACAAACCGGTAATTGACTTGTGGACCATTTCGCTTAGGCTTACAATAGAAATCTGTTGCAGCAAATCTAAAAGCATGACTTTATTGGTGTTTTCCCATTTCATTGTCAGTGATTTAATCATAGGTACTTGATTTCATTCATGCTATTGTCAATTTAGTTGTTCTGCTTCCTCTAGTTGTATCTAAGCTATTGTCAATTTTGTGGAACCCTCAGTAGATTTAAAAGTTCACATATCTTGCAATGACATTCTTCGCCTTGAAGCTGAGCATGGCCTTCAGTAGACTCAAGTTGTATTTGCTCCTTGAATAATTCAATAACTGATTTAGAATATGTTGTTTTAAAGTTGGGAAGAAGTAACAACTCGTTTGGAGAAAAAATTAATTATGTTTAGATGATAGGATAGAATTACTTTTAAATCATAAATACATATATTTTATGCATCTGACTCTGAAACTGAATTTTCTCAATGTAAAAAAATAAATTTACTTCCTTCAAAGTATCACTTCCATTTGTAGCTTCCTTAATCTGGTCTAACCTCATCTTCTGTGTAAAGTTTTGTATTGAGCTTTCTATCACTATTCTGAATACATGTGAGTTTGTGTAATTATACATTATACATCATTAACAGACTTTTCCCTAAGATTTCTCATGCTCTAATTAGGAAAAAAAATTACAAAATAAACACTAACTACCCTAACATTTTTACAGGGGAAATATATATTGAGAATCACAAAGAGGGTAATAGATAAAGATTAAAAAGAGAGGATGTCAAGGATAGACACCATGTCACAAAGGCCATTACTGCAGATATCCTGTACCTACAGCATAGCTTTACAGGGCAAAATGTCCTTGGGAATTCAGCAGGAGATCTACAACACTAGCTGTTGAGGAAGCTGCTGCTAGTGTAAGTGTTGATAATACTTGTAAAATATATTTACCATTTCCTTCTATGCCTTTTTTCCCCTTATAAACTTACTTTTTATCTTGCTGTTATGTCCTAGTATCACAGACACAGAGTAAGTCAAGTTAGTTAACCACTTTATTAAAATCTGCAGGTTGCAAGTCAATGTGCTTTTTAATTTAAGCTTCTCTAAATAAAGGAAACCGTGATATCTTAAACTTTTTTTATCGCTTGTTTCCTTGATCAATGTTAGATTTAGACTGTGCTTCATTTGCAAATGGAAAACAATGTGTTTTGAGAGGTTCTTTGTTACGTATATAATAAATTTTGAGAGGTTCTTTGTTACGTATTTCTAAATTCAAACTTCTTTTCAATCTTGATTAGTCTATCTGTCATGTGTTTTTGTACTAAATTGTTTGGAAAACTAATGCAAGTTACATGATGCGGGGGTTATGGGACCCTAGAGGAGCTTCTTGAAGTCATAACATGGGCTCAACTAGGGATTCATGACAAACCGGTAATTGACTTGTGGACCATTTCGTTTCATTCGAAAAACAACGTGCTATTATTAGCCTAACTAGATTTTGACACTCGACAACTTGCGAGTTGGATTAGTCAATGTTGATGGATACTTTAACTCGTTCGTCGACATTCATCGACAAATTTGTGGAAGAGGATTCATTAGCCCAAACGCCGCCACATAATCGTATCAAGATCGACATCGAAAGAGTTAGTGAAGAAACCTGGAGGTAACATTTAACAATAAGCATATTTCCATCATTATGCAATCACATTTTCTTCTCAGAAAATGATATATATATATATATATATATATATATATATATATATATATATATATATATATATTTGTATGTTTGATTCATTGAGATTATGTTCGTTGTCACGAAGGTGTTGCTTCCAAGTTGGTGGCAGATGGAACAACGGTGGCTTTTCTGAAGAGTGTAACATCTCAAGGTAGTATTTCATTTCAGTTTACTTCATGTGCAGTAAAGAAGATGATAGATAGAATTTTGGAGGTGGAAAAAGCTATGATGGAATATATCAGTACTTGTTTTTATTTTTGGGAAGGAATTTTTATTTTGTAAAGTACTGGGATTGATCTGAAAATGTTAAATTACTACTTTGTAGTTGTAACCTTTTTTAAACTGATGATTTCCTTCTAAGTTGTAAGTCTTAAGGGCTTCAACTTATTAGTCAATGTCAACCAACTAATTTTACCCCTTTAATCTATGCCTTTACCCTTGCTTCTAGTATCATTTGGCTGAACAAAGTATTAATTTGCAAACACACTCCATCAAAAAGATAAACAAAGAGCAAAATTCAAGATGAGGGGTAATTGAGAGAATTCCCACATATGATGTGGATTTTTTTTGTTGCAAATATAAAATGAAAATACACAAAAACTGAAAAAAAAATTTAAAAAAAAAATTAAACAATGGGCAGCGCTTTTAAGGAAGTGCTGCCTATAGGGGCAAGTTTGTGCAATGGGCAGCGCTTTTTAGGAAGCGCTACCTATTTGAGGACGTGTTTGAAGCAATGGCAGCGCTTTTAGGAAAGCGCTGCCTATTTGATGACGTGTTTGGGCAATGGGCAGCGCTTTTTAGGAAGCGCTGCCTATTTGAGGACGTGTTTGGGCAATGGGCAGCGCTTTTTAGGAGCGCTGCCTATTTGAGGACGTGTTTGGGCAATGGGCAGCGCTTTTAGGAAGCGCTGCCCATTGTTGGAGTGGAATACCCAACACACGCTCGTTAGCACCAAAAACGCGCCCATGTGGATGAAAAAAAGCAGCGCTATATACTAATTCTGTTGTAGTGGTTGTACCATTATGATATTTGTATGTTATTTTATTTTTCAATTTATTTGTGTCTTTGGTTTCTTCCTATCAAGTTATTTAAATAATAAACAACATGTTTTTTTTCCTTCAGTTGAAGTGTAGAGAAGAGACTAAGGATTTTCCTATTTCCTATGAGAATCAAAGAAATGTGAAACCTTGTGTCGTTATATTTGGCCCGAGTTGCCTCTTGAACAGGTTATTATTCTATTTTAATATTACAATGGTGGTAGACTTCATTTATATTTGTGTTTTTCTTGCTGATAGTTTTTGTGTGTGTTGAACAAGACATGGGGAGAATGTAGAAGAGGCAGATTTGATGAATGGATGGATATGTACAGAGTGCAGAGGTATGTGAAACTGTAGTTATTGCATGTAAGTTAGGCGTGTGCTTTTGTGTTAGATATGTGGTTTACTATTTGCAACACTTTTTTTATTCAATTTTGACTAAAAGAGTGTTCTGGTAGAAAAAAAAAGGTTCAACTACCTACTATCTTGTATAGACAACAAAGAAATCAGGTTTTAAGTATCTTTTCGGAATGCTTTGCGTGAAGAATTCTAGGGATTTGGAATCAAGTCAAGTTGCTTGAGTTTCGTTGTATTATCAGGCTAGTATGTCATTAATCGGTGCATTGAGCAAGAAAACAATTGATGAAGTTTGGAGAGATATCCAACAAAAGAAAGAAAATTATTACAAGAACTCTTAAGAGAAAAAACCTTGTTTTGGAGAGATGACATAGAGGACTTCTTAGTGAAAGAAGGGAAAGCATCTGAATCATCTTCTGAAAAAAAGAGCCTTTTACCGAACATAAAGTAGATGTTCGCAAAAATGTAGAAGCTCCCTATGGTCGTTGGATGCAATATCCTCCTCAACCACACTTGTGGATGTGAATATTGGATAGTGTGGTTGTGGAGGAAATTGCATTCAAGGACTAAGGTGAGCAAGGCGGAAAGCTTCCACATGTTTACGAACATCTACTTCAAATTCATTAATCGGATCCTACTTTTCAAAGATGATTCGGATAGTATCCCCTCTTTCACTAAAAAGTCTTCTAAAGTCATCTCTTCGAATGTAGGTTGTCGCTCTTATGAATTGTTCAACTTATTATCTTTATTTTCTTGTATGTCTCTCCAAACCTCTTCAATTGTATTCCTTCTCAATGCGTTAGGTAATGACACACTAGCTTGATGCTGCAGTGCAACTTGACCAGCTAGAGTTGATTCCAAATTTTTGGAATCCTTTACGCAAAGCATTTCTAACAAAGACTTAAAATATGTTGTCTTAGCTGTCTGTGCAAGTCTACCAACAGGTCGTTGACCTCTTTTTTCCTACAAGAAAACTCTTTTAGTCATATTGAATAAAAAAGTGGTGCAAATTGTAAATCAAAACTCACGCGAAACTCAATGAGGGGTGAGATTACATAATGTCAGCGAGTTCTTTTGAGACTCCTCACTATAATATACTCCGCAATCTTTTAGTATTTTACATCTGAATGCTATTAACGTACACCTTGGAGAACCCGCACTCAACATTTTGTTGAGCAAAACCTTTGGGCCTTGAGATTAGATTCATGACACCCATCAATAATTTCATAGTAGTAGGACTAAAATAGCACTTTGCATTTATTAAGAGATTAAGGATTTGAGACAAAGTTGGATTGCAGTAATTAATCATGAGAAAACATTAAAGTTGAGGTTTGAACAGAGGTTGACTCGGTCTAGGTTGAGGTAACACGGTTGGGTCAGATCATCAGAATTCAGATTTGTACTGCTATTTAGATTATAAGTACCATATTTAGATTATAATTAATCATGAGAAAACATTATAAGTACCATATTTACTAATTCATATTAGATTCGCTTTAAAGTCTTAACCTATTGTCAAAAGAGCAATGTTATTTAGTAAGAATATATTTTGTAAGAAATGTAACAAATATACTAGAAGCTAAATTGTAGGCACCAACTAACACTACACACTAAGTGTCTTGCTTTGTAATTCTTACTTTTCTTTTCTTACCATCTAAAATTTCTCTTGTCAAAAAAAAAGACACCGACACCGATACATATATAGTTATTTATTTATTTTAATTAAATAGAATATTAATATTACATAAAAGATCTAAACCGAACAATTTATTACTTTACAAAAAAATTAAAAATATGATAGTTTTTACATTCATTCTCCATCAACTATATCGATAAGCTATAAATGATATAATCAAATTTTATGTTTTCATCCCTTTCATTGATCATCTTCTTTCTTCTCTTCGAGTCCCTCTTCTCTCAACTCCCTCTTTCTAAAATTTCAAACTAATGTGTAAGTGAGTGAATGAAGGAGTTACTCCCACAAGTGCAAAAATGACTTTAGACAGCACCATTTAGCATCGATTGTTTAAACACCCGATGCTAAATGTAGACGCGGTGACAATTTTGAAATTAAATGGAAGTTTTCAATTTTCACGCTTAGATTTAGCATCGGTTGTTTAAACAACTGATGCTAAAAGTCTTTACATGGGAGTTTTAGCACCAGTTGTTTAAACAACCGATGCTAAATGTGTATCTCAAACACATTTAGTATCGGTCTTTTAAACAACCGATACTAAAGGGCCCGTTAAGTTTTTCTAAATGCGTTCTCTCCTTCTCTCTGAAGTCTCTCACTCTCACATTCACGAACGACACTCCCTCACTCTCTAAACTCTCGTCTTCCTCACTCTCTTCCACCGCCATTCTCGTTCTTCTCGTTCGTCTCGCCGTCTCGTTCGTCTTCCTCGCTCACGACGCCGTCTCGTTTACGCTCAACAAACTGCAGCTTCTCAACAAATTCAATGGAAATTCGTTGAATCGATTTCTTCTCAACTTCTGGAATCGATTTCTTCTCAGCTTCTAGAATCGATTTCTTCTGATTTCATCATATCTTCAGGTATGAATAATTCCTAAGTATTTCTCTTCAACACTTCTTCTTCATTTTGTGAATAAACCCTAAGTATCAACTTCTGGAATCGATTTCTGATTTTGAGTTATGAATAAACCTTAAGTATTTGTTGAAGTGCAAGTGTATGATTCCCTTCTGATTTCAGATTCTTGTCATTCACTGTTTTATTCTAATTTTGTTTTATTTCTAATTTGAACGGGGCTTCAAGTTCTTCTTGGGGATGATTCTGTTACTTCTTTGTAATATATGTTTAGTTGAAAGAAATCTTTTACAAAATAAGTCAAAAAACTTTATGTAGAAACGCAACGCAACGCATGTACCTTTTTTTTCTTTAGACTTTCTTATTGTAGATGTAGTGTTTGATGAATGGACATTTAACATCGGTTATTTAAATAACCGATGCTAATAGTATGTTTTCAAGACATAAAAAACACTAACGAAACGTCATTTAACATCGATCCATGAAGACTCATTCTGCACTAGTGAAGGTACAATTAACATTTTTTTATACATTAAACAACAACATGTAAAGTTAGCTAATGGATCGATGTTTTTCCCATAATTAATCCTTAATTATTACTTTGAGCAGCTAATAAGTCTTCATGGATGACTGATGAAGAATTTGCAAGAGAAGTTATCGCTGGTTTAAATCCTGGTCTAATTCGCCGTGTTTTAGTAAATTGAGCAGTTCCTTGCATCAAAAATATTATAAAGTAAATTGGATTTTCATATTAATTTAAATTTAATCACAATATTCCAAACTTAGTGGCAGGAGTTACCCCAAAAAAGTAAGCTACATAGTGGAGAGCACAAAGAGCGTAAGTTAGATGGGCTCATGACTATAGATATATAAGGTAAAGATAACTTTTGTATTCTATCAACATCTTCTGCTGCGCGCATAATGGTGCTATGCCAGTGGGGACCGCTAGATCTAGAGAGAGAAATTTTCTCTCTTTAGATCTAATGATCACTGCTATTGCAAAACCATTCTGCCGCAGTAGGGATCCAGATCCCATTATTTTTTTTGGTCACAATGAATAAAATAAATCGAGTTATATTTTGTGATCGACTAGACTATCAAGGATAAAAGATTGTTCGTACTAGATCACCATGAAACAATAATGCCATATCTAAGGCGAATAAACTCAAATTCCACTACAAAAGCATATGCTTCCAGAACCTACTTTTACTTGAGAGATGATGGAACTCTAAAGCCAGTGTTCATTGATTTAAGTCTTCCAAATCCTAAAGGTGATCAATTTGATGTTGATACTCAAGTGTATGTTTTTGAAACTGAAGGTGTTGAAGGCTCTAAATGGCTACTCGCCAAGGCTTATGTTATCGTAAATGACACTTGCTATCATCAACTTATCAGCCACTGGTAATATTTATGTGATTATATAAAAAACATTTTGTTATAAATCCATAGCAAAAGAAGAACCAAAGAATGATAAGAGAAGAAGAGAATATGGTAGTCTTTGTACTTCTCTTTTTAAGTCCATCTCTATACATAGGGTGAACCCTATTTATTGGGTGAGAATTGGTAAGTAAGTGGTCACTAATGAAAACCCACTACTACAAGGGAGTAATGAGAAGATGGGAGAATAATGGACATCCACAAATAATAAAATTCATAACACTCCCCCTTGGATGTCCATCAAGGATATGCCTCATTAAAACCTTACTAGAAAAAACCCAGTGGGATAAAAATCTAGTGAAGGAAAAGGAGTACAATATTCTATTAGTGGGATCTGCATCGTTAAAAACATTTCCAGGAAAATCAGTGGGACAAAACCATGGCAAAGGAAAAAAAGAGTGCAGCTTTTCTCCCCCTAAATGAAACGTCACTTCAGAATATGAATTTAAACTTCTGAAGTTTCTCCCCGAATGTATATGGAGCAATCTACTTTGTTCTGTCACTTGTGATATATCCTCTTTTAATGGAGCTTTGTGGTCAATATTATCTTCAAGATATCTTCCTTGAATTGTTGGCATTTGAGCTTGAAATGAAGAAGCAAGAGCCATAGATTGTTTCATATATCATAAGGATATTTCAATGTCACCACACATAGGTAATAGCTAACTTGTAATTTGACTTGATCTAGATCAGAAAAATACTTTATATCTGCATGATTAATTTGTGTAATATACATAAAATGATTAATTTGTGTAATGAACTATATTGCTACTAATTATCACATAATATTGTCATATCAAGGGATACAGCATTTGGTAATATACATGCTTTCATAGTGTTCAAGACCGAGATATTTCATATGTACTCAATATAAATAATTTCTGCAGATCAATATGAGACTTTGTTTTTCAAAAGAATCTATTTGAAGATATTTCTTTTTATCTTGAATCCTTCTGGGATTTTCCGTGTAGAGATCAACTACAAGTTCAACCTCAAAATCTATCTGATATAATTTGAGATCATTCATCTAGAACTCTTTTTTGTTTTTGAAAAGTCTATAGTTTTTGGAAGCTCTTCAAGAGTTCTGATAATATTCATGTCATCAACATAGACATCAATTATAGCAAATGCTTTTCCAAATATTTTCATAAAACTATACAAAAGTGATGTCATTTTTGTATCCCTCCTTTAGAATATAAATTGAGACGATTGTGCCATATTTGTTCAAATTATATTACCTTATGGAGGTACTGATTCAACTTGAGTAATCATCTCGAGAATCCGAAAAGTTCGTATTGGAATATCAAATCCTTCATGGATCTTCAAAATATTATGACTACCAAATGAGTTGTACAAATAAGTTGTATCAACATTTATCTTGTGCAGATTGAGCTCTTCATGTGCTACAAGGCTAATTAAGTACTGAAAAGTACTTGCATCCATCCTTGAGCAACATGTCGCGCTTTGAATCTCACAATTTCACCATCCTCATTTAACATCTGGTTTCACACCTTTAGGTGTTTGGACTACAGGTCCAAAAAATTATGTAAAATGAGCTTAATTCTGCTTCAATTTCATCTTTCAATTTTGGCAAATTCTCACTTTGTCTACAATTTTTAATAGACTTTGGTCCATGATCCTCACTATCATTTATCAGATTTAGCGCTATATTATGTGTAAAAATATCGTCAACGTTGACTTTCTTTCGGTTCCAATGTATTTCATTCTTGACATAATTCTTTGAGATCTCTTTAATTTCAGAATTTTTTAGGTACCTGATTAGTTCTTCTGGAACTGAAATGTTAATTATGTCTGAACACTCTTTTAGAGTTTCTATCTCCTCGCTTGGACCATCTTTCGTTTTAGCTCCTTTTCTTGTTCGAAGATTTTTTATCTTTGGAACCGATTGGTCTACCACGTTCCAGGCGCGATTGAGACTCATTTGCAATATTCTATTGTCCAACAGGGACATCCATATTATTGGAGCATTAGCAGCTGATATCTATAATTTGGTCACTCCTTTGGATTAATGAATGCATTTGGAAGATGATTTTCTGAGCTTTGCAAATGAATTATCTTTTGAAATTCTAGTTCACATTGTTTTGAGGATCAAGATGAGACAATGATAATTCATTCCTATTGATCTCTTTTTCCAGCTGCTTATTCTCTCCCCCTAATGTTGAGAAATTTAATTCACCAAATGATAATCATAAAATTGAACTATAAACAAATCTCCAATTAGCTCAAAATACTTTATACATGGAGATTTATTTCCAATGTATATTCCCAAAATTCTCTGAGGACCTATCAAATTTGGATCATACATGCACATCCAAAAATTCTAATAAGATGGGAAATTTCAAGTTTGTGACCAAAAAATCAAATTCAAAGGGGAAAAGTTGTGATAACTTGTTGGCTTGATGCGAATCGAAGTTACAACATGCAAAATATGTTCCCAAATAGAAATTGGAAGTTCTAAATTGTCTCACAAGAATTGGACATAGACGTCTAAAGAATGGTTCTTCAAGACCATTTTATGAATGAACGTATATTAAGTGATGTCCAATATCATACAACACTTATCAAATGCTTGTAGGATGATTCACATAATGACCTCTTACTCAAATTAGTTGAGCAAACAATTTCACAAACTTCGGGTTGTGAGTTGACGATATATATGTGGCCATATATTTGATGTATCAATTAAGATCACAGATATCTAAATGGTCTACGTGATTAGTGTACTCGTTTATAAATATCACCTTATATAATTTTTAGAATTACGAGAGACTTATTCTCTCAAATTACCAATTTCTTTTGAAAACTAGTGAACACAAAAATTAGTAGATTAAAGAAACTATTGCCTCTTCAATACCAGTTCACATTAAAAAATTTAACCATTTTTGCATCATTATATATTCGGGATGGTCCAACCGATCTTGCCAACAACAAAATTATTATGATATGTAAACTTCTAGTTCACAACAACATGTGTTTCAATTGCACACATATAAGTGTAGTACAAATCAGAGGAAAAGGTAGACAACTTTTCCACTACACTTATTTCATTTATTGTTTCAATATGATGTCCATTTGACTGATATCCATAAAACTTAATAAATTTTTATGAGACTTTAGAGATTATAATATGGCACAATGTGTAAAAAATTGGTTCTCTAGGTAATTATTAGCTATACACTTAGCTCTTTCGGAGCTTTAAATTACATTTTCAAACTTCTGGTTGCAAGTTGATAAGAAGAACACATGCTACTATATATATGACTTCAGGTCATAGCTAGATAATGTACACAATCTAATATAAAGTACTAATATTTAAGTTTATATTCTAAAAACTTAGAATAGCTATCAAACTTAAATATACTATTTTAAGCTAGCTAATCAATAGCATTATAGTTAAAAGGCAATGAGAGAAAATGACAGATAAAACTTCAATTATATTGAAGAATATTTCACTCCTTCAAAACGTCAATATGGGATGTCATTGCTACTTCATTATAATCTAGCTAAACATATAAAACTATGTTGACTACTAAACATTAGGTTTGAAACAACACTTTATTTTGCATACGTGCATATCAAACTTCTTGGTTCACATAGCAGAATCCACACTCATATTTATTTAAGCAAAAATAATTTATTAAACTTTGGCCATTCAAAAAAATTATAAAACTACTAAGTACATGTATAACAAAAATTACCATATATATACAGAAAAATTGGGAACACACAATCTTCTTCAAGAAACAAAACTGTATAAACCACCATACTAGTTTAACAAAAAATATCATTTATAGAATTTTGACACACAGAATTTGAAATGTCATTTCACATGTGCTATAACATTATGGTGACATGAAATTACAAGAAGATGATAAAAGGGTAGAATGAAAAATAAGAACATATGAATGTCTAGTTTTGTAGGATCTAGTCATACAATCAATTCTTCTTATTCCTTTTTTTTTCATGCAACATTTTTATTTGGAATTCTAAGCATAAGAAAGAAGAAAAGTTACATATTTTTCATAAGATACTACACCATTATTTGGAATAACAAAGGTCACAATCACAATGATACATATGTCACTAAAGTAGGATAATGATAATTTACCACATCAATGGTCATCACCACAACTTTTCACTTCTGGGAATAAAATTTAATTTATTGAGTGGTTTGTGAGTATAACCATATCACATAAGGTCAGATAGATCTCATAAATTATATGCCCTTTCTCTATTTCATGAGAATATTTTAGACATAAATTATAATCCCTTTCTCTTAATCTCCTTCGCTTCAAAACATGCTAAGGTCAAATAGATTTCATAGATTACAATTATTGTGTAAAAGTCGAGTTCTTCAAGAATCACAAATCATTCTAATATGATGATCAAATAAAAATATACTTTATAATCAATTGTTCTCCAAGAACTACCACAAAATCAAAACATTGACGGAAAAAATCATACTTGAGCAATCTTGCAGGGATGCTTGAATATTAGGTTATTCTTTCTTGACAAGGATAAGAAAAACAACTCTTTGTGCAATCCTACAAGGATTACTGGATTACCAATTCATTAGTTCTTCAGGAACTATACCACAAAACTTTTTCAATGATAATCAAGAAAAACCATACTATGAGCAATCCTTGGATATTAAAATTTTAAGTTCTTCAGGAAATATATCATAAACAATGATACATAAATTATGGTGGAAAGATGTGATCATGTAATTTCCACTATGATTATGATCAAGACCACCACCAAACTCGTAGTGATCGTGTGTCGCAACATTCACTTCTGGGAATGAGACAATACTAGTGGAATGAGTCTCATGATTTTTAATCAAAAGTTTATTATTTTGTTATCATGTGTTGATACATTCACTTCTGGGAATGGAGCAATACTAGTGGCCTCATAGTCAAGTAATAATGTAGGTAGAAATACTAAAAATAAAAATGAAACCCAAACAAGCACTATTTTCTCGTAAATTATAGATTACCTTCGGTGTGAAAGCACTATCGAATATTGAAAAGTTTTTTGGTTTAAATTACAGGAAGAAGTCAAACAATCAAAAACTAAAGTAGAGAGAAATTCCACACTTTTCCAAAATCAAGAGACAGTAGGTGTCTTTGATTTCGTGATACATTGCATAATGTTACAAATCAAACTTATATAATTAATTAATAAATAGCTAGCATAGCAAAGGATCAATATTCTGTCTTTATACACCATTTTTGCTGTTTAAAAAAAAAATATGTTTGAAACTCATGACTTTGAAGGCATTTCTGTTATAAGGTTAAAAAATATTTTCTGTCTTTATATTATTTTAAAGGTTCAGATTGATCTCTTAAATTTTAAAAAATAATGGATCATTTTTAAACAAATAAAAAATACGGGACTAGTATAGCCATTGTTAAATAAGGTGGAATTTAGGAGTAAAATATAAAATAGAGACCACATTTGTATAACTTTGCAATTTAAGGGACCAAAATCAAACTTTCCAAAAGTTGAAAGACTAGATCAGAAACTAAAATACAAAAAAATAACAAAAAGTTGTTTTAGTCCTCTTATAATTATTATACTCTTAATTATTTAGGGGAATGGCAGTTGAGGATCCAACATCCCCTAATGGTGTTAAGTTAGTGATAGAGGACTACCCTTATGCTGTTGATGGCCTAGACATTTGGAGTGCTATAAAGACATGGGTGCAAGAATATGTGCTCTTATACTACACATCAGATGACATAGTTGAACAAGACTATGAACTTAAATCTTGGTGGAAAGAAATTGTTGAGGTTGGTCATGGTGACAAGAAAGATGAGAAATGGTGGCCTAAAATGAAAACTCGTGAAGAATTGATTCAAACATGCAGTACTATCATATGGACTGCTTCAGCCCTCCATACAGCTGTGAATTTTGGACAATATCCATATGGAGGTGTCATCTTAAATCGTCCAACTATTAGTCGTCGGTTGATGCCTGAGGAAGGTACTGATGAGTATAATGAGCTGGTATACAATCCTCAGCGAGCTTACTTGAAAACAATAACACAAAAACATTTAGCTATCATTGATCTTACAGTCCTTGAGATCTTGTCAACACATTCAGCTAATGAGTACTATTTGGGGCAAAGAGAAAGTTCCAAGTACTGGACTTCAGACACAAAGACCTTGGAGGCCTTTAACAAGTTTGGAAAAACTTTAGCAGAAATTGAGAATAAAATCAATCAGAGGAATGAGGATAAAACACTAAAAAACCGTGTTGGGCCAGTTAACATGCCGTATACCATGTTTTATCCTTCAAGTGACTTGAAGGAAGGAATGACATTTAAAGGAATTCCCAATAGTATCTCCATATAAATAGCGTTAATTATTTACGAATAATTGTGTTTATCATTTTAAATAGATAATATGAGAAAGGGAAATTCATTTCATTTAATGACTATGTATAATTAAATTTTGTATTTGGTTTCTTGTATTTTAATATGACAATAATATACCAATTTTGATGCTTCTTGAATGTTCCTAAAGTGCTGGGTATTTTTGATTACCATAAGACAGACAGATCCTTTTGAGGGTGACCTCTATTTCATCCCTCTCCAAGTCTCAATAGAATTTAGGGTTGTTATACCCCAATTTTGTCCGTCTTCTTTTTCTTGTTTTAGTAGTTTAATTTATTAATATATAGTCCAAAAGTGTAGAAAAAAATCTATTTAATTTTATTTACAATTTAGAAGTGTTCAAAATGTCCAAAAGTCCAAAAATGCAAAAAAAAGTAATATTAGGAATACAAAAATACCCAAATCCGAAAATAATTATAAAAATACAAAAAAAAGCAGTTTAGGCCCAAGTTGCAGTTGGGCTTGGATGTTCGTGCTCTCCCAACCCTAGTCTTGGTCCCCAGGACTCAAATCCAGATATGAAAATAAAACCAAATCAGGGGAAATCAAGAATTAATTGCTAAACCTAATTTTTACCTATAAAAACACTGTCAAACCCTCAGTCAAGGGAGGAGCAGAAATGTAGAAATCACCTAAAAAGATTAGTGGTTCACATCAGAACCCTAATCACCTATAGGAAAAAAATATCATAGAAAGGTGAGCAAAATAGGAAGATCTCGCCGCTTTCTCCCTGCCGAAATCGTTCCCACCGGTGATGCTTGTTCCCATCTAGCGACTCCTCCTCCAATCTGCAACGTTCCCCTTCACCTCATGTATCTCTTTCTCACTCTCTGATCTCGCATGTGTGTGTGTTGTGATGGGATTGAATGTGTGTGTGTGTTTTTAGTTTTATCATTTGTTTAATCATTTAAAACCACACCCCCTTCTTTGTTTTTGCAATGTAATGTTAGAAAGGTAGGGTTCCAGTAACCTTTTTACCCCATCTTTATTTTTTGTTTATTTTATTATCTTTAGTTAGTCTAGTCTCGTTAATTATTTAAATTATTAACTACCATAATCGATTACTAACTTTTTTTTTGGTTACTACTGATACTAAGTCCTCGCTACACGTAGTCTTGTTTCTCATGTTAATATCATCATTTTAATTTCAATAATTCCTTACAACCACCATTTAACCTAACATTTTCTAAATGAAATTCAAAATAACTCATTCGCGATGATCACTCTCTACTGTTTGAGCATTGTGATCCGTTCAATTTTCAAAGACCTCAAATTTCAAAAGCAACGTCTTAGTTCAATAAAATAAACAAAAACATCAACACATAAATATTTCCTATTAAGAACTACATGTGATTTGATCCCCTACCAAAGGGTATGTAGGAGCAGAGGGAGAGCTCACCTCTGTCAATCGCATTAATAAAAGCCACTTTTTCTAGTTCTTCTAATTATTTATCTTTTCTACTCTTCTAAAAAAATAATAGCGAGAATAATTAAATATTTTCCTATCCAAAATCAAATAAAAGACTAAGTCGGTTGTACAGCAGGGTTAGTCATCATTATTTTAGGCCAATGAGTCGCACATCTGAGTTCAAGAACCCTACAAACTTAATAAATACAAGTAAACCATTTTCCTAAAAATAGGGGATTAAGTCGGTTGTACAACCGGGTTAGTCAACGTTCTAGAACTAATGAGCTGTACAGTTCAGGAGTTCTAGAATACCTATTCTAAAACCGACTCACTTCACATCAAACAAACTTCTCTCAAAAAAAACCTCAAAAAAATACTTTCAAAAAGTAGGGGACTAAGTCGGTTGTACAATCGAGTTAGTTAGCGTCCTAGGAATCAGTGAGCTGTACAGTTCAAGGAGTCCTAGGACCCCTACACTAAAAAACACCAACTAACAAACTTTTTCAGGAAGAACTACGTAGCTTTGATTCCTCCATTGCATCCGGAGGTACGTAGGAGCAAGACTCAACTCTTGTCAAGCACTAAAAAACAAAAATCTAAATAAGTCATTTTTCTACAAATAAAAGGGTAATTATTAAATAAATCTTAAATTAATTAGACAAAGGATGTCGTGGGGTGCTAATACCTTCCCCACGCATAACGACTCCCGAACCCTAAACTTGCATTGTCCTAAACCAAAAGGGATTTTCCGAATTTGCCCTTAAACTAAAATTTGGTGGCGGCTTCATTTTTGAACTTTCGAAGAATCCTTTCCCGGATTTTTCGGTCGCTACAGCTGGCGACTTCACTGGGGACGTATTTATTTTTAGAGAGTCAAAACCTAGTCTAAATAATTTAGGATTAATTCAATTCTTACCCTTTTATTTATTTATTTATTTGCTTTTTACATAATTATGTTATTTATTTGTGTAAACCCTAGGGTAGAAGACGATACTTGTATGTTTGTTTGTTTTGCAGCTTTGGGTTTATTTTAAATTGCTCCTACACACACTGCACTTCTACACTTCACACACTTGTGAGAAAAGTCCTCTACCCGGACTCGAGCATAAACTTAAGTTAGAACGAGATTGTGTAGTGATGGCCTGCGGGACGTACGTCTCGTTGGGTGGTCACGAAAATCTCACCTAGAGTTTGATTCCTTTTGAGGATGCTATCCCTTCTAATAGCTTGCCTATTGTTGGGGTCAGTGTTCTTGACTGGGGTCCTTGGCTCTAGGAACCATGTGTAGGATTCTTTAGAATCACCCTTGTGAGGTTCACTATATAGAAAACTCTAGACCCACTCCATAAGATACCTTCCTAGGTTCACAAAGGAGCTTAACACCCTTGCATTCAAAACAAACATTAGTGCATACCGTCTTTTACAAACACAAAAATCAAAAAATCAAATCAAAAAACAAGAAAAATCAAAATTGTTATTTCCGCAAAACGTTTTATATTGCATGCATTTTTCCTTTTTCTTGCATTGCAAAAATATTGAAATAAGTGTCAGGGAGTTAAAAGTTTTACCTTGGAGAGAAGCCGTGCACGCTGAAGTCAGAATTAAATTTTGTACTTTACTCTCCAATGGAAAGTTTTTAATTCCCCGACATGATAAATAAAATCATATGCTATCATTTCATGCACATACATTATCATTTCATTCACATTTCATGCACATACATTATCATTTCATGCACATTCATTTGCATACTTACATCGTGCATTATAAAAAAAAAATCAGCATAATATTAGGAAAAATGTGATGAGAGGTGAGACATTCTTGTGAAATAAATCATTCTTTTGGAAAAAGTTTAGTCATGCTTCGTTGCAAGCTCAAGTTGTTTCAAGTCACTCAATTTTTCAAATTTTTAGCTTGCTCACATTTTTAACCAAACGTTGCATCTCTTCCATCCCATGATAAATGACCGAAATGCCCATCAAAAATTTCTATCATGTTTTAAATGTTATTTCTCTACGAGGCATTTGTGTAGTGACTTGGGTAACATGTGTGTTTATTTTTGTCTGAGTCAGTTAGCGTCCCTACCTTACCATCATCCCCCGTCCAAGTCTAATCCCACCCTGACCACCCTAAAGTACATACTCCCCTTACCTAGTCGACTTTTTGGTTTGTTCTCACTAATGAAATAACGCTTTAGGCCTTCCATACAGGGGCAAATTTGTGATCTCTAAAATACCTTGTCAACGTTGTATTCCTTTGGTGCAAGTCCTTTACAAAAAAATAATAATAAAAAAAATTCAAAAAGGCCCGTTAGGTCGAAAACTCGTAAGAGGCGCCTAAGCAAAAATTAGGGCATAAAAAAATAATAAAGAAAAAAAAAGAGCAAATATATAAAAATAAGTAAATTATTGTCCTTGAGTTAATTTTTGAGAAACCGAGCAATCACGATTTGAAATGAAGTTTGGACCATCATTCCATATCCTCAAAAATCCTTCGCTACCCACCTTAAGCCAAAAATCCCAAACCCTAGACAAGGATCGATTCCGCATCAAAAATGGTGCATCACTTTTATCACTCACTCATTTCAAAAGAAAGAGAAAGAAAATTCACAAAAAAAGTGAAAAAGAGAGGATTGAAAAGAAAAATTCGGAAAAAAAGTAAAAGTAGTAAGAATCGTGAGTCGATATTTCGTACAATTAAACGCATAAAGAGATCTTGTCCGAAATAAACCTCAAACACTTCCCAATCCACCTAAACAGATCCATTCTACCACGAGACATGTAGGAGATTCTTGTCTCAATAGACCTCAAACACTCCTTTGAGCCTAATAAACCCTTCTTTCATAAGCCATTAACCATTAGCCAAACTACATCTCTTTGAATAAAATCATTTGTCTCATCAATCCTCAAACCATTCCTTTGGCCTCAACATCCTATCCTCCATAAACCCTTGGCTACATTACAATTCTAAACAAGTTCATCCAACCATGAGGCACATCAATTACTCAATAAAATCTCAAACACTCCTTTGAGCCTAAAAACCATTTCCTTCATAAATCATCACCCATTAGCCAAGTTACATCACCAAATCATTTGTCCCATCATCATCAAACACCTCTTTGAGCCCAATTATCCCTTCCTTCATAAATCATTAACCACCGCCACATTACAACCCTCTTGAGTTCGTTTCGATCATTGGATCGATTGCTTTTGTTTTCTCAAAGTTTTAATTTTAGGACAAGTAAGTTTATTTATTTATAATATGTTTGCTCAAAAAATAATTTCTAAAAAAAAAACAAAGGAAAGAAAAATCAAAAGGCTTGTACCACAAGATTCATTCAAGTTACAGTTATACTAAGACAATGTCTAGTGATCACCAAGTGTAGTTTTCATCATAGCAAACTCGAGACTATTGTAGTCTGAGAGTCATTTTAAAGGTAACCAATAGTTTATACTAGGATCGTCACCTATATCCTATAGCGGGGCATCTCTTTCACCACCTATTCCATTTGAACTTGGGGAAATTTGTACAGTGTCATACCACACCCAGCCCATTGCCATACCAGACAAACTCCAAAAACCCATTACTCTAACTCCGTCACTTTCCACAACCTCACCAAAACAACCGTCTGAATTCCCGTTATCAAGTGGGGCAACCCTGTCGTCCTCCACTCCACCTACAAATGGGGACATTCACCATACACCCATCTCATCCCCTTGTTATATCCACATCAACAAAACCATACCGGGGCAATTTCCCAACTCATTTGCTACTACTCTAGCCAGGGCAATCTTGTCCTTACCATAAATGGGGCAACACCAAACTCTTTGGGTTGAGACAAAAGCTCTTACTCTCCGCCTTTCATTCCAAAGCCAATGCATTCCCCATTCATCATTTTTTACACCTTTAGCTTGTTAGCACTAGACAGGGGCAAGTTATTCACTCACAATCATCAAATCTAAGTTGGGGCAATCTCGTATTTCTTGGCTTGGAAAAACCTACCTTTCATGACATTGACGAAGACCAGTCATTCATCCTTTCATGCGTCACATTCGTCCATAACCTTGAACCAAGTTAACTGACTCATTCATCTATGTTTGCATTACTATACATGTTTTCTTAACAATGCTTCAGCGAGATAGAACACAAGTTGATAATGAAAATCCACTTAGTTAACTTTGTGGACCTAAATTTCGGTCATCATGGGGCATCAAAATGGAAGAGAAAAATGAACGAGCTTGCAAATACTTTTTCACATCAGTGTCTGTAAATAACAACATTGAGATTGCTGAAGTATTGAATCAAAACTATTCTTTTCAAAGAATGATCAATATTCACCTCTACTTCTCGCATCTAAAGTCTCACATCTCATCATTACCAAAAATGTTTCTATCACTCATATCATATCATATCATATCATATCATATCATATCATATCATATCATATCATATCACGTCACATCACATCATATCACATCATATCACATCATATCACATCACATCACATCACATCATATCATATCATATCATATCACATCACATCATATCATATCATATCATATCATCACCTCATGCACCATAGCATTTGCACATTTGACATTCATCATTTTTCAAAAAAAAAAAAAAAAAAAAAAAAAAAAACAACAAAAAAAAAAAGTGAAAAGCAATAAGCAAGAAGAGAAAAGGAAAAGTCATTCCACATCCTACCGGATACCAATCATTACTTGCACCATTAATTGCTTCATCAAACGTAGATTGGTTTTTCCCTCTCGGTAGATGCATTTGTTAGTGTGCCCGGATAAGCACGATCGGTGTTAGTCCCTATGTTGTTCCTCTAATGTCGGCGCTTTAAGCGTTGATCTCATATCGTATCACGATCACCAAGTTGATCCTCGGACCGAGTGGTCCTTCGAGCACCACGCTCCTTCGTGCCCTAAGTGGCCTGTGTCGCAAACGTCGAGTCGAGCCCGGCGGACCTTCCGGAACTCGCGTGGTCCTTCGGACTAGTTGTGTCGGCCTAAGACACGGTGTACGCCCTTCATGGTCAACATATCGATTCTAGACCGATCTTGACCCATCATGGCCGCCGAGTATAAAGGCCCTCGCATCGCTTAATTAGTACCGTAGCTAGTTGCGCTCCTTCAGACCACGATGGTCCTTCAATTAAGGCTTAGGCAGCCTTCCAGACCTTAAGTGGTCCTCCAGAGCCTTATCGCTCCTTCAGACCCTGAGTGGTCCTTCGTGAGCCTTAGTGCTCCTTCAGGTCCTTGTTGACCCTTCATTCAACTCTCGGTTAATGCGCCAAGTATTAACCGCTCCCTCTTATCTCCCAAACCTTCCACTTCCCCCTTTAACGGACAAAATAAGCGTCTATCTTATCTTTATTCCTATTTCTACTACGAAAGTTCGAGAGCTCCGCACTTTCTAGCGAAATATTAATAAAGAGGGGCAGTTGTTATACCCCAATTTTGTCCGTCTTCTTTTTCTTGTTTTAGTAGTTTAATTTATTAATATATAGTCCAAAAGTGTAGAAAAAAATCTATTTAGTTTTATTTACAATTTAGAAGTGTTCAAAATGTCCAAAAAGTCCAAAAATGCAAAAAAAAGTAATATTAGGAATACAAAAATACCCAAATCCGAAAATAATTATAAAAATACAAAAAAAAGCAGTTTAGGCCCAAGTTGCAGTTGGGCTTGGATGTTCGTGCTCTCCCAACCCTAGTCTTGGTCCCCAGGACTCAAATCCAGAGGGGAAATCAAGAATTAATTGCTAAACCTAATTTTTACCTATAAAAACATTGTCAAACCCTCGATCGAGGAGGAGCGAAATGTAGAAATCACCTAAAAGATTAGCGGTTCACATCGTAACCCTAATCACCTATAGGAAAAAAATATCATAGAAAGGTGAGCAAAATAGGAAGATCTCGCCGCTTTCTCCCTGCCGAAATCGTTCCCACCGGTGATGCTTGTTCCCATCTAGCGACTCCTCCTCCAATCTGCAACGTTCCCCTTCACCTCATGTATCTCTTTCTCACTCTCTGATCTCGCATGTGTGTGTGTTGTGATGGGATTGAATGTGTGTGTGTGTTTTTAGTTTTATCATTTGTTAAATCATTTAAAAACCACACCCCCATTCTTTGTTTTTGCATTGTAATGTTAGAAAGGTAGGGGTTCAATGAACCTTTTACCCCATCTTTATTTTTTGTTTATTTTATTATCTTTAGCTAGTCTAGTCTCGTTAATTATTTAAATTATTAACTACCATAACTGATTACTAACTTTTTTGGTTACGCTGATACTAAGTCCTGCTACACGTAGTCTTGTTTCTCATGTTAATATCATCATTTTAATTTCAATAATTCCTTACAACCACCATTTAACCTAACATTTTCTAAATGAAATTCAAAATAACTCATTCGCGATGATCACTCTACCTGTTTGAGCATTGTGATCCGCTCAATTTTCAAAGACCTCAAATTTCAAAAGCAACGTCTTAGTTCAATAAAATAAACAAAAACATCAACACATAAATATTTCCTATTAAGAACTACATGTGATTTGATCCCCTACCAAAGGGTATGTAGGAGCAGAGGGGAGAGCTCACCTCTGTCAATCGCATTAATAAAAGCCACTTTTTCTAGTTCTTCTAATTATTTATCTTTTCTACTCTTCTAAAAAATAATAACTGAGAATAATTAAATATTTTCCTATCCAAAATCAAATAAAGACTAAGTCGGTTGTACAACCCAAGTTAGTCATCATTATTTTAGGGCCAATGAGCTGTACAGTTCAGTAACCCTACAAACTTAATAAATACAAGTAAACCATTTTCCTAAAAATAGGGGATTAAGTCGGTTGTACAACCGGGTTAGTCAACGTTCTAGAACTAATGAGTCAGATGCAGATTGGGAGTTCTAGAATACCTATTCTAAAACCGACTCACTTCACATCAAACAAACTTCTCTCAAAAAAACCTCAAAAAATACTTTCAAAAAGTAGGGGACTAAGTCGGGTTGTACAATCGGGTTAGTAGTCGTCCTAGAATAGGAATCAAGTGAGTCATGCAGTTCAAGGAGTCCTAGGACCCCTACACTAAAAAACACCAACTAACAAACTTTTTCAGGAAGAACTACGTAGCTTTGATTCCTCCATTGCATCCGGAGGTACGTAGGAGCAAGACTCAACTCTTGTCAAGCACTAAAAAACAAAAATCTAAATAAGTCATTTTTCTACAAATAAAAGGGTAATTATTAAATAAATCTTAAATTAATTAGACAAAGGATGTCGTGGGGTGCTAATACCTTCCCCACGCATAACGACTCCCGAACCCTAAACTTGCATTGTCCTAAACCAAAAGGGATTTTCCGAATTTGCCCTTAAACTAAAATTTGGTGGCGGCTTCATTTTTGAACTTTCGAAGAATCCTTTCCCGGATTTTTCGGTCGCTACAAGGGTAAAGCTATAATTGCTAGAGAAGATTAAAAACCCCACTTAAAAATCTCACGAGTAATGGTGATTATAAACCCACTACAACAAAACAAGGAATTAATAGCGCCTTTTAGCAAAATGCTATTAATGGTCGAGAATCACTAGCGCCTTTTAGCAAAATGCTATTAATGATCAAGAATCACTAGCATTTTTAAAAAAGCACCACTAATTCTCTTTTTTTGAAAAACATTAAATACATAAAGTAGCACTTTCTTAAAAGCACTACTAATTTTCTTTTTAAAAAAAAAAAAAAATCAACATTTTCATGTACTCCCTCCATGTTACATAACAAAATTTCAAACAAATCAATTAGACACAATTGCATTCTCTACCCAAAATTGTAAATTTTATAGAACTCCTTTTTTTTAATGTATTTATAGCAGATTCAACATAAATCTCACTCTAATAACCATACACACACAAATTCCAATTAACACACAAATAACCAAATATACAAATTCTACTAACCAATCATACACAAGTTCAAATTCTTCACTGATCATCCACAATCTAACCCACTAAGGCTCTTTGTATATTAGAATCACAAACAATATTGACTAGTTGGACAATGTAAATATATTGAAACAAAGATGTCTAATTTAGACTAAAATATTATATACTAATGAAAAAGTCTAACGATTATTAAACATCAATGTTACTACAAATATTCTTCAACACTCTTTCTAAATACTTTCCAAATATTTATAGTTGCATCTCATAGGAATTGATTGGTAATGGAAAAGATAGCACAACTTATGTCTTGGAATGGCTGACATGCATTCATAACTCACCATTTAACCTCACATCGACATACTGAACTTTTCTTATTTTTCTTCTCCAGTACAAGTATCTACCTTTACATAAACAAAAGAAAGTTAATATCTTTCAATGAGAAAATCAACAAATAAGATATTTTTACCTTTAACTTAAAGGCAGTAGTAGTAAAGGCCATTTGTGTATAATAGAGTGCCCTTCCCTGCAAGATCAGTGACACAAAAAATGGCAAAGAGTGTTGGTTTAGTCATATGTGAGAATGAGAGACTACTAGTAAGGTCACAAGACGACAAGCAACTTGCAAATTCAGATATCAACAATTAATCACCATGATATAGAAACAATCCATGTTATCAATCAAATATTTATTCCTTTGCTTACAATCAAAATGCAACTTATCTTCTACTTCCACTACACCTTTTCATATTATATGATCCCAGCATCTCATATATACTGCTAGTTATCTGAACCTCAACATGCCTACTTTTTCGATCTCAAACTCTCCTTGTTCATTGAGGCTCATGAAATGGCATCTACGCGCTGAGCGAAGATTTGCTTGTAAGGTGACTATCTCTTTGGTTTTAACTCCCTGAACCATGCCAAAGCCGATTTTTCTAGAGTCAGTGTGAAGATCTTGCACTTTATCGGGTCTTTTGCTCCCCGGTACTGCATCATCAGACCAAAATAGTCCAAGTGATTGTCAGGGTCCCCGATCCCGTCATACATATTTACGACCGGGAGCTTCTCGAGAGAGGGTAGGATTGGATACTCGTCTATTTCTCTGGTGAAAGGCCCCAGACGGAAGTAATAGACCTCGATGGTCACGTCGATTGGGAGATCTGCGCGAGCTATCATATCTACCATGTGTGGCCGATGACCTGCTTCAGGAGTACCTAGGTGAGTCGGAAGATGCAAAGGAAGAGATTCTAGTTGATGACTCGTCCGACCAGTAATTGGGGTCTGTTGGGATGGAGGAGTTTGGTGGGGCGTCCTCGAACCTCGTCGCTCCCTTCGACGGGGTGGTGATCGATGGATGAGATGTCTCCTTGGTGGAGATCTGTGGCGCCTGGAGGGGACTCCCCTTCAGTCCGAGAAGTGAGTACCCATGTGACGTGGCACGGGTGTGACGTTACCCCGCCCTGAGGCCACTCTATCTTGATTTGTGTCAGTCGTTCTTCTTGTTCATAAAAACGTGAAAGAAAAGTGCTGTTGCAGCTATAGTACTGATGCAAGCAGTACTGATATGGGCCATGACAGGCTATGAAACAATAAAGCAATAAAAACAGTAAACCTATTTGATCAAGAATTCATGTATTTCGTTGATATTTATCCAATGAAACAGTACAACTATTTATACTAAGTACTAGGGAGCACCATACACTAGAGGCTAACTTATTTTACCATAGTAAAAGCAAAGAAAAGTTCTAGAAGAAGGAAAAATATCTGCAACAGAAGAAAGAAATGCGTGAAGCGCCACTCATCCATTCATTCTCTCCCATGTGCTCAATGATCCGTATCCAATGATTCCTCTACCTTATTTTGTCCTGTATCAATGGGTAACACGGACATTTCACCACCATCTTGAGTATTCATAACCAAGGTTCCAACTTTTCCACAAATTGCACTCTTGTGCAAAGATAGCATAGCGAGTTGCATTCTCCTTTTCCTCCAATTTTAATAGCCCCTCACAAGCTTGACCATGATATATATTAATCATGCCAAGCTTGGAAATGAATGTAGAGAAAGGAGTAGGTGCAATGCCTTAGTAAAAAATCGCAAGTCGTGTGCTTTGGAAGAAAGCGGCAAAGAACTTTAAGGTTCCATTTTGCAATTTTTCTCTCACAAAATGACAATCAATTTCCAAGTGCTTTGTTCTTTCATGAAACACAGGATTGGCTGCAATGTGCATGGCACTTTGATTATCACAATATAACACAGGCAACCTTTCACTCTTCACCTTCAATTCCTCAAGTAAATATAGTAGCCATTGCAATTCACACGTTGCTGTAGATAATGCCCTGTATTCTGCTTCAGATGAGGACCTAGAGACAGTTTGTTGCTTCTTTGTTCTCCAGGAAACAAGTGATGATCCTAGGAAAAAACAATAACCTGTGACCGATTTCCTTGTGTCAATACAATTAGCCCAATCTGCATCTGAGAAACCGAATAGTTGCATAATAGAATCTCTAGGAAACATCAACCCTCTCCCTGGTGTGCCTTTCAAATACCTCAAAACTCTGCATGTTGCATTGAAATGTGTTACTGTAGGTGCATTTACATGTTGGCTAAGCTGTTGTACTGCAAAAGTAATGTCTGGCCGAGTGTTGGTCAAGTATAGAAGCTTCCCAATTAGCTTTCTATAAAGAACAGTATCTGTAAATAACTCTGCAGAGTCTTTGTGAATCTTCACATTAGGATCTAGAGGTGTGGAAGCTGGTTTTGATGCAAGATGCCCTGTCTCATGTAACAAATCCAGGCAATACTTCCTTTGGCAAATGGAAATTCCTGATTTTGATTGGCTTACTTCTAATCCGAGGAAGTATTTCAAAGATCCTAAGTCTTTTATCTTGAAAGCATCATCCAAAATGCACTTGATCCTCTTGAATTCTTCTAATGAGTTGCCTGCTAATATAACATCATCCACATAAACAAGTAATGCTGTGAATTGTCCATTATTCTCATGAGTGAATAAGGAATGATCAGAATTAGAGTGCTTGTAGCCCCCGCTTGAATAAATCGCTGAGTTTCTCATACCATTTCTGCTTGCTTGTTTGATCACCATACAAGGACTTCTTTAATTTGCATACCTGATTCTGTTTTAAGCCAGATATACCCTTAGGTATTTCCATGTATACATCTTCATTCAAATCTCCATGTAGAAAAGCATTGTTGACATCCAATTGATGAAGATGCCAACCATTCATTTGCATTTCTGACAAGTAGTAGTCTAACAGATTGTAAGTTTAGCCACAGGGCTAAAGGTATCAAAGAAATCTAGGCCTTCAATTTGATTATATCCCTTTGCCACCAACCTAGCTTTATATCTCTCAATAGTACCATCAGCCTTGTGTTTAACTTTGTATACCCATTTGTTCCCAATTGGTTTGACATTAGGAGGTAACTCAACTATCTCCCAAGTATTGTTCCTTCTCAATGCTTCTAATTCACTTTCCATAGCATCAGACCAGCAAGACAATTTAGAAGCTTCCTCAAAGGATTGAGGTTCAGTGACAGAACTTATAGACAGGGAAAAAACTCTTTGTGCATCAGATAATTTTGAGAAGGAATGAAAATGAGAAATAGGATAATCAATACCTGGAGATGATGAGCCAGTATGCTTGCTTGAGACATTGTCACAGAGATACTCAGATAAATGTGCAGGCACCTGCTTGGTTCTTGTGGATCTTTTGAGTGTAGGTTCAGTTGGCTCAATGGTTGGTTCTTTGAGGTGAGTGCTTTGGTCTGTGTTTAGGTTTGTGTTCGGGTTTATGTGATCAGGAACAATAGGTTCTGTGAGGTCTGGTGTGGGAGGATCTGGTTGGCCAGTAGCTGGTTCAATTTGAGTGTCGATTTGAGTAGGTGTATCATTTTGTGAGAAATAATTCCATCTAGACAAAGGTTGAGAGTTTGTGTAAGGCAACACATTCTCATGAAAATTTACATTCCTAGATAAGAATACTTCTCTATTGTGTAAATCAAGAAGAACAACACCTTTGACACCTGACTTGTAACCTAAGAAAACACATTTACGAGCCCTCGCTCAAGCTTTGTTCTATGAACTTGCAAAGTGGAAGCATAACAGAGACATCCAAAGACTTTAAATGAGTCTAGACTTGGATTGACCCCCCCCTTTGCAGAAAATATGGTGATTTATTGTTCAAAATAGGACTAGGTACTCTATTAATAATATGTACTGACATGCAATATGGCATAGGACCAATACTGCTTTTGGCAATTTTATTTGGAATAGTAAAGCTCTACCTACATTGAGGATGTGTTGATGCTTCCTCTCTACCCTCCCATTCATTCGGTGTTTCGACACAACTAGTTTGGTGAACAATACCCTTCGATGCATAAAAATTTGGTATTAGGAACTCGGGTCCATTATCCGATCTTACAGCTTTTTTTAACTTTGCTCTCATGTTGAGTTTCTAACATATTTATGAGATTTTTGACATGGTTACTAACTTCACTTTTATTTTTCAACAAAATTACCCAAGTATACCTACTATAATCATCAAGGGCAGTCAAGAAATATTTATGACCATGGATGAATGAGTAGAAATAGGACCCCATATATCAAAGTGAATCATTTCATAACATTTAGAGGCCCTACTAGAACTTAGACTATATGGCAGCTTCTTTTGCCTTGCATAATGACAGATATCACACACACCTTTTTCATCTATAACAATGGAAGGGTATTCATTATGCATAAGCTTCATTCTAGAATTGGATAAGTGACCTAATCTAAAATGCCAAATGGCTTTTTCTGGTATAGTTTCTGTCTGTGTCTCAATGGTTGCAGCAGCATGCACATTTCCTCTTGGTATCTCCAAGTAGACAAGGCCTTCAAACATCATACCCGAACCAATCATCTCCTTGGTCTTGACATCCTGTATTAGACATTTAGGAACATCAAATAACACACTGACACCAAGATCAACCATGAGTTTTGGGACAGAAATCAGATTTAAATTAAAATCTGGTACAAACAGCACATCTGTAATGTACAATTTAGAGGTGAATTCAACAACTCCTTTAATTCTAGCATAGGCTTTGTGACCATTTGGCAACCTAATACTAATTGGTTTTATAGGAACATAACTTTTGAAACATTTTAGAGAGCAACAAACATGAACACTAGCACCTGAGTCAATAACCCATAGTCCAAAAATACTAGATGAGAGTGAACATATGAGTGAAATGATACCTGAGATCATGTTAGCAGATGAGGATTTTACCATGTTCACAGTTTTCTGAGATGTACCAGTATTTTGGGAAAGGGATGAAGCTTGAATCAAATTGATAAGTGTCTCATACTGATCTTTAGTGATTCCCAATGTTTTGCTCTCTTCTTCATCTTTAACTTCTTCATTATCATCATTGCTTACATTGGAGGCTGATTTCTGCCAGTGTGGTGGAATTCCATGCTTTCTGTAGCAGGTATCTACTGTGTGTCCTGTCTTATTGCAATATGTGCAAACCTTGCTTCCATTCTTGCTGTTATTCCAAGTATTGCTTCCCTTCGGCCTGAATTGTCCTTTCCTTCCATCTATATTGTTGATCAGTGACTTCTCCTCACCACTTGGGAATTGTCTTTCATGTTGTATCACTAGAGAAAATATTTTGTTTAAGTTTGGCAAAGGCTGCATAATCAAGATCTGAGAGCGAATCATGGCGAAATTATCATTGAGTCCAGTGAGGAATCTGATAATTTTGCTAAGGCTGTGATTGGTGTGAGCTGATTGAATTCCAGTAGCACACACACATTTCCTAGGACAAGCACACCTAGGTTCAGGCATATAGGCCTCTAATTCCTCCCACAAAACTTTAAGCTCAGAGAAGTATTCAGTAACAGAAAGAGAACCTTGTTTTAAACCATAGATCTCACACTGCAAATCAGAAATTCGTACCAAGTCTCCTTGAGAAAATCTTTCTTTGAGTTCTTCCCAAACATCAATAGCATTTTCAAGAAAAACTATGCTATGACCAATAGATTCAGCAACAGAGTTCATGATCCAAGAGTGTGCCAGCATATTGCACCTAGACCATGCTCTATAGTTAGGATCCCAAGTGTCTGGAACCTCAATGGTTCCATCAACAAAATCGAGTTTATTCTTACCACCAAGTGCCCTCCTCATGGAACGAGCCCAACTATGATAGTTGGATCCATTCACATTCAAACCTTTGGGGTAATCGTGGATCAAGAAGGTCCATCACTTGGATGAACATAGTAAGGACTAGTGGTATCTGCACTTGGATCTTTCGGTGTCTGGTTATTCTGAGGACCAGAACCACCTGGTCCAACATTGACAGGCTTGGGAGGCATAATAATAAAGAAAATGAAGAAGAAAGCAGAATGAAAAACAAGGTAATCGAGTGATTGCTCGATACCATCATAAAACGTGAAAGAAAAGTCGTTATTGCGGTATAAGATCGATGCAAGCGAGATCGATATGGGCCATGACAAAGCTATGAAACAATAAAGCAATAAAAACAAGAAACCTATTTGATCAAGAATTCATGTATTTCGTTGATATTTATCCAATGAAACAAAGACAACTATTTATACTAAGTACTAGGGAGCACCATACACTAGAGGCTAACTTATTTTACCATAGTAAAAGCAAAGAAAAGTTCTAGAAGAAGGAAAATATCAGCAACCGAAAGAAATGAAATGCGTGCGCCACTCATCCATTCATTCTCTCTCCCATGTGCTCAATGATCCGTATCCAATGATTCCTCTACCTTATTTTGTCCTGTATCAATGGGTAACACAGACATTTCACCACCATCTTGAGTATTCATAACCAAGGTTCCAACTTTTCCACAAATTGCACTCTTGTGCAGCATAGCAGAGTTGCATTCTCCTTTTCCCTCCAATTTTAATACTTGTTTTGCCAAGGTTTGTTCTCTCCAATTGAGTTGGTCCAAGAGTAGTTGCACGACAGCTGCGGGTACCGTGATGTTTGCTTGAGGGACCCATTCAAGAGGGAGGACGGGTGCGGTCTCCTCCTTTGTAACTGTGATGCCTTCCGGAGTGGGTTGTGGCTGGGCCGGTATCTTAGCCACGCTTTGCAAGCACGGGGTCTTTCTAGCAGACGGTCTTCCCTGCGGCGCCATAGAATGTGAGGTGGGATAGCGTCGGGGATCCCACTGTGGTCGCCAAACGAACTGTACCTTACGGGTCCCAGGGTGGATCAGTCAGGCGTATAGTCGTGCATTTAGGTGATGAAGTCGCGAGTAGACCTCAGATCGGGTTGTACCTGCAAAGACAGTCCAACGTCAAGTCAGGGGAGAAGAAGTCAAAGTAAAAAAAGAGTTATGTGGAAATTTGTACCTTTCTGTGAGGGTTGACCCCTATTTAAAGAGTCAGATGGTGCTTCTTGGCCGTAGGATCACCTAGCTCGATCTCAATCGTTGATCGTGATCCCTGCCTACTTACTGCTACGAGTTGAGTGTATCTAAAGTAGTGTGGACCGGTCTTGACCCATCATGTGGATTGGGCATCAGTCCAGTTCAGAACACTAATACTCACAATTTTTTATTTATTTTTTATTATAAAAGAAATCTCATTTGTTCATTCTTAAAACACGAAACTATAACTTTTCTAAAAGCCTTATCGCTTTAAATAATTATCATCGACCTTAAAACATTGTACGGTACTAAACTAATAGTGTGAGTCACTTCCTACGTCGTTATAGATACAATAATACAAATGTCTTTTGATACAAATTAACTCCACATAATAAAAACATTATTTCCAAATGACACTTAGATTACTCTACTAGAAATTACTAAGAGTTCATCTTCAGTACTCCTCGCTAATTAACTGTAAAAAAAGGGGATGGTAGGAATGAGATAAAAATTAAATCTCAGCGAATGTTCCCGACACACGCGCTCCTAGTATCTAAGAGGTAGCCACACAAAAGGCAATAATCCTGCAGCATGTGCAATATCAACAGATACAACAACTAGGAAGTTAGCACACCAAACAAACACATTAAGTTCAATAACAACAACAACAAATCAATCCAATCCATACAGACACAATACAAAACCAAACTCAATCACGCATACCTAACTAAGGGACGACTACACAGTCCTCATCAAACTCAACTTGTTATTAACTCATCAGCCATCCAACGTCATACTCAAACCATCAACTCCTCTGTCAATACATTAACACGCTACTAACTCATCAATCGTCTAACTGCACAATAAAATCATCAACAACTCTGTCAATACATATGGATCCATCTAACTCTGAATATTAGGATGCAAGTGCCCTCAACATCATGAGTCACAAGCATCCTCAAGTCAAAGTAGCTCATATGTCAATACATTTGTAATTTAATAATTCTTGTAGGCACCCCTATTCGAAATGATGACTTGAGTGTGAATACAACATGTGCAATATATAATGTTATAGTCTTTTTTTTTTTTACACAAATTTTATGGTCTTCTTAGTCAATATACTTAATTCCTTCAAACAAAACAATTCAATATACTAATTAAACATTTTTTCTCTACCCTAGCATGGCAACATGGGTAATCGTTGTTGGTTGGGCATCAACTTAAAAGGGTTGACTTGAAGCAATTTAATTATTATTATTTGTGTTCACATTACCTGTTTTTTTTATATAAACATAGGCCTTCTCAACTGAAGGAAAACCATTCCAACAACCAAGACATAATTTTCAATACTTTGTTTTTTATTTTACACAAACCAAAACTTTGGTTTTGAGAGAAAAAGATGCCACATCCTAATATATCTGCTGCGTTCTGTAGTTATGAATTTAAGCAATGCTACCTATTCGTGAAAAATGAGTATGTGGTTGTGGATTATAATCCTGGAGGCAAGAAAGAAAAGCTTGATGATGGGCCAATTCTAATATCTGATTGGCTTCTAGAGCTCAATGGTACGACATTTCAACAGAAAATACAAGGTGGCTTTGAAATTAATCGCCATGAGGCATTCATTTTTTCTGATAATCAGTATTGTAAAATAGACATTGATCCAAAACATCTCAATAATGCAAAAATACTTGAAGGTCCTGACCCAATTGCTACCACATTTCCTTATCTAAGGGATACAGTGTTTGCTAATGGAATAGATGCTGCAATTAACGGTCTTGATGGGAATGTTTTTTTATTCAAAGGAGGCATGTTTGCTCATATAAACATTGATTCCAAGACTCGCTTGTCTTATAAGTCAATTAGAAGTGCTTTTCCTAGTTTGGTTGGCACAGTGTTTGAAACTGGAATTGATTCAGCTTTTTCAGCTGCGCAGGCTGCTGATGGCTATTATATTTTTAAAGGGAACTACTATGCAAATATCAATTTTAAGGCACAGACAGGTGAGAATGACATTATTAATGGCCCTATAAAGTACATCCTTGACGAATGGACTTGCCTTCGTGAGATATTAGAATCTGAGGATTCTGGTTCTTACTCACGTTGGTATTAATATTTGTTCCTCAATGTAATGTGTGTACTATAATAAGTGTGGCTTCTGGTTGTTAATTCGCCCTTCATATATCTTGTGGTTTTTTTTTAATGTTATATATATTTTTGTAAATCAATATAAGATGTCACTCTATCGACTTTCTAGACGCTTAGTAAGGCTATATCTTTAAGGGTTGTACCACCCCCATTTTACATACGAGAACAATAAGCAAAAACACATTTTAGATTTATTGAATAACTGATGTATCGGATCTATAATATAAACCAAATACATCTTTTATTCAATGAAACTAAAATGTGCATTTTTGCTTATAAATAGGTCTAATGGGAGTATATCTTAACACCCAAAAATTGACAAGCTGCTGGCCGAGGGAGGCCTCAGCAGAGGTGAGTGCTGACCCCCGAGTCTACATGATCGAGCTGATCTTTCCAGATTTCTCATAAACTAAAAACGAAAGGGCTAGGGGATATCCTATATTCCTCCTACACCTTCTATATTATTATATTGCTTGTGAGCAAGCAATCATAAAAGGAATATTGGTAGCTTCAACAAACTATGGTACTTGGGTTTCAGTCGAATCCCCCCCATTCGCTCTTCTTTGTCTTTTGTTCTTTTTTTAATAAGTTCGGGCAGTCTGCCTGTTTGCAAAAAAAAAATATCATACTATGGTACTGGGGGTTAATAGAATAAGCATCCTGAGAAGAAGAAGAGTGTGTTTTGCCTAAAGCTAAGTTGGTGAATTTGCTTTTCTAAGAATCATTATGATGGGATTTAGAGTGTTGTGAGGCTAACTAAGAAATTAGAAGAAAAAATTCTAGCAGAGGAAGGTGAAGATGGCTACACTGAAGAAGAATCATTTGAAGAACCTCATGGTGATGCTCATCCTAAACTTTATGCTTAGAATCCTAAGAGGATGGTTTAACATGCTGAAGCTAGATGTCTCGACCGAGGAATGGCTCAACTGAGGGAGTTGGGGATTTTGTTGCTGAGTATTTGCAGTCGAGGGTATTATTGCTGATGCAAGGGTATTGCTTTGTAAGCAATAGCAGAGCACACAAAAAATGCATTGAAGATTGAAAGTCAAGACGTGGATCGATAGACGAGAATGTGGTTAAGCGCCTAAAAAATAGGAGAAGTTTTCTTAGGTTTTAGAGTACATGAATTTTATTATACGTTAATTTTAGCCGACCCAACTATTTTTGTGATCCTGGTTAGCTGTAGGCTAGTGATCGTGGTTGACAGAAACCTTTTTCTATATACTTAGCTTATAAATATTTTCAAGCATATTTACTTCCCTTTTACTTTATTCACCTTAGAACAATTCTAGACTAGTTTCCTCATCTCCCACACGAAATCCTAACGCTCTTTAGAGTAGTTAGGGAACACGTTAGTCTGCTTTCAAAACTGTCGACTGTCACCACAAACAAACACGTGTCTTTCCAGCATATGTTATCCTCAGTTGCATGCTTTCTAGGAAACTTCCCAGAAGGTCACCCATCCCACTACTACTCCAAGTCAAGCACGCTTAACTATGGAGTTCCTATTGGAAGGACTCTCGAAAAGAAGATGGATCTTGTTGGTTTAAGTAGTCCAAATCAGTTCTTTTAAGTCTTCCTTCAACTGTAGAGTCCCAACATGCACAACCTTTGGATTCCTCTCATTCCGGTGCGAATTCGGTTCATTCTTAGGCCCCTTCCCTATAAGCGGTTAGGAGCCTGATGAACGCGCATCACATGATGTCTTTCATTGGTTTAAAGAGAGTTTTTAAGTGGAAATGGTGATGAATGAATTAAAAGTGTGATGAAAAGTATCAATTTGTGCTATTTGAAATTGTTTTGCTATGCAGTGTTTATGCTGAGTTTTGTCGTGTTTTTGTGCCCAGGGACTAGGTGGAAATGAAGTACGAAGCAGTGCAGGCAAATGGACTCAAGGGCGCAAGATCTAGGAGCTTTCAGCCAAAATGCGCGCAACTGGCACGCAGGTGGCGCTACAACGCGCAAATTCACAACAAGCAACCTCCTTCTCGCGCGTAAGTGATTCGATGCGCGCAACTGGCGCGCGAAACCTCAAAACGCGTAGCTCCTTCTCGCGCGTAAGTGACGCGCCGCGAAACTCCAGAATGCGCGTTAAATCATGACCATGACGCGTTTTGAAGGGGGGGCACTATTTTGGAACCCTAGCACGCGTGAGAGCTGATCCCTTGCGATTGGAGTGGAAGATTCGAGACTTGGGAACAAGGATTGAAGATCCACATGCGTTCTTCATCATCTCCTATGCGTAAAAATCCCTTTTCTTTCTCTTTGATCATGTGTAACTAAACCCTAATGTTAGGGATGGATGAATTTTGATGTACAACTATTGTTGCTGGTTTATGTTAATGTTCTTAATGTTTTCTCTCTTCATTTGTGAATTGAATTTCAGTGCTTAACATTTCTATGATTGGAAAATTATAGAACAAATCTTTATTCAATGATCAAATGGGAATTTTATTATTGGAATGTTTGAATTTCAATTCCTTCAATTCGTAGCTTAGGAATATTCTTCTAATTGATGTATGTTGCGAATCCTCGTTGTTAATGCTTGTTGTTAGTAGATGTGCCTAAGGAATTAGGGCTTTTATGAATCAACAAAGGACTATTCACCTAAGGGATTAGGGCTTGGTTAGAAATTGTGGATTCGATGGCAAATGAGAGAGAGAGAGAGAGAGAGATTATCTTTTGAAAATAAATCAGTGACAATAGTGTGAAATCGAAAGGCATTCATCCCTAGCGTCTTCTCATCCATATTTTCTCCTAAGCCTTTCCATTTTCTCTCGTTGAAAATACCAAAAATATTTAACTGTTTTAAATTAGCGTTAGTAACGCAATCATACCCTTTTCATGTTATTTCCATTTGGTTCTTTTAGCTGTTGTTAACGTGTTGGTAAATTAAATTCGATCCTCGAGGACGATACCCGGTCTTACCGGTTTTTATTACTTGAACGATTCGGTACACTTGCCGAAATTTTAACAAGTTTTTGGCGCCGTTGTCGGGGATCGAAAATACATTTACCAGTAAATTCGAAGGCAACAACTAATTTGAACCCGTACATACTTTAATTTGTTTTTAGTTTTGTTGTTTCTTTTTACTTTATGCATATATTTTTTTTTATCCTTTTACCACTTTTACTCCCTTGATTCTATGAAAGCCAGGTGAATACTTTGTAAGTCATGGAGTCCACACTACCGCCACTTCGCTGTTGTTGTTGTGGAAGACCACATTTAAATGGCGATTGTGAGACACACTCCTATTGTGATCTTTGTGGGAAAGATCTTGTGTTTTGCTCTTGTGAACCAGAATGGATACTCATTGATGAGTCTTATCCTTGGTTGGCTCAACCTAAAATTCTTGAGGAGCCAGAGTGGATAGTTATTGACAATTCATATCCCTGGTTAGCAGATGACTGGTTAGCAAATGAACAACCACTTATTCAAAATTCAGAACAAGAAGAAAAAGGCTCAATAATAGAAGAATCATGCTAGAAAAGGAAAGATGAGGAAGAAAAAAGAATTGAACGGGAGGATCCTCTTGTTTGGAAGGAAGCTAAAAACTCTCAATCTTGGGAAGCTATGGAAATCCAACAAGAAATCACCCAACAAATCATTTTCCCTTCTTATCTTTTGAGAAGCAAGGAAGATGGGAGTGAAGAGCTTGATCAATATTTAGACTCCTTTTATGCATTGTTCGTCATCCTTCACCTTGAGAGGGTATGGAAGCATATGCAATTGTACCTCAAGTTCATGAATTTCCTGCCTCATAAACGGAAGAAGAAGGATGATGTGTTCTTTGTGTCATATATTCCACCTTGAGAGGATGGAATTGCATCGTCAAGCTTAGGACGATAAATAAGCGCTTCATGGGAGGCAACCCATGTGAGGGAGTGTTCTATCTTTTCTCCTTTATTTCCTTGTCTTGTCTTTACCTTTTATTATTGTTTTGTTGAACTATTGTTATATTGGAGCTTGTTTTGTTTCTGAAACAATGTTTGTTCATGACATGTGATGTAAAAGCTGCATACCTACAGATGCTTTGATCATGTCTCTATTTGATGGAGGAATGTAGTTTCCATGGATAACTCTTATTGGATTGTGATTTTCAATGTCCTTTTGATGCTATGCTCTTAAATTTTATGAACTAGTTTAAATGGGACTGATCATGCATCTTGTTGTTCTAAATCCCTTGGATGAAAACCCTTAGAGGAATCTTTTGTGACATTTGATTACTTGATTCATTGTGCTTAATACCCGATCATGAATAACCTGTGAGCGTCTGAGCCAAACAGTTAAATATATTCTTGAGTGCTTCCATTGCTTGTGACACTCTTCAGAACTTGACTTAGTTCTTGACTACTTTTGCATTGCTTATATGCACACACACGTGATTGAGGACTTTCTGTTTTTTTTGGCAGCCAGAGCCTTAAAAAGCCTACCCTTTATTATTGACCTTTTGAATAGCCCATCTGAGCCTTAGACTTTTTTTTTGGATTGATTATCCTCATTACAAGCCATAAATTGAAAAACCAAGTGTCCCACTTGTTTGGAATTGAGGGGTCTATAGTCACTAGTGAACTTGAAGCTCAAAATTAAGTTTGGGGTTGCTTGAGGACAAACAATTGTTCAAGTTTGGGGTGGTATACCAAAAGTAGTATATTACATTCAAAAAAAATATATATTACATTCAAAAGAAGTAGTATATTACTTTCAAAAAAAAAAGAAAAAAAGTGAAAAAAAAGAGAAAGAAAAAAGAAAAAAAAAAAGAAAGAAAGAAAAAAGAGAGAAATCAAAATCAAGTCAAACCAAACCATATAGAAGAAATAACATAGCTCAATTTTGTATCTCTCAATTCCAATCAAGAAAGCCTAGATTCCAAAATTTATCCTTCCTTACCCAAGCCCCATTACAACCCTTAATAAGTCCTCATGATGTGTGTGGTATTTGCGTGTGATTGCTTGTTGTAGAATTATGTCAAGCCTATGGTAGTGTGTTGCTTGTGATGTGATTGAGTGTATTACCCTGAAAACACTTGTGTGTGTGAGAGAAACACTTGTGTGTGAGAGAGAAACACTTATAGGTGAGGAACTTGAGTGAAAATGAGCACAATTATATTGATGATTGTATGATGTGTCGCTTGAGATTCTAATTTGGGGAGCTTGAATTGTTGTTTTTAGGATACAAGAATGCATGTTAGGTCACTCATTGACAACTGTGAAAAGCTAATTGGTTTTGAGCTAGGTATGATTGTGGCATTGGAGTCACATCTAGTAATCTTATTCTAACCCTTATTTTGCATTGAGTTTGCTTGAGGACAAGCAAATATTTAAGTTTGAGGTTGTGATGAACCCGCATCACATGATGTCTTTCATTGGTTTAAAGAGAGTTTTTAAGTGGAAATGGTGATGAATGAATTAAAAGTGTGATGAAAAGTATCAATTTGTGCTATTTGAAATTGTTTTGCTATGCAGTGTTTATGCTGGGTTTTGTCGTGTTTTTGTGCCCAGGGACTAGGTGGAAATGAAGTACGAAGTAGTGCAGGCAAATGGACTCAAGGGCGCAAGATCTAGGAGCTTTCAGCAAAAATGCGAGCAACTGGCGCGCAGGTGGCGCTGCAACGCGCAAATTCACAGCAAGCAACCTCCTTCTCGCGCGTAAGTGATGCGCCGCGCGCAACTGGCGCGCGAAACCTCAAAACGCGTAGCTCCTTCTCGCGCGTAAGTGACGCGCCACGCGCAACTGGCGCGCGAAACTCCAGAATGCGCGTTAAATCATGACCAGGACGCGTTTTGAAGGGGGGCACTATTTTGGAACCCTAGCATGCGTGAGAGCTGATCCCTTGCGATTGGAGTGGAAGATTCGAGACTTGGGAACAAGGATTGAAGATCCACATGCGTTCTTCATCATCTCCTATGCGTAAAAATCCCTTTTATTTCTCTTTGATCATGTGTAACTAAACCCTAATGTTAGGGATGGATGAATTTTGATGTACAACTATTGTTGCTGGTTTATGTTAATGTTCTTAATGTTTTCTCTCTTCATTTGTGAATTGAATTTAAGTGCTTAACATTTCTATGATTGGAAAATTATAGAACAAATCTTTATTCAATGATCAAATGGGAATTTATTATTGGAATGTTTGAATTTCAATTCCTAGCTTAGGAATATTCTTCTAATTGATGTATGTTGCGAATCCTCGTTGTTAATGCTTGTTGTTAGTAGATGTGCCTAAGGAATTAGGGCTTTTATGAATCAACAAAGGACTATTCACCTAAGGGATTAGGACTTGGTTAGAATTGTGGATTCGATAGCAAATGAGAGAGAGAGATTATCTTTTGAAAATAAATCAGTGACAATAGTGTGAAATCGAAAGGCATTCATCCCTAGCGTCTTCTCATCCATATTTTCTCCTAAGCCTTTCCGTTTTCTCACTACAAGAAAAGCGCTGATTTGCCACGGACATTTCCGTCGCAAATGTACAAATTTCCGTGGCAAAACAACATTTGCCACGGATTAGAAATGGTGGCAAAAATGCTTGTCGCAAATCGTTTGCCACGGACTTTTCCGTGGCAAATTTTCCCGTCGCAAGCCCGTGGCAAATCCATCGCAAATTTTCGTCGCAAAGTCGTGGCAAACTCGACACCTTCCGTCGCAAATCCGTCGCAATTTTTTTAAAAAAAATTAAAAAAAATAAATAAATCCAGCAAAGAACCTTATCATCCCCTAAAGATAGAGATGGCTCTTCCTAATATTTAGTCACATCTATTTAATTCACAATAGCTTCTCATACTAAAGCCCTATCAGGTATAACTATTGCAACTCTATCAGGATAAATTGAAACAACTTATAGCAATCAATAGCTTCTTTGATTAATTCACAATAGTTACAGTAGGAACATACACTCTCCAATTGAAACTATAAAGCAACCTTATCATCCCCTAGAGATAGAGATGGCTCTTCCTTTGTCTATGTATAAAAAAAGCCCAAAGAACCCATTTTTACAATGAATTTCAGTTCAGAAAGCAACCTTATTTGAGTATTTGAAGTAGACTTGATGCAGCTACAAGAAACTTTCTTATCCTTTGAAGTTGATGCAATACTGTTGGTGGTTTCCCATTTAGTAATTACCATATTTGTGAAGACCCTTTAGCTCCTTCTAATAAAGAGAAAAGTTAGCCTACATCATCATTGAAAAAAAAAAGCAGACAAACTAGTAAAAAAATCTCATCTTTAAGTTATATTTCATCACATGATCAAAAAGTAAAAAACCACAGAAAGGGAATTTAACTTCAGTTACATAACCTAACCATGTTCTACACCTTAACAACGATTATGATTTGTGAATAAGTGCAAAATTTTAATGTAATACATTCGTTAAGCCATGTATCCATAGAGGCAAGAAAGAATATAAAGGCTTACCTGTCCATGAAGAATGAGAGAAACTAGTATGTACTTTCTATAAGCTTCAACAGCTATTGCATTTAAGGTATCCATAGGAGCAGTTACAACCTAGAAAATATAACCCATAAACTGCTATAAACATTGTTGAACCAAAAGGTTGATATTTTGAACAAAAGTCAAAAAGCGTGAGAGACACAAGCTGCAGTTGTACATAGTTACTTACATTATGCAGAAGGTCCATTGCCTTCTGAAGGCGCTTCTGTCCAATGCATATCATACCTCTGTTAAAAAGTCAAAAGTCAGACAAAGACACAGTAGTCCAAATTCCCCACCAAGAACTCATTAGACAACATAACCTGAATGACTAGATTTTAGTGAGTATTCAATAATCAATATACCATCAATCTACTCCATGCATATTTATAGGAAATGTGCCTTATTGAGCATACCTAATTCTTACATGCAAAATAAGGATGTATAACTAACGTAAAATTGAGGTCATTCTTACATCTGATAAGAAATAACTTTTTGTATAAGTACATTGCATAAAATTGAGGTCATTCTTACATCTGATAAGAAATAACTTTTTGTATAAGAAATAACTTCCGAAGAGCAGTGAGCATCGGAGCCACCCCACGTATGGGAGCTTCCAGCAGCAGTACTTGGTCCTTCAACCTCTTGCATACAGATATAACTAGAACAATCCAAAACAAGAAAAAAAATTAGACAAACAAAATGACAGCAAAGAAACTATGAGCAAGATTTGAATACCACAAAAAGCAAGTACATTTTATCAGATGCCAGCTGAATTTGCTCTCAGTCTTGCAAGAACCGATAAACTGCAATGATCGAAGTCTGATCTCGAGTTGTTTGTTTAAATCGCAATGACACAGTGTAAGCCTCTCTGTGGCCATAAACATATGCTTCCAATTAAACAAAAAAAGAAATATAAGAGAAAACACTCACCATTTAAATAACAAACAGAACATTACAAGATCATCTTCTTGGCCCAAGATATATTTAAACCCAAAATTCATCAAGATGACTCAATCTAGTGAAAAAAATAACTGAAGGGTAAAACAATTTTTGTTCAAGAATTAGGAGTAACCTTTTTATATAAAGAGCCAGTAGGAGCCCATCCTTTTGCTTGACGGCATAAGCTACAATTGCAAATTCCGCGACAAACAGGGCACATCCAAGCTGGATTCTCCAAGGCTTCAAGCACATATGCTCCCCATATCTGCAGTAGTAGAATATAAGAAAATGAAACACCATGCTAGATTACGTGCATGCAAAGGTATTATTAAACTCTAATCCATACATGTGCAAACACATCTAAAACCATTTTCAGCAGTTGTGGTGCATAAATTATGCTAGAGCCCTGAAACATATCCAAGAAATTTCTAGATTATGATTTTAATATTTTCAGGGCTGTCGAAACATATTGTGGCTTTCTGGCTGCACTTCTCCGACAACAATCACTAGACAGCAAAAAAGTAATGAGGAACCAATCTGCCCTATGTATAGACCATAGAGAGACACAAAACATATACGAAGAGCTCAGAGATAGTGATTCCAATTAAGGAATCACTTGAATTTATGTTAAATGCTTAGATGAGTTATTTGCTTTATGCTGGTTTTGAATAATGGTAACAATGAACTTTGATTATTAATTTATTAGTAATGAATATATCTTTAATTTCACGCATTCTTCTATTTTGGACTTTTATATGTGAATGGTATAAATTCCTTGTATTGTTTCCCCAAACTTCAATGTAGCGGCATTATTACCGCTATAGCATTTGGGCGGGGTTGGCCGCTACTCTCTGCTATTTGCCATGGACTACATAACCCGAGCACATGGACTCTCAGAAACCACAGAACCGTCATCAGCAGCATCAGCCCTACTACAAGCTGTTGAACTGCCCTTACTAGAAACCACAACTAAGCTCAAAAAGTAAATCCAATAGAAATGGTTGTTATTATACAATAAAAACAGTGGTATCTTATTTTCTGGGATACAGCAAATGAATGCACTAACTATTCAAACTTCAAACCACTACAATCACACACAGAAGCACAAAAAAAGTGGTATTTCATTATTTCCTGGCAGAAAATGCCATCATGTTACCATTAAATAAACAGAAATTAAACTACCATATGATGAACCACAATGCACCTTAAACCAAAAATTTCATCTACAGTGATGACTTGTTCATGGAAAGGGAGTTAAAAGTTGATAAACTTACCTGCACTGATGGCAAGTTTTGCCTTGAACGGAATCATAAATCCGTTTCCCATCCTTCCCAACACCATCAACAAACAGCTCAGTGGCTGTTACTCGGAAATTTTGAGTTGATCATCGTTTCCGTTCATAGCCTGAGACGGCTTAGTGGTCATTCATTGTTCGGCCGCTTTCGAGAGCGAGCATTCTTGATTGATGAAGGTTTTGATTTTGAAATTGGGAGGTGAGGTGGTGGTGATTGAGAGTGAGGGAGGGAGGCGGATTGTAGGTGAGGAGAGCGAGAGGGTGAGGAGGAGAGAGCGTAGAGAGCGTGACGTTCTGATTTTAGGGATAGGGATCAGACTCGTTTTATTTTGATTAATGGGTTGCCACAGACTTGCCACGGCATCTCCGTGGCAAATTTCTGTCCTTTCACATGTCCGTGGAAAATCCGTGGCAAACACCAGCGGGAAATTTCGCGCCCTTATTTTTTACGCATGCCGTCGCAAATCTGTGGCAAATTACTGACGGAATAAGCTCCGTGGCAATTGCTGGTGGCTAAAACAAGCTTTTCTTGTAGTGTCTCTTGTTGAAAATACCAAAAATATTTAACTGTTTTAAATTAGCGTTAGTAACGCAATCATACCCTTTTCAAGTTATTTCCATTTGGTTCTTTTAGCTGTTGTTAACGTGTTGGTAAATTAAATTTGATCCTCGAGGACGATACCTATAACACACCCTTTTTCTAATTATAGTTAAACACGCAATTATCAGAGTCACCACGAGGGCGCTACATTTTTTTCACCACATAAAAACTCCAATTGATTTAACATAAATCCTCAAAAATGTAAATAATGAATCTCTAAGCAGCGGATTCATAAACTCATTTAACATCTCCAAAAAAAAAATAAACATTAAGCCAAAACTCCAAAAATAACCGTAATGGTTCGAAAACGGTAACTAAAACCCTCCCCGGTGCTACGTATCAGAGCTGACTCGACCCACTAGGAAGGAAAGTGCTAGATCACCTTCACTCGCCGTCACCTGCACGTTGCCGACATAAGAAGCAACATAAAAGCAGTAGGGTGAGTCTCGTTTCATAAGTAATAACACACAAGATCAACAACATATAGATCAGGCAGCTAACAACACCAATACACAGCAAAAAATAACACACCATTACTTTATATCAATCACAGGCAACAACGAAAGTATATGCAATGCAACCCAACTCCTAGGGCATATGCATGTGGATCCATCAACACCAATATATTGCCTTGAGGGCACTCACCAAATAAGGCCGAAGCCTTCTGCTCACCAATAAATTACAATAAGGCCGAAGCCTTCTGCTCACCAAAATATGCACATGATCATGAGACTCAAGGACCATGCACCATACACACCAAAACACCATAACTACGATTATCACACTCACCAATATTGATTCAGCTCACCAGTAATTATTCAGCTCACCAATAAAAATTTAGCTCACCAATAAAAGTCCAGCTCACCAATATTTAACAAATATTCAGCTCACCAATAAATGTTCACCACCATAGACACATCTCAATTTAATCACTCTAAGGATAGCGCACCCACAACATCAATCACAATTAATTGCGCGACTACTTTGTCACTGAAGGACTAACTCAACGCCCATAGGGACCAGATAAAGACATAAAATCGGATGAAGAACTTAAAAGCAATAATAGCACACCTTTTAAAATACAAGAATAAATAGCTAAAAGAAAATAGGGAAACAACACCTCTCAATTAAGAAACCGCAACTTGGAAAGTAGGAAAACATCACTTTTAAATATGAGGAAATAGCACCTTTAGATTTGAAAAACAGCACACTTAAATTTAAGAAAACAGCACACTTAAATTTAAGAAAACATCACTTTTATTTTAAGCAAACAGCCACCTTGAATTTGAGAAAACAGCACTTTATTTGTGGAAAAACAGCAACTTTAAATTTAAGAAACAACACCTTTTTACACATAAAACAACAACATTTATCCTTTAAAAAAAACAGCAACACAACGTTTTTTTTTAACAGCAACAGCAGCATGTTTATAACAGCAACAGTTATTTGACAGTAACAGCAACATTTGTTTTGTAAAGAAAAAAAAACAGCAACCTTAGCTTTATAAAAACAGCAACATATTCTTTATAAAAACAGCAACATATTCTTTATAAAAACAGCAACACTTAATTAACTAAAATAGCAACTTTGATTTCTTTTTGAAAAACACAACACAAATCTCGATTTACACCTAGGTACACGCCATTCAACATCTCACCAATAATACCTAGTGCATACCTCAACAACTTAATTTCATCTCCAAGATAATTATGCGACATCACAACCCTCACCAATTTCTCATGTTCTCACTCTCAATTTCATTGAGTCAATTCTACAAACACCCAACATGCATATTAGTTATTATACTCACCTCAACATCGATTAACATAGTATCACTTAATTGAATTCAATATAACGTGTAGTATGAGAACCACATCTCAATTCAAACAATAACACCACCATTAAATCCACGATATAACGATTCAATTTACAATTCATCCCTAGAACCTAACTACTATCATTGCTAATCCAATAGGTTATTAAGTAAGAAAGGAGAGCCCCCTAACCTTTAGAGATTGAAGAACACACAAAGCTTCAAGCAACTCCCCAAGACACCAACAATCCCTAGCTTTTTCCCTTGTGAGCTTCACGCAATCCTTCCCCTCTCTCTCTCTCTCGCGCATGATCTCTCACAAGACTCTCACACACTCTCAATTTTTCGCTAGTTTTTGGTTCCTTTTTAAATGAGCATCAACACTCTAACCCTTTTTAATTTGATTTTTAATTCCCAACCATACGCTACTTTTCCTCCTACTTTTCCTCCCTCCCATAACCACTTTGGTTTTCCCTAGAAACTTGCTTTTAATAATAATAATAATAATAATAATAATAATAATAATAATAATAATAATAATAATCATCATCATATATTAAGTATTTCTAACATCAATTTTAGTCCTTCTCAACATGGTCCCTATGCCAAAAACTCTCCAATTTGGTCCACTACCCTATCAAATCAACTCCAAATAATTTCTAATAAAATTTGGGGCGTTACAACCCTCCCCCACTTAAATAATTTCGTCCTCGAAATTCTACGCTACCCACAAAACACAGATAACTAATACCAAATACAAACACAACACACAACGAAAATATAAAAGGAAAAACTCACGACTCACCTGCCATTTCAACACTGCAACAGAAACAGAAATCAAAAACGAGTAACAAAACTCAAGTGTTACTCGACTCGACGACTCGACTACCCGGCCGGACAGACCGAACTGCTCTGATACCACTAATGTAACACCCCCTTTTTCTAATTATAGTTAAACACGCAATTATCAAAGTCACCACGAGGGCGCTACATTTTTTCACCACATAAAAACTCCAATTGATTTAAAATAAATCCTCAAAAATGTAAATAATGAATCTCTAAGCAGCGGATTCATAAACTCATTTAACATCTCCAAAAAAAATAAATAAACATTAAGCCAAAACTCCAAAATAACCGTAATGGTTCGAAAACGGTAACTAAAACCCTCCCCGGTGCTACGTATCAGAGCTGACTCGACCCACTAGGAAGGAAAGTGCTAGATCACCTTCACTTCACCGTCACACGCGCACGCTGCCGACATAAGAAGCAACATAAAAGCAGTAGGGTGAGTCTCGTTTCATAAGTAATAACACACAAGATCAACAACATATAGATCAGGCAGCTAACAACACCAATACACAGCAAAAAATAGCACACCATTACTTTATATCAATCACAGGCAACAACGAAAGTATATGCAATGCAACCCAACTCCTAGGGCATATGCATGTGGATCCATCAACACCAATATCTTGCCTTGAGGGCACTCACCAAATAAGGCCGAAGCCTTCTGCTCACCAATAAATTACAATAAGGCCGAAGCCTTCTGCTCACCAAAATATGCACATGATCATGAGACTCAAGGACCATGCACCATACACACCAAAACACCATAACTACGATTATCACACTCACCAATATTGATTCAGCTCACCAGTAATTATTCAGCTCACCAATAAAAATTTAGCTCACCAATAAAAGTCCAGCTCACCAATATTTAACAATATTCAGCTCACCAATAAATGTTCACCACCATAGACACATCTCAATTTAATCACTCTAAGGATAGCGCACCCACCACATCAATCACAATTAATTGCGCGACTACTTTGTCATTGAAGGACTAACTCAACGCCCATAGGGACCAGACAACACATAAAATCGGACAGCAACTTAAAAACAAGCAGTAATAGCACCTTTTAAAATACAGTAACAGCGCTAAAAGAAAATAGGGAAACAACACCTCTCAATTAAGAAAACCGCAACTTGGAAAGTAGGAAAACAACACTTTTAAATATGAGGAAATAGCACCTTTAGATTTGAAAAACAGCACACTTAAATTTAAGAAAACAACACACTTAAATTTAAGAAAACATCACTTTTATTTTAAGCAAACAGCCACCTTGAATTTGAGAAAACAACACTTTATTTGTGGAAAAACAACAACTTTAAATTTAAGAAACAACACCTTTTTACACATAAAACAGCAACATTTATCCTTAAAAAAAACAGCAACACAACGTTTTTTTTTTTAACAAAGAAAGATGTTTATAATAAAGAATAAAGAAATAATATATTATTTGACAAGAATAGCAACATTAATTAGACAGTAACAGCAACATTTGTTTTATAAAGAAAAAAAACAGCAACCTTAGCTTAAAAAAACAGCAACATATTCTTTTATAAAAACAGCAACACTTAATTAACTAAAATAGCAACTTTGATTTCTTTTTGAAAAACACAACACAAATCTCGATTTACACCTAGGTACACGCCATTCAACATCTCACCAATAATACCTAGTGCATACCTCAACCACTTAATTTCATCTTCAAGATAATTATGCGACATCACAACCCTCACCAATTTCTCATGTTCTCACTCTCAATTTCATTGTGTCAATTCTACAAACACCCAACATGCATATTAGTTATTATACTCACCTCAACATCGATTAACATAGAATCACTCAATTGAATTCAATATAACGTGTAGTATGAGAACCACATCTCAATTCAAATAATAACACCACCATTAAATCCACGATATAACGATTCAATTTACAATTCATCCCTAGAACCTAACTACTATCATTGCTAATCCAATAGGTTATTAAGTAAGAAAGGAGCTAGAGCCCCCTAACCTTTAGAGATTGAAGAACACACAAAGCTTCAAGCAACTCCCCAAGACACCAACAATCCCTAGCTTTTTCCCTTGTGAGCTTCACGCAATCCTTCCCTCTTCTCTCTCTCCTTCGCGCCGCGGTCTCACACTCTCACACACTCTCACTTTTTCGCTAGTTTTTGGTTCCTTTTTAAATGAGCATCAACACTCTAACCCTTTTTAATTTGATTTTTAATTCCCAACCATACGCTACTTTTCCTCCTACTTTTCCTCCCTCCCATAACCACTTTGGTTTTCCCTAGAAACTTGCTTTTAATAATAATAATAATAATATTAATAATAATAATAATAATAATAATAATCATATATTAAGTATTTCTAACATCAATTTTAGTCCTTCTCAACATGGTCCCTATGCCAAAAACTCTCCAATTTGGTCCACTACCCTATCAAATCAACTCCAAATAATTTCTAATAAAATTTGGGGCGTTACAATACCCGGTCTTACCGGTTTTTATTACTTGAACAATTCGGTACACTTGCCGAAATTTTAACAAGCCGCTCTTTGTTCGTGCTCTGCACTGACGATCACTCCCGCCCTTTGTCATCCATGGATGTCACAAAACCCATAATTGAGGAATAGAGTTCCTTCCTCAATGTAATTTCTTGAAGGGAGGAATCACAAGGTATGAGTTGTTAGCCGATCCAAAACTAGTTTAAAACAACAATGTGTGTGTGTAGAAAGTGGAGAGAGGTCTACCTACCCTTTCATGTTGGGTTACAATGGTTTACCATCTCTTACTTTGAATAACCATATCCATTCAAACCATACCCTTCTTGAAGAGTTGTAATGGTTCCACCCATTATGGATCCATTACACTATTCAAGTACACCTCTATTCCATGTAATGTCTAATATCTATTGATCACAAGATATTCCAAGAAATATACTATTCAACCAAAGTTTTATAAATCAATGAAAAACCAACAATAAAGAAATAAAATTGCTTACAATCGACCACATATATATATATATATATATATATATATATATATATATATATATATATATATCGACCGAAAAAATATATGTTTGAAAGGGTAGAGTCTTCCTCTTAATGTTAGTCAATATATATTTTACCAATAGACATTTGCTATATTGACTAACATTAAGAGGAAGACTCTACCCTTTCAAACATATATTTTTTGGTCGATATATATATATATATATATATATATATATATATATATATATATATATATATATATATATATAGCAAATTTGAAAGGATTAAGTGATTTATGAATTTTGTTTTGAGTACAATATTTTAAAATCTGTAATTTTGTAAGCACGCCCTCGCCAGATAGCTCAGTCTCCATATATTAATATAATGTTATGGTCCTTTTAGTTAATATACTCAATACTCAATTTCACACACACACACAATTCAATTCCAGTCCAGCATAGCATAACGTGGGAAAATGTGTGTTGTGGACAAAAATTAATTTAACAATGATATTTGGACAAAAAATTTCAGCCAAATATGGTAAAATAACTGTTTTACAAGACCAATTAACCAAGTTTTTTAATCTATTAACCAACATGTTTTTTCACGTTTTTCTAGGCCATTGACACAAAAAAATTTGGTTAATAAATGTTGTATGGTGGTTATTTAGCTATTTTTGGCAAGAAACAATTGACTAAATAACATAACTATTTATTTAATTATTATTATTGGTGTTCAAATTACCTGTAACTTCTATTTACCTAGGCCTTCACAACATAAGGGAAAGCATTTCAACCAAGAGAGTATTCCAAACACCTTTTGGTATATAGAGAAAAAGATTCACTTCATCTGTACCCACACATTGGTACCTATATGTGAAAAATGAGTATGTGGTTGTCAATTATAATCATTAGTACTTCACAAATTTTCTAAAGGGGATATGGGAAATAAAGAGTTAAGTAAGGTGTTTAGGGACTATGGCAATGTGTACGAGGCATTCCTACCAAACAAAGTAACAAATTGGGGAAAGAATTCAGTTTCAGCAACGTCGATGACAAACTCAGATTACAGAGACAACTTGACAACGTCTTCATCAAAGACACAAAATTATGGGTGAATCTGGCAAGATATGCAAGATATGAGGAAGCTAAGAGAAGAGATGTTAGAGGATACCAAGTGTTGAATAAAAAAACTCCCATTCACAGCAAGACAAAAGGTTTACGAGACAAAACGGACATAGAGTCCATGTGATGATCGAGAGGAATGATAGCACATTGTAACCTCCTCCAAAGAAAATCAATCTCCTTGTGTCAAAAAAAAAAAGAAAATCAATCTCCAATCCATATTTATCCTCTAGTTATATTTCTTTAAAAAATTCTTCTAAGGAAAATATTAGTGGAGAAACGACCCCTCATGCTCCTCTAGAAATTGTTGGTGTTCATGCAATACCTTCTCAACTTCCTGGTGCGGTGGTTCTCCCGGCTAGAGATTTCCGGCCATCTTTCTCCTCCCTCTCTTCGCCTAGTATGGTGGGACTGATGCATGATTCGGTCGTTATGGTTGACAAACCATTCCCTTACACTATACTAAAAAAGGGAAAAGGCCAATGGATGTCGAACATCACCTCAATGCCTTTTAAGAGTAAGAAGTTTTCTTCTATAGAGAAAATTTACTCTGAAACTCCTCCAATAGATCTTTGACAAAGGAACAAAGGAAAGGGGGTGAAAACCCAAAATGATGCCAAGGTGGGAAGAGCAAATGTTCTAAAACTAGTGGTATTGATCTTTTGTTGGATGATGATTGGTTAAAGGGGGCGCCTATCGATCAGATAGCTCAGAGAGTTGCCAAATGTGCTGAAAGTTCCCATTCTGCTAGGCGTAGGGATGAATTGGCTTGAATGAAAATACTATATATGAGGGTTGCCATGGGCCTAACTTTAGATAAGGAAAAGATGTTGGATAAAATCATGGGATATAACTTGGTGATCGTATGCACAGAGGTGAGAGGGTGAATCAAAAGGTGAACCAATGATTGTAGGCTCAATAAATATTAGAGGGTTGGGGACTAGACCTTAGAGGAATAAAATTAGGGTTCTAGCCCAAGATCATAATTTGGATTTCGTTAGGATTCAAGAAACGAAGATGGAGTACATCCAAGGTTCCTTGTGTCATTACATGTGGGGGAATCAGTCTTGCCTCCAGCAGTTCGTGCCATCAATTGGGAATAGTGTTGGGATTCTTTCAATTTGGGATGCTTCAAAAGGCACCCTTATCTTCCATTTCTCTAGTTGTGGTTTCCTAGGGGTTTGTCTGGAGCGGGGGCTGGAGCGAAAGATTACCATTGTGGTTAATGTATATGGAAAATGAAATATTGAGAATAAAGAAAAAGATGTGCAGAGATTTAGTGATGTCAAAGACAGGTTTTGGGAACGGTCTATGGTGTGTTCGAAGCGATTTCAATCCGGTTTGCTTTTTGTCGGAAAGGAAGGGTATTGGGCCTTGGTGCTTAGCTTAGGTTCATTGAAGTTTAGTGGTCCTTGTAGAAGCATCACATACTTGTTGATTGAATCTTATCTCAACTTGTGATTTCCCTCTTCACCCTCTTGATTATTTATAGGTTTTTAAGCACATTTAGTGCTTAAGGGCTCTGATTCGGTTTCCATCTTGGTAATGCTAGCCATGTGTACATAACTCAAACTCATGTTCAATTGTGTAGATGGTTGTGTGACTTAAAATGATTAATTGTGTGTTATGTTGTTTTTTTATTTGACGCGTGAGATGGATGAAATGAGTGATTATTTACTGGATTATTGATGTTGTGTCATTGTTAGTGTATTAAAGATGGAGTTGGAAGAGTCTGGAACCCAGAGAAGGGAGAAAAACACCTAAAATCAGAAAAGTTTGCATATGGAAAATAGCACGGACCGTGCTCTTCTGTGCAAGGCACTAGTCGAGCCAAAAACATTTTGAAACAGAGAGGCAGGGACCGTGCCTCCATACAGACCGTGCACCCTCTTGGTGCTCGTCCCATTTTTTTCATTTTCCCTTATTCTTTCGTGCCCATTCCAACCTAACTCCATACTTAATTCACTTATAATTCTAAGACAACTTGTTTTACTTTGATAAACTACGATGATGATATGAATTGTATATATGTTTCACCTTGTGAGCGAAGAACTATATACGTATATGTATATACAACCATAAATGGACTAATGGCTTATAGTGACGTACTTGGAGAGGGAGTCATGAACCCGAGTCTAAGACCCTTATGTTTGTACCCTTCTAAATGTTGGGTATGGGTTTCCCAAATTTAGATGATTGTAACATTAAGTATAAATGTAAGACTACATCATTTAGGGATTGCGTTATTGGTAACGAATTAAAAGACACTGTGAGTATACTTATAGTGAGGTACCATTGTGGAATTCACTGAGATTTTCATAATCTCACCCTTATTTATGCTTTGGTTTTTAGATAAGCATGTGAGTATATATGTAGTTGAGGTGTTGAACCAGTTGGCTGGTCTTTGGATATTGTGTAGCATCTCATTTTGTTGTTAGGATGTACGTATTTCGTAATTTGGATTAGGTCGTGTAATATAACTCGTTTGAAGTCGTATTTCAGAAGATGGTTAAAGATTATGGTTTAAGTTTTGAATGTTCTTAACTTATTGATGAGTTAAATCCGTTAAAGAGAATATGTGAAGTTTAATCCAAACTTAGAGTTCGTATCTCTGATTTGTTACCAAATAGTAAGGTACTAGATTTTATTGACGAATAAAATTTAGGATGTTACATTTTGGTATCAAAGTCGGTCGATCTAGTTGGGCTTAGTTGATTAGTTGATTGTGTGTTGTTTCCTTGTTAACTATTGGATGTAGTTCTTCTTACTATGCTAAGAGGTATTGAGTCTGGTCAACCCAATACCAATACTTGGTGCATTGTATACTGAATTATGGAAGGAAGACCGAGGCGACAACCTCATTTTAGTGCAATCCACCCGAGGATCCTAATTATCCTTTGATGCGTACAATGATGGAGAATATGCAGCAACAACAACTGATGAATTACTAAATGATGCAAAATATGCAAGGTCAAAAAGCAATGGCAAATCAAATGATGCACTAAATGTTAAATGTTCAGCAAAATCCCCCTTATCAACCTCCCATGCCACCTCAAGAGGACCCCAACCAGGCATTCTTTCGTTTCCAAAAGATGAATCCACATGTCTTGAAGGGAGGCCCTGATCCAATGACTTCTCAATAGTTTGTTGATGCAATGGAAAAGATCTTCAGGGCTATCCAGTGAAATGAAGAAGAGAAAGTAGTGTTTTCTACCCATATGCTTCAGGAGGAAGCAGAAACATGGTGGAGGTGTGCATATGCTTATATGCTGGCTCAGGAGACAACAGTGAATTGGGAGAGTTTCAAAAGAATTTCCTCAAGAATTACTTTCCCCCAATAATGAAAAAGAAGAAAGAAAAAGAGTTTTAGGCTTTCTTACAAGACAACATGTCAGTTAGCGAGTACACTGCGAAGCTTGAAGAATTGGCCCAGTTCTCTCAGTTGGCTTTCTATTCCCCTAATGATGAATGGAAGATGGAAATATATAAGTTTGGTCTTAGGGGAAACATTTCTCACAGCGTGGATTCCTATTGTTTCACTGATTATTGCTCTTTAGTCCAACAAGCTTATGTTGAAGAGGAAGGTTTGAAAACAATGTATGATGAGCGGAACAAATTTTGGCAGAAAAAGAAAGGAAACAGAACATCTACTCCAGTTATGAAACCAAAGGGGAATATCAACAAGGGGAACAGATGCATCAATCAGAGAATCCAAACTTTGCAGTTTGTACCAAGTGTGGGAAGTTCCATCCTGGAGAATGCCAATTAGGGCAGCCTGTGTGTTTTTATTGTAAGGAGTGTCGTAATTATGCTAAGGATTTCCCCCAACTCAAAAGAGGAGGAGAACCATATTTATCCAATCCAACTCAAGGGAGAGTCTTCACTTTGGACACCAGGAAAGTCAAAGAGTCTGAGAATCTTATGAAGGGTACGAGTTTTCTCTTTCAGAATCCTATTGATATTTTCTTTGATTCGGGGGAAACCCCCTCTTGTTTATATCTCAAAGATGTGTTGAGAGAATCCAACTAACTTTAACACCTTTGTCCCAATCGTTCAAATTCACACACTCGCCGGGGTAGTGTAGTTACCCAACTGCTTTGTGAAAACTGTTTGATTTCAGTCGAGGAATGTCTTTCTTTGTTGATTTTGTGTTTTTTTTTCTTAAAGGGTATGGACATCATCCTTGGTATAGACTCGCTTACAACTAATCATGTTGTTCTTGACTATTTATATCGAGTTATAAACGTTGCTTCTAAGCCGGTGGATTTTTCCAAGCTCAGTCCAAATCCTTCACTTTACTCTATGTTCCATAAGTAGTGTATGTGACAAGGATATGAAGGATATATTTTATTATTGTCATCAACATCTAAAACTGGTTTAGATTTAACTTCTGTTTTGATTGTAAATGAGTTTCTAGTCATCTTTCTGGATGAAGTTGCATCCTTACCTCCAGATCGTGCGGTAGAGTTCTCTATAGAGTTGGTTCCAGGAACCAGACCAATCTCAATAGCTCCAAATCTAATGTCTTCTTTGGATTTGAATGAACTTAAAGCCTAGCTTGAAGAGCTTATTGCAAAGAAGTTTATTCGACCTAGTGCTTTCCCTTGGGGTGATCCAGTATTGTTAGTAAAGAAGAAGGATGCTAGCATGAGATTGTGCATTGATTACAGACAGATGAACAAAGATACTGTGAAGAATAAGTACATGTTGCCTAAAATTGATGATTTATTGTATCAACTTAGAGGAGTGACAGTGTTTTTGAAGATTGATTTGAGGTCAGGCTACCACCAGATCATAGTTAGAGCATTGGATATTCCGAAGACAGGCTTTCAGATTTAGAATGGACATTACGAATTTGTAGTGATGTCATTTGGATTGACTAGTGCGCCAGCTGCATTCATGAACTATAAGAATAAGATTTTTCTAACTGTACCTTCGTGGTTTTTTTTAGATAAGCAGATTTGTTCGTGGTGGTTTTCATTAACGATATCTTGCTATATTCAAAAAATATGGAAAAGCATGAAGAACATCTTCGATTTGTGCTTTGCATACTTCGGGAGAAGCTGTTGTATGCTAAACTAGAGAAGTGTGGTTTTTGGATGTCAGAAATCAAGATTTTAGGACATGTTATTTCTCATAATAGAGTTTCTGTGGATCCTAGAAACATGTTATTTCAGATTTATAGTTATGCGTTGGGTAGAGGTTTGGCTTGTGTTCTTATTGACAAACCAACAGGTGGTGGTGTATGCGTCGAAACAGTTGAAGCCTCGTGAAGAAAACTACCTTACTCATGATGTGGAGTTGACATCTATTGAATTTGCTTTGAAGATATGTAGACACTACCTTTATGATGCTCATTTTGAGGTTTTTAGTGATCATAATAGCCTCAATCAAGTATTTGTTTGATCAAAAGGAACTTAATATGAGACAGCAAAGATGGGTGGAATTCCTGAAACATTATGACTTTGAGTTAAAGTATCACCCTAGTGAAGCTAATGTGGTAGCTGATGCCTTAAGTAGAAAGTCCCTTCATAAGTCTACTTTGATGATCCATTAGATGGCATTATTGGAGTCCTTTAGGGATCTGTTTGCTGGTGTTTTTAGCAAACAATCACTAGTTTTCAATATCGAGACCGTGAGATCAAACTAGAAAATCTCTTTGACGATTGCCATTGAGTTATGCGTTTTTCACGTACGTAAGAACAGTAAATATTAGAGAGAAACGGATTGAAAGCAGAATAAAAGCAGTAAATGCAAAGAAGGTAAAAAGAAGGTAAAAACTTTGCATTAAATGAAGAAAGAAAAATGGTTCACCAACACGTACAAAGGATCTGTTTCACTCGTGTTTCGCTTTGACTTGGAAGTTGAGTTTCTCAGAGTTCTTGTAGAATGTGGTGACCCCGATTTCCTATTACAAAGGGGTATTTATACTCCTAGGAACAATCGTGGGGAAAGGGTAACTGCCTCCTAAAACTACGGGAGAGTAACCGCCCACTACTTGCTGCTCTGCACTTTCGACTGACCCGTTGTCAACCGCTTGACGAAATGTTGAGCCCAGCTCTGTCGAAGTGTTGTGTCCTCTCTTGTCGAAGGTTTCTTGCATTACTTGCTTCATAGCTTTGAGAGTTAAGCTTGTCGAAGCTCACTTGCACTCCTTGCACATTGTCTGCCTTTCCTGTCGAAATCATGGTGCGCTGACCTGAATATTGACCTATGGCCCACAGAACAATATTAAATGTGAAGTCAACCCCATTTAAAGCTTCATTTAATGTACTGTCGAAAATTTGAGGTAACAGATTGCCCCCCAAAAAATGCTTTTTCGACGGAATAAGGAAAGGAGTTAAGAAAAGGCATTTTTTGAATACTGTGCAATGGTCACTTTTGCCGCCTTTTGCACTTCAACAGTGGTCGAAAAGACAGTCATCATTACTTTGCGCAGGTAAAAGGAACCGTTTTATTGGCACACGTCGCGTAGTTGGTGGGCCATCACGTCTCCCAAACGTCGCGAACGTGCGAGTTATGGCGAACGTGCCAATAACTGTTTTACTTCCAAACATATATAAACGGCTACAACCCTTCAAATTCCTCTTTACTCAGTCTGAAACCTTGTGAAACCTTTCTGCGTTCTTCATCCCTGCGTTTTGCAAAAACCTCAAATTTCACCAAAGTTTCAAACTTTCGTACTTTTCCTTTAATCTACCCCCAGATTTCAACTCGCACTCACTTTCTCTTACTTATGGCTTCATCATCTGCTTTGTAGTGACGCGACCTGAGAGTTCAAAGAGGAACGCAGCGAACTCGTAAACGCGTTCAAACCCTAGATGGCCGTTGATGAAACGACATCAACGACGAACGATCTACCAGCTGGCGCACTCGGTACTCATCCCTTCTCTGCGAGGTTTATACCCATGCTTACTTGGGTCCTCTCGCCCGATATTTTCTTTGGAAAATACCGAAGTTTTCGAGATTTTCCCACCACGTTCGCTCCAACCTAGAATCTTTCTTTGAAACCCCTTTTCACTTAGAGTTTCTGACCAACCCGTCCAGGGTTTTTAAGTCTGCTCCTAGGCTCGACCAACAAAACTACATAGACTGGCTTGACAGAGTAGAAGCTAAAAAAGCCAAAATCTGGAAAAAACAGGGCATTTTCGACCTCATCCAACTGTCCAGGTATGGGCCCAAATATGATAGCACCCTGCTTTTGGCTGCTATGCAGTTCTGGGACTGTGCTACTCATAGCCTCCACTTGAAATGTGGCATGCTTTCCCCCACTCTGCTAGATGTGGCTGCCATTACAGGTCTGAAACCCTTAGGAGAGACCTTTGATCCCACACGTCCTGACTATGAATACGGTTTCAAATTCACCAATGCCACCTTTGCCCCTTACATCGCTGAGCACCATAGGCTTGACACTGAGGAAGTGTCTGCTATAGAACATGTAGCCTTTCTAACTCTGTGGTTATCTATTTTCGTTTTCTGCACACGCTCCCTCCAAGTTTCCAAAACTTACATCCCCCTGGCATGTCAACTCCATGAACGAGAAGACATCAACCTTGCCAAGTTGATCCTAGGCTCTCTCTACCAGCAACTTGATAATGCTGTTATAGAGTTGAAAGAGAATGAACAAGCCACCAAGTTTTTGGCCTCCGCCCACTATGGTCATTGCAATTGTGTCATTTGCCACTTTTGAGTCTCGACTAAACTTGTATATCCCCAAGTCTGCTCGACTAACCGTGGAGACTAGCAGTACTGAAGGGATTCGATTGGCGCAGTTTAGGCCTAAACAAGCAACCCTTTCTGCCGAAGAATCCTTTCTAGCCTATTTCGAAGTTTTCTTGAAATGTGCCACTTTTACAGATTCTATGGCTCCCTTTATCCAGAGGTCTTGTGGTCCAGCATGGTTTAAACAACCATTTCCTTCTTCCTCTGTCGAGCCTGCTGAGGAAGTTAACCTAATTTGGCAAGCTTACCTCTCTCCTTCTGTCCTCTCCACTAGGCTTACCCCTGGCAAAACAAAAAATAGTTTGGGACTTACTAGATATTTCCCAAGTTATTTTGCTAGGCAGTTTGGCCTTTGTCAAATTTGCCCTGCGCCAGTGTGCTTTCACAGGCGAGAGTTTCTAAGTCCAGAATCAGAGGTGGCTTATAAACAAGCCTTCAAGAGATTTCACTACAAAGCCTTGAATTTTGAACCTCTCAAATTCAATCCAAGGTTTTCATGTACTGAAAAATTTCATGAATGGTGGACCGATTATTACACCAATGCTGCTGGGGAAGCCATTGATACTTTTGCTGACAACATTGTGAAGAAATTGGTAGCAGCTTTCCCTTCGAACAACACTGGTAAACACTTTTCGACACTCAAAGCCTTCTAGGTCTCAACCACTTATAACTTGGCTTCATTTCCATTTGCTTACCAATGTTTTCGACATTTTTAGAAAAACCTGCAACAAAGTTGAAGGTCAAGGTAGGCAAAGCTACCACATCAAAACCTCCTCCCCAAGTCATGAAGAAAGTAGCAGCAAATCCCATTCCAGACAACACTCCAAAAAAGGTATGGCACTTTTCACTTATCTTAAGTTGTCTATTGATTATGGCTTTTACTCATGTCGGAAATTTCCTCCAGGTGACAACCCAAACAGCTAAAACTCTTCAAAAGCCTAAAGCCAAAAAGAAATTGGTTATTCCCTCCAGCTCTGAGGTACTCTATACACCTTACTACATGCCGAAATTTCTCTTCGATTTTATCATTCACTTTCTCGTGGCATCACCCGTACCATAACTTGATCTCTTTTGCAGGACACTGAAAGTGATGACAACATTCCTCTCACTCAGAGGTCGAAGAAAAGGGCCTTACCTGAATCTCAAAGGGCAGCTCATGGCATCACCATCACCGAGCCTTCTGAAGCGCCTTCTTCTCCTCCAATCAAGAGGCTTAAGGTACATGAGGTAACTTTCCCTTCGACGTCATTTCGAACCCCTTTGATCTCCACCTTTCCAGTTCTAACTTAAGTAGTATTGCCCACTGTAAACAGGTAGGTGGGTTACTTGTTGATGATCCTGCTGCCGAGTCTTTGACTGAGGTTGCTGACCGGGAATTGTCAGCCCCAATGCTTCCTTTTCCTTCGTCACCTCAAGGTGTAACTGCTGAAGAAGTTTTTCAAGCACTTGCTGACCCTGGGATTCCTACTTTCGAAGAGCTTGTTCCGAATGCTGACAATATGGAACCAGAGGCTGTTGTCAAAGAGAATGTTCAAGTTAAAGAACCTAACATCCCAGAAATCGAAAGGCTAGAAGTGGTGGCTACCTCTGTTGAGACTCCTGCAGAGAATATGGTTAATCGAGAACAAGAGGAGCCCAGAATGGCGGAGTCTGCAAATCAAGGCGCTTCTGCCAAAGAGTCATCCAACAGCGCTATTAGCGATCACGAGTTGGCTGGGCTGAAGAAGACAGATCCGTTGGCAGCTTTGAAAATCATGCTGAGTCTTAAAAGCTCATCGAGTCGCTTGATTTGCAGCTCTTCGAACAACTCTCTCAGTTCCATTAATCAGGAAACAATCGAAAGCCTACTTCGCGGTGAAAGACGCAGTTTTAGAAGGGGATTTGGTGGCGAACATTGAGGTGATCCATCTGTGTACCTTGAGGTGAAATCCTCATTCATAGAATCACTAAGTTGGATCCTCCCCCAAGACTCTCCTCACCTTTTCATGGAGTTCGGTCCACTCTTGAACAACTCTCCTCTTGATCAAACAACGGTCGAATGTTCTCAAGCAAAAGGCTCAAGAAAATCAACTCGTGAGCGGCGCTTGCCTCCCTCAAAGCTGATCAAGACGACTAGAAGCTCTCGAAGCCCAAGCAACCAATGATGAACAAGCAATTGCTGAATGGGATGCAGAGATTACGCGTATTGACGAAGAGATCAAAGCACTCCAAACTAAGTTGTCAAACGCCAAGTATCAGAAGGGCTTGATTGTCGAAAGAATGAATGCTGCTTCTTCGTCAATCAAAACAACGAAAGCACTGACGGCCATAGAACATCTGGAGAAAGTCGATCAAAGATCGGGCCAATCTTCTTTGAACTTGACCAAAATTTGCACCTTCTTGACACTTCTATCTCTTTGAGCGCCAGCATTCTGGAGAGGCATAAGTCGACTTTGTCGAACTTCTAAGGTCTTGTAATAGTTTAGAACCTTTGAAATGGCTATGTAATTTTGACATTTCATTATTCATTGCCATTTATGAACACTTCTCGTTTTGTCTATGCTTGTTCAATTTTTATTTCGGTCAATGTTGGCCTGTATTGCTTTAAATACTTGCCATTTATTCTAAAGATTCTATTTTCGTCACCTAGCTCTTCGACTTCATAAGCGCCATTCAAAAGCATTGCAACACGCGAAATGGGCCTTCCCACCACCCGAGACCATTTGCCTAAAACTCTATCTTTTTAGGTAATAGGACTTTCCACACTAACTCTCCTTCCTCAAAGGTTTTTAACTTAACCTTTTTGTTGTAAGCTTTAGCTACTCTCTTTTCGTCGAATAAGCATCTCTAAAGCTAATGACCTTTCTTCGTCTAAATCAACTAATTCATCAATCATCATATCCCAATAATGATCAAAGGGAATTTCGCCTTGTTTCTGAATCCTTGTTGATTGTAAACAAATTTCAACAGGTAACACTGCATCATGTCCAAATGTTAACCTGTAAGGAGTAGTGTTTATAGACTCTTTAGGCGACGTTCGACAAGCCCATAACACTTGGTCAAGAGAACTGTGCCAACTTTTAGGCTTACGTCCAACGTGCTTTTTGATCAAGTTAATAATGATTTTATTTGCAGCCTCTACTTGACCGTTGGCTTTGCGATAGTATGGTGTCGAAGTCAACAACTTGAAACCAATTTCAAAGAACAAAATCTACCATTTTTCGACCAATTAAAAAAAAAAAGACCTTGGTCTGTGGTAATGGTTTCTGGAATTCCATATCTATAAATGATATGATTTTGGATAAACCTTATTACTGCTTCTTGATCTACATTGGCTAAAGGTATTGCCTCTACCCATTAAGTAAAGTAATCAATTCCTACCAGGATGTATCTATGGCCTTTCGACGAAGTTGGTTTTATTTCTCCAATCACATCTAAAGCCCAACCTCTAAATGGCCAAGGTTTCACTATAGAATGTAGTTCGTTTTATGAGCACATGTTGTATTCCAAAGATGCTTTTGGCATTCTTGGCACCCTTTGGCAAACTCTATACAATCTTTTAAAACAGGTTGGCAATTAAATTCTTTTTCGAAATAAAAACATTTTCATTTTGTGGCCTCCTTGATGTAACCAACATCCTCCATGTTGTGTACAAAAACTGCTAAATATGCCTCATTTTCACTAAGACATTTTAATAGTACCCTTCAGAGTTTGCTTGTACAATTCGTTTCCAATTAACACGTAGCTTAGAGCTCAGACTTTACTTTTTATTAGTGTTCCTGTAGGATTTTGCAAATACTCGACAATAGGCTTTCGCTAATCATCATCAACCATATTGTCAATAGCAAAAATTTCGCTAAGTCAATATTGTCAAAAATGTGACGTTTTTTCGATAGCGCACTTCATTTGTATTTATTGCCCCCAATTTTTGGTGTTGACAATAACGTCGAAGGAGTATTATTATAAAGAGAGTCTTCCGAGATTAGTTTATCTTTTATCTCTATTAACTCGCTAGGCTTTGCTTTGACACTTTGTAGCCCGAGGCAATTTGTGTTAACTCATTTGCCACGTGATTTTCAATTCGTGGTAGATGTTCTAGGTGTACGAATGTAAACCTTTTTAGCAAAGTGTTGGCAATGACGAAATATTTAATAAGGTGTTCATTGATGCATTTGTATTCTTTTGTCAATTGTTTGACAACTAGTTGAGAATCACCTTTTACTTCGACATGGCTTGCCCCCAATTCGAGTAAAATTTTAAGGCCTACTATTAGAGCCTCATACTCAGCTTCATTATTGGAGCAAGAGTCTCGAATTTTAAATTTATACTCCGTTGGAATGTTCTCTGGAGAGATAATCAAGATTCCAATACCTACCCCATTTTTATGGCTTGAGCCATCAAAGTATAATTTCCAAGGGCGTATGTCTAACGAATGTATTTCATATTCGACAACAGAATGGTCTACTATAAAATCAGCAACCACTTGTCCTTTGATTGATTTAAGGGGCTGATAAGTCAAGTTGTACTCTAGCAAAGCCAAAGCCCATTTGACAATTCGACTATGTAACATTGGTTTTGACAACATATGTTTAATAACATCAAAATGCGAATAAACATAAACATCTGCTGACTTTATATATTGCTTCAATTTTGTACAAGAGAAATATAAGCAAAGGCATAGTTTTTCTATTGGACTATACCTAGTTTCCAAGATCAATCAAAACCCTACTAAGGTAATAAATGGCTCTTTCGACACCATTATCATCCTCTTGTGCTAACATGCTACCTATTGTGTTATCAGAAGCTGCTATATACAATTTTAGCAATTTGTTTCTAATAACAGGCAATAAAATTGGTGGTTTGACTAAATAAGACTTAATTGCATCAAAGGCGTCTTGATGAACTTGCTCCCACTTGAATTCATCTTCCTTCTTCAGTCTCAGCAATGACGAAAAAACTTGTGTTTTGCCACTTAGATTTGAGATAAATCTTCGAAGGAAATTGATCTTTCCCAGCAACGACTGTAGTTCTTTCTTGGTCGAAGGAGCCTTCGTTTCCATAATTGCTTTAGTCTTATTTTCGTTGATCTCTATGCCTTTCTTGTGTACTACAAAACCCAAGAATTCACCTGCACGTACACAGAAAGCGCATTTGGTTGGATTCATTTTCAATCCATATTTCCTCATTCGTTCGAAAGAACGTCGAAGATGGTCTAAATGACCAATTTCTGAGGATGACTTAACCACCACATCATCTATGTATACTTGCATAAAATCATCAATAAAATCATGAAACATAGAATTCATTGCTCTTTGATAAGTGGCACCAGCATTTTTTAAACCAAAGGGCATTACTACCCATTCATAAACACCTAATGCCCCTGGACATCGAAAGTTTTTTTTCGACACGCGTCCTCTTCAAAGAATAAAGATTTGATTATACCCGAATAGCCATCTAGCAAACCGAGATAATCAAATCCTGCTGCTGAATCTATTAGCATCTCTGCTACGGGCATAGCGTACTCGTCTTTAGGTGTTGCATTATTTAGATCCCTAAAGTCTACGCAAACTCTAAGTTTTCCATTTTTCTTCATTACTGGAACAATATTAGCTAACCAATCAACATACCTGGCGGTTCTGATGAATTTGCTCTTGAACAACCTCTCTATTTCTTCTTTGATCTTAGCCAATATCTGAGGAGCAAATCGTCTTGGTGTTTGCTTCACTGGTTTCTTCCCTGGTCGAATGAGTATTTGCAATTCCACCACTTCTCGACTCAACCCGGGCATTTCGTTGTACTCCCAAGCAAAGCAATCTTTGAACTCCTGCAGAAGTGAAATAACTTGGGTTTTGAAGGCAGCATCAAGGTGTGCACTAATGTATGTTGGCCTTTTGATTAGGCCATCTCCCAAATCCACTTCTTCTACTGGATCTTGAGCTTGCATGCGCTTTGTCGAATCTTTAGGGTCTTTTTCAAAACCTAATGGTTCGTCATCATAAATGCAATCAAGCTTGTCATCTATGACTTCACCATTTTCTTCAGATGAAGTTATGGCTTTCGCGACCATTGTTTGTTGATTTATTTCGGCTTCCAAAGCCGTTTTACTTTATTTTCGGCCATGTAAGCGTAATTTATCCAAGCATTGGGCAATCGACATCTAAAACCTTTTAAGAATCAGTGTCCCATCCTGTTGGAGGTAACACACCCTCCGGATAGACATTTGCACCTTCTATCACCTCTCTTTCCCACACAAAACCATGTGTTGGGTATAGGCGAAACAGAGGAAAGCACATTATCTGAAGAGATATATGCTTGACTAGAAGATGAACATGGCGCAATATTCGCCATTTGTTTTTCGAAATTTTCCTTGGTGACATTATTTACGTCAGCAAGGAAGTAGCTTTGGTCTGCTTCAACATACTCCACAAGACCATCATCCTTCCACATTACTAGCTTCTGGTGTAGGCTTGAAGGGACAGCTCCTACTCCATGTATCCACTCTCTCCCAATGAGCAGATTATAGCTTGCTTTTGAAGCGATGACAAAGAACATGGTAGTCCTTCCGGCAGTTCCTACCACCACTTCCACTTCGACGGCCCCAAAGGCCAGGCGGTTACCCTCATAATTAGTCAACACAATATTATGGGGCCTAAGGTCTGTATTATACATCCCTATTGTCTTCACATTGCTTGAGGCATCAAATTAACAAGGAGCACCTCCATCGACCAATATTTTATTGACACCCACACCATTAACTTTGGCTTGGACGTACAAAGGCTTCAGATGGTGTTGCATGCCTTCGTCTGGCCTTTCGAAAGTGGTCATCTGCTCTTCGACGCAGCCGTTGTTCATTACGTAATAGCACACTGGCTTGTGATTAGCCATATCTCCAATGAAGTCTTCTTCGACATCGTTTGGTACTGTAATGGCGTCATACTCACTAGGCAGAATGGACACCACGTTGCAGATGACGTCGAAACCGCTTTCGAGTCTTCAAAATCTGAAGTAACGTCTTCATCCATGTCGAACGAAACGCTTTTCTTCTTCAACGATGTTAATGGAGGAAAAATTCTCTCCATTGCAGGCCTCCTTGGTTCCTCTATCACAATAGATTTACCCTTAGCCTTATTCCCAACCTTTACCTGATTGGCAGCACCTATGTTTACTTTTGTATTCCCCACGGCTCTAGAGGTCATATCCTTAGCCGTTTTTGAGCTACCTGGCGTTTTCTCGTCAAAGCAAAGAAGAGTCGCTTCTTCTTCGAAATACCGATAACGACGCCATTGGGTCTTAGTCATGGGATTCTTCCCTTTATAATTATTCTTATAATTATATTTCGCAGCCTCCCCTGTATTCGGTTTGACTGTCTCAAAGACGTAGAGCAAAGACTTTATAATGTTTACACCCAGCATGTATCCATTTTTCATTTTGGAGATTTTCTCTTGGAACAAATGGCTTGGCCGACGCTGACAGCACAAACTCCTTCTTGGCTGCGCTCTTACCGGCAAACTGTGGTTTGCTTGTTGAAGGCCTGTTCGAACCCTTGACCTTATAAGGCGAGTCCCCTTTGAAGTCGAAATCTGTTTTTCTCTGGCCATTTCCTTTTTAGAGGTCATCGAACTTGGCAAAGATTCGACACTTTTAGCCGCTTCCTTGTCAAACACAAAGACTACATCCGGGGCATAACATTACCTCGAGTTCTTGACTTGCACCTATTCAGAAGTCTATTAACTCTTCTTGACTTTGGGGTACACGAACTGCACCTTCTCTTCATACTCCTCTTGAGTAAGCTCTGCACAAAGACGCTCGCCCCGCACTACACTTTTGATTTTGTCTGCCGAAGGCCCAACAAAGCTTAGGAGAGCTCGCCATTTTCACATCTACCATACTTATGTTCATTTCCATCGGTTCGCATACATTGCCTCTCGCTCGATGGAGTGGATCGAATCAATCTGCATGGGAGCTTTGTTCTTTTTCTCACCGAATTTCAGTCTCCCTTCTTCGATTGCTTTCTGAACTATGTCCCTGAAAAGAACACAACGGTCAGTTGTATGTCCCAAAAAATTATGAAACTTACAATAACCCTTTTTCTTCCTCTGTTCGAGAGGAGGAACTTTCAGGCCATTTGGCACTATGATTTGGCCATCAGTTACTAATAAATCAAAGATTTCATCACATTTAGTAACATCAAAAGTGTATGTTTTAGGCACAAATCTATCGTTTTTAGGCTCTACAGGATTATTTCCATTTGCAGGCCTTAATCATTTACAGGCATAGGGAGGACCAGGCTTAAGTTCAGCCACATCTATTTCCTCAGACTCGACATCACTAAATGCGAAGTCGAATTCCTCATCGACATAGGCTATTTTCTCTTTCTTATGAAACCCAACTGAGTTTTCTTTTCTATTGAACTTATTCACTCTAGCCTTTTCCTCTTTAAGCCTTTCGACTTGTCGAACTCTATCGGCTAATTGGGCCATGTCCCTCAAATGAGAGGTATCCAACTTCTTTCTAATCGAATAATCAAGGCCACCTGCAGCCATTTCGACAAGCTCATGCTCAGGCACTTGTGTGAAACACCTAGCCTTTAATAGCCTAAACCTATTCAGGTAGTCGTCGATAGCTTCAGGCACTTTACGTCGAACACTGGCCAGTTCTTTAAGACTAATCTTCGACTGGCCCATATAAAACTGCTCATGAAAAGCCTTTTCTAATCGCCCCATGTGTACATGGAACCTGGGGGTAAAGTGGTAAACCACGTAAAGGCATTCTTAGTTAGAGAATTTGGAAAATATTTCATTTTCAAACTCTCATTTTGGGCTATATCCCCTGCCTCAGTCATGTAACGAGCAATGTGTTCGACAGTAGATTCATTGGTGTCACCCCCAAATTTAGTAAATTTAGGAATTTTCCAACCTCTTGGCAAATCTGCCTGCAATACATATTCACACAGTGGTGATATGAAATTAGGCCTATGTAAACCTACGTTGAGGCCATTCTGTGCCATTATGGTTTCTACCAAATTGGCTATGTTGTCTTGAGCACAAACGTTATTTCGTTGCACTTGTCGAACAACCTCATCAGCGTTCTGGTTTCGATGCACCATAACTACTTCAGGGACATGGTTTCCCATCCCTTGTTGTTCACCCACAACCGCCTGGGCTTCGACAGTAACTGATCTCTGCGGGGTAATAGGCGCATTATTCCCACCATTGGGTAATTGCCTATTATTCCCTGTAGGAGCCCCAAAGAAATCTGCTATCCTACCCATTTGGTTTGCTAACATCTGGTAACTTGTATTGGTATTCTGAATCAACGGATTTAAAACAGTACCAATTTGTTGGGTGAGCATATTAACCATATCGTGATTGCTCTCGTCCACTTGCTGTCTTAATGCCAACAAGGACGCATTGGTTAATGCAGCAGGATTTCGACCCAGTGTGCTTTCAGAAGACACATGAGAGGGGGAAAAGGTCGAAACGTGCGGCATTCCAGTAGGCATGCCATATACGCCAAAAGGATATGGCGGTAGACTCATGTTCTGGAAACGTGTCTCTAAACTGTTCCCTGGTGCCATATAAGGACTAGTAGGAAGTCCTATACTCTGTGGCAAAGACATAGACTGTGTCATCCCCACATTGGTCATTGACATCGTGGGAACGGTTATTGATGTCACTGGGGCTATTGTCCCTGTAACATTTCCAATACTAACACTTGTAGAATCTACGGTTGTTCCTTGCCCTTGTGATACCACAGGGTTAGAACTAGAGGCGTTGCTAGAATTGGTACGTACCATTCTACCACTCCTCAAGTGCATACAAATACACACACTTATAAAAACAACACAACGTTAATGGCAAAGGTCCCACCGGGTGTGCCAATTTGTTTGCTGGTGTTTTTAGCAAACAATCACTAGTTTTCAATATCGAGACCGTGAGATCAAACTAGAAAATCTCTTTGACGATTGCCATTGAGTTATGCGTTTTTCACGTACGTAAGAACAGTAAATATTAGAGAGAAACGGATTGAAAGCAGAATAAAAGCAGTAAATGCAACGAAGGTAAAAAGAAGGTAAAAACTTTGCATTAAATGAAGAAAGAAAAATGGTTCACCAACACGTACAAAGGATCTGTTTCACTCGTGTTTCGCTTTGACTTGGAAGTTGAGTTTCTCAGAGTTCTTGTAGAATGTGGTGACCCCGATTTCCTATTACAAAGGGGTATTTATACTCCTAGGAACAATCGTGGGGAAAGGGTAACTGCCTCCTAAAACTACGGGAGAGTAACCGCCCACTACTTGCTGCTCTGCACTTTCGACTGACCGTTGTCAACCGCTTGACGAAATGTTGAGCCCAGCTCTGTCGAAGTGTTGTGTCCTCTCTTGTCGAAGGTTTCTTGCATTACTTGCTTCATAGCTTTGAGAGTTAAGCTTGTCGAAGCTCACTTGCACTCCTTGCACATTGTCTGCCTTTCCTGTCGAAATCATGGTGCGCTGACCTGAATATTGACCTATGGCCCACAGAACAATATTAAATGTGAAGTCAACCCCATTTAAAGCTTCATTTAATGTACTGTCGAAAATTTGAGGTAACAGGATCTTAATCTTAGAGTAAAGTCAAGAAACAATTGGTTGATATTGAGTCACATTCAAATTTCTAGTTTATTGCAGAATCGGGAAGGCCAGCAGGGTTTCTCGGAGGCTATGAATGATATCTGTTGTTTCAATAATAGAATATGTTTTCCAAATTATGGAGATATAAATAAGCAAGTTTTGGAAGAAGCTCATAAGAGTCGTTTTTCGGTACATCCTAGTTCCACTAAGATGTATTGTGACCTCAAGCAGATGTATTGGTGGTCTGGGATGAAGACATAAATTGCTTACTTTGTATCTCATTGCTTGACTTGCCAGAAAGTTTAGATTGAGAACCAGAAACCCTATGGTCAATTACAACCATTGAACATTCCTGAATAGAAATGGGAGAGCATTTCCATTGACTTTATGATGGGTTTGCCTCGTTCACAAACTGGTCATAATTCCATCTGGCTTGTAGTTGATCGCTTGACGAAATCTGCTCATTTAATTTCAGTTTGGCCCACTTACAAATATTCTAAGCTAGCAGATGAGTATCTTAATAATATTGCGCGACTTCAATGAGTTCTAACTAGCATTGTATCTGATCATGATCCTATTTGCTCATTGCATTTAGCATATTGGGTTCTCATCTCAATGTAAGCACTTCTTATCAGCCTCAGACTGACAGTCAGACAGAAAGAACAATACATACTTTAGAAGATATGCTTCGAGCTTGCATACTTGATAGTGGAGGTAAATGGGAAGATCATCTTCCGTTAGTAGAGTTTGCTTATAATAACAATTACCATTCTAGCATTGGGATGGTTCCTTACGAAGCTTTGTATGGGTGTAAGTTTCGAACTCCGTTGTGTTGGTTCGATGTCGGTGTGAGAAGATTGTTGGGACCAGATTTGGTTCAAGAGACTACGGAAAAGATTCATCCAATTCGAGAAAGGATTAAAGTTGCACAAAGCCATCAGAAAAGTTATGCAGATAAGAGCACGAGACGTTTGTAGTTTAGTGAGGGTGATCATGTGTTCCTTAAGGTTACCGTCACTGTTGGTATTGGTTGTGCACTTTGTGTAAAAAGCTTAGCCCATGTTTCATTGGTCTTTTCTGTAATGGAGAGGATTGGACCGGTCGCCTATCGAATACCCTTGCCTTTATCTTTGTCCAATATTCACAATATATGTCATGTTTATCAACTCCAGAAGTATATTCCCGATCCTCGTCAAGCATTGAGTTTTGAAACGGTTGATCTTCATCTCGTTTTCACTTTCCAACCACATCCAACCCAAATTAAATCTTGGATCGTACTGTGAAAAATCTTAGAACCAAGACGATTCGGATGGTCAAAGTTATTTGGGAAGGATCTAGACCTGAGGAAGCAAGTTGGGAACTTGAAGAGGAAATGATCACACGTTTTCCACACACACACATATATATAGGTTAGACTTAACAAACTTTTTAGGACAAATTTTTTTCAAGTTGGGATGTAATGTAATACCCAGAGTAGTTTAATTACTCTAAATATTATATTGTTTCTTTAAAGATAATTATGAGAATTTCTTATATTTGATTTAAGTTGAAACTGTTATTGATGCAAGATGGAAGAACTATATATGTATATGTATATATAACAATAAATGGACTAATGTCTGATTGTGACGAACTTTGAGAGGTAGTCATGCACCTAAGTCCAAGGCCCTTATGTTTGTACCCTTCTATATGTTGGGTGTGACACCCGGGGCCGACGAGGGCGGGGAATGATCGTCGGTGCCCAAAAAGGTGGTATGACAAAGAGCGGCTCCTGGCAGCTTCAAAGCGAAGGGGCGCATGAATGAACCGAATACGCATCAGAATGAGAGGGATCCTGAGGCTGTGCAGGTATGGGACTGTACAGTTGAAGGAAGACTTAAAAGAATTGATTTGGACTACTTATACCAACAAGATGCATCTTCTTTTCGGGAGTCCACCCCATAAGAACTCCATAGTTAAGCGTGCTTGGCTTGGAGTAGTAGTGGGATGGGTGACCTTCTGGGAAGTTTTCCGGAAAGCATGCAAGTGAGGACAAAACATGCTGAAAAGACTCGTGTTGGTTCGTGGGGTCAGTCAACAGTTCTAGAAGCAGTCTGAGATGTTACAAATGGTATCAGAGCAGCAGACCTCTCTTAGTACGGTGTGGTTCGGGGACGAACCAAGCGGAAGCTGGTGGGCATGTGACAAGGGATGCTACATTTACGCCAACAAAACATCACAAGTTGATAATAGAATCTTCCAAATAAATTAACACGATACATAGCATGTCATAAATAGGACGAACCCTCAAAAACACCTATTTAAATGTCACTATGCAGCGGAAAGTACAACCATAACATCATCAAATTAAAGTTCAGCAATCGAATAATTAAAAGACAAACAAATAAACTAGTGTTCGCCCCCCCTTGAGTGCTACGTATCAGAGCGACGACACCGACTCAACTGGAGAAGGTAGACAACCTTCACTCGCTATCACCTGCACGTTACCAACATAGGGGTAACATTCAAACAGAAGGGGTGAGATATCTAACAATATAATAGCATGTATGATAAGCAATATGCTAGAGTTATAGCTACTATATCTACCACTTTACAACCACATCAAGACACAACAACAACAACATCAATATACCACAGCAACATCAAAATACAACATCAACAACATCAATATACAACAACAACGTCAATATACAACTACCAAGGAACATCACTAATGGTATGAATAAATGCATGAGATGCAACCCACACCAACAAGCATATGCATGTGGTACCATTCATCACCAATAATTTAGCCACTATGGGCATCATCACCACTTTTGAGCATCATCATCATCACCTATAGCTCGAAGGCTGAAGCCTTATATCACCACTTAATGCATATGAATTGCATGCGACACCATGAACAATGCACCAGAAACAAACAATCATAGTCATGTAATTGACACAACCACACCAACAACAACAAATGGTCATAGACCCATCACCTCTCACCTTAGCCAAATAAATAGGCACATCGCCGGTTATAACATCACCAATAACACCAACAACACCAACAACACCAAAAAGGTTTACAGAGTCAACATCAACACACCACACCGAACTGCATAAAGACAAACACGCAACATCAGGCGCAACACAAGATCTAAATCGGCGCCCGGCAAAGAACACAACAAAGACAACACAGATGCAGACGCGCAAAAAGGCAACATCTGGGCGCAACACAAGACAGAGGCGGCGCCGGAGGCATCACAAACCCACACGGGGCACACAAAACACAACAATCTGGCGCCTAGTGGCAACACAGCCACACAGGGTGCACAAAACACAGCAAACCGGTGCCCAGAGGCAACACAGCATGCACAGGGCGCAACATGACACAACAAATGGTGCCCTGTGGCAACACAGAGGGCAACACAAAGACAGTAAAGACAGGTGGCGCCCGGTGGCAACCCAAAGAACGCAACACAAAGAGTAACACAGACCACGATTTTGGCGCCCGGTGGTGGCAAGACAAAACGCGCAACACGTACTAAGACACGAGGCAAAGACAATAGTAACACAGACTAAGACACGAGCGACAACAAAGCGACATTGCACCAAGACACAGGCGACAACAGCGCAGCGGCACGGGACCAAGACACGCAAAGACAACAGCAACACAGAGACAAGACACGGCGGCAAAGAACACAGCAACACAGACTAAGACACAGGCAGCAACACAGGCAACACAGACTAAGACACAGGCAACAACACAGGCAACACAGACTAAGACACAGACAGCAACACAGGCAACACAGACTAAGACACAGGCAGCAACACAGGCGCACAGTGGCGCACCCAGGCGCCAGAAACCCACCCAGATGACGCCCTAGGCAGCGCCAACACCCCTTTCTTTCTCTCTCTTGACTTTTTACCATAAACAATCCCCAAATATCAATTTCAACACCAATAAATTGAACATACCACGAAAAACTTTTCATCAAACATCATGTAGGCACTACACTCAATCAAGAGTCCTACTCTCCCACATAATACTCATCATATACCCTATTATAAAGGAAGAACCCCACCCTTACCTTAGGTTTTCGCCGAATTACGAGATTCCTTCCACGAATTTCCAAGAAATCACAGCAACAAGCTTCTTCTCCTCCTTCTTCTCCCTCCTTGCGCCGTTTTCCTCTTCTCTCTAGCGCCCTCTTCTTTTTTCTTTCTTTCTTTCTCTTTTTCTCTCCAATTGTGCAAATAACTCTAACCCTAGTGCTTATATCATTGGGCTCTTGGGTCATGGGCCTCTTTTACTACTTATTTAATTGTTAAGCACCACCCCCTAATTCAACGAAACGCCATATTATTATTTTAATATAACTACACTAATATAAGACTTAAATAATTTAATTAAATAAATACTTAAATTATTTGGGGCGTTACATTGGGTATGGGTTTCCCATTTTGTGATGATTATAGCATAAAATATAAATGTAAGACTACATCATTTAGGGATTGCATTATTGGTAATGAATTAAAAGACATACTTAGAGTGAGGTACCGTTGTGGAACTCACTGAGATTTTCATAATCTCACCCTTTATTTATGTTTTGGTTTTTTGATAAACAGGTGATCAAAACTAATGAAGGCAAAGGAAAGGAAAAAGCACCTTGACCCCTTCGGTATTGAAATTCAGTTAAAAACTTATGATATGATCTATTTTGTTTAAATATATATGTAGTTGAGATGTTGAACCACTTGGTCGGCCTTTGGATACTATGTAGCATCTCATTTTATTTGTAGGATGTACGTACATCGTGGTTTGGGTTAAGTCGTGATAAAAATCGTTTGAAGTCTTATACCACAAGATGGTTAAAGATTATGATTTTTGTTTTGAAAGTTCCTAACTTGTAAATGAATTAAATCCCTTAAAGAGAATATGTAAAGTTTAATCCAAACTTAGAATTTCATATCTCTGATTTGTTACAAAATAGTAAGGTACTAGATTTTATTAACGAATGAAATTTAGGATGTTACACTTTCCGTCAATTGTCTACTCACTAAAGCCTTAAAAATGCATTTATGATCTTATTCTTGTATTTTGCTTCATAAACCAACAAATCAACTATATCTTTGACAGGATATAAAATGTAATATTGACACTAACAGAAGTCGGGCATTTATCTTTTGAATTAATGGAAAATGATAAATACTAAGTATCTACTGGTCAGTGCAAAAAATTACATTTGTAGTGGCTTTCTCGATGTTGAGTATTCTATTGCCTTGTAGTGGCTCTATTGAATTCGACTATTGAAGATGTTGAATCCCTCGAACTTAACCATGTTGGTTGTCTCGAACTTGACCGCTTGCTCTATCGAACCATACCTAGACAATTTTCGATCAAAAGCAACAATGAAATGAATTGCTCCAAAACACAATTCCAATGTTGGCTACTTCGAACTTAACATGATGTCTTGCCATGTACATACAAAGGCTTCCACCAAGTGCAACATGTTCTTCCAATCATAATATTTATTTTAGTTTTCATTTTTGCTTCGAAACCTTTTCTTCATATATGGCCTCAAAGGAGATTTTTTATTCACGCGAACAATCGTTGGCCGAGAAGGTCATTCGTTCTTCTTGATTTGAAAGGCCAAAAATACATATGCCTTTTGTAGAATTAGTTCCACAATTGTTGATTACCAAATAGATACATTGCTGGCAAAACAATGGAAAGCAAGAATTAAGTACAAAGGCACACCTTTATAATCACCAATTAAAAACTATTTCCAATTTTTTCTTTGGAGAATGAGCCGTCGTTAAAGATTGAACTCATATAGAAATTGTGATACACATAACCCTTACCAAGTCCCACCAAGCGTGCTATTTTGTTGACGGTGATTTTTGGTTGGAAATAAAGTCCACCAACACAAAATCAAAATCAAACAAAAAATGGCATTCTTCGGTAAATAGGTACCTATAATTACAAATTTAAAGCAAAAATAGAGAATAATTCTTTCACATCACCAATCGAATCATAAAATGGACTCAAGATAGTAAAAGGGACATAATTCAAAGTAGTAAAAAGGGACTTAATATAAACACGAGCATCAAACCTAGGAAGGAGTAAACACCATGAATCTTTTAAGCAAAAAAAAAAACATAAAGAAAATAAAAGCAAAAATATGAAAGAAAATTAGAAAATACTATTTGAAATGGTTGGGAAGATTGCATTGACAATCAATCTGTGAGCGTCATCTGGGACATAGGATATTTAGAGTGCTCACAAGTTCCAACAACTTTGATTATAATGATCTTACAAGTTAATATAGACAAAGAAATATAACTTCCTAATTACAAAGATAGCTCAATTGGTAGTGGGAATGCATTGAACTTGTACTTGAGCCCCAGGGTACAAGGTTCGATTCTCACGGAAGGAAAAAACTCTACTTGGGGGGTAGAAAAGGTCATGATGTACATGCTTGGGTGCCTACTAAGTAAGAAAAGGGCCCAAGGTGTTAAAAAAATCATGATAAGTGTCTCTTCGAGTAACTTCTTTAATATATGATTGACACTTGTCTTATTTGAAATAATAAACAAACTACTAATAACTTCTTTGCATCAATTTGGCTACGCTAGGGAATCAATGTTGAAAGATCCTTTCTAATCCAGATGCTATAATTTCAAGAGTTTTCAAAGTTAAATATTTCCCTCGGGGGGGCTTTTTGGGGGCTTCTATTGGCTACAACCCAAGTTATGTATGGCGTAGCATCTGCGCTACACGGGTAATTGTCAAAGGTGGTCTAAGATGGAGAATTGGTGATGGCTCAAATGTTCGTATTTGGGATGATCCAAGGTTGTGTGAGCCTAGTAACCGCTATGTTACTTCTGGCCACAATCAAAACTCTCCTTTATGTTTTGTGTCTCAATTGGTGGACAGCGCCTCAAACAGATGGAATACCGACTTATTACCGCTACTTTCAATTATTATGATGCGAAGGCTCTCCCGAAAATTCCAAGGTCCACGGCAATAGGTGAGGATCAAATGGTTTGGGACTTGAGCAGAAACAGGGTTTATTCAGTTAAGTCAGCCTATCACTTCGCTATGGAACACCTTGTGGACACCTTCCATCTTCGTGTCTAGGGTGATTGGAAGGAAATTTGGGCCCTTAATATACCAAACAAAATTCGCCTCCTTCTTTGGCACATTGTGCGTGGTTGCTTGCCTGTCCGAACGAAGTTGGCGCAGAGGAGTTCCCTGTCCTTCTTCGTGTCCTATGTGTGAGGATGGTGCTCTTGAAAATGAGTGACACTTGTTCTTTGGCTGCACAAAAGCTCAACAGGTTTGGGCTACTGCTGGTTTATGGGACACTATTAGCCCAAACATTGACCAGGGCGATGGTGCAAACGAACTTATCTTCCACCTGTTGAATTCTCTTGACAGTGACAGCAAATCCATATTTGCAGCTGGTATCTGGTGCTTATGGCATTACCGTAACGACAGTTTGGAATAATTTGGAACAACCGGTCCAACACGCAGTACACTCAGCTCGGTCCTATATTGCCTCGTGGGTAGCGCATAGAGGTGCTTGGTTTGAAGTCCCCGGGGCGTAAGAAATGTAATGTGGATGGGGCTTGGTTTGAAGACCAAACTCGATGTGGTCTAGGAATGTGTCTTCGGGATCATGATGGAGCCTTTATCAGCGCCAAGACGATTTGGTTTGAAGGTTTCTTGAGGCCTCCCGAAATTGAAGCAGCGGATATTTTGGAGGCTCTTCGTTGGTTGATGCATTTGGGTATTCATGATGTTTATACCGAGCTCGACTGCAAGCAAGTAGTGGATGCCGTCAACGGTGGACCCATATTACTCAATGTACTTGGAGCAATTTTATCTCGTTGTAGGACTCTTTTTATAATTTAAATAACAGCACCATCAGTTATATTCGGCGACAAGCCAATTGTGTAGCTCATAGCCTAGCTAGGGCGGCTCAATGTTTTGCTAGTCACCAGCTCCATGAGCGGATTTCACGTTGTATCTTCTTTTTTTTAATGAATGAAATGACATAAGTTTGTTTGCTTCAAAAAAAACTTCATTGCATCAATTGTCATGTCACCAAAGCCTTCAACAAGCATTTATTGTTGAAACATATAATGTAATCTTATAATAATAGAATGGAAAATGTTCCTAACGGTGGAAAGTTTGAGGTGTCGCGCTCACAACAATTTGGACGAAAATCATAAAATGCAAATCCTACATAAAAGAGTCACTTAATTACATGGAAAATTGCCATATTCAAAATACTACATTTAATTTTTGAGTCACAAAATTAATTAAAAATATATGGTACAATTGCCGTATTCAATTGCATTTAATTGCTTAATTCTAGCTAGAAATTTTTTTCAAATTTTCTTAAAATAAAAATATTAATTAGGGGTATTTTTGCCTTCTAATAATAGAGTATAAAATTGGTCAAAAAAAATAAAATAATAGAGTATAAAAACATACCAATCGAAGCTAATTGCTAGTAGTGGAGATAATGGTGATTCACATTTTGTGTAAGCTCTTTATTTATTATTGAATTGAAAAGTTTAAAATGGGAGAGAATTGCGACCAATTTCTCATTATGCATACTATTTCAGAATTTTTTGTTTGTTTTCCCCCTCATTATCCATGACTATTTTAACTTTTACTAAACAGAAGAAAATGGGCTTTTCAATGATGGAAATTTTGGCTATGAACCCAAACAAAAAAATTGGTTGATCTTAAATTTTTTTGTCCTTCGAATTTACCTTCAATACCCAAATTTTTGAATCTCTATTAGGTTCATCTTTGTTTGTCTTATCTTGCAATTTATTCATTTTGGGTGTTTTCCAAGTTATCGAATTATTCTCAAGAAAGACAAACTCTTTCATTACACGGGGTAATTTTTTTACCATTATTTTTTTTAAGAGCAAAGAAGAATTATATTAATAGAGGAAAAAGGATCCAGTTGGACACTAGCAGTATCCAAGCCAGATCAAGGAACAAGAAGAAAAACAACAAAATTAGTTAGTTCCTAGAAATACACAAAACAGGGGTCACATGCAACTCATAATAAATACATACTGGACCCAAGGATCTATCAATGAACCATCGGCAAGAAAGTGATTTGACTCGGCCTACCACAGTGTTTCGATCTGGAATTCTGCCCGCAAAAATACAACCATTACGCACATCCCATAATAGCCATAAAACAGAATGCCAAATGAGACTCAGGCCACGCCGCTCCATGGTCCCTCTACCAAACGCACAAACAGCAGCAAAAAGAGAGAAAAGATCTGGTGGCATAGGTAACTGCCACCCAAGCCAACAGAAGACATCATACCAAACCGATAACGCTAGTGGACATCGCATAAACAAAGGAACTGCAGACTCCACCGAATCCCCACAAATGGCGCAAGATGCTAATGAAATATCTGAGATAACTCGACGACGAAATAGGTTCATCCTGGTAGGGGTCCGGTCCAGGAGGAGCTGCCAGGAGAATGCAATAACTTTGGGTGGAGCCAAACTCTGCCACAGACTACCCAGGATCTCCACACGATCATCATAAAGACCTATAGAACACTACCGAGGCCCTCTGATAGAGCCACATAAGTCGATCTCACAGAATAAACTCCAGAAACATCCCCAAGCCAAACCCAACTATCCTCAGCAGTAGAAGGTGCAGAAGACTGAATAAAGAGCAAAAGCTGAGAAACCAGATCCTCCTCCCAAACAAACAACCTCCGCCTCCACTGAAACCCCCAAGACCATACAGAGTTGACGAAGCCGCCAAAGTCTGCCACAAAGCCATCACATTGAGACGAAACTAAGAATAACCGCGAAAATACCTCCCTCAAGGGCTGATGCCCCACCCAGATTTCATGCCAGAACAAGATCGAAGACCTAGTGCCAAGACGCTGAGCCACTCTATCCCCAAACCAATCACCAGCTACATCCCCCACAGAACCCAAAGAGCACAAATCTTTCCACCAAGACGAAGCTCGCCTCGAGGGAGGAATTTCCAACAGTGAAGTCCGCAAGACCTCACTCCCATATCTCGCCTCAATAATATCACGCCACAAGGAGTGCCCCCCGGACAGAAGACGCCATCGCCACTCCCCCAACAGAGCAAGATTAAAGGCGCTAAGATCGCTAACCCCTAGACCCCCGTCACTCTTGGGTTTACACACCTCCGACCACCGCACCCAAGGGATCTTTCTAGCACCCGAAGAACCACCCCACAAGAAGTTCCTCTGCAGACGCACCAATTTCTTCCAAACCCCCACGGGCATCTTGAAGTAGGAGAGAAAGAAGATAGGAATGATATTGAGGACCGAATTTAGAAGCACAATCCGGCCTCCAAAAGAAATAAACCTATTCTTCCATGACAAAATCCTAATCCGCAAAATATCCACCACAGGGTCCCACGTAGCCAATCTCCGGGGATTGGCCCCAACCGGCAACCCCAGATACTTAAAGGGCACCCCACCCACTTTGTAGTGGAGGAAGGCCTAAGCCATAGACAAGAAGATAGGAGACACATTAACCCCGAGAATACTGCTTTTGAAGAAGTTAACCTTCAAGCCCGAAATCATCACAAAACATCTTAATACCGCTTTCATCGCCCACATCTTAATATACTGCTTTTTACCATTATAAATAAGAAACTCTTAAATATTGTGTAATTTTAATATTACATTGATAATAGAGCATGTCCTTCTCTATATGCAATTGCAAGCATTTGCAAAATCAATTTTATTAATTCTCGGGGTAAGATATCACTCTTATCCTTACAAGTTACAACCAAAGGACACACAAATACAAATATAACTTGCCAATTTCCATCAGCTTACCTTTTATTCTCACCAAGTAACTAGCTCAAACTGCCATAGTACTAATAACTATTGACACAGCTTCTAATTTATTTATATAATAACGCACAAAGTAATACTTATTAATTAATAAAACAGCACAACACACAACAATATGCAGCAAGTCTGGCGCCCAGCACCACAACAATATGTTTGAATTTGATTATGAGCTACCTGCCACACAAACAAAGCTCCCTTAGATTAATATATAAAACATAAATAATGAAACTGCTGAAACTTTATAAAGAGAAATACCATCGCAAAATAAGTTGGAAAGAATAATAACAGTAATTTTAAATTGAACTTACTAAGCCTTTGAGGATTATGTTGTTGTACTACACTACTTGCAAGACAGAAAAAACAGTTTGAATTATAGTGAGAATAAGGAGTATAAATCCAGCTATGGAAGCAGCAGTTTTCCAACGAGTGTTGCAATAATCACGCCTCAGAGTGGCAATCGACTGACGGCAAGGATTTGTACAAAATTTATTCAAGTCTTCACTAAGAGTAAGGTAATCAGAGCTGAAATTTGTATACACAGTACCCTCCCTAAGATTATTAAACAGGTTAGCCACAGATTTACTTTCCCCAAGAAAATTAACAAGTATTCCCTGCTCTACCAGTATATCAACATCTTTTCCTGTGTTTATAAGTGAGTCCATAACAAAAGCATAGTCAGTAATGTAGCATTTATCAGGGTAGAGACACTGCTCCAAAGCTATCATATTACGAAACAAAATCTCAGTAGACCCCCACACAGTCAACTTAGAAATTTCAAGAACCCTTCCTGTAAACCTCATGTCAAGTAAGCAATCACTATCCAGAATTTCACCTTTGTTTACTTTAAACCTCAACCCTGCTTCCGTCAACTGGGTGGCACTCGGTATACGTTTCGGTTTCCAGCCTTCTTTCCTCTCTGGCCGTTTTTCCAGAGGATTTTTCAAGTGGAAAATTCTAATGAGATCAGTGAAGTGGCTAATGGTGATATTATCAGAAGCCTCCAACTTTGATGTATTGTAAGGGGAAAAATAGTCAAAAGCAAGCTCAAGAAAAGGCTTTTCAGGGGAAAAATAGGGGCTAAAGGTGATACTAAAGGAAAGATTGTAGAGACCTTCAAGAACAAAAAAAGGAAGCTGATTTTCAAGCAACAACAAATCTATTAATATACTAGTGTCTAACCATGGTTTCATTAGAAGAGCATCATCATGTACTGACTTTTCATTTGAATCAGACCTCAAAAAGAGCTCAAGTATGAAACATGAATCGACTAAGATAACCTTAACAAGTTTCTCCTTAGTAAGTTTAAGGGTTTCAGAATAATAGCGACGGATATCAGGTTCTTTTTCTTCTAAGTAGTGAATTAAGGTTTCTAAAAGTGTCTCGGTTCGTTTGAGAAATGCTTTGAAGAATAAAAGCTTGTGCCTTTCCATGCTTATGAGTCGGGGATTGGTACGGTGGTGATAGGGGCCAATAGAAACATACGTAGGGGTGTAGGCATCTTGGTTGCCTTTGCGTATGGAAAAGGGTACCATGTAGATGCAACATTCTTTGGCTATGGGTGGTTCTGCTCCTTCAAGCATCGCCTTCATATCAATCACCACATCGTTCTCGTTCATCATTCTTATTTGATCGAGATTGAAACGAGACTCGGCAAGAAAATGAAGAAAGAAACTGTGTTGTGAATGTGTTTTGGGGAGTAGTAGAGAAGATTTCAAGTCATCTTGTCTTGTAATAAACGAGAGGTGCATGGCAACTCAGCTGGAAAATAAAAAACTATATCATAGTTTATTTGAGTGTGTGGTTGTTGGAAGTAGTAAATTGCAACACTTTAAGACATTAACCTGTACTACCTATTTCTTACTTATGAGTTATGACAAAAAGTAAATGCAGTTATTTGGAGAAATTTATTTGACACGAACAATGGTTAGTAATTAAGAACTTCCTCAATGGAGATCTCCATATTTGAGTATCTAAGTGGGTCTCACGTTTACACATCAATTTTTTATAATTTTCTAATATTATTACTTAATAAGCACTCAATTCCTCCAACCAGTACCTACAACAAATTTCTTAAATGAGTCACACAAATAACTACATATCATTTTATAATAATAAAAAACTAGTACATAATATTTAAATGAAAGAGAAATTTTTTATATAAAAATTCATGTTTAATAAGTACTCACTTTTTCTCCTCACAATAGTAGTACTTAATAGGTACCACTTAAGTACTCAATAAGTACCACCATTGGAGATGCTCTAAGAAGGTGTTTCAGCCATTCAACTTGTTTATGATAAAGATATCACGACGTGATTAACTTAAAATTTAGCCAGTTGAAAAGTCAATTAAACGGAATGTTCATGGACTGTTTAACTTAGAAAAGTCTAATCGTGTGATTAAAAAATATTATTAGTACCAATACTGTTATTAAAAAATATTTATTAGCACCAATCTTCAGTTAAAAAATATTTTGCACACCTTGAAAATATTTGTTTGCATTGAAACTCCTAGTTTTACACTTATCTAACACATCATACTCACACAATTACTCACACTCTTACAAATTTCTAATTTTTTTCTCCAAACGTTTTCTCACTCTCGAGCATGTTCTTCTTTCATCTTTTCCTCTTTTATTATATTTATAGCAGTGCGTGTGTTTAAAATTTTGTGCACACCCTAATTAAGGGTCCTAGATACGCCACTGGCCATAACCACTTGGAGGAAGCAGCAATGCTATAATCACTCAGAGGAAGCGACAATGCAATAACCACTCGAAGGAAGCGATAATGCTATAACCTCTCAGAGGAAGTGACAATGCTATAATTGCTCGATGGAAGCGACAATTCTATAACCAATCGATGGAAGCGACAATGCTATAACCACTCGAAGGAAGCGACAATGCTATAACCACTCAGAGGAAGCGGCAATGTTATAACCTGTCGATGGAAGCGACAATGCTATAACCACTCGAAGGAAGTGACAATGCTATAACCACTCAATTGAAGCAAGAGGAAAAATGAATCAATATTCTGAGAGAAAGAGAAAATTGCCAAAATAAGAGAGAAAATAAACCTGATCAAGATTCTAAGAAAAGAAACTCAATCCAGGTCTAGAGGAGAATTGAAGCAACAACTCAAAGCAACGATTTGAAGAAGAAAATCAGAAATAAAGATCACAGATCAAAATCAAGATTGCGAGGTAGAAGGTAGAAACCACAAACGGTTATGGCGTTTCTGAATAGAGAGAGAGGGAGATAGAGAGAGAATTTGATTTTCAGAGAGGAGAAAAAAAACAGAGAAATGAAAACAGAAAAAGTGATTGTAGTGGTAAAAAAGAAAATAAACTAAAAACAGAGACAAGGTCAGAAGATTAGAACCCGCTCTGATAGCATGTTAAGTGTTGAATTTTGACTGGGTGTTGTTTCATCAATTTTCAGGGGGTGCAACTAACAATCAAGAAACCACTTGGCCCAACCCAATACACAAAACACGTTGAACCCAGTTACAAACAACTCAGTTATTAGAACCAGGTTCTTGCAGAACCTAGTCTTGGATAAACGGACCCGGTGTTATAACCCGAAGTATAAATGTGAGAAAAAACCCTAATATGTCGTTCAAACGACACACTTTTGACTCTCTTGTCACTCAAAACTCTACTGCGTCTTCTTCGTAGCGGCCTAGCTCTGTTAGGGTTTCTTTCTTATGTTGATCTCTCTGGTTCCCAACACTGAGAGTCCAATAACGAAGCTTCAAGAGTGACACAGAACAGGTATACACGAAAACCCCCCTTTATTCCTCTTCGAAACTTTCTGTATTTTGAAACCCTAATTTTCAAAATACTTATTTGGTGTTTATTTAACTTCGAACTGGGAATTTGCGGATGATTGATGAATGATCAAGCAAACGAAAGCCAACGAAGGTAGAAAAACACTCTACCCTTCTTAGTATTCAACGTTTCGTTTGGTAATCATAAAACCTAACCTTGTTTTGTTGTAACAGGTAGAGCTGTCAATGGGCCTAGCTCGGCCCAGCCCATTAGGCCAAACAACATTGGTGGACTGCGCTAGCCAGGCCCAATATTCTAATGGGTTGCATATTTTATGGCTCAGCCCAACCCGACCTAAGGCGGTGGCCCAATGGGCCACAAATCATTGAATTTTTAGAATATTGGCCATAGTCTTTTTCTATAAATGAGCAACATACATAAAGACAATATTTGGGAGTAGCATAACATAAAAAATCTGTTTAGGCTCTACAAATCACTATCGATAATACATTAACGCTTTGTCCATAACCATAAGCAGCCTAAAAAGCTGCCTAAATTTGTCTTGGCTTTACAAAACACTTTGTCCATAAGCAAACAAAATAGCTCAACTACACAAATATCTTGGTCCAAAAACTAAAGCTTAACAACATTAAAGCAAAAAAACTATATATTCAACGAACACATCAGCAAATTCAGCAGCACAGACATTTAACTAATATCTGACAACTTTATCTCCTCTACAAGTTATGGCACATCTGAATTGGGAATGTATTTTTTTAGTGGAATGTATTTTTTTTGTTATTAACACTCAAGTGAAATTTAGTTTTTTTTATTAGAATTGAAAAAAAAATTTAAAAATCTGGCCCATGGGCTAACCCGGCTCGGCCCATATATATGATTGGGCCAATGAGCTGGGCCAAAAAACTTACTGTTGGTTTTGGGACTCTATTTTTAGAGCCCAGCCCAACCAAAAAATTGGGCCTGTAGGCCGGCCGTTGGGCTGGGCCAAAATTGACGGCTCTATTAATAGGTTGTGAAACTAACAATAGAGGATTCAATGCTTCAAACAAAGGTAAAAGCTGCAACGCCTTTGAGTTTTTACTTTGTTTATTTCTTTCCTTAGTAAACCGTAAACTTACCACTTGTTTCTCTTCGTTTGCATGCACGTACTGGGTTGTGTTCTTGATGAACATCGATTCACTTAACAATGATAGATCTTCTCTCAAGATCTCAAAAAGTTAAACTCCTTCTATCTTTCACTTCTTTTACTCTCAATTCTATTTAAGTCACTGAAATAGATTCTCACACTTTCTTTTCTGCTTTGTGAGATTCCCAACCACTTGTTAAAGGAGCCCAGAAAACCAAAATCTCAAAGGTAGAAGAATAATAAAGTAAACGTGAACAACGGGGAGTATTTTGGAAAATTAGAAGTAGTATAGAAAGTTTTAACACTAAAAACTCTACAACAATGCTATTTTGACAAAAAAAATTTTGACAAATCGACAAGTTACCAACCTACAACACCAATTAATTAAATTTTTTAGACTATTAACCAAGTGATCAATTAACCAAGTTTTTAATCCACGCCTCGAAAACTGTGAAAAAGCAAGTTGGCTAATAGTCTAAAAAACTTGGTTAATTGGTGTTGTAGGTTGGTAACTTGTCGATTTGTCAAAAAAAAAAAATTGTCAAAATAGCATTTTTGAAACTCTATTGAATTATATTGTGATAGTATCTGGACTGTACATGGACTGATATATATATTAGTTTAGAGTTGGGTTAGTTTGTTAACTAACTTTGCCATTTGTTTGTTAGTAACAAACACACTTAAAGCCTTAATCGCATGTCTACGGCAGAACGCTGATTTATTTACCTGGTCCTCTTCTGAGATACCAGGTATCCCGCTTGAGGTAGCATGCCCCCACTTAACAGGGTACAAAGCGAGGAAAAGGCCGAGGCCATTGCCAAAGCCGTTGTCGACCTAATCTCGGTTGGATTTGTCAAAGAAGTGAAGTACACCACATGACTCTCCAACGTTGTGTTGGTCAAAAAGACCAACGGGAAATGGAGGATGTGTGTAGATTATTACACTGATCTCAACAAAGCTTGCCCTAAGGACGCGTTCCCCGTTCCGAATATTGATAAATTAGTGGACAATGCCTCTGAGTTTCGACTTCTCTCCTTCTTGGATGCCTACTCAGGCTACAATCAAATTGCAATGAATCCGCCCGACCAACAAAAGACGGCAATCATGACAGACCAGGATAACTACTGCTACAGGGTCATGCCATTTGGCCTCATGAATGCAGGGGATACATATCAACGAATGATGAACAAAATCTTCTGAGACCAAATCGGTTGGGTCGTCGAGGTCTGTCTTGGCGACATGATTCTCAAGAGCAAGGCTGATGAGGACCATTTGGCCAACCTCCAAGAGATCTTTGTCGAGGCAAGAAAAAACAACCTCAGATTCAATCCTGAGAAGTGTACCTTTGGCGTCAGAGCGGGAAAGTTCCTAAGCTTCTGCCTCACTTAGAGGGGAATTGAGGCCAACCCTGACAAATGCAGGGTCGTGACCGACATGCGTCCCCCGACCACTAAAAAGGAGTTCAGAAATTAACTGGTATGATTGTTGCCCTTTCCAGATTCGTCTCTAAGGCGGCGAATCGGTCACTCCCTTTCTTCAAAATCCTGAAGAAGGGGGTCGAATTCAAGTGGACACCTGATTGTCAAAATGCCTGTCCGAACTCAAGCAGATACTTTCAGAACCCCCAATACTGCTGAAGCCAGCAGAGGGGAAAACTATCTACCTTTACCTCGCTGTGGCCGAGGAGACGGTTAGCGAGGTCCTAATTTGAGAGACCGAAGAAGGACAACGACCGGTGTACTTCGTTAGCAAAGTACTATAGGGGCCGAGTCCAGATACCAGAAAATAGAGAAAGTAGCACTCGCTCTTGTCATAGCAGCCAGGAGGCTAAGGCCATACTGTGTGGCGAACCATATCGTGGTAAGGACAGACCAACCTATCCGCCAAGTATTAATTACACCGACCTAACCTAGCAGGAAGAATCATCCAATGGGCAGTTGAATTATCCGAATTCGGCATCAATTATGAAGCCCGATCTGCTCTCAAAGCTCATGTGTTAGCTAACTTTGTAGCTGAAATGACACTGGTGCCTACCAGCTCGGCTACTTTACAATGGACACTCCACGTCGACGGATCCTCGAACTCGAAGGCTAGTGGGGATGGACTCATACTTGAGAATTCAGAAGGGTTGATGATCGAGGTCTCCCTCAGTTTTTCATTCACCACCTCAAACAATCAAGATGAATATGAAGCCTGCATTTCTGGGTTAAAGTTAGCCTTGGACTTTGGAGTAAAGATGATCGAGTTGAACACAGACTCGTTACTTATGGTCTCCCAAGTCAAAGAAGAATTTGTAGCAAAAGACCCCATCCTGCAATGATATTTAACACGGGTGCGGGAGCTCCTCCTTCAATTCCAACAGGCGGAGTTGAAGCATGTACGTTGGTCTGAGAACGCCTGAGATGAAGTCCTGGCAAAGTTAGCCAGCACCAAACCAACAGGTAACCTCCGAAGCATCATCCAGGAAAACTTGACGAAGCCTAGTGTTGACCTCACACCCCTCTCAATGTCGGATGTTCACGCCATAACGACGGACGATGGATGGATACAACCCATCAAGAATTACATCGAGTCTGGCACCGAACCATTCGATGTCAAAGAGGCCACTGCAATCCACCAAAGAGCTGCCTCCTTTACCATGGTCGACGGTAAGTTGTTCAGACGAGGCTTTTCCTCTCATTTGTTGAAATGTGTGGAAGGGGAGGAGGGAGAGTATGTACTCACGGAAATCCATGAAGGTATTTGTGGGCAACACTTGGGAGCTCAGGCCTTAACAAAGAAAGCCCACAGGGCCTGTTACTTCTGACTTACCATGGTAAAATATGTTGCCAATGATCTTCTTTGTCAGCACCATGGCCTTTCTCTCAGTGGGGGATCAACCTACTCGGACCTTTCCAACTGGCCCGAGGCGGTGTCAAATATCTTATTGTAACAGTTGACTATTTCCCCAAGTGGGTCGAGGCCGAGCCACTTGCGCAATTTAACTGCCAAGAAATTGCATCAAGTTCGTCAAGAAGAATATCCTGGCCAGATTCGGCATACCAGCCGTCATTATTACTGACAACGGCACACAATTCACCGACAAAAAGGATTCTTACAGATTCGGCATACCAACAGTCATTATTACTGAACATCAAACAACACTTCACCTCGGTTGAGCATCCACAAACTAATGGACAGGCCGAGGCAGAAAACCGAGTAATGCTCAAAGGGATGAAAAAGAGGTTTAAAGGGGCTAAAGGAGTGTGGCTCGACGAACTACCATATGTCCTATGGGCATACCAGACGACGCCGCACTCTACTACTGGCGAGACACCTTTCATTTTAACATATGGCATCGAGGACGTCATCCCCGTAGAAGTCGGGGAATCCACATGGAGAACCTTGTACCCCCTCGGCAGGGAAGAAAATGACAAAGCCACAAGGGAAGAGCTCAACCTGATCTTAGAGGTCCGAGATAAGGCGCAATTGGTCGAAACTGCGGTTAAGGCACGTATCGCGCACCGATACAACCAAAGGGTCATCATCCGAGAATTCGACATCGGGGATCTTATTCTCCGGCTCGCTGACATGGGGAACAAGAATGACCGAGACGAGAAACAAGCCCCAAACTTGGAAGGCCCCTACCGTGTGGTATCCAAGACCGGTAATGGAGCGTACCAGCTGGAGACCCTCTCCAAGAAACTGATTCCCAAGACATGGAATGCAGCCAAACTCAAGATAGACTACAGCTAATTACACATTTGTCTACTAAGTGTAACAAATCAAATTCTTCGTATTGTTAAATGAAATTTCTCTTTAGCTACAACTTTGTTTCTTAACACACAGGACACTCGGCGACGTCGGATCCCGATCCACAAACAACTCCCCTCTCATCGAATCAGACACCGAGATGGCCACTCGGCGGATGATGGTATGAGGCGAGGCTTCCAGATAGCACCCTTCCTTACTCCGAGCTTAAATGCTGAGTCACAGTGTGCAGAATGAGTCCACAGATCAAGATCATCGCTTTGCGTAGTTCAGCCCCCTTTGGCTTGCCTTAAATGTCAATACAAAGAACGGAGGGCGCGAACCAGCCTCCTTCGAGCACCTGCCTTCTTCCGAACCACGAGCTTCAATGTTCAGTTCGGGACTAAGGAAGAAGCCACAGTTGCTTCACCCCTTCTAGACTCCGAGCTTAAATGTTGTATAAAGACCTAATTGACTCCGAGCATAAATGCTCTATCAAGACCTAATTGACTCCGAGCTTAAATGCTCAGTCAAGATTTACTTTATTCCGAGCTTAAATGCTCTGTCAAGCTTTTTCAGGTCAAAGGTCCACGGCGGTCTCAAAATCCATTCTCAAAGGACCAGTTAAGGTCCATAACAAATCCAATGACCAGAAGTGGACTCTTCCAAGACCGAGGCACACGACCAAGGCTACTCAAGCCGATCTCATCCACTATGGTCTGACCTCGACTTGGGGGGCCACTGTTCCAGACTAGGCCGAAATCCCACAAGAATTGGGTCTGGCCCAAATACAACGTCGAAACGGCCCATTGTGCACCTCAGCCATGGGAGTCCGTAGCCAACGATCAAGATCCATCCTACGAATCCAATGCTTCAAGTACGACGATTTGGTCTATAAATAGAGGTGCAACCCTTTGGTTTCAGGTACGTCCCCATTCCATACCCCTCTCACCAATTCTTGTGTTGTATTAAGCATCGGATTGTCTGCAGGTACACCCCACCCGACGTGGAAATAGAGCTACCTCGGACCATCTGATCTCCATCTTCGAGCATCCAAAGCCCATCTTCAATCTTCACGAAGCAACTCAACCTGTACCTCGGATCCAGGTAATTCCCGAGATCCAGTACCGAACAAAAAGCAAGTTTGGTTTTGATCGATGACTAGAAATTTGATTAAAAAAATAAGGATCCTTATAAAGAAAAAACTACATTAGCTTTATATTTTATCAAACTATATTCATATCTACATCTACATCTACACTATATTGATACATATAAACCACATATGATTTTACTAATACACTAATTTTATCTTAAAGACATCTCAATTTTTTGAGGGCACAAATATAAATCTTTCATTCTTTTCACTTTTCTCTTACACTCTCTTTCTTCTTTTTTTTCTCTTTCTTCTTTTTTTTTTCTTTCTTCTTACACTCTCTTTCCTCCTTTTCACTTTTCTCTTACATTATCTTTTTTCTTTTTTTTCTTTTTACTTTTCTTTTGTTTTTCTCATAAACAATTTTTCTCTTTTATCTTATCACTACTTTACTTTTTTTTAACTAAATTCTAAATTTATCTACATCTACACTATATCTAAATCTACATTATATTGATACATATAAACCACATATGATTTTACCAATACACTCATTTTATCTAAAAGACACCTCAATTTTTTGAGGTCACAAATGTAAATATTTCCTCCTTTTCACTTTTCTCTTATACTCTCTTTCTTCCTTTTCACTTTTTTCTTACCCTCTCTTTCTTCTTTTCACTTTACTTTTGTTTTTCTCATAAACAATTTTTCTCTTTTATCTTATCACTACTTTAGTTTTTTTAACAAAATTCTAAATTTATCTACATCTACACTATATCTACATCTACATTTTATTGATACATATAAACCACATATGATTTTACCAATACACTCATTTTCTCTAAAAGACACCTCAATTTTTTGAGGGCACAAATTTAAATTTTTCCTCCTTTTCACTTTTCTCTTACACTTTCATTCTTCCTTTTTTTTTTCTCTTTCTTCTTACACTCTCTTTCTTTCTTTTTTACTTTTCTCTTACACTCTCTTTCTTCTTTTTTATTTTTACTTTACTTTTTTTTTTCTCATAAACAATTTTTCTCTTTTATCTTATCACTACTTTAGCTTTTTTTAACTAAATTTCTAAATTTATACAAATACTAACTCTACTAAAATTATCTTCTTTTTTCTTTCCGAAATCTGTTTACATTCTTATTGATAATCTACTATCACATTTTATTGATAATCTACTATCTACTATAATCTACTAATCAACTAAAATAATCAATTGAAACTACGAGATAACTACAAAGATATATAAAAAAACACGGGATAACTGCATTGATAATTAAAAAAATTGAAGACTACTACAAACCTACTATCTAAAAAAGAAGAATATTTAATGACTATTTAAACTATCAATCAATATGTATAACAAATTTTTCTTATTGATAATCTACTATCTCTCTTTTACTATCTACTATAATATATCAATCAACTAAAATAACCAATTGAAACTACGAGATAATTGCACTGATATATAAAAAATACGAGATAACTACAGTGATATATAAAAAAATACGGGATTAATATTTGCCATTGATAATTATAATTTTTGAAGACTACTATATAAACCTACTATTTAAAAAAACAAGAAAGCTTAATGAATATTTAAACTGATTAATATTTAAAACACACGTGACGAATATTTGTCATACATAAAAAAGACAAATAATTATCACTAATATATAAAAAACACGGGATAAATATTTCTTATTGATAATCTACTATCTACTATAATTTACTAATCAACTCAAATAATCAATTAAATTTATGAGATAGCTGCACTGATACATAAAAGACACGGGATAACTGCATAGATTATAAAAATATGGGGATAACTGCAATGATATATATAAAATCATGGGATACCTACATAAAAGACACGGGATAGCTGCATCAATTGAAAATATGGGGATAACGGCGACAGTTGGGCTGTATCCAACGCTGGATTGGGCCTGATTCGGTGATTGCTTTATAAAGGATTGGGCTTTTGGCCCAATCCGAACACTTTTCTTCCTTTAGTATTGACTAGTATGTATCACCCGTGCCAGCACGAGTATACATTTTCTTTTAACATAAAATTTGAATTCGTTGTTTGGGACTTAAAAAAAATGCACTTGTACGCTTTTGTGTATTATAAGATATGATGCATCTGTATTTCTTTGTACACTGTCCTTTATAAAATCATTATGTTATATAAGATATTTCTCCCGTATATTTTGCATATATAGATTTAAATATAATTATTTTAGTCAATTATATACATTAATTTTTGATTAAAATATGTATATTCCATAATCTCGAAAATACCCTTGTGGGTATTTAGTATGTTCCGATAAATTCTATAAACGGGAGAAATTGAAGTAACGATTTAGGAGAAACAACTATTAAAAATGAGGACATTGAGTTATTATGTAAAAACATAAAATAGTCATTTACTATCCAATGGGAGGGGGTGTCTCTTGACTATCTAAAAGCCTAAAATAGTTTCCTACCACGACTTGAGTTTCATGGGGAAAACTTGTATTGGCCTAGGGGAGGATTTGGGGTTGTCGATACCCTCCCTGCCTCCGCCTCAAACCCATTCAACTAAACATTAATTATTAGTTTTTATTTTATTTTATGCATATTTAATATTTCATTTTGATACATAATTTTTTAATTTTTGTTGATCTCTTTTCAATTTTAAAATATATTTAAATGCTTTTAATTTTATTTTACTATTGTATAATAATTTTTAGTCATTCATTTGAACACATCTCCAAAATTCTACACATAGAATTGCAAATCTTTGTTCTATGCATTTGGTAGTCATAGAACTCATCTTGAGCACTATAGCCACTACACGTGACAAACAAAATTTTGTGAAACAAACCATGTCTTTCCTAATTAAATCTTGTTTGATCAGAAATTTCATAGGCACCTTGGTTTTAAGTATTGTTGTGATCTACAGGAAGAAGAGACAACTGTATATTTATGAATTGTTAATGAAATAATACTTGCATCCTATCATTATTTGTACATAGTATCGTTGTTCTCATCTATAATCTATAGTATCATTTTTTTTATAGTGTCCTTTTTTTTATCTCCTATTGCATCTCAGATTTAATAAGCACATTATTGAATATCATTAACTTAATCTAGATTAAAACAAATTCCATGTAATTGTTCCATCAAGAAGTACATTATTTTTAAAGGCTTTGAGAGCTCTGTAACATGCGATTGTTCATTCAATTACAATTAAACTCAGCAGAGCTACAATATTTTTTTGCTAATTTGAGATCAAAATACTTATGTGAAGGATTAATTGGAAGTTTTAATTGGGAATTCAAATGAATTAATAGGAATTCAATTGTAGATCCTTATTTTATGCGAAGGAATTGATCATTAGGAAGTTCTGAAAATACATTAACCATAACCTTGGGATGATAATTGATTGTGGTATGGAACATCCTGACCATCCACACCAATGTTCTAAAACTCGGACCGGTGATCGACTCGGTGAAGGTACCGAGCCACTGTGTCAAGGGTCGGACCGAATGGTCGACAGTTAAATCGCATGACCATTAACTCGGTCTTGATTAAAAAATTTATAAAAACTTAATTTACTAAAATTAAGCTCACGAAAAACTATACTTTAATTTATAAATTTCGTAGATGTAAAACTCAATTTATTAAAAAATTGTACTTCAAAATATCTTATAAATTATCTTATATATATATATATATATATATATATATATATATATATATATATATATATATATATATATATATATATATATATATATATATATATATATATATATTCGATTCCCGTGTTTACAGTTTTGGCTTGTGGTGTAATTCTAGATGTACAAACTCTTAATTTATATTAGTTATGATATTTCCACCTAACAATAGAGAAGTGTCGGTAGCATTTGTAGCACCGTAGGATAGGATAAGAAGAGATAGAACAGCACATGAGAGTACGAAAATGAAGGAAGCTTCATTCCACACTAAATTTGTGGGCTCTTATTTTCAAAACGTTACTTGTCTTTTCGGAAAAAATAAATTTGTGGGCTCTTATATTTATTAAGATTAGGAAATTTTGGATGAGCTGAAAATAACATAAAATCATGACAGCTAAGAATATTACTCTATTTGTCCAACAATGGGATTGGGATGCTCCCCACTTTTAAAAAGAAATAAAGGACTCTATTTGAAAAAAGATAAACACAACATAGATAAATGGTGGTTGACGGAAAAAAACAAGGGTTTATCTTACGTCTATATATATAAGACTCAACGAAAAATATGTTTAGGGTCCATTTGGTGGTCAGGACTCGGGATATTATAGAGATGGGATAACGCTATCACATCATAGATTTGATGTGTAACACTTGATAAGATATAAAACAATATATATTCTTACATCATATATACTTAAAACCAAGGTGATATTTTCATGAGATAATTTTTCATGAGGATCTGCTAGGGCTTTGGAGAGTGTGTAACACCCCCTTCTAATAGACTACTATTTAATTAATAAAATCAGAGTTTCAAAAACATTTCACACAATTGAAAGCGAGTGTCACATTTGCTTCAAAACGAGCTAACATCAAATAAATGCTCACATAGATAATGTCAATGATACATAGCACATTAAAGTTGGGACGAACCCTCAAATACACCTGTCTCAGTACATCACAGCCATAATGAATATCTCGCAGCGGAATATCTCAAAATAATAATAATAACTCTTTTACATCACAAAGTAAAGGGTGAAACAACATCAAGTCGAATAAAACATAAACTAATACGCCCCCCGGTGCTACGTATCAGAGCATGACTCTACAGACCCACTAGAAGGTAGGAGAACCTTCAATTGCTATCACCTGAACGTTGCCGACATGATAAGCAACATAAAAGCAGTAGGGTGAGTCTCTTTACATAAATAATAGCAAATAGGATAAGCATTATACTAGGGAAGGCAACTAGAAACACCAATTCACAACAATATCAACATACATCGTTAAATTTACAATTTCCAAGAAACACCACTGAATGTATGATTAATGCATGAAATGCAACCCAACTCCACGGGCATATGCATGTGGATCCATCACCAAAATAAGCCTTGAGGGCACATCAACAATAAGGCCGAAGCCTTCTGTTCACCAATAAATGCACATGGTTTATGTGACGCCATGAACAATGCACCATACACACCATATTCACCACATTGAGCAATAAACATCATCACCAAAAATTAATAGACTCACCATTGCTATTAATTAATTCACCATCACCCAAATAAGCCTTGAGGGAACATCACCAATAAGGCCGAAGCCTTCTGCTCACCAATAAATAATAATAAGGCCGAAGCCTACTCGCCGATAATTAATTTCACCATTAAACACACCACCAATTATCACACCTCAAATTATAGTTCTAGAGCTAACAATTAACCTCCCAGTTACATTGACACCATTTAATAGAATATTTAAGTCACCGACACGGAAAGTCAAAATAGGCAAATTGCACTTAGACACACCTACACCACTTCACCAACACACATAAACAACACAATAGTGGCACAATGCCTCAACTCCAATTTCAACACCAATTCACCAACACACCATCAATTAATAGCTCTATGGCTAACACCAATACATCAATCAATAGCTCTATGGCTAACATCAAACTCACCGGATACATCAACACCAAAAGTCATGGACTAAACTGACACTACAAGGACCAAACCGTCACGCAAGGACTAAACCGTCACTCCCAGGGACTAAACTGTCACTACAAGGACCAAACCGTCACCCAAGGACTAAACCGTCACTACAAGGACTAAACTGTCACATAAGATGGCGCCTGGTGGCAACACAGGTACCACCGGCAGCCACACAGCACAAGTGCTGAATTCCTACAGCAGTGCACCTACTTCGGCGAATTAATTAAAATAGCAAACGACATCGGATTTCAACAAAAGACCACTCATTGGAAAGCTCTTTGAGTGTAGTTTCTACCTATGATTTTAGTTTTTCAAAATAAGTATCCAGTTGGTACAGTTTTTCAAAACACTACACTGAGGTACCAAAATCGGACAGAACTCTTTACCCAACTTGTAACCAAATTGTCTTTCTCATTTCTTAATGAAATTTCATGAAACCAGTGCCTATTTCGTAGAGAATTAAGTCTACTTTTCAATGAAATAAGAATCATTCAAAACGGAGTTCAATTGAGAACACAAAACCTGCAAAAACCGAACCTACTCACAGTTTGATTCCAGAAATTTGACCTAACTTTGGAGACTCATAACTTGAGCTACACAACTCCAAATTTAACGAAACCAGTGCCAAAACGACCGGCCTTAAGTCTATTTTCAAAAACAATCAGCCACACAATTTTTGGATCAACCAAACAGTACCAGTTTCAGAAAGACTGAAACAGCGTCCAGAAACGCACAGAAACCATAAGCAAGTAAAACTCATCATGATCAATCAACAAAATCAATTATAATCATCACATACTTATGCATTTCATCAAACACCACATAAGCATAGTAAATTCACCTTCAAAACTCATAGAGTAATATCATCAAACACCTTGTAGGCAACATATGTTCATAGTTCACTTCAAGTTCATCTTAACAACAAATAACATGGGTTCATCAAATTGAGTTCAACACAACACCAACCAAGACAAATAACACATAAATCAATCAATTAACTATCCTAAAACCTAACCAACATAGAATACTCATCATATAACCTATTATGAATGAAAAGAGAGCCCCCTAACCTTAGGAATTGAAGAAACACAAGCATTTTCCTTCCACAACTCCAATAACCACCAAATGCCCACTCAAACAAACCTTGAGCTTCAAACTCCTTCAATGGTAAAACAAATTTGAGAAGGAATGAGAGCATGAAACTTATATAAATGGAAAGAGGAAGAAAAATGAGAAAGAATGGGACCAAAATCCCCTTACCAAGAGCCAAGATGAAGAAAACCTCTTCCTCCTCCTCTCCCTTAGTTGCCGTCGGTTCCTCTTCTTTCCTCCCTCTCCTTTTTTTTTCTTTTCTTTCTTAAAATGAAGGAGACTCTAAACCCTAAGCTTATCACTTTGGATATGGGCCTACTAATGGGTCATGGGCCCTTATTTGCACCTCCTCTAATACTTAAACACCTCCTGAATAAAATAAAACTCTAAATTAATTATTTGACTTAATGAAATGTTGTAAGCCTTAAACAACTTAATTTAATGAATAATTAAATTATTTTGGGGCGTTACAACTCTCCCCCACTTAGAATATTTCGTCCTCGAAACTACCTGAATCAAACAACTCTGGGTATGCTTCCCGCATCTTACTCTCCAACTCCCAAGTCATGCTTTCGCCAATGGCTCCCAACCAAACCACTTTCACCAAATTAATCTCTTTACCTCTTAACACTTTCACCTCACGATCTTCAATTCTAACCGGCATTGTCTCCACGGTGAGGTTCTCCCTCACCTCCACATTGTCCATTTGAATCACATGAGATGGATCAGGGACATACTTCCGCAACTGAGACACATGAAACACATCATGCAAGTTCGAAAGATTAGGTGGCAGAGCCACCCGATAAGCAACTTTCCCAACTCTCTTCAAAATCTGATACGGGCCAATAAGACGAGGGGTTAACTTCTTATATTTCAAAGCACGACCAACACCGGTCACAGGAGTGACTCTCAGGAACACACATGATCACCAGTTTGAAACTCCAAATCCTTCATTCTCTTATCATGATAACTCTTTTGCCTACTCTGCGAAGCCTTCATTTTCTCACGAATTAATTTCACTTTCTCAGTGGTCTCACGAACAATATCCGGTCCAAGTACTACACTTTCTCCCGATTCATACCAACACAGATGGGTCCTACACCTCCTACCATACAATGCTTCAAAAGGAGTCATTCCAATACTCGAATGAAAACTGTTATTATAGGTAAACTCTATCAATGGAAGATGTGAATCCCACGAACCTCCTTGCTCAAGAACACAAGCCCTCAGCAAATCCTCTAGTGACGGAATAGTCCTCTCCGTCTGCCCATGAAAGCAATAACAACTCTTCTTGTCATTTCTAACGGTCATCAATGTTCTATTGTATACTAAGCAACAGACCACACACTACTCTACATTCTTACTCCTAAGGAAATATTCTAATCTATAGGTTACCAAAGTTTTTACTCGACTACATCAACCACCATCAACCCAATATTAGGATACTATACTCCCAACGGTGATTATTATGGTTTTACTCAATTAAATTCCAACTCCTACGGATCCTTCCCAAGCTCAAAATTATAATTCCACTTATCTCGTTTCAGACAGTTTATCTAGTCGAATCTATTACTAATCATTCCCCATCGAGTTTCATAACGACAACGTTTCTACAAGTCCTTATAATGTATGGTTTTACTATTTCCTTATGAGTCTCAACTTAAGGTATTGATTCAATCTCTTATGCCACGTAACGACCAACTTTCAATCTAAGCACCAAAGGCTACCCATCAAGACTCAACAAAGGCACAAAGATTAAAACAAGATTTAATTAATCCTCTATCTTCAAGAACCACACGTAGAAGAATACATAAGCATTTATAGGACAAACAGGTTCTAGAAATCGATAACAGAATTAGTAGTACTTCCCAATTTCAACAGCTCTAGAATTGGGTGACCTAAGCATAGTCAAGGGAACAATCTGACAAAACAACCACGGTAGAAAAGTTTTAAACATGTAAGCATCATCTTCGACATCTTTATCCTAAAGAAATAACGAACATGTGGCTTTACTATTTCCACAAGATAAGGTACTCAGACAAATTATTTTATGCTAGCTATAGGGTATACTTAAAATACAAGTACCGAGTAAAGAGTGAATAAGAACACAACTCACGGCTGTGATTGACTAACAGAGGAGCAAGCTTCAAACATACAAGGATAACCATCACTGCAAGTACATTTCACTACTGATTAAAAAGATACAATGATAGAGCACATAAGAAAACAACTCGATCCAAATGAGGTTGATAGTACTATTATGAAAATTGCATATCCAGCATTACAATTTCGTTAGAGGGGTCAAGAATCTACAACGGTTCTAAGTCCTTATTAGGATGAAATACGAATCATGCATTCATAGACAAATTACATTTACGGTGGAATCATTTTTAACTCATCAAGGGAAGTTCGCAACATTAACTAAACTACATGCACTTGTTATAATCCAAGTCATATAAGATAAAATAAATTCAAGTTATTCCACTTGGGTATTATACGTAGCCTCGAAATCAAGTATTTTTCATGAAAATTAAGGAGACATGTGAATCTACTAAAACAACTAATGACATACCACATACCATAGACTATAGTTATGAACACAAGTACAAAACAATTTTAAAGTATGATTTACTTTAGAAGTTCTTAATAAAAAGAAACAAACATCATTGATAGTCAGTACACTTATCCAATGCTCTTATCAAATTTGCTACCTCACCAATAAAATTCAAAACAAATGAGTGAAACTTTTCCTTTCGTTAACTTGAACTTACTACCATAAGTGATATATAGTATACTTTATGTTTCCAAAAATTCTATGTGTGTACCACAAACCATTCCAAAATCCAATAGGTCCACAACAGTGCATATTGAGAACGCTCATATATATGTAATACTTCAAATGAAGTCAAGTATGAACACACCACTTAATTTATCAAATTAAAATTAGTACATATACCCAAAATTAATAATAAACCTGAGTTATTGTCGCCTCTTTCATTGGTGATGAATTATTGGGGTGATCAGTCCCTCCTACTCACCCAACCAATTAGTTAAGGTCACAAAAACTACTTCCTTTCAAATTTACACATACCGCACAAAAGGACTTTTTAACGCAGTCTAGAGTGCGAAGGCGTCGTCACGACTCCCACTCTTCTCGACGTCGTTAAAAATTCTTGTAATCACACATATCTCAATAAATCAATATAACTTTCAATCACTACCCATCAAATACATTACAAGGCAAGTTAGTGAAAGAACAAAACCCACAAAGATAACAGTAATAAACAACAACATGAATATAATTTAGAACGAGTACCAAGACTCGAGGGTTAACAGACTCGACAACTTGGCCGGACAGACCGAACATGCTCTGATACCACTAATGTAACACCCCCTTCTAATAGACTATTATTTAATTAATAAAATCAGAGTTTTCAAAAACATTTCACACAATTGAAAGCGAGTGTCACATTTGCTTCAAAACGAGCTAACATCAAATACATGCTCACATAGATAATGTCAATGATACATAGCACATAAAGTTGGGACGAGCCCTCAAATACACCTGTCTCAGTACATCACAGCCATAATGAATATCTCGCAGCGGAATATCTCAAAATAATAATAATAACTCTTTTACATCACAAAGTAAAGAGTGAAACAACATCAAGTCGAATAAAACATAAACTAATACGCCCCCTGGTGCTACGTATCAGAGCATGACTCTACAGACCCACTAGAAGGTAGGAGAACCTTCAATTGCTATCACCTGCACGTTGCCGACATGAGAAGCAACATAAAAGCAGTAGGGTGAGTCTCTTTACATAAATAATAGCAAATAGGATAAGCATTATACTAGGGAAGGCAACTAGAAACACCAATTCACAACAATATCAACATACATCGTTAAATTTACAATCTCCAAGAAACACCACTGAATGTATGATTAATGCATGAAATGCAACCCAGCTCCACGGGCATATGCATGTGGATCCATCACCAAAATAAGCCTTGAGGGCACATCACCAATAAGGCCGAAGCCTTCTGCTCACCAATAAATGCACATGGTTTATATGACGCCATGAACAATGCACCATACACACCATATTCACCACATTGAGCAATAAGCATCATCGCCAAAAATTAATAGACTCACCATTGCTATTAATTAATTCACCATCACCCAAATAAGCCTTGAGGGCACATCACCAATAAGGTCGAAGCCTTCTGCTCACCAATAAATAATAATAAGGTCGAAGCCTACTCACCAATAATTAATTTCACCATTAAACACACCACCAATTATCACACCTCAAATTATAGTTCTAGAGCTAACAATTAACCTCCCAGTTATATTGACACCATTTAATAGAATATTTAAGTCACCGACACGGAAAGTCAAAATAGGCAAACTGCACTTAGACACACCTACACCACTTCACCAACACACATAAACAACACAATAGTGGCACAATGCCTCAACTCCAATTTCAACACCAATTCACCAACACACCATCAATTAATAGCTTTATGGCTAACACCAATACATCAATCAATAGCTCTATGGCTAACATCAAACTCACCGACATGCTCTGATACCACTAATGTAACACCCCCTTCTAATAGACTACTATTTAATTAATAAAATCAGAGTTTTCAAAAACATTTCACACAATTGACAGCGAGTGTCACATTTGCTTCAAAACGAGCTAACATCAAATACATGCTCACATAGATAATGTCAATGATACATAGCACATAAAATGAATACATTCATGGGTACAGAAATGGTCCATGAATCTAACTCAAAGATTGATATGAATGAAAGGTTGTTTAAAGACATTTAAACAACGTTTGCTTCGTCTAGAAATAGAAAAGCAATAGTTCATAGGGCAAACGCTGTGAGTTCTTTATTATACAGGGGTGGACTTATTTAGAACCTAGACATAGGAGTCTTGTAACAAAACCCTGACGTTAGTGACTGAAAGGCACAATATCAAATGCTACAGCGCTTGCCGCTGTAGCGTTTGACGTTATAACACTTTGCTTTTGGGGATTTACTTAGCAACGAGCAGTCCAACTTATCTCTCTCATATTTGAACTACTCTTTTAACTGTTCTATCCAAGCACTCCTTTTTACTGTTACTTGTGACTATACAACTTTGCTACTTGTTTCATTAGTGTTTGTGTAAGTTAAACTTTAAAATTAACATCAATCTGTGGAGACGATCTCTACTTTTATCACTGTACTACTTGTCACGATTGTGTATACTTGCACAACTACTTTTCGCGTAGCAATGGGCGATCCCTCGGAGACACCAGTTGTTTGCTTGGGAGGAGGATGTTGTAGGAGAGCTCCACTTATGTCTAGGATCTATTACTTTATCAGCAGTGCCAGATTCTTGGATCTGGTCAGGTCATGGTTTCGATGTGTTCTCGGTGTCATCTGCTTACCATCTCCTCTCTGAGTCGTGTTCTACTGTTTTGAAGCTCTCTGATCAAGTGTTTGGGACTCTTGACATGGTTTGGAAGAGTTTTGCACCTCCTAAGTTTGTTGCCTTCTCTTGGCAGTTCCTCTTAGATAGTGTGCCTACTCGATCTAACCTGTTGAGAAGAGGGGTGATCCTGGATATAGACAGAGCCTTCTGCATTCTGTGTGGGGATTTTCAGGAGACATCTCTTCATTTGTTTTGTAGTTGCGGTTTTGCTTCTACATTGTGGTATACCATGGTCAGTTGGTTGGGTTTTGAGTTTGTGATGCAGTAGGACATTCCATAGGTGTAGGCGTGGTCTGATGCCCATTTGGCATACTGTTCTCTGGGTCATTTGGGACTTAGAAACAGATGTATATATTTTCTGTGGAGGCACACCTAGTTTTAGGAGCTCTTTTGACCGAATTTTATCCCTATCTTGGCGATGGTTCATGGATAGGGGTAAGTCTCCCTCATGTCTTTTTTATGAATGGTATGTTAACCCTATTGATTGTATATCTAGGATGTAGCTTTACCTTATGGATCCTGCATGTGTGGGGACAGCTTTCCATTGGTTGTATTCGGTTGAGTACCCCTGTTGCTGAGTCGTTGTTTCACATATATAATATATAGTATATGTTTGCCTTTCAAAAAAAACTTGAACATTAGTGTAGTTTATAGAAGATATAGTTTATGTGAACTTTTTCAAACTTGTGAATTATTATAGAAGTTAATGTCGTCTCGCTTTTTCGCACATGTTGAATTAGATATAATTGGTCTCGCTTATATTAATTTATTGAAATTGTAGTTTATGTTAGCTTATAGTTTATACGAACTTTAGTTAAATTGGTTTGGAATTATAAGTTAGTTTATCAGAATTGAATTGATGGATTAAATAGTTTACGCAAATTACTTTGGTGGATTGAATTGAATTGGTTTAAAATTATAAGTTGTGAATTGAGTTTGAAATCATAAGTTAGTTGAATTGAATTGCTTTGGATTGATTTTCAATGAATTGATATTGAATATGAATTGAATTGGCAATGATTGGATTGGGTTGTAATGAAAACAGAAATTGGTATGTTACAGACTGATATTTCTAGAATACCATCATTACTAACGGATTTTCCATAGGTAATGATGGCATTATCAAAGGAATTAGCGACAAATTTTCCTTAGGTAATGATGGCGTTAGCGATGGCTTCAACGAAATTTAGCGATAGATTAGCGATAAATTTGTTAGTGACGGGATTTCAGTCGGTATTAGTTTCTAACCACACATTTAGTATTGAAAATTTTGCCGTCATAGAACTAGGACACTCTGGGTGTCCTAAACCAATACAGGGAGCTAGCGTTCACATGAAAACTAATTCCGAGAAATACACAACATAAGGGCAACATGCCACTCATAATAAATGCATTGTGGTCACTTCGACCTAGCAAGGAACCACCTCCAGGAGATTGACTTAATCCTATACACAATCAGATCGCGATCTGGGGTTCTGCCTAAGAATATATGTAACACCCCGATTTTCGTGTGTCAGTTCTTTCAATATGTATTTGTGTTATGAACTATTTTATATTGATAAGATTAAATTATTTTAATTTATTGTGTGTTTGAGTTATTAAAATTAGTTGAAGTCACATTTAAATATATTTTTATAAGCTAATTGTGATATATGATTGTTATTTATATTTATACTTATTTATTTTATTTTTATAAATATTAGTATTCTAGATGTTATTTACAATAGAGACTATTTTGGGATAATGAGTTGTTAAATTATTGTGGTAGTGAAATTAGGCTTTAAAATGATTTAAAATAGACTTAGAGTTGTTTTTACTCGCATACACCTCCTTGTCCCTACTAAGCGCACCCCAGTTCAGTCACTTAAGCCCATGCGCATTACCCAGCCCAGAACCCGACCCAGTTTGTTCTTCTTCTTCCTCAGACCTGCGCTCGCAAAAACCCTATGCAGCTTTTCTCTCCCCCTTCGCGTTTTCACCATTCCACCACGGCGAGACCCAAAACTCCACCCTTCCACTCGAATTCATCTGGTGAGTTCGATTCTTCCATCGATTCAACCAATAGCAACCCCTACCTTGTGTTTCCTTCCCCGCTTTTCTTCCGCGAAAACTCCATGGATGACCACGTACGAGAGCTTCGAGACACCACCACCGTGATTCAAACCGTCACCAGTGACCACGACAGAACCTCTCCCTGCTACCCTTGCTTAGATTTCTTCGACCATCATCTTGAATCAACTCTCCATGGGTCCAACAGAAAATCACCATGGTTATAGCTTCGAACCCCTAACAGATCCACCACGCCATAGTGCAGACAACAATCTTCACGGTGTGCTTGGCCATATCGCTATTCGAACACTCACCACACCCCAATGAACTCTATCGCTCTATTAGCCAGCCACCGATCTCGTTCAAAAGCGGTGTTGAAGGAAAAGTCATCTATCGCTCTATTAGACTTGGAGTTGCAATGCAAACACCAAAGATCGTAAATTTCGGACGGATGTCATTACTATATGCACATTGACATTGAGTTCTCTACGGTCATGTTCCGATCCTCGTCCCGTTCTAATGCAACCAAAGTGTTTCTTATTTGATTTTTGTGAGCTTGCTTGACCGAAAGATCGTCTCTTTTTGTTGTTATTTTCAAAAATTTCGCAATGATCTTAATGCTATGACTTATGCACATTTCCATGATTTATTTATCATCTACAAGTGAAACGTAGTTTTAAAGCGAAATGAAAAGAAAGCAATGATAAGACAACAAACCGATAGAGTGAAAAAATTTGGACTTTTATTCATATGGAAGTCGACGCGAGAATGTCACGATGTTGAAAGAAGTACATTGAAATTTTTTCCAAAACTAAGAAAAACAAAGAGAATGGACGCAGCAGATCTTATGAACATTCTTTGCCTCCGAGCGCTTGATGCCAACCGCCATATTTGCAACTTTGATCACCCTTTTATCCAAGCTTTTGGAGGTGCCGCTTGCCCCTTTTCTTTTTTTCTTTTACGCCCAACTTTTCTTACCCTAATTTTTGCCCGATCGCCTTTTGGGTTTTCAATCCACCGGTCGCTCAATTTTGCCTAGGCCGCCCTCTCGGGTTTTCAACCTAGCGAGCTAATTCTTGCTTAGCTCATCTTTTCTCTTTTTCCTTTTATTTTTCTCAGCGTAATATTTCTTGATCAATCTGAATTGACTGGTTCTTGAATTCTTCTCCATCCATGTTGGTGAGTACCAATGCTCCTCCAGAAAAGGCTTTCTTTACCACATATGGTCCATCATAGCTAGGAGTCCATTTCCCACGGGGGTCACTCTGGATAGGCAGGATCTTCTTGAGCACAAGGTCTCCTTCGCTGAATTCTCGAGGACGAACCTTCTTGTCGAACGCTGTCTTCATCCTTTGTTGATACAATTGACCATGACACAGGGCATCAATTCTTTTCTCCTCAATGAGATTCAGCTGATCCAGACGAGCCTGGACCCATTCTGCTTCTTCCAACTTGGTTTCCATCAGCACCGTAGAGAGGGTATCTCGACTTCAATGGGAAGAAGCGCCCGACCCATACACTAGAGAGAAGGGGTTGCCGGTCGAAGTGCGCATCGAGGTGCGATAAGTGCAAAGCAAAGGAAGCATCTCGTGCCGATCTTTATAGGTTACTACCATCTTACGCACGATTTTCTTGATATTCTTATTGGGCCGCCTGATCGCCCCATTCATCTTTGGACGGTAGGGAGAGGAATTGTGATGTTTGATCTTAAACTCGTACACAAATCTTTCATCATCTTATCATTTAGATTGCGCCATTGTCTGCGTGATGATTTTATCAGGAGACCATAGCGACACACCGAGTCCTTCTTTACAAACTTGGCAACCACGTAACTAGTTCTGTTGGAATATGAAGCTACTTCACCCATTTGGTGAAGTAATCAATTGCAACTAGGATGAAGCGGTGCCCGCTTGATGCTTTGGGCTCTATGGGACCGATGACATCCATGCCCCACATTGAAAATGGCAAGATGCGATCAAGACATTTAATGAAAGCGGTGGCACATGTATATGATCAGAAATCGCATTTGTGGCACTTTCTTACAAAATCAGAGCAATCGACTCCATCTGCAGCCCAATAATAGCCACTACTTAATATCTTCCTTGCCATAGTATGCCCGTTGAATGAGTTCCGAGCGAGCCCTCATGCACCTCACTCATGATCCTTTCTCGCCTCTTTCTTTGCCACACACCTATGAGTACTTTATCATGATTCCTCTTGTAGAGCACCTCTCCACTCAAGAAGAAATTCATCGACTTGACTTTCTAAGTGTTCTTTTATCATTTTACGATGCCCCGGAGGATACTCTGCTCGGATATACCGCTTGATGTCATGATACCAAGGCTTATCATCTTCATTATCTTCAATTCTTCTTGCGACAGAGTAGGAGTGTGCGGTAAACCTCGATCTTGGATTCGACCGGGTCAAGTTCTTATCACAGTTGACATTAAACATTGAAGCTAAAGTGGCGATGCATCGCGGCTTGATTCTCTCTACGAGGAAGATGTTGAAATGCGATTTCTTGAAGGGCTCAACCAATTCTCTGATGTAATCTCAGACAAGATCAACTCGGGATCTCTCGCTTCCCAATCTCCGTTCACTGATGGATAACTAAAAAGTGAGTCTCCGTACACATCCAATCTTTTAACTTTCCAGCCTAGAGTTGCTCGAATGCCCGGAATACATGCCTCAGACCGCAATATTATTTGCACACATGAAGCTCAATCTAGTAGTGAATGGTATGAAGCGATTGTCGGGGACACCAAAGATCGCCTTGACCGTGCCCATAAATATTTGGAAGCACCGTCGAACACCACTCTCCATCTTTCATCTTCCGGGACTTCCTTCTTCAAACAAGGCCATGATATCTTCATCCGAAAGTCATATTGCATAGGTGATAGTCTTCAACGGGTCGGTGTGCTGTGTACTCAACAACAGTGCACTACCTTTAATTGCTTTTTGAGTGACATATAGAGATCATATTCGATAATCGCATTTGCCAACGGGCAAGTCTCCCGTAGTGCGGGCTTCTCGAAGATGTACTTGACAGATCCATTTTAGATACCAACCAAGTAGTATGACTTAACATGTACGCGCCTCAAACGATGAGCAGCCCAAGCTAAAGCGCAACAAGTTTTTTCTAGCAGCGAGTACCTTGTTTCGCAGTCAGTGAATTTCTTGCTCAAATAGTAAATGGCATGCTCTTTTTTCCCAGATTCATCATGTTGCCCTAACACACAACCCATTGAGCCGCCTAGCGGTTGAAGTACAGATCAACTGGCCCGCCATGCACCGGAGGCATTAAAATAGGCGGATTCTGCAGTATTTCTTAATCTTCTCGAAAGCTTCTTCGCAATCATCATTCCACTTAGTCTCTTGATTCTTGCACGGCCAATTTGAAGATCGGCCACATGTATGGCGCTTAATCGGAAGATAAACACGGAAATGTAGTTTAGTCTTCCGAGAAAACCCAATTTCTTTTTTTCTGTCTTAGGAGTAGGCATCTCGAGAATTGCACGCACTTTATGCCTGGTCAACCTCATCCCCTTTCGGTCGACAATAAACCCTAATAGTTTTCCCGATCTCACCCCAAAGGTGCATTTAGAATTTGGATTTAACCTCGAGCTTGAACTTTCTCACTGTTCAAAGAGCTTCCGCAGATTAACAACGTGCTTTCGCCCTGCTGTTTTGGACTTTGCGATCATATCGCCCACGTACACCTCAATCTCTTTGTGCATCATATCGTGGAACAACGTGACCATAGCTCTTTGGTAAGTAGCTTCCGCATTCTTTAACCCAAACGGCATGACACGATAGCGAGCGTAACGCCCTGCAGAGTTATGAAAGTAGTCTTCTCCATATCCTCGTGGAGCCATTTTAATCGATTGTACCCCGAATACCCGGCCCATGAAGGAGAAAAGGGAGTGTTGTCTTTCAGGCCGTGCTATCTACTAGGACATCAATATGAGGCAAGGGAAAATCGTCCTTGGGACCGAACGATTCGGATCTCGTAATCCACACACATTCTAACTTTTCCATCCTTTTGGAGTGCGCACAACGTTAGCAACCCATCTGTGGATACCAGCTACGGCCAGAAAACTGGCGTCAACCTGCTTCTTCACTTCGTCTCTCGATCTTTAAAGACATCTCAGCTTCATCCTCCTTAACTTTTGTTTGACCGGAGGGCACTCAGCTTGATCGGCAGCTTGTGCACCACTATATCGAGATCCAATCGGGCATATCCTCATACGACCATGCAAAGACATCAGCAGAGTCACGCGGGAGTTGAACCAACTTCTCATGCTCACTCTTTTTCATTGAAGTGCCAACCTTGACTTCTTTCTTTTTCGCCTCTGTGCCTAAATTGATGATCTCGGCAGTTTCTCCATGTGGGTGAATAACCTTTTCTTCTTGCTCAACCATTCTCATAAGTTCCGAGGAGTTTCCCGATCATCCTCAACATCCTCCTCAACTTGATTAACGGGGTAATCAAAATTAACATATGAACCGTTGGCATCATTATTTTCAAAGGCATTCATTTTAGATCTGCATTTGCGGGGAATAGAAAAGCAATGAACAAGCAAAAATAGAGACAAAATGAAGACGCAAAAAGCAATTTTTATTCATTTGAGAATTCAAAACTACATTTTATTGATAGATGATATCTAAAAGAAAACATGCATGCCCCTACGAAAATGTCCTAAGGCTCGGGCGAGCCAAAGGATTTGCATTACATAGATCATTACTTTGAAATGAAAATAACAGGAAATCGGCGATCTTCCGGTTGCCAATTTCTTCTCCCCGACCAAAGATCATGACGTAACCAAGCCCCGACTCTCGCCTTCTTCAGCCTAACTCTTCCTCGATGATGTTTATCCTGATTAGGATTGACATGCAAGACTCCTCGAAATTCTCGCTGAGGTCACCTATGGGGCCATCATCAATCTGGGTTCTTTTCCCGAAGCCTAGCCAACCTCTTCTCACGCTTTTCTCACCCATTCTTCTCTTATCACCTAGAGTGGGCCAATAGCCTAACCCACGTCCCTGTTCTTGTATTCTTTGCATGCACGGTGACAGAATTCCTTGCTCAGATCTTCCTAGCCCTTTCCCAACTGGATAGCCACTCTTCAAAGATAACTTTTGCTACCATAACATCGAGATTAGACCATTTGGGTACAGTGTAGTGGGGATTCTTCACTTACGAACACGGCGTTCAGTGATTTCTAAGGATTGAAAGGCGATTCGAGGATTCCTCTGTGCCTTCAATATAATGAGAGGGGCGGTTTGTCGGCTGTGTGAACTCTTCCTCCCCGTCAGACAACTACAAGCTTGTCGTCGACTACAAACTTGAGTTTTTGGTGAAGTGTTGAGGAACAAATACTGGCTGCATGGATCCAAGGTCTCCCCAAGAGACAGCTGTATGAGGACTCAATATCCATAATCTGAAAAGTCACATAGAACACCTCAGGCCCTATTTGCATTGGAAACTCCATTTCCCCTATGACTTCTTTCTTAGACCCATCAAAGGCCCTGACCAGGGTTGAGCTAGGTCTCATGTAGGAACAATCCACCTCTAACTTGTTCATCGTTGATCTGGGCATAACATTCAATGAGGATCCATTGTCAATGAGAACCCTGGAGAGCGTATAATCACCACACTTCACTGAGATATGCAACGCCTTATTGTGCCTCTTCCCCTCTGGGGTGAGCTCATCATCAGTGAAAGTAAGGTAATTAGATGCAACGATGTTCCCAACTATGCCATCCAACTGATTGACAGTAATATCTTGGGCGACATGGGCCTCATTCAGTACTTTAACCAAGGCCTCTCGGTGGGCTTCTGAGTTTAGCAATAGGGACATGATAGAGATCTTTGCAGGAGGTGGTGCGCTTGGTCCACCACTTTGTAATCACTTTGCCGCATGATTTTCAAAAATTCGGTGGCCTCGCTTGCTCGGACACCTTCCTACTTTCCTTGGGCTCTTGTGTTATACCCTTGCCTTTGCGAATCCTTTCCTCATCCTCATTTGAGGGAACCTTTTTCAGGACTTCGGGGACATAAACACGTCCGCTTCTTGTGATTCCACCGCTTCCCGCAATATTTGTGACATCAGGAACAACTAGAGGCTTCAATTGAACCGACACCCCATAGCTCCATGGAATAAAGACTACTCTTTTGATAAGGAGTGGGGACGGGAATCACAATGGTTTTAGGCTTTGGCTATACGGGACCTCTCAATAGGTTTCACGACATATCCGCTCTTATCTGATTGGAAAGTCAACACATCCTCCTCTTTCTCTTGTACACCTATTTGGATTATATGACGATCCAATAGGTCTTGCAAGATCGCTTTGAAGGCTTCACATGCCCCAAAGACAAATAACATCAAGATGAGACTTCTTTCTCGAGTACATCCTCTGATGACCTCGAATTTGCCTGCACTCTGCATGAATAACCTCTAATGGGGTTTGGATACACTCACGCCTTTGATTAAGGATTGGCCCCATATATCATGGATGACATTGATTGCATATTTCCCATGACCAGCAAATGGATTAGTTGTGATGCTTGGATCCTCCCGCTTGAAAGTTATGCCTTTTTGTCTATCAAGTCCTGCACCACTATCTTGAAGGCTTTGCAATCCTCCACAACATGCCCAATTGCCCTTCGTGGAAAGCACGCGAAGTACTATTGGGGTTGTATCCTCCAAGTACGGTGGTTGAGCAGGTTTCATGGGTCTTGTATTGATGAGCTTATTGGTGAGGAGATAGTTGAATAGTCCGTGTATGACATGGGAATTGGGTCAAAGGTTGTTCTGCTTTTGATAGGTCCTTTGGTGGTTGCTTTGGTTGTTGTTTTGGAATGGATGGGCTGTTTGTGTGGGAGTGGGACTAGGGACGTTGGGTGGCCGGTATGGTGGGTCGATAGTGATGGCATTGGTTTCCCCTTCCTTCTTTTTGGGAAAGCCAGGAGAAAGGCTTCTTTTTGGGAACTTATGTTACTTGTGGACCCCTTGTGCAATCTTTCCACTTCTCAATCCATTCATAGGTATCAATTCAAATTGTCTCTAATTTGTTAAGTGAGCACTTGAGTATTTTTAATATTTTAGTCTATGACTTTCCGACTATCATTGTTATTGCATAATTGTACGCGTTCGAGTTAAATACTGGCTCGTCGGAATTGAAACTTAAGGAGCAAGAGGAAGCTTGGATTGTTGGTGCCTTGGGGAAATTGCTAGGAGCTTGAGTATTTTCTTCAATTAGTAAAGGTAAGGGGAGTTTCTTCCATAGCCAATAGTTTATAAAACATGGAACCATAGGATTGAGTGTTAGGAAATGTTTGATTGAATTCTTATATGTTAGTTTGATTGATTTGGTGATGAATGTAATGAATATATGAGTGAATTGAGTATTTATGTGATAATTGAATTGATGAGGTTATTTTGAGTGGCGTGGGCATGTCAATTGTATGACTTGGAATAAAAACAATAGGGAGAATTGAGGATGAAGGTTAGGGGTTTGGTGTTATGCTTGAGTGAATTTTTGGCAATGTTATTTGTGTATAGGAATGGTGTTCTTACTTGAATGATGAGTATATTAATGATTGTTAGTATATTAAAGTTGTTGTAGCTAATTTAATTTAGCAAAATGCTTGGGTGATGGTGATGGTGAGTGATAGGTGTTAGATTGGTAGTTTGAACAATGAATAATAATAAATCCATGGCGTTTAAGGAAGTTTTAGGATCGGGGTAGGTTTGCTTGGCGGGCGACGATTGCGAGAATTTGGCGCCTGGCTGTTGTAATGTGGTTGCTGGGTGGGGCAGGACCAAGGGCGCCAACCTCTGAGGTAATTGGCGCCTTGGGGTGGAGTTTGGCTAGGACAGATTCTGGGTGTGTTGCGCATGTGAGGGAGGCGCCAAATCCCCAGGAAGATGGCGCCCTGGGTGTGTTCTAGTGAGTGTTCCGTGTGTGTTGTGCAGGCAGGGAAGGGGGCGCCAAATCCCCAGGAAAATGGCGCCCTGTGGGTGTTTCGGTGTGGGTTTCTGTGTGTGATCAGTGATGGGTAGAAGGGGGTGTTACATTAGTGGTATCAGAGCAGTTCGGTCCTAACCGGACCATTTGTATTATCTATTGAGTCTTCCGATGTGTGAACTCTAAGTAGAGTTGCACGCATTACTTGTTGATACTCGGTAATTAGGAGGGTGACCAACTTAGTTGGTGAAGTTCTCAAGATAATAGGGTGAGTGGTAGACATTCTTAGAAAAGAGTATCACAGTCAGAGCTGGTATACCGTTAGAATCTAACCTAGACCCCGAATGACTCTTTTCCCTTATGGAGATTTTTCATAGAGTCTGGTCTCTTACTTCGGCCATGTGTCGTGTTCGTTAGGTTTTCTTGGTGTGAAGTTTGTATTGTAGTCATTTGGTTGTTGTTTTCGTGTGTTTGGAAACTCTAAATTTATATAAGTTGAACTTCTATGATTTGAATTTTAGTTGTCACCTATACACTATTTGTGATATGTGGTTTATGACTAAAGAATAAAATTTGTATTGGGACTGTCTGTGAGGTTCTATTAAAATAGGTTTAATTGGTTTATGCTCACAAATGCGTTTAATTTATTTTAATTAAGTATGAAGTGTTTGTGTAAGGATATTTTTCGTGCGAATTGATGCTTTAGAGTAGATGCTCTGTTGATTATTTTGAGTTGTCTTATCACTATAAGTTGCTATCACTTGTTGCAATGTTTTGATTAGCCCCATTTTTTTTTAAATGCTACAAGAACTATTGTTTTACTACTTGTGTAATTGCAATTGGACATAATGATCTTAGTTTATTCACTTTGTCATTTCATGTTATTACTACGCCCAATTGTTTTATTTTAATTGTCAAATTGTTGCTCGAATCTTTGAAGAATCTGTTCCTTGACTTTCATGCCATTCGATCACGACTATGAATTCTAAATGTGTAGAATCTCCAAGTTTTTATGATTTAATTATGATTCTAATATTTTCTAAAGCATGATGTTACGTGGTTTTGCGATTTAAAAATAAATATATACTCAGGCTGCGTATTGACTTCAATTTAACTAGTTTTAATGTTGGATGCGTAAATATGTATTGAGTTTATTTTGATTGATAAATACTAAGTCTTGTATAAGTTTTTATTGTTGTCTTCATATATGTGTTTTTAATTGTGTATTGATATTTTGAGTTGAGTGCCTTGTGGGTTGGTCTTGCTAGTTATTATAATGTATTAATTCATTACAAATGTGCTACCTTATTTTGATCACCCTAACTAATAATCATTTTTAGACGCTGCAATCACCGCTCCCTCTTATCCTATAATTGTATTCTTGTGTAATGATCGGTGTAATTGGAGACTATATTCTTATGTTACTATTGTTGTGTTAATTTAGCTTATCTTGTTCTACTTGCTTAATTGCTCTCCGTGCACCATATTGTGAACCCCTCTAACTATGATATAACCTGTACTAATGAACGACTTATGTGTTACGTGGTTTTTGAAATCTTAGAATAAGAATGTGTGCTGAGAATGCTTGTATTTTAAATTAGCTTTTAGTATTAGATGTTCACCTAAATATATAGGTTGACTTGGTTGCACTAATATCTATTCTTCCGAAAAATCCATTGCTATAGCATGCTCTCTTATTTCGTATGATGATGCTACTGGACAAAGTGTTTTGTGAAGTTGTTTTGCTAATGATTTTAAAGTACTACTCCTTTACTAACGTCAATGTCGTGTTAGGGTGTTCGAACATAATATTTTCCTTATTTAAACCTTGCAATTAGTGTTTTCTGTTATTTTCACCACATGATTTTTATTTTCTTGAGTTGTGTAATCGTGGATATTTACGTGGAAGAATAACTTCGATAGAGTCTTGTTTGTAAGGTTGTGTTAGGCCGACACATCGTTTACAATCCGGAATATATTGAAGATGTTTTGTACATTGAATGTCCACTATTTCTTGTCATAAGCTTTCACTGTGCGAGTTTCTACCTTTTCTTTCGCTGATGGCTTCCATTCTTTATCTTTGATATCATTGACTCATCTCTCTTGTCACTTTGACAAGGTTCATATTTTTCTTCCGTATGTTGGAACTCTCCGAGTATTTCTTCTTTTATTTTGTCCTTGAGCTAGCTTACAAAATTTCGAGGACGAAATTTCTTTAAGGGGGGTTGGATTGTAACACCCCGATTTTCGTGTGTCAGTTCTTTCAATATGTATTTGTGTTATGAACTATTTTATATTGATAAGATTAAATTATTTTAATTTATTGTGTGTTTGAGTTATTAAAATTAGTTGAAGTCACATTTAAATATATTTTTATAAGCTAATTGTGATATATGATTGTTATTTATATTTATACTTATTTATTTTATTTTTATAAATATTAGTATTCTAGATGTTATTTACAATAGAGACTATTTTGGGATAATGAGTTGTTAAATTATTGTGGTAGTGAAATTAGGCTTTAAAATGATTTAAAATAGACTTAGAGTTGTTTTTACTCGCATACACCTCCTTGTCCCTACTAAGCGCTTTTGATTCGATCCACTTAAGCCCATGCGCATTACCCCGACCAGTAACCCGACAGGTTTGTTGTTCTTCTTCTTCCTCAGACCTGCGCTCGCAAAAACCCTATGCAGCTTTTCTCTCCCCCTTCGCGTTTTCACCATTCCACCACGGCGAGACCCAAAACTCCACCCTTCCACTCGAATTCATCTGGTGAGTTCGATTCTTCCATCGATTCAACCAATAGCAACCCCTACCTTGTGTTTCCTTCCCCGCTTTTCTTCCGCGAAAACTCCATGGATGACCACGTACGAGAGCTTCGAGACACCACCACCGTGATTCAAACCGTCACCAGTGACCACGACAGAACCTCTCCCTGCTACCCTTGCTTAGATTTCTTCGACCATCATCTTGAATCAACTCTCCATGGGTCCAACAGAAAATCACCATGGTTATAGCTTCGAACCCCTAACAGATCCACCACGCCATAGTGCAGACAACAATCTTCACGGTGTGCTTGGCCATATCGCTATTCGAACACTCACCACACCCCAATGAACTCTAGCCACCGATCTCGTTCAAAACGGTGTTGAAGGAAAAGTCATCTATCGCTCTATTAGACTTGGAGTTGCAATGCAAACACCAAAGATCGTAAATTCGGACAGATGTCATTACTATATGCACATTGAGTTCTCTGGTCATGTTCCTGATCCTCGTCCCCATCCAACACGATTCGAATAGGTATCAATTCAAATTGTCTCTAATTTGTTAAGTGAGCACTTGAGTATTTTTAATATTTTAGTCTATGACTTTCCGACTATCATTGTTATTGCATAATTGTACGCGTTCGAGTTAAATACTGGCTCGTCGGAATTGAAACTTAAGGAGCAAGAGGAAGCTTGGATTGTTGGTGCCTTGGGGAAATTGCTAGGAGCTTGAGTATTTTCTTCAATTAGTAAAGGTAAGGGGAGTTTCTTCCATAGCCAATAGTTTATAAAACATGGAACCATAGGATTGAGTGTTAGGAAATGTTTGATTGAATTCTTATATGTTAGTTTGATTGATTTGGTGATGAATGTAATGAATATATGAGTGAATTGAGTATTTATGTGATAATTGAATTGATGAGGTTATTTTGAGTGGCGTGGGCATGTCAATTGTATGACTTGGAATAAAAACAATAGGGAGAATTGAGGATGAAGGTTAGGGGTTTGGTGTTATGCTTGAGTGAATTTTTGGCAATGTTATTTGTGTATAGGAATGGTGTTCTTACTTGAATGATGAGTATATTAATGATTGTTAGTATATTAAAGTTGTTGTAGCTAATTTAATTTAGCAAAATGCTTGGGTGATGGTGATGGTGAGTGATAGGTGTTAGATTGGTAGTTTGAACAATGAATAATAATAAATCCATGGCGTTTAAGGAAGTTTTAGGATCGGGGTAGGTGGACCTTGCCAGGGGCGCCAGTTGCAGGGAATTTGGCGCTGGGTGTTGTTGTAATGTGGTTCTTTGGGTGGGCAGACTGGCGGCGCCAACCTGTGAGGTAATTGGCGCCTGGGGGTGGAGTTTGGCTAGGACAGATTCTGGGTGTGTTGCAGACAGGGAGGGGGCGCCAAATCCCCAGGAAGATGGCGCCCTGGGTGTGTTCTAGTGAGTGTTCCGTGTGTGTTGTGTGCGAGCGGGGAAGGGGCGCCAAATCCCCGGGAAAATGGCGCCGCCGTGGGTGTTTCGGTGTGGGTTTCGTGTGTGATCGGTGACGGGCGAGGGGCGCCATTTGCCTCGACAGTTGGCGCCTGGCTCTGGTGTTGCAGCGTGGGTGGGTGTAGTGCAGGGTGGGGGGGCGCCATTTGCCTCGACAGTTGGCGCCTGGCTCTGGTGTTGCAGCGTGGGTGGGTGTAGTGCAGGGTGGGGGGGGCGCCACTTCCACAGAAATCGGCGCTGGTGCATTGTTTGTGCAGAAGCAGTGGAGCGTGCGTGAATAGTGTATGGGGCGCCATTTGGCTGCCCCGTGTGCCTGTTTTGGCGCCTAGGAGTGCAAGGTGACCTAGGTGGGTGAGGTGAGGTGAGGTGACCTGGGTGAGTGAGGTGAGGTAGGGAGCCGAGGTGAATGAGGTGAGGTGCCGAGGTGAATGAGGTGAGGTGAGGTGCCGAGGTGTTTGAGTGGGTGCCGAGTTGTGTGAGGGTGTGCCGAGGTGTGTGAGTAAATAGAATTAAGGGTGATTATTCTATGTATAATTCTTGGTGATTGTTTGGTGTGGTGATGCATGCTGATGGTGAGTATATTTTGGGTGATTGAGGGTCTATGACCTCTCTTGATGATTGGTGAGTAAATAAACTAATGGTGAGCATTCTAATGCATAATTTGGTGTTTTGGTGTGATGGTGCATAGTCATGGTGTCGCATAATCATATGCATTTTTGGTGAATAGGCCTCGGCCTCATAAAATATTTTGGTGAATGCCTTCGGGCTCTTTGGTGAATGGTGAATGCCCTATGGGCCTTTTTGGTGATGGATCCACATGCATATACCCTTGGCGTTGGGTTGCATATCATGCACTTGCATACATTTCATGGTGGTCGTCTGGGTGTGTATAATTAAATGGTGAAAGTGATTGGATTGTACTGCTTGGTGTGCTAATGCTTGTCCTATTGTGTTGCTTGTTTTATTTACTATTTTCTATGAAATGAGACTCACCCTTTCTGCTTGGAATGTTGCTCCTATGTGGCAACGCTGCAGGTGACAGTGACTGAAGGTGACGTGAGCACCTTCTGCTAGTATTTGTCGAGTCACTACGATCACGTAGCACCGGGGAGGGATAGTCAGACTTTGTCGTTTATGTTATGATTTAACTTTTATTTGGATAACTGTATTTCTGTATTTCGGTTGTTATTTTCGTTGCTACGATCTCTATCCTCGTACGGATTATGGTGCTATGTATCACCTTTTTGGAGTTATTATAATTATTATTCGGAGTTTAATGTAGTTGTTTGAATGTGGCACCCTCACGTGGTCGCACTAAAGGTTTTTCGTAGACTCTGATTTTCGAATTTATTAAAATAATAGACTATGTAGAAGGGGGTGTTACAATATACATCCATTACACATCTCCCAAAGTTTCCATACAACAGTATGCCATATGAGACTCAATCCTCTTTTAACTCTAGCCCCATTTCCCAAGGCGCACATAGCCGCAAGGAGAGAAAATAAATTAGGTGGCAGTGGGAGATGCCAGCCCAACCACCGGAGGACATCATACCAAACCTTATGAGTGAAGAGGCATCACTGTTCAGATGCCTAGCCAGTTCTTGGGGCCCACCACATATAGCACAACAAGCAAGAGATACATTAGAGATGCACGCTTTTCTTGTAGTGAAAGGCCACTAACAATGGGTAAACAAATATTTTGGCCCCTGAATGTGTAAAACACTGTCATTATAGTCTCTGAATGTATTGAAATTGTAGACACATCCTCAAGTCTCTCGTTAGTGAGTCATTTTGGTCCTCAAATGTGATTTTGTTAATCACTTTGGTCCTCAAATGTGTTTTTTTGTTGGTCAATTTAGTCCGTAAATTACTAAAAAATGTTGTATTTGCAATTTTCATCATTCAGAGACTATAATGACAGTGTCTCACACATTAAGAGATCAAAATGACTATTTACCACACTAAGAATCCACTCACTATTCACTAATGAGAGTTATGGGAATGTGGAAGACTAAAAATAACATCTACTAACTTATTATTCATAACAGGTTGTGAATTATTACTAGCTTCATACACAGCTAGTTACTAGCACTAGAATGGTTCTAAACTACAAATTGATAATGTTATGTTCTCAGAAGGTGAACGGGTCAATCATAATATTGTTCTTTTATGTTTCAATTAAACTATTGAAATATATATATATATATATATATATATATATATATATATATATATATATATAAACACTCAAAAAAAAAAAAGATTTGTTTACAAGGGTAAAGTCTTCCTCTTAATGTTAGTCAATATATTAAACGTTATCTCTCCAGCTAGCATAGCATGTATTTTTGATTGTTATGTAACTAGTGTGTATGACTCCATGCGATGCACGAGTATACAATATATTATTAAATTCTCTAATTGTTAAGGTATATATATATATATATATATATATATATATATATATATATATATATATATATATATATATATATATATATATATATATATATATTACTAGTTTAAAGATTCGTACAAAGACAAAGCTTAACATTCTTTTTTACCATTTAAGCACTTTATACGGTATATCGGTCTCGTGCATCAAAGCAATGATGTACAATTCTTACGGAAGGGAAATGTGCCTACGTCGGTTACACAATAAAAAAAGTTGTATTTACCGGAGTTCGTCAAGGGTGTTGGTGTTTTGGTATTTAGTATTAATTTTAAATACCACAAATAATTTAACCTTTTTTAAAAAAGTAAAACTAAAAAATATTAGTACTATTAAAATAGAAAATAATGTGGGTCACAGAAATATATATTCTTCAATTAACATTACAGATCCATCGGGTCAGAGAAATGCATTTTGGCAATAGAGATTTACTCATTATAATTGATGGTCTTCCTAATAATTGAAGTGAACTTCAATTTACATTACAGATCCATTGGGTCACAGAAAAATTAGGGGTTTAAATTTTCGGACCACCCTCCTTAACCTCCATACCCCCATAATACGATTTAATACCAAAATACCCCTGTCATTTTCGCAAACTTCCCCGAATCATCACCAAGAAGGTAAATCCGTAGTCATTTTTTTTTAAAATTTTCCGGATTTATATTATTTGGATGTTTCCCGGAAACATCAATAGGAGATGATTCCGTAAACTTTCCAGAGTTGGAACGTTTTTTGTTTTTTATTAAGGGCAAAGTTGGAAGTTTGGCACAAAAGGGGGTATAGGGTCTAAGGGAGGGGTACAAAGATTAAAACCCAAAAGTTAGTACTATCCAATTTACATTACAGATGGTTCGGCTTCAATAATTGAAGTGAACTTTCCTCTTTGCAACAACACCATCGCACGTTCGACGATCTCCAGTAAATACCAAGCTTACTTTCCGTTCACAGCGACAGTCATGGAACGAATTAACCAAAGCTCCCTGTGCACCGGTCTCCAGCGTGGTTTCTATAATGTATCGTTTTCAGCCGAATCTGCGAGGATGCGATGAGGTTTGGCTAGCGGAACTCTCCATCTCCGATCCATTACAGTGATGGCACGGGAGATACCATCAGATTTGCGAGAAGGGTTGCGAGAAGGGTTTTCAGCCGAATCTGCGAGGATGCGATGAGGTTTGGCTAGCATGAGAAGGGTTTCGTCTCATCTCATCTCAGATTTGCGAGAAGGGTTTCCTCTTCTGTGTTCAAACTCATTTGAATGTTGCTTTACATTGAAGTAATGCGACTTTTCACTTCCGAATATAGGAGAAGGGTTTCGTCTCATCTCATCAGATCCATTGTATAAAGTCAGATCCATTGTTTATGTTGCTTTCTAATTTTTTTTCATCTGTTATTGTTAAGTCACAATATGTTGATATGGGTATTTTCTTATTCTTGGTTTCTGATTTGTTCAAGTTTTTTATACTTTTGCAATTATAAGGTGAGGAAAGCTTAAAAACATGAAGATGGGAAGTGAGAAAATATTTATAATGTCACTTTTGTGTTTGCATTTTGTTGGTTTGCACCACTAATTCTGTCATTAAATTAAGAGAAATTGCTTATTCAATAGGGCAAGGATGCTGACTTCCAGGTCTTCCAAATCGTTTGCGATGCACCAAATCTTGCGAGTTCAATTTCAATGCTTTATTTGCTATGGATCGTGTGTCTTTTGATTACCAAAAACTATATAATTGATTATTTTCCAATGTCAACTGCTAAGTATCTTTTAGAAATGATTCTTTATTTCTTTATTTCTTTGGAAGGAATAAAGTTTTGCCTGGAATATGACCTTATATATGATTTTTGCAGCATCGTTCTTTATATCGGTATACTATGCATATCATTAGGAAATTATTCATGAAACTATTAAATATTTGGATGAGATAGATGGTAATCTGTATTCTAGTTCAGAATTTGTATATAATTTTATGATGAGTCCCAAAACTATTCTTTTTCCATGTAGGCTAATGAAATATTTGGTTTTCACACTAATACTCATATCCCGGTTGTCGTCGGATCTCAAATTCGGTGATGAGGTGACAGGCGATCCACTTTATAAGGTTAGTTGTTCACGCACATTGAAGATTACCTATGCATATTTTATCATGTTTTAATGAATTTCTATTCTTTTGATATTTATTGGGGTAATATCATTTAGTTTTTCAATTTGTAACTTAGTGTCATTCTATTTTTAGTTCTGGTCCCTTTTTTTGATTGAAAATGTCTCCTTTATTGCATGTGTTGTATTTGTGTAGTAAATCTGTTTTTGAAACTTCAAATTACTTGACTATTTGTAGCATTTTTTTATTCCTTTATGTTTGGTTTAATATTGGAAGTAAAAATTAACCTGATCATAACTTTCCATTTGCCATGCCTTTAAACTTTCTAAAATTTGTTCTTGATTCTTGGTGTTTAGGTAATTGGGACATTCTTTATGGACATTGTAAACCCTTCTCATAGCTATGCAACTGGAGGGACATCAGTCAGTGAGTTCTGGTATTAAGATGTCAGCATTTTAATTTTCAGTTTTTTCATATGCAATTAAAATTATCAAAGGAATTTGTATTCTATAAGGTCATCAAGTAGAAACTTACTTTAGTTCTTTGACAATCAGCTAAAGATTTCTTACTTCATATTTTTCTATAGGAATGATCCAAAAAGAATACCAGACAATCTAAGAACAACAGAGAATGAAGAATCATGAACGACTTATAATATGTTGAAGGTACTGCTATTCATTCATCATTTTATTAGGTCATCATGTTAGTATATAGGTGTATATAGCAATTCCGCTGATACTGATGACTGCGATTAGTATATAGGTGTATATAGAACATGTATATTGTTATATCAGCAGGCCTTACCTCAGTATGATATTTAAGGTTCAGCTTATACTCATGCCTGGTGGCACGATATTCCCCATGATTCAAAAAAACGCCAAAGTTCGAAACACTGTATACAGATCCTTCGTCCACTGGATCACCGTGCTTGTATATGTAAGGTCTGTCGATATGGGCTTCAATCTTTGTGCCCTGTCAACCAACGACCACATGACAGGAAGCAAATCATTACAAAGCTTAAAAGTACCGAAACGTACGTGTAAGTTAGTTACAGAGATTTTAACCAAAACATAGAAAACAGCAGTAGTTATCTATATGTAAAAACATAAACAAAGTGCCTTTTTAAAATTAACTGTTTGGCAGGTTTATGCTTGTTTTCATAATACCAGCATAAGTGAAGACTATTTATCAACTTGTGCAAAGGCATAAAAATTGAAATAGCAAATTTTAAAAAGGCATCAAAAATGAGTACACATAAGTGAAGACTATTTATCTACTTGTGCCTTTTTGTTCTGTATGATATAGCAAATTCTATTTCTTTGTTTGGCAGGTTTATGCTTGTTTTCAGAATACCAGCATAAGTGAAGACTAATTATCAACTTGTTTAGATCCATGAACAACATGGTCCTCAATAAACAATACACGGATGTAAGTTTCTATATCATACAGAATCATGAGTATTCATAATTTAATAATTCCAATAGACTACTTTGTGGCATGTAACTTATTTTAAACTTTAGAAATCAGTAGCAACTTATACCAAAATGCCTCAATGATATATGTACTTAGTTGAGTGTGTAAAAATTAATCTAACAATTAAAAACGGGTTCCCTATGGATTGGATAAATATAATCTCATTGATATTACCTCTTTGTCGACTAATACCAGCTCCATGGAGACAGGTTTATTACCACCTCTGGAAGTGTATACGGGCCACTTCCTCATGACTCTTACAATGATTGCGCAACTCTGTCGGGAAAGAGATTTGACACATGCTGGATGTTCTTCTGTGGGACGACCGTCGCATTACGGGGGGATGTCATCTTTGCACGGTGTGGAACGACGGACAACGCACGTGAGGAAGACATATTGTCTTTTAGCAAATTCTGTTTCTTTGTTCCTCTTGCTGATCAGGTATGAGATTGGTGAATTTTATTCAATAGGTGAATGCCCTCATATATAGAAGATACATTATGTCTTGGTTGCTACTTTCAATCGGATTTAAAGTTTAGCCAAAAATTAGGACTGACATTAGGATCCACTAATTTGGGGGTTTTGTTTATTGTGTTATAATTAACATTAAAAGGGTGTTTTGAAATCCCCTAATCAGCATGACACGCACATTATTGAAAATCATATCTGATTTTTCCTTTTTACATATTTTATGTTTTGAAAAATATATCAGATATTATTAATACCAGCAGTAACTTACATCATCATCAATTGTAGAGGTATATAGATATTTTTGTTACATAGGTATTATATCATGAACAAATTATTATTAGGAGGTGGATCAATTGTAAAAGTATATATCAATGTTTGTTATATCATGTACTATACCACAATTCTCAAATTAAGATATTTTTCTATCAATCGTAGACAAATTCATCAATTGTAAAAGTATATATCAATGTTTGTTATATAGCAATGTTTGTTCATTGTCATTTGGTTTGCCAAAGTTACTGAACTTATTGGCACTTCATAATTGTTGATCAAGAGTAACATACAGATAGGATACACCGTTAAAGTTTTGTCAATGTCACCTTTATGTCTATAAATAATAGAACCTCTTTTAGATTAGCCCAATCTGTTTGATATAAATTCATGATTGTTGATAATGAGCAATATACAGATAGAAATATTCGAAGCGGAGAAGACGAATATGGCTGCAGCCATATTCCTGAAAGTCACAGAGAAGTGCGTGATGTGTATATGAGACCAGATCGAACCGGTATGTATTGGCCAAAGAATGAGAAGACTAATTTAGCTGCAGTTATGCGCTGAATGTGGATTTTATGCGCAAGAAAATGTAAGCTGGGAGGAATGTGGATATGAATTTAAATAAGCCTGAATGTGGATTTTATTTAATTAGGTTAGCTTCCTCTCGCAAGTGGAGGAAAACGTTGTATTTTTTGGGATCCACTATTTTGGGGGTTTTGGTTATGGTGTTATAATTAAAATTAAAAGGATTGTCTATACTGGAAGGAATTTATTTACAAACCGTTGATTTTAATTTTAAAACCGCAAGTTTAATATATAAACGCATAGGATGTAAATGCATAGGATTCAGTGTAATTAAAGGCCATAATGTAATTCCGTTAAAATCATTTGATTAAATGCATTTAAAGGCATAGGAATATTTTTAAATTGTAACCGCAGGCTGATTGAATTAATCCCAACACGTCCGGCTGATTGACTTTTAAATGAATAGAAGCACCACATGCTGAAACCGTAAGCTATGTATTTTACCCAACTTGATATTTATTTATACTGAAACGGTAAGTGTGTAAAATGATTTGGCGTGCCACGTATTTTCTTTGAGATGTGTGTGTCATTTTTTCATTGGTCCTATGTGGACGCTGACGTGTAAAACTCCTGAATTAATATAGTTATGATATATATATATATATATGTGTGTGTGTGTGAAAAATCTAACCGAGCTTCACATTCAATTGAAAATATGTGTTTTATTGACTTTTTCTATTTAAATATTTTGGTATTTGGTATTTGGATATTTATCTCTGGCAGCTTTAGATTCAACTAATGTATGTAAGTCATAATGTGTGGTGAGCAAAACTAATGGTTAATCGCAAAAAATTATAGAAATGTGAGGTGGCTTGTGTTTTAAATTAAAAACAAATATAATAGTTTTTTTACAATAAATATAATAGTATTTACTAACTGTTAATTATATAAATATAGGGCTTATTTTTATAAAGTTGTATATTGCCCAATTCATCCATCCAAGTATTATCTTGAATGTTCAAAATAGATAAAAAGGGATCACGGCTATAAAACATAAAAATTTCGATTATATTTAGAAAATAGAATTTCAAATATAGGTTGTTACAATATAAAATTTATTATATATATTTTTATTTAAAATGTTAAACTAAAATGTTAACATCATTTGTCAAAAATATATATTTTTGACAAGTGATATCATGTTGCATTGATTTTTAATCTTTGATACTTTCAGGCTTTCATTTCTCCCATTCATGTCCTCGTCTGAACGAATTCCACTGTCCCCACAGTGACTTCAAAAAATCATTTAAAATGTATCAAAATTATAAATTAAAATCTAATAAATATAAAAGTATGACAAAAAAATCGTAGTTTAATATTTTAAATAAAAAGTATAAAAATTTTATGGGTTCAACAACCGTTGCCGATGTGAGAACATCTGTGGTGGATGATCTATCTTGACCTCGGTGAGCTCCCGGAGCCCAACTCACCTAAACTTTTCGTAATCAAAAAGAAAAATCATTGACCAAAAAAAAAAGAAAAAACTACTTTTACTACAATCAATATTAGACTTAGGGATAACAATGGGATGTAGCAACCAGGCAGGGGTCGGAAGTACACCCCTGCCCCCGTTCCCACCTCCCAATCTTTCCCGGTCCCATGTTGAAATATACTTTTTCAAACAAATTGAGAAAACACAACTTGTTTCATTTCTCTCTTGCAAACACAATTAATAAATACAATTATAATACCTACAGTGAGGGAAGATCGCTGCTAAAATGATGTCTAGTGATTACGGTCATAGACATGTAAGCAAATGAAAACATGGTGGCCGGTCATTTTTCTTGCAAACATTCAATACAACAAAGTTAATATCATGATGTATGAGCCAAAACAAAAATATGTGCCCACATGAAAACTGGAAGCAGCTACGGTCTTGAGATTGCATATTCAAACCGAAAACATACAAAAATCAAAAAGTAAAAACTTAGACCATAGTGGGAAGAAAGAAAATGAAGACTCGAGGTCTACATATTAGTCATGAGATGTTTGCTTGTGTTTGTGCTTCTAACCATAAAGGGGATCCCCTAGTTACCTCAGATGGAAGTGTTTTTGGGATGAGCTTTTTTGACTCAATTGGGCTTGTTTCACTCTAGGCCCTTATATTATTCGCATCCCCAATATTCTATTATACACTCCCACATTTATTTAACAAAATCAACACCATGTACTCAATTATCACACAAATTCATTTATAAATTCAATCACACATCAAGAGAATTAAATAGCAAGCAATAATATCCAAAATAAATTTAAAATTATTTTGGGGTATTACAAAAAATCCAATGTCGTGGCAAAAAAACACAAACACAAACACACAGGCCAAGACAAGACAAGAGAAATAGAACCGATTTTGGAAATCACAAAATGAGTGTGTCTTAGTTTGAACCAAAGCTTTAGATTCTTGTGACAACACACTAGAAATGCGGAGATATTTATAAGCATAATTCTCCTAGTGAAAGTTTAAGTGTTGTTTGGAAACTAAATTATCTCTACGTCGATGGAGATTTATGGCATAAATTAAAATGTAATATTTTTGAAGGATCTGATTCTATAAGTTATTTATTAAAAAATAAAAAGTAATTCATTTAACTTAGAAATTAGTGTAAATGCTTTTATGAAAAACTTAATAAATGTTGGTCGTAGTGATAAATGGATACAAGTTTTAATATATTATTTTTAGGATATAAATATAAATTTTCTTTTACTATTATTAAAAGAGGGAATTTTTAATGAGCTTTAAATAGTCTGCATTTAAGTTTGTACTATTTTCATTACAATTAAAATATTGATTCAGTCAAATGCAAACCATATTACCATTATATACAATTGAATCTAATTTATATTGACTGAATAAAATTAAATGAAAAACATTTATTTAAATACAATGTATCAATTTTAATGAAAGTTACAATATGAGTCTTTTGACTAATTTAATTGCATATGATTTATTGTAAAAGAAATTACATTCCTAAAGAAAAAATTTAAATTCAATTCTATTGATGTAGACATACTAGTGTGTATAATTGTTTTTGGTAGAATACTAAGCTCCCTGTTCCAAATAAATAAATCTTCCTTCCCTGCATTAGGTTTCATTCAAAAAATGATACAGCACCCTGAAAATAAATAAAAGGAACCTTCTCAATCCTCAATAAAATAACAACCAACCAAAGAGGTTTAATTTTTTTCTCAAATATAAAATTTTATTGAGAATAAGAGTCCCACCAAAACCTTCAAAGATAATAAAATATATGCATGTTAACAAAATCCAAGTCTATAGAGCAAATAATGCATATTCTAACTAGTTAATAGTAAACTTGAGTAATTCATGTTATTTTTAAACATGTTACCTATGAATTTGATTCACTGCTTTCGTTTGAAAGCATAAGGGGAACTTTGCGAATTTTAGATCTTTTAGATCTGCAACAAAGATTGAATAGAAATAAATTTGATCAGTCACATTTGTTGAGCATCAATCACAATCAGTGGCAAACCTACATGCAGTGGCGGATCTTTATAGGAGCCGGGGGAGCCACGGTACCCCCCGGCTCCCATTAAGTTAATATATACATAGATATATTTTATACTCAAAGTTAGAATATATAGAACCAAATGAACACTAAGCAACAAAGGTATCGATGGCCAAAGCAGTTAACAAAGATTATTTGTGTATTTAGGGTCTCAGTTCAATTCTTGTGATGGTCAAACCTCTTTTTTGTAGTTATTTGTATATTTTTCTCAAAAATTAATATAAAAAACTGCACTAAGCAATATTTTAACTTAGGACATTAAAATTGACATAGATAATTTTGACCACTAAACTAAACAAACTATTATAAATACATCATTAATTTTGTTTTATATATTTGTTACTATTTTGGCTCCCTCCAATTTTTTTGGCAAGATCCGCCACTGCCTACATGTATCTATCTCTTGTTTTACCAACTCAGGGTTCCCTTGACCCACTATTTACAAGATTAGTGAATCACAATGTCACTAATAAAATTGTTGTCTTCGCAAATTTACGTAACTAACATTTAATATTACAGCAAGATTGGTAGGAATATCTATCACTATATATCATATTCATATGGTATCTTGAAGTACTTAAATCAGTAGTTTGCACATTTCCTAACAAGTAGTTTGGAAACTTTTTGTATCATAATAAAATTGATATGTTTCATTATTTTAACCTATCTAAATACTAATTCAATTGAGGTCATTTTATATGAAATGCTCAGCATAAAATTAGTGGTCATTCACTCAAAAATATTTTCAACAATTACACTGAAGTAAGCTTTGGTAACTAGTTATGATTTTATGAAAAGGGCTCACCTTAAGGAAATGCATTTATCAACGTGAAGTCTGGGAGGGCTTGGAAGAGGAAGCTAGCTAGTGCTGATAACAAGTTGAAGAGCATAGTGTAGGATTTGTTGAGTGATGATGACAGTCATCCAGGCTACAAACTAAAGAAGGGGAGGCTATATAAGCATGATCGAATTGTAATTCCTAAAAATTCACCCAGAATACATAGTATCTTGAATGAATTACATGATTCACCATTAGGAGGGCATTCTGGCTTCTTCAGAACTTACAAAAGATCGAATTGCAAGTTTGGTGTATTGGGAAGGTTTGAGGAAGATGATACAAGAATATGTGCAAGCTTTCCAAAGAAACAAACATGGAGATTGTGATAACTCTATTTTTGAATCCATCGTTTAAACTTTGTTTATATCATTAGCATATAATTAAACTCATAAGCTATATGCTATACTTTAGATGTAAGCCAAATATGTATTTGATATCTCCATGGATTTTATTGGAGGATTGTGATAACTCTATTTTATATAGAGTTATTCATATGTTTAAACTTAGTAAATTGCTCTCTTTTAAGCAAAGATAAGGAGTTTATATAGTATTTTATGTGATATAAGCTAACTTGAGTGTTTGACATGGTTATAGTTGTTAATAGGCCATTTTGGATATATTGTGGTATGTTTGATGAGTTTATTCAGTGCAGTCTACAGATGCTCCTGCATCAATGCTCCTGCATTATTCCTACACTACAAATGCTACTGCACTGGATTTACACAATGCTCCTGCATTGCATCTGCATTGCTCATAGATTGAAGCCATCCACTTGCACACTAGCACATCCACTTGCATTGATGACCTCATGCTTGGTCTCCTAAAGCAAGAGCACTTTATATTTCGGCGCCTACAATTTTCACATAGCTTTGAGGACTCATCTACATAGGGACACATGCTCACATCTCATTGGACATCCCTACACACTTGAGTGAAAGCCTCAACTTGTGAAGCAACTTCTGAAAAGTAACCATGGTTACACCTCTAGTTTACTTCATCTACAAGTAAAGAAGCACCTCTCATGAAGACTATAAAAGGACCTCACTTCTTCACTTGGAGATATATCACAATCCATAAGTTAGATCAAAATTTCAATAGACATAGTTAGTTTCTATTTTGTAAGAAGGAAAGGAAGGAATAATTGACAAATCCTCCTTACTTTATTTTAGTAGTTTTTACTAAGTCCTGAGTAGTGATGCAACTGCATTGCTAGGAGAATTCATGCAAAGAGCTGCAACTCGTGTAATCTCTATCTTGTTGTCTCTCTTTTGTGATTTCAATTATATAAACATGGTCTATTCAGTCTATATATACCTTGAAATGTCTATGTTGAGCTAAATCTCTCTTAGTTGGAATGTTCTAACAACTTAATGAGCTTTTAAGTAAGTTTGATGCATGTATGTAATGTGTGCACTTTAGTTCTTGCTTGATAATACTTTCAACACTTATTTTGAGATTGATCACTTAGAATAAGTAGATTTGTAAAAGCAGACATGGTTTACAATTAAGAACTCAAGAACTAATATGGGTGAGTGTTTTACATAGGGGAAACTTTGTGAAAACCATGCTAAGTCCTAGACATAGGATATATAGTATAATCCATAGGGTGATACTGTGGGTACTTTAAAAGACAAGAGTGAACTTATTTAGCAAGCCTAGACATAGGAAGCTTGTAATGAAACTCTGGAGAAAGTGGACCGAAAGGCGATAGCTAATGCTAATGCAACAAAGATTCAGGTGCAACTGCATCACATACTACATTGAACACTTAAAGGTGAATTACTTGGGGAAGACATTCCAACTAGCTTTTCTCTATTGCATTACAAATACTTGCACTTTGCTTTATACTAACTTGATTGTGATAACACCATCTTCACTATATTTGTTATTTGGTTACCTTGCACTAATTACATTGTATTGAGTTTCAAAAAGAGTTTCTCAATCCATGTGGGTTCGATCTTTTATACTACTTGTTTAGGACTATGTATACTTGCATATGATTTTCACCTACCAGATTGCCAAAGACCTTTGGGGTGGACACCATCATGGTGGTGGTAGATAGGCTCACAAAATACACTCATTTCATAGCTCTGTGTCATCCTTTTACTACTAAGGATGTGGCTGAATTGTTTATCAATGAAGTAGTGAAACTTCATGGTTTTCCAAGCTCAATAGTGTCTGACAGAGATAAAGTGTTTTTGAGCATTTTCTGGGCTGAACTCTTTAAACAAGCTGGCACTAAATTGTAGGATAGTAGTGTCTACCATCCTCAAATTGATGGGCAAACGAAGGTGGCGAATAGGTGCCTAGAAACTTACCTAAGACGCTTAAAGGGTAAGAAACTGAAACAGTGCCCTAGATGGCTGAGCTGGGCAAAATATTGGTATAATACCAATTACCATGCTTCTTTGAAGCCTACACCTTTCCATGCTCTATATGGAAGAGATCCACCAGTGTTAATTAGGGGAGATGTGCAGGTTTCTGCTATGGAGGAAGTGAATAGGTTGACTGCAGAAAGAAATGAGATGTTGAAAGAGTTGTAGGACCAATTGGTGAGAGCTCAAGATGTTATGAGGGCTCAAGCCAACAAGCATAGAGGTGGAATATCAAGTGGGTGAGAAGGTTTACTTGAAGATCCAGCCTTACAAGATGAAGAGTCTTTCCAAAAGAGTGAATCAGAAGCTTAGTTCTCGATACTACGAGCCTTATGAGATTGAGAAGAGAATTGGAGTTGTTGCTTATAAACTCAAACTGCCATAAGACAACAAGGTTCACCCTGTGTTCCATGTTAGCTTGTTGAAGAAGTTCTGTCACTCCAAATTGCACATTCCAGCCTTTGCCTGCTTGCCTCAATGAGGAATGGATGTTGGAAGTCACACCAGAAGTTGTAAAAGATAGAAGACAAACTGACAAGGGTGATTGGGAAGTTCTGATCAAGTGGAATGGCTTGCCAGAGTTTGAAAGTTCATGGGAACCAGCTGAGAAAGTGAAGATGGAGCTTCCTGAGTTCATCCTTGAGGACATGGATGGTTTTAAAGGGGGAAGAAATGATAGTAATAATAATATATGGGGAAGGGTATTTGAGAGAAAACACAAAAAGATCAATGTGGGTGTGAGTGCAAGTGACTCGATGGCGCCATGAGGCGCCTTTTGTGTGATGACAGTGTGTAGGTGTGTAACAGTCATGAGAGAGAAAATAGATCTTAGAATATACAGTGGGGACCATTGAGTAGTGAGGTAGGCAAGAATTGTGGAGTTTTCCCTTAGGAGGTCCCTCGATCCCTCGAAGCACCCAAGCTCACGTTTCTCTTGTTTTTTCTAGTATTGTACTAGCTGAATTACTCAAATTCAGCTCTGTTTTCATCTACAATATATCAATATAACTGTACATTTCACCTTGAGAGTACTTAGAGAATCCACAATGGGGGGCTCTTAACTCATAAGAAATGAGCTTCCATAAGTACCCCCATTGTGGATAAATAAAATTGATACCTATTGGGATGAACTTCTTACATAGAAAGTTTTCTCTCCTCTTTTAAAGGGACCCACATTTTTACTTTCCAATAAAAAAAGCATTAAAATCTACTGCCTTTCTTCTTTTTTGGTTATCCAACACGTTTTTTTGCTAATCCAAAGTAATAAAATCTGCTGTATTTTTTTTTTCTAACATAAAAAACAAAACTCTTGTTGAAATGAAGAAAGGCATTAAAACAGTTGAATTAATTAAATGTTGCATTAAAAAAAACTACAGTTGAACCAAAAATTAAAGTTTGTAATTTTAAGATTTTTTAAAAAATTAAAGTTTATAATTTTAATATATATTTTGGTTAGGATATTTTAATATTCTATGCCATATAAATCCCTCATCTATAATCCTAAATCTACTTTAATTTGCCATTTTGAAGGGGAGTGGTGATTTTTTTTATTACCATTTAGTATTACTATATATCACCTCATTACAAAGACGGTACATACATTTCTTTTACCAATATTTTAATTCGTTGATCTATTTAAAAACATTCACATACCCCACTCTATGTGTTTGTGTCCCACCATTTACCGTTTATAAAATCATTATATTATATAAAAAGTTTTTCAAATATATCTATTTATCAAATAAATCCCTACAAAATTAATTTTTTTAAATACTTCCTTGCAAAATGTTTTTGTTTTAAATAAGTCCTTCATTAACCTTGTGTTAGCCATCTCATCAAGTTGTGGCTCATGAGTTATATAATTTTTTATTTTGCCACATCATCCCATTCTTCCCCCCTATTCTCATATCATCACAAAAGGAAATTACGAAGGATTTGAAGTTCCCTTCTTCCTCTTTTTTTCAGTCCAACACATTTTTTTATTATTATCAAAATATACTCCCAAGTGCAATTTATTTCAAAAACGAAAGAAAAGGGGATGTTGCTTATTCACACTAAGTCGGTGTTGCACCACCGTAATGTCTTGGATTCATCATCGTATACAATTTTCATAGTCATGAGGAAACTATTCATCATTGCTTATTCCCACGCTATCCGCATATCTTAGGATAGCGACTTTAATCCCGATATCAGTTTTAACAATTTTAATAGATCATCGAAATTTTTTGTTTACATTACCAATTGGGTTGAAGTAGAGGTGTTTTCCAAAAATATACCTCTAGGCATCAAGGAAAACAAAATCCTTAGCGATTACTCTGGCTGCATTACCCGTGCATCCGCATGGGTTGATCGCGTATGTGGCATGATTGTACTCAAGCAGAAATATTAAATTGAAATGTCATGCTTCTAACGTTATTTTGTGCAATATAAAGATTGTAATAGTTTTATTGTTTTTTGAGATATTAAAAACATCAAACAACCAAAAATAAATTCCAAATCATTATAATTTTTTGCATCCTCAACCTCACATTGTTTTTAAATCATTCATTTTGATTGGGAAAATTTTATTCAAATATTGACCATTTCCCCACTTTTGTAATATTCTTGTCTTTCATTTTTGGCCCGTGATGAGATCAAGAGAAAAATTAAAGCTTTTGTGGGAATAACCTCACTGAAATAAAAATATGTAATTTTAAGCCTAACAAAATTACATGTCACCAATAATTACATGTCAAATTTACCAATAAAAAATATCAAAACCTACACTTAGAATCTTCCTACAAACAATTGGGAAATTTCGAGGAGAAGCATCAATTGTGAACACAAACCAAATCCATTTCAAATATAATCACTATATACCTTTTTTGTACAAAAGCAGTTGCTCACAATCAAAACATGAAAAAGAATCAATCACTAAAATCATAACAAGCTTCATGTTTTTTTCTCCAACACTGTTTTTTTTTATTATTATCGCTTCCACCACCAAATCTACAACAGTCCAATATTAAGTAAGCAATAAAAATTGTATGCAAGTAAATGATTGGAAACAACTTTTGTCCGAAGATAGAAAAAATTTTATTCCGTGCTACTGGGAACCATTTACTTAAACAATATAGTTGTATACAATATCATTTTACTTCATTTATGAGAGCGCATGTTAATGAAAAGAGAACACCTTAATACCACTCAAACCAACTCGAGCCTTCATTTCAACTACTAACAATATTGAAATTTTGAGAGGATGTAATCTTGTTTTATAAAATTATACCTATAGACCATTGAACAATGAGACATTTTTTGTACACAACACTCCTCTTTTTTAAGCCCACTTTTGAGTGATGGTGATGAAATATTTATTCCAAAGAACCATTTAAAAATAATACAAATGACCCTAAATTATAACAAACTCAATAAGTCGGGGCATATGAAACATATAGCTATATACCAAATATATCCCACTCAATATTTTAAGAAAACAAAACCATATGCACATGTTCTATTGAATATTTTGATCAGAGGTGTGTTAGAGTTGAAATAACTTGTTGAAATACCCCACCATTTACCAATATACCCACCTCATTTTGTACCTCACTATTTACCAATATACCCCACACTCTATATATTGAATACATTTAGAGACATGTGTTGCACCAAGATCTAAATAAATTTTTAAAACAAAGTGTCCAACAGAGGAAGATTAGAGTTAGAAAACAAATTTTTTTATTATCAAAATGTACACTAATCTCCTCATTTTACTAACTTCTTTTATTATGCCTCTCCATTATTTATTTGAAAAGCTGGAAAATATATATTTTAAAGAAACTTTGTTGGACAATTGCTAACATTGTTGCGTAACATTTCTCATCTCACCAAAGGGCTTTATATATTAAATTGTTCATCAAGAGTCTATTTCTTATATATATCATGTTGTAGATTTTTTTTCCTTCAAAAGAACATGTGTTTGTGTAAAATCTTTATAGAACAAAAAGAACCCCTTCAATACTACATGTGTGTCTCTGCAACAAACTTAAGACAGGACCTAGATAAATGAAGCTTGATGTATATTAAAAGTCCGGATAAATAAAGCTTGATGTATATTGAACCTCCAATTAGATCTTTGGATAATTAATATTAAAACAATGATTATCATAGGAAAACTAATATGTTTGCACGTGAAAGTGGACTTTAATCAAACTTAATTAGATCATACCTATCATATCTCCCATTTATTGGGCTTTGCATCGTTCATACCTAGTAATAAATCCTGGATTTGTTATTGTTAATGTAAAATGATAAAAGCTACTAGTGATTTGGACCCATTTAATAAATTTGATATTTTTGAAGTGTCTCTGGATTAAAGTGGTATTGCCTTAAGAATTGCAAGGAAAATTCATTTATATAAGTACTATATTAAAAATATTATCGTGCGGCTATAAAATAAGTAATGTGTAAATCACGAATGATCCGCGGTGCGTGGCTTTTTCATTGTGATTGTGGGCTTTATTGTGTTTTAAAAAACTCAATTGGAGGTTTCTCCATTGAATATGCTCTTATTTCTCATTTTCGTCCATTTTATCAAGTTGATTCTATCAGCGGTATTTTATTATATTTTATAGGTCTCATCTAAGATCGCTTTGGTTCTCCATAACCGTCAGGCCGGCCCTACTTTTTGTTTGCGCCATAACTCTAAATATTGTGTTCCAACTTCCAACACTACTAAAGATGGAATCTTTGCACAAGAAATATTCTCAGCTGATGAAAATATGATCCCATTTATATAGAAAAACCTAATACCAACAAATGATCAGTAAAAAAGAAAATTTATCAACAATAGTAAAAAGCAAAATTAGTAAGACCGCATATATTTGAATATGTCTTTGAACCATCAAACAATCAAAGATGTGAAATACCAAAAGACCTTGCTTTTAATGGCTGTTTTAATCCACATACATCCTTACTATTTAAAAAATAAAATAAACCAACTAAAAAATTTAATTAATTACATTATAACCTATTGAGTCTCCTAAGGCTATCTCCAAAAAATTCCAAAAAAGCTTGATTATCTCTTCAGCCCCCTTCTCTAAAATTGCCCTAAAACTTCAACATCTTCCACAGATGTATTTTGGTTTCACTCAAAAATGATACACAGCCACCCCTGAAAACAAAAAGGAACATTCTCAATCCTCAATAAAATAGCACCCAACCAGAGAGGTTTAATTCTTTTTCTCAAATATAAAATTTTATTGAGAATAAGATTCCCACAAAACCTTCAAAGATAATGACATATGTGCATGTTAACAAAACCTTCAAATTTTATTGTTAAAGATGGCAATACCTCTACGTCTTTGTTACGTTTCACTTCTTTCATTTGAAATTGGAATTTTGCGACTTTTAATTCTTTTGGCTCTGCAACAAAGATAGAACAGAAATATAATTGATTAGTCACAGTTATTGAGCATCAATCACAATTCGTGGCAAGATTAGTGAATCACAATTGTCACTAATATAGTTGATTAAACGGATGTAACTATAGCGATGTAGGGACCTTAAATTTTACATTAAAATTGTTAAGAATATCTAAAAATCATCATCTAATAGCTTAAAATTGTTAAGAACGTCACTAATATATTCAACATTTACACTGAAGTAAGCTTTGGTAACTAGGAATGACTTTATGAAAAGGGCTCACCTTGACGAAATGTACTTATCAATATCACCTTTACGTTCAGGAAAATAAACCAACCACTTTTCATCAGCAACCGCACCATCTTCAACTTGTACATTGACATCTGTATGTTACTAACCTTTAGAAACTCACTAGATCCTAAATCTTAACAATATCATACACGAAAACTAAGCTAATTCATTTTGAGAATTACCTTGCAGCAAAACACAGTCACCATTATAACTTTTCAGTTTCCAGAATTTCTGACCACTACTATCCAAAAACTCGGGCTCAATTCTCACAGCATCAGAATATTGGTTGCCTACAGTGTTAAAAAGAAGAAATGGCAACCACTTCAAAAGTGAAAACATTTAACTCTTACAAGACAGAGGGTAACCACATATTCACATATTTTCTATGTTTACCTAGTTAAGTGCATTTGTTTGTTTACCAAATTCAGTTCACTATGGATATTGAAAAAGTGCTCATGCAAAAATCATATTTTTTATAAATTAGAAAATTTAGACCAACTGAATTTAAACAAACTACAAGATATTGAATAAGTAAATGTAATCTTGTTAGAATACAAACAAGATCTAAAATAATAATAGCATATGCAAATATAACTACTAGAGTATATGCAAAAGTATGAGATACTAACACATGGCTGAGATATGTGAAGATATTAACCTTACTACCATAGTCAAAGTGTAATAATAAAACTACCAATATTCAATTTTTGTTTCGTTTTGCTTTGCTATTTATTACTTGTTTACAACTTAATCTTTTCAATTGCACACAAAGATCATCTATATTATGCAGTGAATCAGAATGAAGGACTTTAGTAGGCATGAAGTTAGCTAAAAGCTAAAACATAAACTCAAACATCATATCATACGTTTAGGAACTGTGCCCTTTGCCTCAGACATCTCAGCATAAGCTTTAGCTGCTTCACTTTTTATCTTTAAAAGAAGAGCATCGTGCTCTGGAATTGAAAGGTTATCCCCATTTGACATAACTGCTTTCGCCATTTCATCTTGCAATTGCTGCTTAAGAGAT